>JAMWYP010000096.1:0-1200000 GCA_025563575.1 Acacia pycnantha | reverse complement strand
TTCGGCGAAGAACCTAGGAACCTCAGGCTTGCCCTTAGCATGGATGGCATTAATCCATATGGAAGCCTTAGCAGCATACATAGCTCATGGCCTGTACTCCTGATTGTTTACAACTTATCTCCTATGTTATGCATGAAATGAAAGTACATCATGCTGTCTATGTTGATTTCGGGACCAAAACAACCGGGAAATGACATAGATGTTTACCTTGAGCCCTTGATCGAAGACTTGAAGGAGTTGTGGGAAGAAGGTGTCGATGTTTTTGACTCTTTCAAGAAGGAGGTCTTTAGAATGAGAGCCATGATATTTTGTACTATAAACGACTTCCCAAAGCATATGGGAACTTGTCGGTATAGTGTAAAAGGCCATAAAGCATGTCCGGTTTGTGAAGAAGGCACACGCTACCATCAACTTCAACATGGAAGAAAGACGGTGTATCTTGGACATAGGAGATTTCTTAGACGGGGCCACCCATATCGTCGATTAAAGAAGGCATTTTTTGGTGGCCAAGAGTATGAAGAAGCTCCGGTGGCATTGATGGGGAGCAAGTGTATGAAAAGGTTAAAAATATCAGTGTCATCTTCGGTAAGACTGGAAAGAATAGAAAAGAAACAAATATATGGAAGAAGAGATCTGTATTCTTCGATCTTCCATATTGGCGCAATCTTGATGTGAGACACTGTATTGATTTCATGCATGTGGAGAAGAACGTATGTGATAGTAATGTTGGCACGCTTCTAAACATACAAGGTAGTTCCAAGGATGGTGTGAAGGCAAGATTGGATTTGCAAGCAATGGGAATACGCGAAGACTTGCATCCAAGGCCATATGGGAAGAGAACTTATTGTCCCCCGGCTTCTCATACTTTGTCTAAGGATGAGAAACGAAGCTTTGTGAGTGTTTACATGGCACAAAAGTTCCCTCGAGGTATTCTTCAAATTTTAAGAGGCTTGTCTCAATGAAGGATTTGAAATTAGTAGGCCAAAAGTCTCATGATTGTCATGTCTTGATGCAACAGCTACTCCCAGTAGCTATTCGAGGCATCGCCGAATATGATCTTCGGGTCGTTTTGACTAGACTTTGTTTCTTCTTCAATGCGGTTTGTAGTAAAGTCTTCGAGATTGAAAAGTTGGATGAATTGGAGAATGAAGGATATATTATCTTGTGCCAGCTTGAGAAGCTATTTGTTCCTACAATTTTTGACATCATGGTTCATCTGATTGTTCATCTAGTGAGGAGATAAAGTTGTGCGGCCCTATCCATTTACGGTGGATGTACCCTATTGAAAGATCTATGAAATTCCTAAAAGGGTACGTGAAGAACGCGTGCACGCCGAAGCATCAATTGTTCGAAATATGTTTCGAAGAGGCCATGGAATTTTGTCAAAATTATTTGGCCAAAGTAAGACATATTGGGCTTCCAAAACGTCAGCTGGCTGAAGGGGGTAGACGAGGGGCTTCGGTAAAGAGTGTGGATCGTGATGAATTGTCACAAGTCCACTTATACATCTTGAATAATGTTGATGAAGTTCAAGCCAGCATATCTACACATAAAGAAGCTGTAAGGAAAGAGAACCATCGAATGACCGAACAAAGGTTGATTAGGGAGCATAACAGAACTTTTGCAAACTGGTTCAAACAAAAGGTCGAGGGATCTGAATGTGTTTCTGATACAATGAAATGGTTAGCACGTGGTCCTGAGGTTGATGTCATAAGTTGGAATTCGTATGTGATCAATGGTTATACATTTTACACGAAGTCCCTAGATGGTTATACCTTTTGTTCAAGCCAGCATATCTGCACATAAAGAAGCAGTAAGGAAAGAGAACCATCGAATGACCGAACAAAGGTTGATTAGGGAGCATAACAGAACTTTTGCAAACTGGTTCAAAAAAAGGTCGAGGGATCTGAGTTCGAAAGACAAGAGGCCTAAATTGGCAGTCATGCCATATTATGGGGTTATTGAAGAGATTTGGGAGGTGGACTATGTCAAAGTTAGATTTCTCATCTTCAAATGCAAGTGGGTTAATGTCAATAATGGTGTTCAGATCGATCGACTAGGATTCACTTTAGTCGATGTCAATAGTAGAAGTTTTGGAGATGAACCTTTTATTATGGCAGATCATGCAAAACAAGTGTTCTATATCACCGATCAAGAAAATAAAATGTGGTCTGTAGCTCTCCAAGGAAAGAGGGTCATTGATATTGATGAGCAAAGTCATTCAAATTATGGTTTTCCTGAGAGTACTCCTTTTACAACGGGTCTACCAGACATGAATGAAGAAGATGAAGCGGATAATGAACCCGGCATAAGAAATGATCATCAAGAAGAGATATGGGAGGATATCACTTTATAAAAGAGTCAATTCATCATAAGGTAATATTCATATGCAGAATTCTTAGAAAACTTTAAGGTTTAACTATATTATATTCCTTCTATGTTCTTAATTACACAATGTCATCATTGACTATATGAATTTGTTCTTGTTTTGTTTTTGTGGCAGGATCCGATTCAAAGGGGCATGTTATAAAAGAGGATGCATGTTACGTTGTTGGGTGGGAATCAGATGAAGGCATGGTGAATAATATATTATATTGGACTACATATATGTTGATTTACGTCCTGCATGTTTTGTAACTCATTGTGATTGTAATTAGTTATATCTTAGCTTATTGTATAAATTACTTTAGTTGTTGTAGACTTAAGAGGCCACATAACTCATGGTGGATAATATTTGTATTCTTTTTCCAAATTCAATTTATTCATGTTCATAGCTTGTAGCTTAAAGTATATCGACTTTTATGTGCTGTTTTGGATGGTGGATTTGTGTATATA
This sequence comes from Acacia pycnantha, assembly GCA_025563575.1. Classification (NCBI taxonomy): domain Eukaryota; kingdom Viridiplantae; phylum Streptophyta; class Magnoliopsida; order Fabales; family Fabaceae; genus Acacia; species Acacia pycnantha. The sequence continues at coordinate 1,197,165 of JAMWYP010000096.1, read as the reverse complement.
TATGATCAGGAAGAACAAAACAGGGAAAAAATTTGGGAAAATTTAGACCGCAAATAATAAAAAACGGTCTTAAATGTTCAAATATTAAGACCGGATGTATTTCTATGACCGCTCTTAAAGGTATTAAACCGGTCTTAAAAGTTGGTCTTTTAAGACCGGTCCATTTAAAACATCCGGTCTTGAAAGTCAGTCTTTTAAGACCGGTAATTAGTCCTCTGGTCTTAGAGTCCGCTATCTTTTGGACCGGATTGATATTTGTCCGGTCTTAATATTTGGATCTTTTAAGAGCGGTCGAGTTTATGTCTGGTCTTAAAGTTTGAGTTTTAGGACCGAACCAAACATATTTCAGATTTATTTAGTACGACTTTTAAGACCGAAAGTTTAAAATGTCCGGTCTGAAAGAAACTCTTTAAGACCGTTTAAAAGTCCAGTCTTAAAGGTAGACTTTTAATACCGCCTGGAACAAGACTGGTCGCTGGTCTGGTCCTAATGTACCTGTTTTGTCCGGTCTTAAAAGCCTTTTTTCCACCCGTGGTACTAGCACAGTATATCTGCCTCCCCAGAAATGCTGGGTACTTTCCCTTATCTATTTAACAACTACCACCGTCAAGGACTTAGTCAAAGACCTCAGTCCCCGGAGCCACGCCCCGTTGCACACATGGTGTTCGGCCTCTACAAGGCAGGGATTATCCCCTCAGGGTAACTTAGCAAATTACTGTTCCTACATGGAACTGTTTCTATAGGGAGACCTAAACAGTAGGTTTACTCTCTACAGGAAAACCTAAGCAGTACCGACTTCCCTGTACCGCTTCCCTTTGAAACACTAGATGAGTATTTCATTCAGACTCCTGTATCAGAAGTCCTAGAGTTTAGCAACAGAAGCCATATTCTGTGTCATCTCTTCATTCTTTGGGTCTTAACTTACCCGACTTAACCCTTTTATTTCAGGGTATACATCTTTTTTGTATCGCAATACCAATATTATATCAGTACTCTTAACCTAGTTGTCCATACAATGCTCTGAGACTAGCTATGAAGCTAGCTCTGATACCAAAGTGTAACATCCCAGCTTCCATACCTCAAATAGTGCCGATTGACACTTCGTTTTATAAAATTTGACAGAGATTGAGATGCTACATCAGAGTACTGCGGAAACGGAGAGCAATGCACTAAAAAATTGGACAATATCTATGACTAACTGATATAAAAAGGGTGAAGGAGCGATTTTGCCAACCGACTATTAGGCCAGGAGCGCTGGGCACAAATAACTTTTAAATGGACCAAAAAGGCCAACAAACAATTAAATGGGTGAAAAACGCACAATTCCATCCATGAACATCTAACACCGTTTAAAGGCAATCCCATGTGGCATTTGACTGTCCAGCTGGTCCCTTCTTTTTTGGTCAAAAGCCAGGTGGCTTTTTTGTTTTTGGGTGGAGAATCCCCAATCTGCGGGCAAACGAAGAAATAACCAAACCAAAGCTTCCAAAGTATTTACTTCCAAGGCGACGTCGAAATACCCTTGCCGGCTCCGACAATGATGTACGTCTAACATTGTTTTTTTTCTATACTTTGGGAACGGATGAATTCATAGATTTTGGCTAGAACAATGTAATATTCATGCACGACGAAAGGCAAAGACGGAGAAGAAGATGAGGATTACATTGTGGCATTCGTGCACGACGAGAGGACATGGAAGTCAGAGCTCCAGATATTGAACGCGAAGGATTTGAAGGCGGAGGCGATGGTGAAGTTGCCGACATTTGTGACTGATGCAGATTGGGGATTCTCCACCCAAAAAAAAAAAAAAGCCACCTGGCTTTTGACCAAAAAAGAAGGGACCAGCTGGACAGTCAAATGCCACATGGGATTGCCTTTAAATGGTGTTAGATGTTCATGGACGGAATTGTGCGTTTTTCACCCATTTAATTGTTTGTTGGCCTTTTTGGTCCCTTTAAAAGTTATTTATGCCCAGCGCTCCTGGCCTAATAGTCGGTTGGCAAAATTGCTCCTTCACCCGATTGCCTTTAAACGGTGTTAGATGTTCATGGACGGAATTGTGCGTTTTTCACCTATTTAATTGTTTGTTGGCCTTTTTGGTCCCTTTAAAAGTTATTTGTGCCCAGCGCTCCTGGCCTAATAGTCGGTTGGCAAAATTGCTCCTTCACCCATATAAAAATACCCCGACATATGACGATGCCGAGCGTATGCTGGTATATTAAAAATTTCCCGAAGGAATAATCATGTGATACAATATACAGAGCTTTGTACAATTACATTTCACAAAGAGTAAGTATACAACCTAGATCAAGCCTTGACTAGACTTGGGGCAATGAACCTAACTCCGTTAATCGAACAGAATGGCCAGGTAAGTGTCTATCATGGGGGCCTCACCGAGTTCACGGTGACTGATTGGCTGACCCACATAGACTAGCCTTGCCTTCGGCACCAAACTATTCGAAATAACTTCATTAGTCCCATGCCTGGCAATAGGCTATGATGATCTTCTTCCGACTCTAGCCTTGACCGGTGTATTACTACGTCTCTTCCCCTTGGTTCATATCTATGGCTCCATCTACCGGTGCCTCCTCTATTCCTGGTCCTTACCTGTACTATCATTCAAGACTGAGGTCCAATGCACATTGGACACCAGATAACAGTTAACCTCATGCTTATATTATCATCATATGCATAACAGATATCTCTAACATTACAGCAATGATCAAGCCAGTACATCGTATGATCATTTGATAACAACTACACTATCATGTAAAGTTATCCCTGGTCTGCACATACCCAGTGCCACGATGTACGGTCGTGTCCTCAGCGCTAGGAAAACAAAACGGCATTATCATGACTATAACCCGTGTAAAGCTGTATTTAGTGATCTAGATACGGTTCCCTAGTCACAGTGCATGTCCAGGATAGAGTCCTGTTCATGGTATCCATAACATTTTCAAGCATAACATAAGCATTACATTAGTGTTACACTACGCGAACGTACCTTTCACCGCGTTTTGGCCAACTTGCCTGACTTTTTGATTCGACTCCGGCTTTTTCCCGGATATCCTATATGTTATTGTCGGATTATTCATTTTTCCCATAATATCACAACTAATATTCTATCTCTTAAAATAATATCAAAAAGGATATTTTCACCTTGTTTGACATTTCTACCCTTGGTAAATGTTTTATTACAATTTTTCCCTTACATTCTTTTCAAAAACGAAACACTGAATTTCTGGGCAGATTGTCCAACAACTTTGAAAAATCATAATTAATTCTACAAAAATCGAAACGAGGATCCGTAAAATTCCTAGAAATCCTTAGGATGTTTAATTTTAAAAAAAAAATATTCATTTTCTCCCAGATTCCCTGAGTCATTCCCAGGTTTAAGGTTTCTAAACTCTGCCCAGAATTTCGTCTGGAAAAATAGCCTAACTTCAACGATTTTTATCTCCTTATGTAGAACTCTAAATGATACATATTTTATATACTTGGAAATCTCTACATGTCTAATTTACTCATGTAAATTCTCATAATTTTTGAAGACCATTTGATTCAAAAAATAATATTCTAAACGTCGTCTGCCAGAACAGGATTCACAACCGAAAATTCTACAATTTTCACAATCTTGATCTATAACCTTCCCAAAACTTATTCCCTCACAAGTTTTTACCTCATTAGGCATTTCTCAATGCAAGGAGGCCTAAAAACAAGTAAAGGAATTTTTCCTAACAATTTCCTAGATTAAAACTACAATTATGCTAAGAACTACAAAACTAATGAGTAGAAACTAAAAGCTTGCTTACCTCTTGAAGCATAACTCCTTCATCCTTCTTGCTCCTCACCTCCAAAAAGAACTCACATCTCACTCCCTATCCCAAAGGATTAGAAGTGATTTGTGTTTTGGTGTGAGAAATTCTGAAGGGTGGAGCTCTCTATTTATAGAGAAAAATCAATGACTCAAAGGGAAATTAAATTTGATCAACTTTCACCTCAACCATTGGATGAAAAATCACTTTTTGAAAGCAAATCTTACCCCTTGCATAAGCTTGCCGACATGCCCCTTATTCAGCCATTTATTGTGTTTAGAAATAGCTAATTGATTTAATCATTCTATTGAAGCAAAAACTACCCATGTGCTGGACGACATGCTCCTCTCACTTTTAGCCAATTAATATGTTATTTTATTAACAAAACATCTTTTGGTCCCTTGCTCTCATTGGCTAGTGGATATCTTTGACTTTTCAACCAATTCTTATTATATGATAAATCCTCTTTCCTTCCATTCAGCTGGACGTTTTTTTTCCTAATTTTTGGGGCTAATTAAGAAGCTTAATTAACTCCCTAATCAAGTGTTTAAATGCCCACTAATTACATGTGCCAATGCATAATTGATTTATTAGCTTAACTATGGTAATTAGTGCTTTATTTAGACAAGCTTAATTGTTCATCTTTGGCCTTCAATTTTTTTGAATATAATTAGCCCCCTTTTGATGCTTTCAATTTGTCTTAAATTAATTAGAATAATTATGCAATTCATCTTAATTAATTGCAAGCTAATTTGCCCATTATTTACTAAATTGTCACTTAATTTAATTAAGTGTTTTTATAGTTTTTCCATGGCTCTTTTAAACTTAAAATAGCCATTATTTTATGTGACTATATGTCACATATGTTAACCAATTTAATATGGTAACATATTCCTAAACACAGGATTTTCAGTAAGTCGAAAATCAGGTATTACATACCATGGGCGCGATTGTCGGATACGGTGGCGCCGGAAAGAGAGGTGGAAGCAAGACGGAGAAGGTGGGGGCGTCGGAGAAGGTGGGCGTCGCCGGAAATGAGAATGGGATAGGGTTGATGGAAGAGCTACGGCGAAGACCTATGGCGGAGACGGCAGAGAGTGCTTCGAAATGAGAGTGGGATAGGGTTGAGGGAAGAGGTAGGGGAGAGTGAGGCCGTGAATCAGAAGAGGGAGTGTGAGACGGCGATATAGGGTTGAGGGAAGAAAGCAGAAGAGAGGCTCGATCGAAAATCGAAATGAGAGGATAATATCGTATAGGGGGTTTATTAGTGGTTAAAGGCGTCCTGAATTTCTTTTCAGGACACCTAAAATAGAATAAAGGCGTCCTGAAATAGAATCAGGACGCCTTAAAATTTAATTAAGGCGTCCTGGTATATATTCAGGACGCCTTTAATTGTATTAAGGCGTCCTGATATAAATTCAGGACGCCAATAATATTATTAAGGCGTCCTGTATTTTTATCAGGACGCCAAAAAATAAATTAGGGCGTCCTGAATTTGTTTCAGGACGCCAATTAAAAAATTGGCACCAAATGGATTCGTGAAATGGGCGCGAAGGCGGTAAAACATTCATTTTTGGCGCAAAAAATTTCAAATTAGGCGGCCTGAAATTTTTTTAGGACGTCTTAATTTATTTTAGACGTTCTGAATAGAATTTTAGGACTCTACATTTGAGAATATATCACTGTGTTCACTTTTAACTACCTTTTTAAAATTAAGGACGTCTCTTAAGGAAGTAAAAGCCACTTTTTGTAGTAGTGACGGGTGCTTCAATGGAACTTATTGTACTCCTTACACTCTTTTTGGCCACGATCCATTAACCATAAGCAATGATTGTATATATGTGTGTGTTTTCTGCATGTTTGCAGTATCTTTTTATTCAGGTCCAAATTCATATGATTTGTATTTGAATTCAAAAATGATTTATGTTCTTGGATCTAATCAATCCATTCAAAAAGTCTTCTCTCTCTCTCTCTCTCTATATATATATATATATATATATAATATCAATCCATTCAAAAATGATTTATGTTCTTGGATCTAATCACCCCCTTATTATAAGTCCACTTGTAGAAGAAATTTTCAGTCCTAAATATAAGTCCACTTATTAGAGGTTAATTATAATTGTTTTCTAATTTTATCCTTATTTAATTCCCATTGGAATGAGAGAAAAATGAGAGATAGGTGAGAACAATAATTGTAAATCCAGAGAGAGAATAATGGAAACTTAATTTTTTTTAATCAATTTAAAGCATATTTAATTACTTGTTTATAATTCTTTAGTGTGCGCGTGTGTGCGTGCATGTGTGTCTGCATGTGTGCATGTACATAAATCTAGAGAGAGAATAATGGAAACTTATTATTTTTTTAACCAATTTAAAGCATATTTAATTACTTGTTTATAATTCTTTAGTGGGTGCGTGCGTGTGTGTCTGCATGTGTTATACTATGAAATTGTAACCCATTCTTTACAAGGATCTGGCTAGCATCCAATACCCCATACCATCAACTGCAGTCCACTGCTCTAAATTGTGCCATTTTTTTGGCACAAAATAGTCACAGCTGATGCTTCTTTTTTCTTTTTTATATATTAATATTTCATGGTTCTAACGAGTACTAAAAAAAATACTTTAAGACTGACTTGTACTAAAAAAATACTTCATGATCTTGAAAAAATATTTTAGGGTACTGACCGGTACTAAAAAGATATTTGAAGATACTTAAAAAAAAAATCTTGTAGTATATTTTTAGTTTCAGTATCTTGAAATATTTTTTCAAGATCGTAACATAAGTTTTCAAGATCATAAAGTATTTTCTCAGTTAGAGTCAGTATCGTAAAGGAAACTTTTAGTACTAGTAAGTAACCTGAAATATTTTTTAAGATCCCAATATAATTTTTCAAAACCATGAAGTATTTTTTTTAGTACCAATCGGAATCCTAAAATATCCTTTTAGTACCATATGAGTAACTTGAAATATTTTTTCAAGATCCTAAAATAATCTTTTTAGATGATGAAGTGTAATACCCGGATAATTGTTTATCTTAAATATTATGTTTTGATAAATAATACCTATTTTAAATAGGTGAATATGTGGTCTCAAATCTTGTGTGGGATTTACCTTATTTTTCTAGGGTAATTTCTCTTGAAATTAGAAGGAATAAAGTGTCAAAAATCTTTAAATACATTTATGGGTCATAAAATACCCTGAGAATATTATAATATGTCTTAAGAGGTAATTAAACATTTATTAAAAATTGGAAAATATGTTGTCTCTAAATTTGGTAATTTATTAAATTATTTCCTTGGAATTTAAAAGGGGAAGAAATCAAATAGTATTTTGGGGACTATAAGTTGCCCCATGATTTTTAAAATTTTACTTGGTCCATAAATTACCAATATGAATAAAATAGTTGTGGGAAAATAATTAATCTTAATTAAGAAAATTGTCAATAATTAGTAGATGATTAAATCTCCATTTATTAGAAATTAATCAACATGTTACAAAGGCATGATTAGGGGGTATAACCCTAATTAAAGGATAATGGCCAAGAATAGCATAAATATAAATGCTGATTAATTAGAAATGATTAAGGAAATGTATAAGATGAATTATATAAAATCCCTAAAGCCTAATTGATTAACAAAAGATTACTAATCATAGGATTAGGACTCTAATTAAACTTGTTAATTAAGCTTTGACAAGTCAAATAAAAATCAAGGGTTTCGATTGAAATTAACAAAGTTAATCCTAAGGCCATAAAGTGGAATCTTTGTGAAACCAAGTCCACCAATGGGAGAATTTCTTGCTATGAAATATAAGATAATTAAAGCATAATATAAATCATAAACAAAATGAAAAATAATGAAAGGGGAGGGGGCAGCCGAACCTATAGAATGAAGGAGGAAGAGTTTAAGTAATAAACTTGTTGAAGAAGGGTTGAAAAGTCAAAATTTACAACAAGCCAATGGGAGCTCTTGAATATGGGTTATTTGCAAATAGGGAAAGCAACATCTTTTGTCAAAAAACAAACATGCATTTCGAAATGTGAAGAGGGAAGGAGAGAGAAAATGAAAAGTGTATGTGTGTGTGAATGCAATGCAAGTGGATGGAAAAGTTGTGATATTTTAGATATTTTGTTGAAAAAGCAAATAGGATAAATAAGAACCGATAGAAAATAAATCATATCTTGAAATCTGTGAACTAAGTGTCTAACATCAGGACATATTATAAACAAGTGAATTTTTGTCCCTAAGTGGGTTACCTCCGATGTCATTTCGGTAACCGACGGAGTTTATCCTAAAAGGACTAAGAGGCTGAAAAATACCCTTAGTGGGACCATAATTCTTGTTAATCCAGATATTTCTCAAGAGATATCATAGACCTCCAAAGTTACCTCAAGAAGTATTTGAGATTATTTAAGATTACGCGATTGGAACACTGAGCAGGAGGATTTATCGGTTAAATCCATAAAGTGCAAGGGTGACATCATTGGGATGACTTCATTTTTGGAAGGATGACATAGGGGGAGGTCAGCCATTGGGGTTGGAGGGTGAGGATGAAGCCACAAAATAACCCTAGATCCAAGGGTTTAAAATGAAGGAGAAGTTTGAATTATTTACCAAACTTGCCATAGCTTTTTCCTATCCCTTCCATTTCACTTCATTCCTCACCAATTCAAAGAGCAATTCGAAATCTAGTGAGAGGTTAGAGAAAAGGAGGAGCCCTAAGGAAGGAATAGTGAAGTTCTGGGTAATTTCTTCGGTCCCTAGTCTTAAGTTCTAGTCTTTCGTTTCGGTAGTTATAGTATAAATGTTAGTTTGATCTTTAATCTTCCAAGTAGAATTTTGATATCATGTTTAAGGGTAAATATGGTATTTATTTCAAAAATATGATGGAGATAGAGATATGGAAAAATTTTGGAAGATTAGAGTCAAAGTAGCGAAGCTCTGGCAAAATTTAGTAGATTAGTAAAGTCAGGGGTAAAATGGTCATTTGTGACTAAAATGAATGTTATGATGTTGATCATTAATAAATGCAATATTATCCTTATAGGATATCTGTGATCACTTACCGACCGTCAGACGTATTGTATTCGTCAATGAAGGTACGTACGTTTACGTACTAGTAACACTAACTCTGATGTTTATCGTATGCGTATATGTGTTATGTGTATTATATGTGGTAGCTGATAGCTCTGCTGTATGTCTATGTACTGTTGATCGGGATACGCATGTGGGGGCCTATGTGTTGTCAGGATATGCTTATAGGGGGCCTATGTGCTGTTGGGATACGCTTGTAGGGGGCCTATGTGCTGTCGGGATACGCTTGTAGGGGGCCTATGTGCTGTCAGGATACGTTTGTTTGATACTTGTGTTGTGTGCTCATATGCTATTAATTTTGTGAATATCTGTAATCCATATACTGTGTATATAAACATGAGGTTAACCGTTACCTGAGGTCCAGTGAGCGTTGTTGGGCCTCAGCTCTTAACATAGCTTCAGGGTCGAGAGAACTGATGGCCGAAGAGAAGGGCGAGCAGCACGCTTAGAGAACCGGCTGAAGACTTTCTTTTGTCGTTATTTACTTTTGGAAATACTCGGATTAATGTACCGCTACTGCGATTAGCCAGACATACGACAATCGGCATTTTGAATATAAGTATCAGTTACTCTCTTGCTCCGATGCTCTACTCTGATGTTTTAAAGAAAAAAAAATTATTCGGCTTTTGAAAATGGGATGTTACATGAAATATTTTTCTAGTATTAGTCAGTATCCACAAGTATATTTTTTAGTACCAGTTAGTACCCTGAAATATTTTTTCAAGATCCTAAAATAATTTTTCAAGATTATGAAGTATTTTTTAGTACCGATCAGTATTTTGAAGTATCTTTTTAGTACCTGTTAGAACAATGAAATATATATATATATATTTTTAAAAAAGCATCAGCTGCCACTTTTTCGCAAAAAAGGGTGTAGTTTTGAGCAACGGACCGCAGCGGATGATAAGGGTATTGGACGCTAGTCGGATCCTCTTTACATGATCTAGGAAACAGGTCAAGTTCGTCCATCAGGCCAGCATATTTAGGCCCTTTTATTACGAAGGCTGAGTTTGAAAATTTACCTCTCAAATTACAAATGGGCCAAAAAAAGCCAATCCTAATGGGTTGAGGGCCTAACAGATCTAGTCTTTTTGACCCTTTTGATTTTTATTCTTTTAAATTGTTCATATGATACTTGAATTTTTACATTATTAATAAGGAGAGTCATTTAAAATTTAAGAAAATAAGTTAATTTCGACATTAGATACTGATTTTAATTAGAAATTCATGAATTTTAATAGCAACGTATCTCAAGTTAAAGCAAAATAATAACCAGATTATGAAACTTGAAAATGGCTTTTATTTGAATTGAAATGAATATTGCAATTTACAAAGTGTAATACCCGATTTTCAATTTACCGAAAATTCTTTATTTTAGGAATATGTTACCATATTAAATTGGTTAACATATGTGACATAGAGTCATATAAAATAATGGCTATTTTAAGTGTAAAGGAGCCATGGAAGAATTATAAAACACTTAATCAAATTAAGTGTCAATTAGTAAATAATGGGCAAATTAGCTTGCAATTAACTAAGATGAATTGCATAATTCTTCTAATTAATTTGAGACAAATTAGAAGCATAAAAAGAGGGCTGATTATATTTAAAAATAATTAGGCCAAAGGGAAATAAATAATACTTGTCTAAATAATCCTTAATTGCCATGATTAGCTAACAAACCAATGAAACATGTAATTAGTGGGCAATTAAGCATTTGATTAGGGAGTTAATTAAGCTCATAAAATCTGCCCAAGAGTAATTAAAAACGTCCAGCATGTGGGAGGATGATATAGGTAAGATTCCATGATAATTAACTCACAAATACATGTTGAAAAGTCAAACATTTCAACTAACCAATTGGGATTTGGGAGGCTTGAAACAAGAGATATTTGGTTAATTAAAAAGCATTAATAATGGCCATTACTTTCGAAAATAATGAGGCCATGAGGGGCTGAAATTTCGAATTTAAGGGGCCATTATGATAAGATAAATCTTGTCAAATAATATCCCAATGTAACTTGATAAGCTAACAAATTGTAATACCCGGATATTTATCTGGAATATTATAAATAAAAGTTGGATATTTCTGATAAGTGAAATTTCAATCTCCGGTCTTGTATAAATACAGTCTATTTTCTAAGTAGAATTTCTGCAAGAAATTAGGGAATTTAAAGGCCAAAGTGCCAAAATGACCAAAATGCCCCTAAGGGGCATAAATAACTTAGAAAATTTATGAAAATCCTAAAAGATAGTCAAATGACCAAGTGAGATAGGAGAGTATATAATCTCTAATTATTGTAATTTTATAAATTATGAAATTGGAGAAATTGTTGGAAAATACTCAAAAAGAAGTGAAATGACCATAATACCCTTGTAATTTCTAAAAATGCAAGAGGCATGAAAATACTAATGTTAATACAAGAGTATGAAGGTAATGAGGCTTTGTAATTAAGGAAATTATCAACAGGTGATAATGAAGTAATTAAGTAATATTGGGCTAATTACTTAAGCATAAGCAAAGGAAATTCAAGTAATAATTATGTGAAGCTCAAAAATTAGTGGATATTAGTGGAATATTAGTAAAAATGTATTTACTAATTAATTGGAAATTTCTATGAAAAATCATGGAGTTTAGGTAATTTTAAGCCTAAATACAAGAATGGACCAATTAGATAATTTTGTGGAAATTTTTGGAAAAATTAAATAAATAAATCATTAAATAATTAATTAAATAAAAAATAAATATTTATTAAAATAATTAAAGGGACAGCCGAAATTTTGGGCCAAATAAAAAGAAAAAAAATGAAAAATGAAATAGAACACAAGTTGGCAACTTGACATATTATAATAATAATATAATTAATTAAAGTAAAAATTGTGAATAGTAATTTAAAAATTAGGAAACGGATCCTATCTAGAGATCTAGGAATAGGAATCCCAAGGTCAAGGTAAAATATTGATCAGTGAGTTTTTACCTTTAGTGACCTCTTCCTAAGTTAATTCCGAGGCCGTTTGTGCATTTTCCTAATAAAACAAAATAGGGAAAAATGCATATAGGCATATTTTTGAAATGAAGAAAATAAATTCTAACTCAATATCTAGGAATGGGTTTGAATTTATTTAGACATATTTGGAATCGTGAATTATTTCCAAGAGATTGGTTATCCCGAAAATGAATTCGACACCGGACGCGTTCGGACACGTTTTCGAGAAAACTTCAACCGGACAGTTGGAGGCCTATATGGAATCAAAATTTAGGTTAACTTGGACATTTCTACTAAGTGAGAACATGTCTTCAGAGTTGTAAATCCGAATTTTGAGATTTTTCCGAAATTACGCGAATCGGGTACCGATCGGGGAAAACGGTTAGACTAGGGCATAAAACAAGCCAAGTCACCATTTTGGACCAATGGGAGGATGCCACATCATCATGGAGGTCGGCCAAGGGGTGAAAAAGCAAGGGCAAAAATCATGTGTAATTGTTGGACATGAAAAGTAGAAACAACTTGGAAAATTCCTATGTGTCCTTCCAAAAGTCTATAAATAGGCATGCTCCCCTTGAGAAATTTTCACACCATTTTCTTGCCCTTTGGCCGAAAATTAGAGAGAGAAAGAAGTAGAGAGAGAAGCTCTGGGGGAGGTTCTGCAGAAGTCTTCAACGGGTAAGTCTTTTGGTCTTTAGTCTTTAGTTTTTAGTTCTAGATAGTAGAATTATTAGATAGTTTTAGCAAGTAGGGAGTGAGATTCCTACTATTGTTTTTAGGCCTCATTGCATTGAAATATATGCCCGACGAGGTAGAAACATGGTAGGGATCGAGTCCCCGAAAGCTGAAGTCTTCATAGTTCTTTCACAAGTAGGTGTTATAATGCTAGAATAGCCTTTAAATTTTCAAGTATGATTGGGTATCATATGGGAGGGCTATTTTAGTCATTATTTTCGAAAATCATAGTTGCGTCGAAGTTCTGGCAAAATTTCGGAAGAAAATTTGTCAGAGTAACGAAGTGCTGGCGAAATTCCGCCAATTAGGGGTAGAAGGGCAAAATGGTAATTTTTACCTAAAATGCCAATTATAGTGTCAAATCACTAATAAGGGTGATATTATTCTTATAGGATATCAGAATCTCTGATTTGCTGCCGTCACGCTGCCCGACGAGCCGCTGTTTGAAGTTCACGTTTTTCCGTGAAAGTATGTTTTCCGCCGGTAGTACCTAACGTTGCCAACGAAGGTACGGACGCGTACTGTAACACTAATCTTGTGTTTCTTAAATGCATATATGTCAATGATATGTCGTAGACCGTTATACGACATGCTTTAAACGGGTTATGTTTGGAATGCCGTTATGTTTTCCTAGCGGCGAGGACACGAGTGTTTATCGTGGCACCGGTGAATAGTGCAAGCCGTTGTTGTTATTTACCTTATGGGGCTTTACATATTGCTCGTGCTTATGTTTTGTCGGCATAATGATCATGCATCTCTAGTATGCTTATGATATACTGATGTATTAGCTCTTGAATATCTGTTGGCCATATACGTGTTGTTTGGGTATGAGGTTAACCGTTACTCCGAGATTCAATATGATGAATTGAATCTCACTGTAGCTCGTGGTCGTGAGGACCACGGTTCGTGGATCGAGGCAAGTACCCGGAGTAGGCGTGCAAACAAGACTATCTCTATCTTATCGTATTCGTTATTACACTATTTCCTTTCTAAACCTTAGGATTACTGTAATCATTACAATGTTACACAATGGTTGATGTTTTGGCTAAGAATCCAATTACTCTTTCGCTCTATTGCTCTACTGTGATTGTTTGTTTGAAAAAAAAAAAATTTCCGCATTTCAAACATGGGATGTTACATTTATGGTATCAGAGCTGGTATAAGCTGATGGCAAATTCGACTCATGATCGGGGGTTGTCACAGTGTGATCTGTGACGAAGCATTGGCTCTTACCCCGACATGGCCTGCCGGCTAGCCACCGGATAGGTTGCATCCGTCGTGAGGCGGTGCGTAAAACTAGTGGCTGAGGTATCTTATGTTGTCACGGCGGGGAATCGCCACGGAGACATTTTGGTATCAGAGCAAGAAATTCTGGCAAGTATTTAACTATGTTACCACGGACAGTTTGGTGCCGAAGGCAAGGCTAGTCTACGTGGGTGTGCCATAAGTCACTGCTAATCCGGTGAGGCCCCCATGGTAGACACTTACCTGGCCATTCTGTTCGGATAACGGAGTTAGGTTCTTAAGCCTTTTAACTTTGAGCACATTTTTGAAAATGAATACTGATATGACCATTGGTGTAAATGTGTAAAGATGAATGAGACAATGGCTAGTATGCCTTTAGAGCCGGAGAAACCGGTCGGATCAGATCATTCATCTGATGATGACAACTGTGAGTATTTTCAGCTGTTAAGCTGTCAAGACAATTCGAGAATGAATCTTTCTATGAACCCAACATCCTACGACAAGTTCTAGCTACGAACGGAACGCTGATAAGCACTATACGATCAAAGCATTGGATGACGGAACAACGCAGCAAGACTATTAGAAGAGCGTACTTCCGATATGAAGTTATGAATTACGAACGTGAAGGATTTTAACCACTGGTCATAAACCAGCTGGATGATGTAATATACGTTAGCATGTACATTACATCTAATATGAGAACATATAAGTTTTGATGCCACGTGTTGTTTTATTTTCTGACACATATATCTGTTATTTAATTAAAGGAGAGAGATAAAAATGGCGATACTAAGAGGTGCCGGTGCACCAAGAGGCCGAGGCCGAGGTCGAGGCCGAGGTAGAGGAAGAGGCAGACAGCCTCAGGATGAACGAAACGATGAACCAAATCAACCCGGACGTGATGAAATTGAAGAAATGCGTAGAACTCTACAAGAACAAAGAGTTCTGATTGATGCTCTTCTGGCAAGACAGAACCAACAGGACCAGGAGGCACAAAGACAATTGGAAGCACGTCAACATGAAGAGGATGAACGAGAAGATGAAGAAGATAACAACAACAATGATGAAGAGCTTGAGGGGTCTGAGAGATCCCAATCACCACCTAGGCGCGGTCAAAAAGAGAGAACCACTGAAAACTGGGTAAACCAGTTCTGCAAGTTGAAACCACCTGGTTTCCGAGGGAAGAGTGAGCTAGCTGAGGATTGGCTTCTGAGTCTTGAGAAGATTTTTGAAGTCATAGAATGCCCTGGAAATCGGATGGCCCAAGAATGGCCCAAGCAGTAGAATCCTGCAGGATGACGGAGCGCAATTTAAAGGAACTGCGCAAAACCCGAGGCCAGGAAGGTAACAATACAAATCGCGGTGGATCAAACCGTGGAGGTGCCTCACAGAAGAGGAAAGCGCCTTGGAGCGAAAACCGAGGTGGGAACAAGAAACCCTACCAACAAGACAATCTAAATAGCAGGGATCCCGTGCGTGTCCGAAATGCAAGAAAACCACCCAGAGCCAATTGTGATGGGAAGCAAATCGCTTCGATGTCAAAGGCCTGGACACATTAGCCGGGATTGCCCCGAGAAGGCTGCAGAGGCGAGACCTCAAAGCGCTGGCCGAATCTTTGCATTGACAAACACAGAGGCCAAGAAGTCCCCAGAGATGGTTCAAGGTACCATCTATCTCAATGGAATCTACTTGAAGCATTGTATGACTCGGGTGCTAGTCACTCACGTCATATTCGGTCCGAATCGGGTTAACGGCCAACGGCGCAATGATTGATTGTGGCAAAAGGAGATATCATTTGCCGGAGACAAGGTTAAAGTGAGCTCGAACTTTCTCTCCGCTACGTAAGCTGATCGGTGCGTGAAGCAAGGATGTCATGCTTTCATAGTATTCTTTTCTGTCAAAGCAGAAGCTGACCTTTCACTCCAGGATATCCCTGTGGTGAATGAATTTTCTGATGTATTTCCGGAGGATCTCACCAAGTTACCTCCTATCCGAGAAGTGGAGTTCAATATTGACTTGATGCCTGGCACAGGATCAATATCAAAGGCGCCGTATCGAATGGCTCCTAACGAGATGAAGGAGTTAAAGAAGCAGCTAGAAGAGCTTCTGAAGAAGGGGTTCATTCGACCCAGTGTATCACCATGGGGAGCCCCAGTGCTTTTTGTAAAGAAGAAAGATGGAAGCTTCCGACTCTGCATCGATTACCGCGAGCTCAACAAAGTAACCGTCAAAAATAATTACCCACTTCCCCGGATTGATGATCTTTTGGATCAATTGTCTGGTTCCACAGTCTTTTCGAAAATTGACTTGCGTTCGGATACCATCGGGCCATGCGAGTTAAGGATGGCGATGTTCCCAAGACAAACTTTCGAACCAGATATGGGCATTATGAATTCCTTGTGATGCCCTTCGGATTGACAAATGCACCTGCGGTATTCATGGATTACATGAACCGTATTTTCCGACAACACCTAGACCAGTTTGTGGTGGTGTTCATTGATGACATTTTGATCTACTCTAAGAGTAAAGAAGAGCACGAAGAACATCTGCGAAAGGTGTTGAGCATACTCAGGGAAAAGCAACTATATGCTAAGCTGAGCAAATGCGAATTTTGGCCGCCTAAGTTAAATTTCTGGGCCATGTTATATCTAGCGATGGAGTTGCAGTTGATCCTGTTGTTGGGATCCGTACACGCAGCGGAGTAAAAATTACGAATCCCTTAGGCGGATCGCTCAACGGCGTTTAAATCAAGGTTTAGGGTTTCCGAATCGTACCTTTGCAAAACAATTTGAACTGGTGGGTTACCTTCTCGATCAGCAGAAGCCGACTCTTTAGAATCGCCTTCCTCTACCGGTATCCACACGAACGGCCTCCAACACTGACGGCAGCGTGCTAGCGCCTCAGTATTCTTGCGTCTCTCTCTTTTTCTTTCTAGGGTTTTTCGCGGCTTTCTAATACGCTCGACAAAATGTCCCGTAGGTTTTTCTAAACCTAGCAGGCGTATTATATTCAAAACAAATTTTGAATCTGGATTAAAAAAATATATTAATTAAATCTATCTGATAGATCTAATCAAATCTATTTATTTAATCCGAATTAAAAACCCTCTGATTTAATTTATATTTATAAATTAAATCAATATATGATATCGTTATATTTAATTTCAAAATGAGATCCGATATCTCGGTTCAAATTAAATCGATATGCAATATCTTTATTCGAAAATTAAATCTGAGATACAATATCTCAATTTATTATAGTTATTTAATTTATCAAATAAATTAAATACTATATATAATAATATTATTGTCAATAAATAATATCATTATTATTTTCGAATTTAATATATATATTAAATCAAGATATGATATCATTATATTTAATTTAAAATGAGATCTGATATCTCAGTTCAAATTAAATCGATATGCAATATCTTTATTCGAAAATTAAATCGAGATACAATATCTCAATTTATTATAGTTATTTAATTTATCAAATAAATTAAATACTATATATAATAATATTATTGTCAATAAATAATATCATTATTATTTTCGAATTTAATATATTTATATATGCATATATATATATACACACACATCCTAGATTAAATAAGTATTCATTAAATCTTAAACACATTTAAGATTCAATGAATCTGACACTCTTGCTCGTGTTGGGCCATTCTTGTGTGCGACCTGCGCAGCCCACATGAGATTGGCAGCGGGCCAATACTGTACCAGCCCACAAGTCGCAAGCGGCCTCTAGCAAGACATTGCGACTACCCAATTCATATGGGGATCGTTGATAAGTACAATGACTTGCCCCTAGGGCATAATTTCCAACAGACTCCCACTTGCACTAGGTGCAATCATTAATTACCTTAATTCCCATTGCCCTAACATGACGCTCATGTTTTACTTGTGCAAGCGGCTTAGTAAGAGGATCAACGTCATTGTTTATGCGATATAACCTATCGTACAACCATGTCACGTCCCTTTTGTCACGCGATAATTTGGTCAAGGATGAGGCATGGAAAATGTCAACTTCTGTTCTTGACCATTACTTTCTCGATTCTTGAGTAGTCTAACAATTGAGATGGAAACTCCTTTCCATCGTAGTATGGCCATACATTTCTCGACTCACTCATCGAGGGCCCAGTATTATCTCTCTACAAATGTGAGGGACAAATCCCATCTTGACCACTCACATTCCTCCGCATGAGAACCACTGATTCCGATCCTAGCCTTTATCATCACCCGGTCAAAGGTGACTTTTGACTAGGTCAAAGACCAGCGACTCATCATGTAGGAATCCATGATGATCTCAGGTCAAAGGGCGTTGTGACGCGGTTATACATGAGAAAAGCTTATGACTTATTCCATGCAGCTTTCTCATAGTGGGTCGGTCCAAAGACCTTGTACTCTTACAAGTGCCTATGACTTTGACTCGTATCCCCATACTCATCAAAGTCACACTGGTCTTATTTCATCTTCGCTCCCGCGAGATGACCGACCGAGGACATTTAGGATAATCTATTAGATATATCCAGGATACGATTATCACTATAAACATGCAAATGAAATGATAACTAAAGGAGAATACTTTAAATAACATTAACGTTTAAAGTATAATGACTTGCTTTCTCCTGGTACTTTGCATAATAATTTTTTTTTGTATCACCTCTATCATTGATTTCTCTGATAAGATGAAATCGCTTGAGTATATGGTTGGTCCTTTGATGTGACCAAGGCTCCTTAGTCTGTGGAATAGCACTGCTATTGTCACAGAACAAGTCTATTGGATTTGAGATGGTAGGAACCACCCCTAGTTCATTAATGAACTTACTAATCCAAAAGGCCTCCTCAGCTGCATCTGATGCTGCTATATACTCAGCTTCTATTGCAGAATCAACTACGGTGCTCGCTTAGAGCTCTTCCAGCTCACCGCACCACCATTCAACAGGAATACATATCCTGATTGCGATCTTGAATCATCTTGGTCAGTTTGGAAACTCGCATCTGTGTAACCAGTCACACAGAGCTCATCCTCCAAGCCACCATATACCAAGAATAAGTCCTTAGTCCTTCTTAAGTACTTAAGGATATTCTTGACAGCAGTCCAGTGATCCTCACCGGGATCTTGTTGATATCTGCTGGTCATACTCAAGGCAAATGACACATCGGTCCAGTACATAACATGGCATACATGATAGATCCAATGGCGGAGGCATATGCAATCTTACTCATGCGGTCTCTTTGATCTTGTGTACTAGGACACATATTCTCACCGAGATGGATGCCATGAGACATGGGCATATTACCCCTTTTGAATCCTGCATACCGAATCTATGCGGTATCTTGTCTATGTATGTGCTCGACTTAGGCCTATCGGCCTCTTAGATCTATCTCTATAGATCCTAATCCCAAGGATGTAAGTGGCTTCGCCTAAATCTTTCATTGAGAAAGACTTTCCTAACCAAGACTTGACACTCGCAAGGTAGGAATGTCATTCCCAATGAGTAGGATGTCATCAACATAAAGCACTAGAAATACAACTGTGCTCCCACTAACCTTCTTGTAAACACAAGGTTCATCTATGTTTTGAATGAATCCAAACTCTTTGACTACTTCATCAAAACGATGATTCCAGCTCCGAGATGCTTGCTTCAATCCATAAATGGACCTTTGAAGCTTGCAAACTTTACCAGAGTCCTCTGGACGCACAAAACCCTCAGGTTGTGTCATGTACACATCCTCAAGGAGCTTTCCGTTAAGGAAGGCTGTTTTGACGTCCATCTGCCATATTTCATAGTCATAATATGATGCAATGGCAAGAAGGATTCTGATTGATTTGGCCATTGCAACTGGGGAAAAGGTTTCATCATAGTCCACACCATGAGTTTGAGTGAATCCTTTTGCAACCAGTCGTGCCTTGAAGATATTTACTTTGCCTTCCATGTTAGTTTTCTCTTTGAAAACCCACTTGCACCCAACGGTTTTTACACCTTCAGTGGATCGACTAAGGCCCATACCTCATTGTCGTACATGGATTGCATTTCAGACTTCATGGCACCAAGCCATCTTTCGGAGTTGGGTCCCACCATGGCCCCGCGATAGGTAGTTGGCTCATTGTGCTCAATGAGCAAAACATCACGGCTTCAAGTAATCGAAATCCATATCTCGAGGCTGTAGTCGTGTTCTATCGGACCTTCGTGGGTCTTGTGTTACATGAGTAGGCTCAACAACTTGTTGTGAGTCTTCTCCGTTTTCATCTGTGGTTCTATGTCGTCTTGTGACTCTTGAACTTCTTCGAGGTAAACCTTACTCCCACTGGTTCTTTTGGAGATAAACTCTTTTTCCAAAAGGACACCATTCCGAATAACAAACATTTTGTGATCGGTGGGATTGTAGACATAGTATCCTTTAGTTTCCTTAGGATACCCCACAAAAAGGCATTTTGAGGATCTGGATGATAATTTATCAGAGGCTTGATGTTTGACATAAACCTCACATCCCCAAATTTTAAGAAATGACAAACTGGGTTTCTTCCCAGTCCATATCTCATATGGTGTCTTTTCAACCGCCTTTGACGGAACACGATTTAGTGTGAACGCAGCTGTTTCTAGGGCATGGCCCCAAAAGGAAGGTGGAAGATCTGTTTGACTCATCATAGATCGAACCATATCTAATAGAGTTCGATTCCTCCGCTCAGAAACACCATTCCATTGAGGTGTTCCATTGATTCAAAATCAAATGAGTTAAGAAATCCATCTTTATGGAGTTTCAAAATGCGTTTCTCATTTATATGGCCTAGACGACAATGCCATAGATAGGTCGGATTCAAATCATTTGACTTGAACCTTTTAGTAGTTATGTCATAGATTCGTCCATTCAATTTTCTACTGTCCTTGAGACCCTACATTTATTCAAATGTGAGATCCACATGTAGTATCCAATACCCATGTTGAGGAAGTAGAAAAGCGAATATCTATGACATAGATACTTGAAGCGATAGCCCCGCTGTCCTTCTTGTTCTTCTCCAGATCTTCGAGGTAGAGTTTGCAATTCCTTTTCAAATGACCAAGTTCATTGTAAAAGAAGCAGACTCTATCCTTCGGAGGTTTTGCCTTCTTGGCTTTCGGTTTCATACCCCTTCCTTTTTGAACGGACAAAACAGAACTGGGCCTCTCCAAGGCTCAGCTTAGCAGTTTTGAGCATCCCATGCAGTTCAGAAATTGATTCCTCCATGTTGTTCATGTTGTAATCCATGACAAAGTTATCATAACTTCCTGGGAGTGAGTTCAAGATCACATCTTTAGCTAACTCCTGGGACATGGGGCCTTCTTAAGGACTGATCGCATTGATGGTGTTGAAGTATTACTAGACTACATGATTCTACAACTAAAGATATGCAAAGTTTAAGTAGTAACCTCCCACCGAATTAAGAACCCTCATTATAATTAGTGGGCTAAGATCCATATTTGGCTTAAATTTAAGTCCGCTTTGGCGGGACGCTTAAATTAAGTTATTTAGGTAGGCAAACCCCTTGCCAATTACATCATATGTAACTCTTAGATCTTTATGGGATTCAATCATCATATGACGTGTCATGTTTAATCCCATCTAATGCCTTGAGATCCAAAACCGTTTTGATAATCTCAATTAAGTCCATCCTATTAATTATACTTATATGAATGCAATCACTATTGTATCTCATATAATATCTAAATTAATTATGAGTGATCTAGTCAAAACATAATTAAAACTCTAAATTGATTATGAGTGATCTAATCAAATCATAATTAAAATTCTAAATTAATTATGAGTGATCTAATCAAAACATAATTAAAATTCTAAATTAATTATGCAATGATCAAATCAAGACATAATTAAAATTGTGACACAACATGGCTCAACCTTAACCTAAAATCCTCTCAAGCCAATGAGAGGACTTCTCTAAAACAAAAAGAAGTACATCAAGAGTATTTAGAGAGAGAGAGGCATGACTCACAAGCTATATTTAAAATTTACAACAATTGTAAAACTCTAGAGCCATGTTGTTCACCATACCCAAACAACATTTGAAAGGTAAATCACAACATATATTAAGTCATACAATTATGAAATAAAATATTATGATTAATCTTATCATGATTTAAATTTTCTAATTTATATTATATTATAAATATAATATAATATCATGATTTAAATTCTCTAATTTAAATTATATTATATACTATATATAATATAATATCATGATTTAATTCTCTAATTTATATTATATTATAAATACAATATAATATCATGATTTAGATTATCTAATTTATATTATATTATATACTATATATAATATAATATCATGATTTAAATTCTGTAATTTACATTATATTATATACAATATATAATATAATATCATGATTTAAATTCTCGCGGACAATCAATCGGGATCCCTACGGCGGTCTCGTCTCGTTAGAAATTTCAAAATAAAATATTATTTTTGAAAATAATTTCTCAAAAAAAAAATGATTTTTTTCTCTCGAAAATTTCAAACCATAACGAACTGATCGACATCGGATCTGAACGTTTCAGATCCACGCGAATCAGCTACACAGTCCGATCTGAACAATTCAGAGAACTGACGCAATATCCGACTAGCTATCCGTAGAAACCCTAACGCGAGTTTTGTAATTCAAACGCATACAAAGATCGGTTTTAGCATATATATCATATATATAAACACGCGTAAAACCTAATTTAAACGCACGGTTGAGTTGGCTCTGATGCCACTGTTAGGAATCCGTATACGCAGCGGAGTAAAAAAATTACGAATCCCTTAGGCGGATCGCTCAACGGCGTTTAAATCAAGGTTTAGGGTTTCCGAATCGTACCTTTGCAAAACAATTTGAACTGGTGGTCTACCTTCTCGATCAGCAGAAGCCGACTCTTTAGAATCGCCTTCCTCTACCGGTATCCACACGAACGGCCTCCAACACTGACGGCAGCATGCTAGCGCCTCGGTATTCTTGCGTCTCTCTCTTTTTCTTTCTAGGGTTTTTCTCGGCTTTCTAATACGCTCGACAAAATGTCCCGTAGGTTTTCTAAACCTAGCGGCGTATTATATTCAAAACAAATTTTGAATCTGGATTAAAAATATATTAATTAAATCTATCGATAGATCTAATCAAATCTATTTATTTAATCCGAATTAAAAACCCTACGATTTAATTTATATTTATAAATTAAATCAAGATATGATATCGTTATATTTAATTTAAAATGAGATCCGATATCTCGGTTCAAATTAAATCGATATGCAATATCTTTATTCGAAAATTAAATCTGAGATACAATATCTCAATTTATTATAGTTATTTAATTTATCAAATAAATTAAATACTATATATAATAATATTATTGTCAATAAATAATATCATTATTATTTTCGAATTTAATATATATATTAAATCAAGATATGATATCATTATATTTAATTTAAAATGAGATCCGATATCTCGGTTTAAATTAAATCGATATGCAATATCTTTATTCGAAAATTAAATCTGAGATACAATATCTCAATTTATTATAGTTATTTAATTTATCAAATAAATTAAATACTATATAAAATAATATTATTGTCAATAAATAATATCATTATTATTTTCGAATTTAATATATTTATATATGCATATATATATATATACACACATCCTAGATTAAATAAGTATTCATTAAATCTTAAACACATTTAAGATTCAATGAATCTTGACACTCTTGCTCGTGTTGGGCCATTCTTGTGTGCGACCTGCAGCCCACATGAGATTGGCAATGGCCAATACTGTACCAGCCCACAAGTCGCAAGCGGCCTCTAGCAAGACATTGCGACTACCCAATTCATATGGGGATCGTTGATAAGTACAATGACTTGCCCCTAGGGCATAATTTCCAACAGCTCTTAGTAGAAAGACAGTGCAGGTATCATACATGATGATACAAGAGCAGAAACTGTTGGAAGATTTCAGAGACCTGAATCTATCCAATCAAATCTGCATGGGTCTGCACGCACCAGCTGATGCCTATCTTGCTACACTTCTTGCGAGTCAAGGGGAGTATGATCTGAGAGAAGAAGTGGAGAAAGCTCAGAAGCAAGATGATTGGGCAAAAGAGATACGTGAGAAGATCACTCGAGGTGAGACCCAAGACTATGACCTATCACTTAGTGGTTTGGTCAGGTATAAGCAGCGAATCTACATACCGCCAGTTGATGAATTGAAGCGGACAATAATGGATGAGGCTCATAAGAGTAGGTACACTCTACATCCAGGCATGGTCAAGATGTACTAGAGTATGAAATCCGAACTTTGGTGGCCCGGAATGAAGAAAGACGTAGCAGAATACGTGGCCAAATGTTTGACCTGTCAGAAAGTAAAGATTGAACACCGTCGACCCCATGGTCTTTTGCAAGGACTAGAGTCGCTTAGGAATGGAAATGGGAGAACATAACCATGATTTTGTGGTAGGTCTGCCCAAAATCAGAAATCATGATACAATTTGGGTAGTTGTTGACAGATTAACCAAGTCAGCACACTTTATTCCCATCAGTATCCACTACTCTCCGGAACGATTGGCGGAGATTTATATCAAAGAGATAGTGAGATTACATGGTGTTCCTAAGAGCATTGTCTCCGATCGTGATACACGATTCAAATCCCGTTTCTGGCAAGCGTTACATGAAGGTATGGGGACTAAGTTGAAGTTCAGTTCGGCTTATCACCCACAGACTGACGGTCAATCTGAAAGAACCATACAGACGTTGGAGGATATGCTGCGAGCATGTGCCCTGGATTTCAAAGGAAGTTGGGATCAACATCTTTCGCTAGCGGAATTTGCATATAACAACAGTTATCATGCTAGTATACAAATGGCCCTGTTCGAGGCATTGTATGGACGGAAGTGTCAGTCACCATTATGCTGGACAGATTCGTCTGAAAAGCAGTTACTTGGGCCGGATATGCTTGAGCAGACCTCTGAACAAATCGCGTTAATCAAGAAGAGACTCCTAGCAGCACATAGTAGACAGAAGAGCTATGCTGACAAAAGGAGGAGACCTCTAACGTTTTATGTCGGCGACCATGTATTTCTAAAGTTATCCCCAGTAACTGGTGTCGGCAGAACGCTTAAGAGGAAGAAACTCAGTCCACGGTATGTTGGACCATTCGAAATTCGGCGGAGAAGTAGCTTATCAGATAGCTTTACCCCCAAACCTGAGTAATCTCCACGACGTTTTCCACGTGTCGCAATTGAAGAAGTACCAACCAGACAGTGATCATGTCATCGAGTACGAGGATGTCGAAGTACGGCATGATAATACCTTCATGGTCGAGCCGGAGCAGATCATTGATCACAAGGAGAAACGGCTCAGAAACAAGACAATACTGTCAGTAAAGGTAGTCTGGAAGGGTTTGTCACCCGAAGAAGTGACTTGGGAAACCGAGAGTGACATGAAGGAGAAGTACCCAGAGTTCATGTCCCGAAGTTTAGTTAGTATAGATTAAATTTCGAGGGCGAAATTTTGTGTAAGGGGGGGGGGAGAAATGTAATACCCGGATATTTATCTGGAATATTATAAATAAAAGTTGGATATTTCTGATAAGTGAAATTTCAATCTCCGGTCTTGTATAAATACAGTCTATTTTCTAAGTAGAATTTCTGCAAGAAATTAGGGAATTTAAAGGCCAAAGTGCCAAAATGACCAAAATGCCCCTAAGGGGCATAAATAACTTAGAAAATTTATGAAAATCCTAAAAGACAGTAAAATGACCAAGTGAGATAGGAGAGTATATAATCTCTAATTATTGTAATTTTATAAATTATGAAATTGGAGAAATTGTTGGAAAATACTCAAAAATGGAGTTTAGGTAATTTTAAGCCTAAATACAAGAATGGACCAATTAGATAATTTTGTGGAAATTTTTGGAAAAATTAAATAAATAAATCATTAAATAATTAATTAAATAAAAAATAAATATTTATTAAAATAATTAAAGGGCCAGCCGAAATTTTGGGCCAAATAAAAAGAAAAAAATGAAAATGAAATAGAACACAAGTTGGCAACTTGACATATTATAATAATAATATGATTAATTAAAGTAAAAATTGTGAATAGTAATTTAAAAATTAGGAAACGGATCCTATCTAGAGATCTAGGAATAGGAATCCCAAGGTCAAGGTAAAATATTGATCAGTGAGTTTTTACCTTTAAGTGACCTCTTCCGGAAGTTAATTCTGAGGCCGTTTGTGCATTTTCCTAATAAAACAAAATAGGGAAAAATGCATATAGGCATATTTTTGAAATGAAGAAAATAAATTCTAACTCAATATCTAGGAATGGGTTTGAATGTATTTAGACATATTTGGAATCGGTGAATTATTTCCAAGAGATTGGTTATCCCGAAAATGAATCCGACACCGGACGCGTTCGGACACGTTTTCGAGAAAACTTCAACTGGACAGTTGGAGGCCTATATGGAATCAAAATTTAGGTTAACTTGGACATTTCTACTAAGTGAGAACATGTCTTCAGAGTTGTAAATCCGGAATTTTGAGATTTTTCCGAAATTACGCGAATCGGGTACCGATCGGGGAAAACGGTTAGACTAGGGCATAAAACAAGCCAAGTCACCATTTTGGACCAATGGGAGGATGCCACATCATCATGGAGGTCGGCCAAGGGGTGAAAAAGCAAGGGCAAAAATCATGTGTAATTGTTGGACATGAAAAGTAGAAACAACTTGGAAAATTCCCTATGTGTCCTTCCAAAAAGTCTATAAATAGGCATGCTCCCCTTGAGAAATTTTCACACCATTTTCTTGCCCTTTGGCCGAAAATTAGAGAGAGAAAGAAGTAGAGAGAGAAGCTCTGGGGGAGGTTCTGCAGAAGTCTTCAACGGGTAAGTCTTTTGGTCTTTAGTCTTTAGTTTTTAGTTCGGTAGATAGTAGAATTATTAGATAGTTTTAGCAAGTAGGGAGTGAGATTCCTACTATTGTTTTTAGGCCTCATTGCATTGAAATATATGCCTGACGAGGTAGAAACATGGTAGGGATCGAGTCCCCGAAAGCTGAAGTCTTCATAGTTCTTTCACAAGTAGGTGTTATAATGCTAGAATAGCCTTTAAATTTTCAAGTATGATTGGGTATCATATGGGAGGGCTATTTTAGTCATTATTTTCAAAAATCATAGTTGCGTCGAAGTTCTGGCAAAATTTCGGGAAGAAAATTTGTCAGAGTAACGAAGTGCTGGCGAAATTCCGCCAATTAGGGGTAGAAGGGCAAAATGGTAATTTTTACCTAAAATGCCAGTTATAGTGTCAAATCACTAATAAGGGTGATATTATTCTTATAGGATATCAGAATCTCTGATTTGCTGCCGTCACGCTGCCCGACGAGCCGCTGTTTGAAGTTCACGTTTTTCCGTGAAAGTATGTTTTCCGCCGGTAGTACCTAACGTTGCCAACGAAGGTACGGACGCGTACTGTAACACTAATCTTGTGTTTCTTAAATGCATATATGTCAATGATATGTCGTAGACCGTTATACAGACAGTTTTAAACGGGTTATGTTTGGAATGCCGTTATGTTTTCCTAGCGCTGAGGACACGAGTGTTTATCGTGGCACTGGTGAATAGTGCAAGCTGTTGTTGTTATTTACCTTATGGGGCTTTACATATTGCTCGTGCTTATGTTTTGTCGGCATAATGATCATGCATCTCTAGTATGCTTATGATATACTGATGTATTAGCTCTTGAATATCTGTTGGCCATATACTGTGTTGTTTGGGTATGAGGTTAACCGCTACTCGAGATTCAATATGATGAATTGAATCTCACCGTAGCTTCGTGGTCGGGAGGACCACGGTTCGTGGATCGAGGCAAGTACCGGAGTAGGCGTGCACCAAGACTATCTCTATCTTATCGTATTCTCGTTATTACACTATTTCCTTTCTAAACCTTAGGATTACTGTAATCATTACAATGTTACACAATGGTTGATGTTTTGGCTAAGAATCCAATTACTCTTTCACTCTATTGCTCTACTCTGATTGTTTGTTTGAAAAAAAAAAAATTTCCGCATTTCAAACATGGGATGTTACACTAATCAATTACAAGTTGGCATCTAATTTCAAATGGCACTTAAGACTTATCTTGTGGCATTAGTTGCATCATAAAAATCTGCTCAAAAGTCTTTCCAATCAGCTAGGAATGTGGGAGAAGTTATGGGCAATTAATTCCAGATAAGAGCACATGTCTTAAGCCAATTGTTTCTAGAAACTTAGGGACACCTAAGCTATTATTTTTGGCATTAAAAGAGCTTACTAAACCAGCTATCTTAGTGTAAAATTTCGTTCAAGCAACTGGCCAAGGGATAAGATCAGAATTTTTTTTGATTAAAACACATGCAAAGTAAGCAACTTGCTCAATAAGATAAGATAATTAATGGTCATAAATGAAAAAGATAAGATAGGATAGGATTTTGGAAGAGGATAAGGAGAGAGAAGGGAGAAGGACGCATGGGAGATAGAGAGGGAGAGAGAGAGAGAGAGAGAGATTACCATTTTAAACTATTTTTAGTTCCAAATTAAAGCAAATTGCCAGAATTATAAACAAATCATCTATCATATCGGTGTGTATATATACTCCTTTGTCTTCGTTATCTCTACTGTAGAAAGCCTGATACACCAAATTCAATACGAGATGGAAAATCCAAAAATGGCGTTTCTGGCTTTCTGCATCATCATTGCTCCCCAAATATTTCTCATGGTAAAAGCTCAAAACAATCCCTTGGTTCCAGCAATTTATGTCCTTGGTAGTTCTTCAGTTGACTCTGGAAACAACAATTACCTTAATACAATGGCAAACGCAAATAAGTGGCCTTATGGAATTGATTTCAATAATAAAAGAGGTCGATTCTCAAATGCCAAAAATTTGGCAGATTTTGCTGGTAAGATTCTTAATGCATAAATTATAATCACTCAACTGTTATATATATTAGACTACATGAGCCCTCGTGCTCATCAATATTGATTGGTCATTTGCCTAGATTTAAGAATGATGTTATCACATTGTTCTAACATTTCGTCTTTTTTAGGTCCCCCTACCTTTTTCGTTCTATTATTACTAATTATGTATGTCCATATCACGAAGGAACGCTATAAACTTATTGTCTGCTAATTTCATTGTGACTTGCGTTCAAAAAAGAAAAAAGACGAGACCTTGTGCTGATATCGATCGCTAGGGTTATAATTTGTATTCACGATTGAAATTGTAAGCAAACCAATATTATTGCAGTAGAGATATATATTTTAATTGTATGTGGTTGTGATTATGGCATTCAAAAGCTGTATTAATAAGTATTTCTTGTTTTTTTGCCCCAATAATGGCATAAATTATAGTAGAATAATATTTTGTGTTTTCTTTTATAGCTATTCAATTGGGTTTACCAATGGCTCCTCCATACTTGGGACTGTCGGAATCTGATAGGGGTCAAATTAAAACGGGAATAAACTATGGATCAGGTGCATGTGGAATCTTAAACACGTCCAGAGTGGTATGAGATATATGAAATCCTTTTCGACAAATTTTCTATATATCTTGCATGATGTGTTTGAAATTTAATGACTTGTTTAATTTTAGTAGTTGTAAATTAATCTCCTATTTTTATGTCACAAATTTATATAATAATATGTACTTAATTAATATCTAGCTTTATTTTTCCAGGGTGATTGTTTGTCTCTTGAGAAACAAGTAAATTACTTTACCTCTACCGTGAAAAATGATCTCCCAAAGCAAATGAACGAAAATGAATTGAGTGACCATTTGGCCAAATCCATATTCCTTCTATTTATTGGCATCAATGATTACAACCCTGCGGCCAACCAAAACATTACAGACAACTTTACTGGACCAGCCTTTGCTGACTATCTCCTTCAACATCTTGGTCAGCATATCCAGGTTCATTTTTCTATACCTTGTAATTTTTTGCTCTATTATACACTTTCGGGATTAAAAAAAAAAAAGTTATTTGTAATAAATATGTGTTGTTTTCCTAAAATATCTCATTAATAATTTAAATTAGAAACTATCCCTGATGAAAACCCTTTTCATAAGTGCAACTAATGAAAATAAATTGGAGAACAAAATGAATTAAAGTTTTACATTTAGACACTGAGGAGTATATTAGATGGCTTAGCGTGCAACATCATGACTGTAGCATTAGCTTCTAGCACATGTATGTCATAGGAGTCATAAATATACTAATTTATATACGAATTGAACTAATTTTTCTAAACATTACATGAAATCTAACTATTATATGTAGTATTCATGATTAATAAATTGTATACTTTCCAATCAATTTCTTATTTTAAGTTGATATTTATTTATTAGAACAAATTATCTCTGTATTGGAAAAGTTGACAGAATTGTAAGAAAAAGAAAGGTTGAAACATTGAGATCTAGAAGCTATTGCCATAAAGTCTTTGTTTGGATTCAATGCTCTTCAATATAAGACGAGTCTGTTGTTTGTCTAGCATATATAAACCACCCATATTAGATTTAGGTGGTTTCATCGGCGAAAAAAAGAATGTGTTTTATATTGTTTCGTTCTTTCTTTATTTTGTCCAAATATTGTTATATGTAATTCAAAAAGAAGGATGAAATAAATGAAAAATTACAATTAGGTCCTAATTAACAGACTTTATGGCAATCAAGTCCTTTAAAATCATCAAATTACAGTGAAGTCTCAAGGGATTTGGGTGCAATTAATTCAAAACGTGAAAAATACATTTTTATCCCTTAATGATTTTGAAAAAAGCTGGAATTTTAGGGCTTTGTCATGTTTGAAAAAGTTGAGCTCTTATCACTCATTGCGATGTTGTGAGGAGCGAGTGTGGTGAGGTGAGGGAGAAGAGCTCGACTTTTTCGAACACGAGTGAGCTCTCAAAATTTGATCTTTTTTTTTTTCAAATTCAATAAGAGGTAAATTTGTATTTTTATGTTTAGAATTAGTTCCACGTACTAGCTAGGTCCCTTAGGACTTCAGTACGATTAAATGATTTTAAAGGACCTAGCTGATTGCCATTAAGTTTGTTAATTAAGACCTTGCAATAATCCCTAAAATAAAAGATAGTCTTCTAACTGTAGAAATTGGACACAATGAACTGAAAATTTTAAACTTAGAATTAGTACATTTTTAATAAAGTCAAAATGAAATAGCGAAACGATGAGTATGATGCACAAATATGCCTTAAAGAAAAAGACATGCATCTAGATCTTCTAAATTGTAGTTTACAAACAACTAACATAAAATTTCTCTTTTTATTTTGAATTAACAATTGCAGACACTTTATGATCTTGGAGCTAGAAAGTTTATGGTGCATGGAGTTTCAAGATGCAAGCCTGATGATCATGAGGGCAGTTGTGTCTCAAGATACTATAGGGACACACTTCCTGCAAAGCTAACATCTTTACAAGCCAGCCTCTCCGGTTCCTTCTTTACAATGTACGATACTTATGCAGTGTACCAAAACATGGAGGACAACCATGATAAATACGGTAAGCAAAAATATATGACACACACACACACATGATGAATCACATTCTAGTTTTATTGAAATGGTCATTTCTGATATATTGGTCGGTTCTTAATATAAAATATATTTAGAGAGTTGATTTTGATCTATAATATAAGACAAAATTTTCATATTTATCCGTATTTTCCTAATATACCTCTATTGATTCTCCTTCAATAATAATGAAGGAGGAGAGGGAATGAAGAAATTAAAGAAGATAAATATGATATTTTAGAAAATATATGTCATATTAACTAACTTAACTAACATTATTAATCTAATTAAATTAGCTAAATATGTTTTATACTAAGGACCAAAGGGATTACTACTTTGGTCCTATTTATATAGGGCAGAGAAATGCATTAGTGTTTTGTCTTTAATAATATAAGTCATCAACTCACTTGTAATCGGAAAAAACGATAAGTCAACTCACTAAATTTGTTGTATAAGTGTACATTTTTACTCTTAATTTTTTTTTTCACCTTCTCATCAATTCTCACTCATTCTTTCATACCAAACAATACAATAGTAAAGTTGAAAATTTATTAAATTTTAAGACAATTAATAAGATTTAAGGTTTTCTTCGATTTCAGTAAATTATATTGGAAAAGCTTATAAATAAGGTTAAAGGAGCAAATGAACTTGTATTTTCTTTATAATTTTCAAGAAATCTTATGAATCCCTTGCCACACTTGTACTAACAAGATATCCCATGCATGCATTATATAGAACTAAAAAAAATGAAAAACATATTGTTTTTAGTTTTTATATAGTTTGAATTACTATGGCTGTCATATTTTCCTGATTGATCATGTATTGTGTATCTTACATAGTTTTGAGAGCTTACTATCCATACTTCTGATTCATATAGCTTTAAATTTATATTCAATATATTAAAATAATAATAGATATTCATACCGGTTCTGATACTGATTTCGAATTTATTTACATATACAGGAATCGAAGAGTACCAAAACCCTTGTTTTGTAATTGAAACTCAAGAGCTCTGTCCTGATAGATCAAAGTATCACTTTTTTGATAAATTTGGTCATCAAACTGAACGCTCATGTGAGATTGCTATGGACGGGTGCTTCAATGGAACTTTTTGTACTCCTTACACTCTTTCTCAGTTGGCCACGATCCATTAACCATAAGCAATGATTATATATATATATATGTGTGTGTATTTTCTGCATGTTTGCAGTATCTTTCTATTCAGGTCCAAATTCATATGATCTGTATTTAAATTCAATAATGATTTATGTTCTTGGATCTAATCAATCCATTCAAAAAGTCCTCTCTCTCTCTCTCTCTCTCTCTCTCTCTCTCTCTATATATATATATATATATATATATATATATATATATATAATGAATCCATTCAAAAATGATTTATGTTCATTTTTTATGTTCTTGGATCTAATCACACCCTTATTATAAGTCCACTTGTAGAAGAAATTTTTGGTCCTAAATATAAGTCCAGTTATTAGAGGTTAATAATAATTGTTTTCTAATTTTATCCTTATTTAATTCCCATTGGAATGAGAGAGAAATGAGAGATAGGTGAGAACAATAATTGTAAATCCAGAGAGAGAATAATGGAAACTTATTATTTTATTAATCAATTTAAAGCATATTTAATTACTTGTTTATAATTCTTTAGTGTGTACGCGCGTGTGCGTGCGCGCGTGTGTGTCTGCATGTGTTATGCTATGAAATTGTAACCTATTCTTTACAAGGATCTGGCTAGCATCCAATACCCCTTACATCCACTGCAGTCCGTTGCTCAAAATTGCGCCATTTTTGGCACAAAATAGTCGCAGCTGATGCTTCTTTTTTAAAAACAAATATATATTTCATGGTTTTAACAGGTACTAAAAAAAATACTTCAGGATATTGACTTGTACTAAAAAATACTTCATGATATTGAAAAACTATTTTAAGATATTGAAAAAAATATTTTAAGGTACTGACTGGTACTAACAAGATACTTGAGGATACTAAAAAAATTTCGAGCAAAAAAAAGGATACTAAACAAAATATCTTGTAGTATATTTTTAGTTTTAGTTTCTTGAAATATTTTTTCAAGATCGTAACATAAGTTTTCAAGATCATAAATTATTTTCTCAGTTTTGGTCAGTATCCTAAAGTAAGCTTTTAGTACCAGTGACTACCCTAAAATATGTTTTTAAGATCCCAAAATAATTTTTCAAAACCATGAAGTATTTTTTTTAGTACCAATCGGTATCCTAAAGTATCATTTTAATACCATATGAGTACCTTGAAATATTTTTTCAAAATCCAAAAATAATTTTTTTAGATGATGAAGTATTTTTCTAGTATTAGTCAGTATCCACAAGTATGTTTTTTAGTACCAGTTAGTGCCCTGAAATATTTTTTCAAGATCCTAAAATAATTTTTCAAGATTACGAAGTAGTTTTTAGTACCGGTTAATATCCTAAAGTATCTTTTTAGTACCCATTAGAACCATGAAATATATATATATTTTTTAAAAAGCATCAGCTGCCACTTTTTCGCAAAAAAAAAAGGTGTAGTTTTGAGCAACAGACCACAGCGGATGATAAGGGTATTGGACACTAGTCAGATCCTCTTTACAAGATCTAGGAAACAGGTCAAGTCCGTCCATCAAGCCAGCATATTTAGGCCCTTTTATTATGAGGGCTGAGTTTGAAAATTTACCTCTCAAATTACAAATGGGCCAAAAAAAGCCGGCCCTTATAGGTTGAGGGCCTAACAGAGCCAGCCTTTTAGACCCTATGATTTTTATTCTTTTAAATTGTTTATATGATACTTGAATTTTTACATTATTAATAAGGAGAGTCATTTAAACTTTAAGAAAATAAGTTAATTTCGACATTAGATACTGATTTTAATTAGAAATTCATGAATTTTAATAGCAATGTATCTCAAGTTAAAGCAAAATAATAACCAGATTATAAAACTAGAAAATGGATTTTATTTGAATTGAAATGAATATTACAATTTACAATATATGAGCATGTAGTATAAACACAAGTCCTAGAACTTTAATCATTCGGATAGAATGTTGAAATGTTAATTCTAACGAAACTGATACTTCATTAATTAGTTTATATTACTTGGTTATAAGATTTATTGTTTAATATATATCATACATCTTGATTCCCCCGCCCCTCACAAAAAAGGGTTAGGTATTGCTCAAATTATTATATTAGTTTCAAGGGAGAATCCTTGCCAAGGCCCAATTAAGGTCCAAAATTGTAAAAAGGGCCCCAACAACTTTCACATACCAAAAAGGGCCCTAGGGCCTTTTCTGGTATAAACGTTAACAACTAAAACAGCTAAATTGACAACAAAATAAATACTCATTAACAACTAAATCAGTCGTATTAACAACAATATTTTAACAACTAAATCAGTCACTTTAACAACAATATCAGTCTCGGTTAACAACTAAATCAGTCAAATTAACAACAAAATTTTAATGAAAAATCTCAGAAAAGGCCCTAGGGCCCTTTTTGGTATGTGAAAGTTGTTGGGATCCTTTTTATAATTTTGGACCTTAATTGGGCCTTAACAAGGATTCTCCCTAGTTTCAATCATCAATTAGGATAAATTCTTAGGTGTAAACACCTATAAGGCTTTTTTTCTTTTGTTAAAAAAAGTAAGTCTATTAACATGTTGCTACCAAAATCAATTTTGATGTGTGACAGTGTGAGTATCTATATTAGAAATTTATTTTTTTAACTTTATTTCTTTAAAAAAGATGAAAAAAAGTTAGTGTTTTTAGGTAAAACACATCCAAAGCCCGTGGGTGTAATACCCTAAAAATCGTATTTATAATAAATATCATAAATTAGGAAATAATACCTATTAAAAATAGGTGAATATGTGGTTTCAAAAAGAATGTTAAATTTATCTTATTTTCTAAAGGAAAATTTCTTGAAAATTAGGAAAAATTAATAATGTGTCAGATATGACCAAAATGCCCTTGTGGAGCATAAAATGACTTAAGGAAATTATGAAAAATCTTTAGAGGCAATAAAATAATTATTAAAAATTAGAGAGTATGTTGTCTCTAATTTAGACAATTTTTGGGATTTATTTCCTTGGAAAATAGTGAGGTAAAAATTAAAAAGTATTCCGGGATCATTATTGACCCCATGATTTTTAATATTTTATGTAAATCATAAAATAACAATGTAAGTCCAATAATTGTGATAAAATGAGTTATTCTAATTAAGATAATTATCGATAATTAGTGGGTAATTAATTAAATAATTATTGGCTAATTATTTGGGCTTAAACAAAGGAAAATTCAAAGATAATTTTGTAAGACCCTATAATTAGTAGTTTATGGCTAAAATTAGCATAAAATATATTTTCTAATTAATTGGAAAATATGAAGAAAAATATATGAGATTGAGTAATTTTAAGCCTAAAAACAAGTATGGACCAATAGGGAAATTTTGTAAAAAATTATATAAAATAATTATTTTATATAATATTAATTAAATAAAATATAAAAACGAAAAAAAAGGGATCAGCTGGCCGAAATTTTTGGTTGGGAATGGATAAGAATTAGTCAAAAAATATCATGATACTTTGGATTATTATATTAATATAATTTGTGATATTTTGGTGAAAAAGCAAATAGGATAAATGATCACCGATAGAGATTAAATCCTATCTAGAAAACCATGAACAAGGTTTCTAAAGTCAGAGTATATTAAAGACAAGTGATTTTTTATCTCAGAGTAGGCTGTCTCCGAAGTTATTTCCGAGACCGGCGAAATGTCTTTGTAATAAGACGAAAAAGAAATAAGGCAGATAGTAGAAATGAAAACCTATAGAAAATAAATCATAACTCAATATCTGGGGATGAGTTGATAAACAACTGGACGTTTTATGAATTAGTGAATTTTTGTCCCGAAGTTGATGATTTCGGAAGTTATTTCCGTAACCGACGGCGTTTTCCGAAAATCTCTGGCAGGACCGGGGAAGACCTGAAAGGGATCAAAAATTTATTTAACCCAGACATTTCTAATGAGTAAGAAACGATATTCAAAGTTATTATTCCGGATTTTTGAGATTTTACAAGATTACGCGATTCGGACACCGATCGGGGAACTTTATCGATGCAAGGCCAAAAGCAACCTTGTGACATCATCAAAGATGATGTCATTGGCTGCCACCTAAGGGGGAGAGGACGGTTTGGACATGTGGAGGGCCAAGATTGTGCCATTTTGCAAAAGTGCGATCCTACGGTCCAGAATCCGTCTGATTCCGTGAACTACGTAATTCCTTCAGGTTGCGCTCAGTCATCCGGCAAGATTCTACCGCTTGAGTCATCTCAGGAAAACGCTGGGATACCAGCCTTGCTCGGATATCGTACTTCAGCCCGCAGATCAACCTGTTTGCCTTCCAGCTTTGGTTGTCATTACTCCCCAGGTATGACGAATATCGGGACAGATTGGTGAACCGAGCAAAGTAATCGTCAAAGGTTTCCTCGGAACCTTGTTGAATATGAAGGAACTCCTCCTCCTTAATCACCTGTGTTGAGGGAGGAAAATACTGTTCATTAAAATTTTCTATGAACTTCTCCCAAGTGACAGGGCAAAATCGGGTCCGCAACGTCGTGGCTTCACTCTTCCACCATCTGTGCGCATCACCTTCGATTTTGTAAATCGCCAGTTGAGCTTTCCGGTCCTCCGGGCATTCCATAACTTCAAATATTTTATCTAGGCTCATCAGCCAATCTTCCGCCAATTCGTTCTTCCCATGAAAGGCAGGTGACTTGAGCTTGCAAAACTGTGTGACCCAATTTTGTGTGGTCTGCACATCTCTCCCTCGTCGTGGAGGTGACTGGGACCTATTAGATCCCTCAGCTTCCTCATCGTGCTCGTCACTTTGCTCGTTTTCTTCTTCTTCTTCTTCATTATGTTCTTCCTCATTTTGCCGTTCTTGTAATTGTCTCTCAGCTTCTCGATCTTGTCTATTCTGCCTTTCCAGAAGTGCATCTATTAGTGCCCTCTGCTCTTGCAGGGTTCTCCTCATTTCCTGCATCTCATTCTGCTCTGGTTGGTTTGGTACTGGATTCACCCGAGGTTGTCTACCTCGTCCTCCGCCTCGACCCCTACCTCGGCCTCTGCCTCGGCCTTGGGGAGCTCCGGTTCCTCTTACATTCGCCATGTCTCGTTCTTTTTCCTTCGTTAGGGAAAACGTCTGATATACAAAGAAAACGTCGATTAGTATATCACGGACTCTTAGTATCCACACTACTAACGAACAAACACCCGCATACATCAAAAACAAACAGACACCCGCAATATCTCTCTTGTTCATAATCTCATTGATTCGTTCTTCTCAGGAACGGGTATGAAAACATGCATCGGAAGTTCCTCTACATGAGTTAAATACTGCATGTACATGTCTTTGTTGGTCGCAGAATTTCGTCTGACGTGACCCAGCTTCTCGTATAAGCTCTGGATTAGAGTGATGCACCCACAGAAAGTGGTACACCGATTCAGGATGGTACACCGGTTCAATCTGGTATACCGAAATAGGGTGGTACAATGACTCAGGGCTATATCAGTACTCATTTTCAAAACATGCTCTTTAAAAAGGCGTAGAGCCTAACTCCGTTACTCAAACCAATTGGCTGTAAGTGTCTATCATGGGGGCCTCACCGAGTTCACGGCGACTGATTGGCTTACCCACATAGACTAGCATTGCCTTCGGCACCAATGGTTTGTATATAACATAGTTAAATCTATTCCAGGACAACTGCTCTGATACCAAAAATGTCTCACTGGCGATCACACGCCGTGGCAACAAATCATACCTCAGCCGCTATTTTTACGCACCGCCTCACGACGGATACAACCAAGACGGTGGCTGGCCGTCTGGCCATGTCGGGGTAAGAGCCAATGCTTCGCCACAGATCACACTGTGAGAACCCCCGATCATGAATCAAATTTGCCATCAGAAAAACTAGCTCTGATACCAAAAATGTAACATCCCATTTTTCAAAAGCAGTATAAATTTTTTTCATCAGAGTAGAGCATCGGAGCAAGAGTGTAACTGATATATATATTCAAAATGCCCACAGGCTAATTACAGAAGCGGTTCAATAACTGAGAGTTTTCAAAAGGAAAGGACAACATCAGAAAGTCTTCAGCCGGATCCTTGAACTTGCTGCTTTCCTTCCTCCTCGGTCCTCGGTCCTTCCAACCCTGATGCTATGTTAAGAGCTGAGATCCGCACCGGATCTCAGGTAACGGTTAACCTCATGTATACATACACACATATGGGTTACAGAACAACATTAACACAACATATAAATCACACCCAACCAATGCACATGTATCGCTCCCAAATGCGATATATCGCTCCCAAAGATTACCGATGTATCGCTCCCAAAGATTACAGATGTATCGCTCCCAAAGATTACGAGATATATCGCTCCCAAAGATGCATACGCTTATTTTCTAACATAATATGCATTCCAACAACACACCACATATACACATACCATACTCACATCATACCACACACACATCACATACACGCATACTATATCCATCAGATTAGTGTTACAGTACGCGAACATACCTTCGTTGACGGTAATTGGTACTTCTGACGGAAAACGGAAAACGACACGTTTGATAGCGGTACAACAACGGTTTGTGATTACAGATATCATATAAGGATAATATGACATTTTATTAACATTTGACATCATAACAGGTATTTTAGGCATAAATGACCATTTTGCCCCTGATGCCCCTAATCAGCAGAATTTCGCCAGCGCTTCGCTACTTTGGCTCTAATCTTCCAAAATTTTGCCATAACTCCGACCCCATCATGATTTTCAAAATTAATGACTAAAATACCCGTAACCTATGATATCTAATCATACTTGGAAGATTAAAGACTAAACTAGCATTTCTACTCTAACTACCAAAAGAACTACGAAAGCTTAAGACTAAGAACCGAAGAACTTACTCAGAGCTTCGCTGCAAATTTCCCCGGACTCCTCCTCTCTTCCTCTGCTCCAAGATTTAGAAATTCCAAAGAGGAATTGGTGTGAAGAAAACAAATGGAAGCAAGGCCTATTTATAGGAAAATTTCGGTTACTATTCACCCTGAACCATAACCGTTGGATCGAAGGTGTTTTGGATGGCTTCATCTTGACCCTCCATTGCTCCAAAACGTCCTTGCCTACCCATTTTGTCAACAAAATGATGTCATGCATGACATCATAAACTTTCCTTAGAAGTCGTCTTACCGATAAGTTCCCCGATCGGTGTTCGAATCGCGTAATCTTGTAAAATCTCAAAAATCCGGAATCACAACTTTGAAGTTCTTTTCCTACTCATTAGAAATGTCTGGGTTAACTAAATTTTTGACCCCTTTCAGGTCTTCCACGGCCCTGCTGAAGTTTCTCGAAAAACGCGCTCGGTTACAGAAATCATTTCCGGAATCATCAACTTCGGGACAAAAACTCACTAATCCATAATTTGTCCAGTTGATTACCAACTCATCCCCAGATATTGAGTTCTGATTTATTTTCTATAGATTTTCGTTTCCTCAACTGCTCCTTTTTCCTTTTCGTCTTATTCCCTTATTGTTCTGTCGGTTTCGGAAATGACTTCGGAGACATCCCACTCCGAGATAAAAATTCACTTGTCTATAAAATACTCTAACCTTAGAAACCCTGCTCATGGTTTTCTAGATAGAATTTAGTTTCTATCGGTGGTCATTTATCCTATTTGCTTTTTACAGAATATTCTATAGAATATTCCTTTTTATTAATATTTTATTTCAAAAATCTTATCTCCTTATCTTGTTTGAGATTTTCAGTCCTTTTTATTATTATGTTATTTATTTTCGTTTTTTAATTAATTATTTAATTAATATTATATATTTTAATTATTAAAAAATTATTTTATATAATTTTTTCACACAATTTCCCTATTGGTCCATACATGTTTTCAGGCTTAAAATTACCTATTCTCACCAATTTTTCTTCATATTTTCCAATTAATTAGCAAATATATTTTATGCTAATTTTAGCCATAAACCACTAACTATAGGGTTTTACATAATTATCTTTGGATTTTCCTTTGTTTAAGCCCAAATAATTAGCCAGTAATTATTTAACTAATTACCCACTAATTGTTGATAATTTTCTTAATTAGAATAACTTATTATCTCACAACTTTTGCACTGACATTAGTATTGTAAGTCACCTGCATTATATTAAAGTTCACGGGGGCATTTTGGTCATTATAATACTTTTTAACTTTTCCCCCTTTATTTTTACAAGGTAATAATTTAATAAATTACCTAAATTAGGGACAATATTCTTCCCTATTTCAATTAAATATTTACTTACCTCTTTATAATTTTCACAGGATATTTTATAACCCGTAAATGCCTTTAGGGACCTGTTTGCAAACTTTCAAACGTCTTAGGGACCTAATTGCACATTATCTAATTTCAGGAGAAATTACCCTAATAATAAGATAAATTCAATACAAGGTGTTTGAGACCTCATATTCACCTATTTTTACTAGCCATTATCAACTGAGATTTTTAGGGTATTACAAAAATTGTGCCATTTTTGGCACAAAATAGTCACAGCTGATGCTTCTTTTTTCTTTTTATTATTATTAATATTTCATGGTTCTAACGGGTACTAAAAAAATACTTTAAGACTGACTTGTACTAAAAAAATACTTCATGATCTTGAAAAAATATTTTAGGGTACTGACTGGTACTAAAAAGATATTTGAAGATACTTAAAAAAAAAATATTGTATATTTTTAGTTTCAATATCTTGAAATATTTTTTCAAGATCGTAACATAAGTTTTCAAGATCATAAAGTATTTTCTCAGTTAGAGTCAGTATCCTAAAGGAAACTTTTAGTACTAGTAAGTAACCTGAAATATTTTTTTAAGATCCCAATATAATTTTTCGAAATTATGAAGTATTTTTTTTAGTACCAATCGGAATCCTAAAATATCCTTTTAGTACCATATGAGTACCTTGAAATATTTTTTCAAGATCCTAAAATAATCTTTTTAGATGATGAAGTGTAATACCCGGATAATTGTTTATCTTAAATATTATGTTTTGATAAATAATACCTATTTTAAATAGGTGAATATGTGGTCTCAAATCTTGTGTGGGATTTACCTTATTTTTCTAAGGTAATTTCTCTTGAAATTAGAAGGAATAAAGTGTCAAAAATCCTTAAATACATTTATGGGTCATAAAATACCCTAAGAATATTATAATATGTAATACCCTAAAATCTGACTTAGGGTAAATATCATAAATTAATAAAATATACCTATTGAAAATAGGTGAATATGAGGTTTCAAATAATAAGTTATAATTATCTTATTTTTTAAGGTAATTTCTAATGAAATTGGAAGAAATAGATTGCTAAAAGGCCCTAAATGAATTTAGGAGCCACAAAATACTGTGATAAATCCTGAGAGACAATAAAATAATTATTAAAAATAGGAGAATATGTTGTCTCTAATTTAGAAAATTTTTTGGATTATTTCCCTTGAAAAATAATGAGGGGAAAATCAAAAAGTATTGTGTGGCCATAATTGACCCCATGATTTTTAATATTTTATGTGAGGCATAAAATACCAATGTAAGTCCAATAGTTGTGAGAAAATAATTAAAGCTAATTAATAAAATTTTCAAAAATTAGTAAGGGATTAATTAAGAGAAAATCCAAGGATAATTATGTAAAACCCTATAATTAGTGGTTTATGGCTAAAATTTAGCATAAAATATATTTGCTAATTAATTGGAAAATATGAAGAAAAATATATGAGATTAAGTAATTTTAAGCCTAAATCCAAGTATGGACCAATAGGAAAATTTTGTAAAAAAAGTATATAAAAAAGTATTAAATAAATATTTTATATAATATTAATTAATTAAAAAATAAATAAATAAAAAATAAAAATAAATAAGGGCAGCCGAAATTTTGAGCAAAAAAATGGGATAAGATTGAAGCAAAATAATATCTAGATATTATTTTGCAAGTTGCAATATAAAATTAATAAAAAGGAATATTCTATGGAATATTCTGTAAAAAGCAAATAGGATAAATGACCACCGATAGATATTAAATCCTATCTAGAAAACCATGAATTAGGTTTCTAAGGTCAGAGCATATTATGGATAAGTGAATTTTTATCTCGGATTGAGCTGTCTCAGAAGTCATTTCCGAGACCGGCGGAATGCCTTTGTAATAAGACGAAAAAGAAATAAGGCAGATAGTAGAAATGAAAACCTATAGAAAATAAATCATAACTCAATATCTGGGGATGAGTTGATAAACAACTGGACGTTTTAAGAATCGGTGAATTTTTGTCCAAAAGTTGACGTTACCGGAAACGATTTCCGTAATCGAAGCGTTTATCCGAAAATCTTCAGCGGAACCGATGACACCCTGAATAGGATCAAAAATTTGGTTGGCCCAAATATTTTGAAAGAGGAAGAAAAGATCTTCAGGGCTATGTTGCCGGTTTTCTAAGTTTCTTCAAGATTACGCGATTCGAACACCGATCAGGGGATTTTATCGGTAAAATCCCATAAAGCAAAATGAAAGGAGCAGAAGAGGCCAACAAGGCCATACTC
This sequence comes from Acacia pycnantha, assembly GCA_025563575.1. Classification (NCBI taxonomy): domain Eukaryota; kingdom Viridiplantae; phylum Streptophyta; class Magnoliopsida; order Fabales; family Fabaceae; genus Acacia; species Acacia pycnantha. The sequence continues at coordinate 1,153,985 of JAMWYP010000096.1, read as the reverse complement.
TTGGCCAAGTATTTCGCATGGAGGAGAATGTGCCACCTCCCAAACCCTAATTTCCATGGTTAGAATTGAAGGAAAGTTTTGGAGAAAATTACCTAAGTTGGCCCATTTTTCTTCTATAAATAGGCACCACTTCCCTTTGAATTCTTCACACCAAATGCTCTTGCATAATTCAAAATTTAGAGAGAAGTTATAGAGAGGAGCACTGGAGAAAGTTGTATTGAAGTTCTTCAACGGGTAAGTTCTTCAGTTCTAGTCTTTAGTTCGGTAGTTCTTGAAGTTCTAGGGTAGATGTTGTTTTGATCTTTAATCTTCCAAGTATGATTAGATATCATGTTTTAGGGGTAATTAAGGTATTAATTTCAAAAATAATGTTGGAGGAAGAGTTATGGTAAAATTTTGGAAGATTAGGGTCAAAGTAACGAAGTGCTGGCGAAATTCCGCCGATTAGGGGGTCAGGGGTAAAATGGTCATTTATGACTAAAATGTCCGTCGTAATGATAGATCCTTAACAAATACGTTGTTATATTGATAGGATATCCTTGATTACGTTCTGACCAACCGTCGTACCGTATTCCGTCAGAAATACCGTATATCGTCAACGAAGGTACGTTCGCGTACTGTAATACTAACTCTGATATTTATGGTATGCATGTATATTGTTAGGTGTATTGTATGAGTAGAGTTGTTATGCTGTTAGAGGATGATTGAACATATGCTTGCACTGGGAGTGGTATATCTGTATTCACTGGGAGTGGTATGTCCTGATTCACTGGGAGTGGTACATCTGCATTCGCGGGGAGCGGTACATTTGCATTGGGTTGCGTGCTATTATGCTATTATGTTGTGATTTACTGTAGTCCATGTACTGTATATGTAAATATGAGGTTAACCGTTACCTGGGGTCCGATTGCAATGGACCTCAGCCCTTAATATAGCTTCAGGGTCGGAAGGACCAAGGACCGAGGATAGAGGCAAGCATACCGCATAGAAGACCCGGCTGAAGACTTCCTCTTGTTGTTCCGGCGGAAGCCTTCCTTTTCCGTTATTGTCCTTTACTTTTGAAAACTCTCGGTTATTGAACCGCTTCTGTAATTAGCCTGTGGGCATTTTAAATATATATATCAGTTACACTCTTTCTCCGATGCTCTACTCTGCTTTTGAAAAGTGGGATGTTACATAATATGTCTTAAGAGGTAATTAAATATTTATTAAAAATTGGAAAGTATGTTGTCTCTAAATTTGGTAACTTATTAAATTATTTCCTTGGAATTTAAAAGGGGAAGAAATCAAATAGTATTTTGGGGACCATAAGTTGCCCCATGATTTTTAAAATTTTACTTGGTGCATAAATTACCAATATGAATAAAATAGTTGTGAGAAAATAATTAATCTTAATTAAGAAAATTGTCAATAATTAGTAGATGATTAAATCTCCATTTATTAGAGATTAATCAACATGTTACAAAGGCATGATTAGGGGGTATATCCCTAATTAAAGGATAATGGCCAAGAATGGCATAAATATAAATGCTGATTAATTAGAAATGATTAAGGAAATGTATAAGATGAATTATATAAAATCCCTAAAGCCTAATTGATTAACAAAAGATTACTAATCATAGGATTAGGACTCTAATTAAACTTGTTAATTAAGCTTTGACAAGTCAAATAAGAATCAAGGGTTTGGATTGAAATTAACAAAGTTAATCCTAAGGCCATAAAGTGGAATCTTTGTGAAACCAAGTCCACCAATGGGAGAATTTCTTGCTATGAAATATAAGATAATTAAAGCATAATATAAGTCATAAACAAAATGGAAAATAATGAACGGGGAGGGGCCAGCCGAACCTATAGAATGAAGGAGGAAGAGTTTAAGTAATAAACTTGTTGAAGAAGGGTTAAAAAGTCAAAATTTACAACAAGGCAATGGGAGCTCTTGAATATGGGTTATTTGCAAATAGGGAAAGCAACATCTTTTGTCAAAAAACAAACATGCATTTCGAAATGTGAAGAGGGAATGAGAGAGAAAATGAAAAGTGTATGTGTGTGTGAATGCAATGCAAGTGGATGGAAAAGTTGTGATATTTTAGATATTTTGTTGAAAAAGCAAATAGGATAAATGAGAACCGATAGAAAATAAATCATATTTTGAAATCTGTGAACTAAGTGTCTAACATCAGGACATATTATAAATAAGTGAATTTTTGTCCCTAAGTGGGTTACCTCCGATGTCATTTCGGTAACGACGGAGTTTATCCTAAAAGGACTAAGAGGCTGGAAAATACCCTTAGTGGGACCATAATTCTTGTTAATCCAGATATTTCTCAAGAGATATCTGATGAGGGCCTTTTTGTCTTTAGCCTTGGGGTCCACAATAAAAAATAATCAAGGATTGAGTATAGGCAAACCTAGGATCGTTCTCTCTCTCGAGGAGCCTTTTATTGAATCCTAAGTAATCTAAATGTCATGCAAATGCAATTAAAACAATGGGGAAAATTGGTTTTGGATTTTTCAATTGACAAACTAAAATAAGAATGCAATTAAATTACATGCTAAACTATTATTTTTGGTATTTTCCTTATAAAATGGTGAATATTGAATGAGTAAATGGAATGGATGAAGTGAAAATATGAATGATATGAACGTTCTTGGTAATGAAGAAATCATTATCCTTGCTCATTAAAGATTATGAGAGTTAAAATTCATCAAGTCTGAAGGAAAACCTTAAGATAACACTTGAGTCCGATATTCTCAATTAATAGTAGCTCCTACAAACATAGCTAACTACTACCTCTTGAGAAATTGTTAAAAACCACTTGATGTGCAATTAAAATTGGAATAATGCAACATGAGTCTTCTTTGAAATTGAGTACATAACAGTCCCTCAAAGGTCACAAATCAACCACATTAACTAGACAATAACACGCTAATTAATTTAATCTCATTGCAACCACAAGAAAATAAAACAAATATAATCTTCACACTCAAAATCCAATTTCAACTACAATTATCAAACCAACACAGACAATAAACATTAATGTCAGTTCCAGAATTTATACACAATAATTCCTAAAATTAGGCAACCTAAATGTATAAATCTAGACTAATAGAATGATAGTATAACTCCCCTATGAAGTCCATGAGCTCAAGAACACATCCTCATCTCCAAGAACCAAAAGAAATCAGCCACACATTATTCTGAACCCTCGCCGGAATCTGGAAAACGCTCGCCGGAATCTGGAAAACAGAGAAGGACCGATGGAGATGGTGGTGGGTGTGGTTCCGAAGCTTGGACGGCGGTGATGAAGATGGCGTGCTCACCGGCGACGGTGATGGTGAAGGACGCCGCCGGTGAGGAGGAAGAATGAAGACGGAGGTGAGATGGAAGTTGGTATGCGGTCGATGGTCTCTGGTTCGTGGCGCACTCTCCCAAAATAATCCTCGGTCCTCTCTTTTTAATTATTCATTCCCCCCTTTTTCTTTTGTTCGCCCGCGCACTCCAATGTCCTTTTTTTTTATTTTCTCACGGCCCGTGCGTGAGTGCGTCCCTCCAGGTCTGTTCTTTTTATCAATGGAGAATTCAAAACCTAATCTCCAAAACGCACAAAACGCTGAGTTTCACTCCTTGGGTCCTTTCTGACATACATTTCGATTTTGGGCCTTTTCTGACAGTAAGGTAGGGCCTTCTCTGACATGCTTTCAGTTTTAGGGCCTTCTCTGATAGTAATTCAGGGCCTTTTCTGACAATATCTTCGTTTTAGGTCTTTAGCTGACACTAATTGTTGGTCCTTAAAAATCTCAAATTTCTTCTTAAACACCTACAATGCAAGATTAAACACAATGTAGCATCAAGAGTCTATGAAATCATTTGCATGAATAATTAATAAATAATGACCATTTTGCCCCTAATTTCACTTAATTCAATACAAATGTCCTTAACTCAACTTAATGCTTAATCATGCAATAATGTCCCAGAAAATGCATTAAAAATCCCAATTTAATCATGAAAAACCATATAAAAATATGGTTAGATCAATTCCCCCACACTTAGACCTTTGTACTCCTGAACAAAGGCAATTAAGTACAAAATTTCAAGTTCAAAACACTAGTGCATTTGAAAGATAAGCAATTTCATAACTAGAAAACAATGAATTAATTAATCAAATTCATCAAGCCAATACTAGTCATAATCAAGTGATGCAAATAAATTAGCTGACCATACAATCCAAAATATTAAAGTGAAGCACAAGAGAACTCTCAAGGTATTATCAGTGTTTCACTCATCCCATCTCATTGGAATAATTTCACTCTAGCTCACTTAATCAACACCTTACCATAAGCTTGTAACAACTCTAACATCTCCACTATTAATAGCAATTAATGTAATGAATCAAGAGGACTTAAAGGCTTGTAATGATGGATGAAGGCTAAATGGAATGAATTAATGAGAAAAATAAAATAGTTTATATGCAAGTCACAGTTAATAACCAAATTCATAGCATCTAAATAACTTTACAAACTTTTTGCCAATTCTTTTGAAAATTCATGAACAAATGCCTTCTTCATTTATTTATTTATTTTTTTTTTTTTTTTCAAACTATACTCACTTTTTTTTTTCTTTTTATATACATGGCATTTCAAATTTTTATTGGCAATTCTCTTTTGATTTTTAGAATACTATGAACACTATGAGTAATGACATGCATACAACATAGGAATGGCTCAAAATGGGAAGCAAATGGTAGATGAATGTAGGTTTGTGTTTGGGTGAAAATGGTTTAGAATTGAATGCCTCTTTCATTTTCATCACAATAACGCAAATACTATTTTGAAAAAGAGTTGAAACAAGTTCTAGAAGGTGAAAAGCTAAGTGAACATGCACACATGAAAAGAATTTAAGGCTCAAATATCCTTCCAACAAGGTTTTTCTCCGATGCTCACTCTAACAAAATCAATTGCATGGTAAGCTAACCACAAAGCATCTACTTAACTATTCCAAGTGCTAACCTTACAAACACAACCAATCAAAACATTGCAATCAGCTATAATCATGCTTAACTCTTAAATGCACTAAAGATTTATAAACTCTCATTTTCAAAATAAGGAGTTAGCAAAAATCCAATTGTGGGTTCATTTCTCTTCCCATTCATTTGAAAAGCAAAACATGGTTTTAAAAAGTTGCCAAAACACTAGATCTCATGAAAGCTCAAAGAATTTCCCACAAATTATACACTTCCAAAGTGGCAAATGCGACCTTTTGTCACTTAGGACATGCATTAAAGCAAGTCATTCTACAAAAAAAATTGATTTTTTTTTTCTAGTTTTAGGCATTTTCTCATTTAAAAACAACCATTTAATTGGGACTCAAAATGTATTTCCCTCCCCCACACTTAATCAACACATTGTCCTCAATGTGAAAAATCACTCTAAAGAGAATGATAAACAAGTTGAAATTCAAAGCACAATGGTAATTAAGTAGGGTAGTGGCCAACAAAATGCAAAGCATACATAGGGGTTCTTATTCTGCTTACTAAACTAAATTATTTCTACTTTTTCTACTGGATTGTGTCCCTCCCCCACACTTATCTTCCTCATACAACAATTAAGCCCAAATAATCATAGGAAATAGGAAAAAAATAAGTGAGGAAAGAGACAACCTATGTTAGAGTATCTTGAGTCGCTTGAAGGAGAAGTTCTCATCCCCGATGAGAATCATGCATTTATCTTTTACAAAATCTTCTCCCGCGTTGATTTTCCTTGGTGGAGGTGGTTCAGGATCAATTGGAAGAGGCCCAAGAATGTACAATGGATGTTGGTTCCATCGATGACCTTTCCAAGAATGTGCCTGCAAAGAAGACAAGCACCCAGCAGTATCCCATCCAAAAATAGAAACATGGAGAGATTTCAAGTGAATTAAAGACATTTTAGGAATCAAACTCTCCAAGTAACTATCACATCCTAGGAAATCAATGCTACTCCCATCAGTAGGAGTCAAACAAAGAGTTATATTTTGAAAATTCTCTTGTGTTTGCAAAGTGGAAAGTGCGGAATCCAACTTAGTGTTGGGGTACACCACATCAGCATTGCAATCACAAGAGATGGAAGGTGAAAGAGTGGAAGAAGGAAGAGAATTTTCCAAATCATCACCACCTGGAGCTTTTAAAGATTCAAAACAATTATTTTTCTTTTCTAAGTCAGGTGGTAAGTCAGAAGATAACACTTGTTGGAAAGATTCATTAACATCCAGAATTTTATCAATTAAAGTTTCAGAATCTTTGTTACCAACAAGACTACAAGGAAGTAATCCAATGGGAATTTCATGCATTTGGCATTCTAGGCTATGATCTTTTTCACTTAAATCAACCACATCAGCATCTATGCAAGAATCAACATGTTCACAATTGTCATGCTTACTAACATCAATAGTACAAGAGGGTGCATTATGATCAATGGTAGAATCAACCACTTCACTAAATGCTTTCTTTCGAAATTCAACAAGTAAGTGGCATTTTTCATGATAACAGTCTACACATATTTGATCTTCCACACAAGTACATGAAAATATTTCATTCAATTTTTCACAATCATCCCTAGTACTATGAAGAGAAGCATTTTCAACAATTAAAGCATCACATAAAGTAGTAGGAGCACACTGATCAACAAGTACAATCGAATCACTACTACTAGAACTAATGGGTTGAGCAATTACATGTTCAAACATTTGAGGGGATTCAACAATGATTTCCTCATCCACCTCATCATCACTCAAATCATGAATTGCTTCATTAGTTAAAGTAGTAGGAGAGTCTACTTCTATTAGGATAGGATCATTACCAAATGGTAGAGAAGACTCTTCAATGCTCTTTGTACTTGCTGCACCTCTTGTGCTTGTGTGGGAATAGGTACCGAAGGATTGGAAACTTCCACTTGTGAAGTGGCATTTAGGTGTTGCTCTTCGGTTTTCCCATCATCATTGGAGGTACATGACCATGGAGCTCCTTCTTCTCCTTCGGTTTTAATCCATAGCACATGGTGAACAAATGCCTTGTTGAATTTTTCAATGTCCTCCATTTCCTCTTCTATTTCCTCAGAGAATCCACGAGGAAGTACCTCTTTGAGATTGAATAAATGTAGATGCTGAACCTTTAGTTGGTCATACATTCTTCTTAGAGTAAGGGTTTGAGCATCCATATATGGCAAGGTGAGGAAAGCATCAAGTTCAGAAGGTTGAAGAGTAGAGGGTTGGGATGGATGTTCGTGGCATGGTGGAGTGGGTGGCTCATATGGAAGTGTATGTGGTGGGCAAGTCTCTTGTGGAGTATGACACATAGAAGACTCTTGTGCAGGCCACTCCATTGCTTTCTCCAACTTCTCATTGCTTTCTTCTAGTTGCTCCACTTCTTGTGTATGTGTGAACATGGGAAGAGGATTTTCTTGGAAATTAGTCTTCAACACTTGTGACTGCTGAGTGAGACGCTCAATTTCCTTTTCCATTCTCTCATTCTCTTTCTCTTGATGTTCCATTCGTCTCATTATAGAGTCCATTTGATGATCAAAGTTAGCCTTGTATGACCGCTCCTCGTCTACCGTATGAGTCACATGATTTTGCAATTTTTTAATGACTTCACTAGCGGTATGTTCTTGGTTTGGCACACAAGGTTGAGAATGAGGTCCATAGTGTAACATCCCATTTTCACAAGCAGTATAATTTTTTTTTCCATCAGAGTAGAGCAACGGAGCAATTGAGTAACTGGTATGTATATATAAAACGCCGTAAGTCTAGCTAATTACAGAAGCGGTATAGTAACCGAGAGTTTTCAAAAGTAAAGACAACAACAGAAAGTCTCCAGCCGGTCTCTAAGCTTGCTGCTTCCCTCTCTCCTCGGTCCTCGATCTCCCGGAACTTGACGCTATGTTAAGGGCTGAGATCCGCACCGGATCTCAGGTAACGGTTAACCTCATATTTACATACACAACATATGGACTACAGACAATCATATCAACAACAGTATATGTGCACTCATCGCCCAAAAGCATGCATACATATATCGCCCAAAAGCATGTATGCATATATCGCCCAAAAGCATATAGATATATCGCCCAAAGCAAACGTAAACATATAAACAGCACATAGACATACTACAAAGCCATAAGCTACCACATACACTACACCTAGCACATACATGCATACCATAAACATCAGATTAGTGTTACAGTACGTGGACGTACATACACATACAGCAAAGCTATCAGCTATCACATACAATACACATATCACATATATGCATACAATAAACATCAGCGTTAGTGTTATAGTACGCGAACGTACCTTCGTTGATGTTATTCTAGCACGTTTTACGAAAAACCGTACTTCTGACGGAAAACGGAAACCAAGACGTCGAGCAATGGGTTCGACAAGAGGTCAAAACGTATTCAGGGATATCCTATCAATATAACAACGTACTTGTTAAGGATCTATCATTACGACGGACATTATTAGTCAAAATGACTATTTTGCCCCTGACCCCCTAATCGGCGGAATTTCGCCAGCACTTCGTTACTTTGACCCTACTCTTCCAAAATTTTGACATAACTCCTACTCCAACATAATTTTCGAAATATATATCACATTGATTAGTGATTCACATCATAACAGGAATTTTAGGTACAAATTACCATTTTGCCCCTGATACCCCTAATCGCCGTAATTTCGCCAGCGCTTCGCTATTTTGACTTTAATCTTCCAAAATTTTGCCAAAACTTCAACCCCACCATGATTTTCGAAATTCATGACTAAAATACCCCTAACATATGATATCTAATCATACTTGGAAGATTAAAGACTAATCTAGCATTTCTATTCTAACTACCGAAAGAACTACGAAAGCTTAAGACTAAGTACCGAAGAACTTACTCAGAGCTTCGCTGCAAAATTCCCCGGACTCCTTCCCTTCTCTTCCTTCTCTCTATTTCGGCCTTGAGCTCTTGTTTTGAGTGTGAGAAATAATGAAGGTGCTAAGTCCTATTTATAGGCAAATTCCATGTTACTTCTCATGCTTTTTCATACCGGATATCGACCGTCGGATCACACTTCTGCAAGGTGTCACGATCCTCACCAGGCCACTTGGAAGCCGTCCTCTATCCCCCTTAGGTGGCATGATGAGTCACCATTTAAGCCAATCAGAAGGTACCACCTTGCATCTTCTAGAAGCCTCGCCCGGTAAAATTCTCCGATCGGTGTCCGAATCGCGTAATCTTGTAAAATCGTAGAAATTCGGAATTATAACTTTGAAGACATTTTCTCACTCATTAGAAATGTCCGGACTAAATAACTTTTTGGTTCCATACAGGGTTCCAACGGTCCTGCGGAAGTTTCTCGAAAAACGTGCTCGGTTACGGAACGAACTTCTGAAATCATCAACCTCTGGACAAAAATCCATTGATTCCAAATATGTCCAGGAAATTCTCAAATCATTCCCAGATGTTGAGTTATGATTTATTTTCTTCAAATTCTAAATCTGTGACTATCAGCCTTTTTCACAGATTACCCTATTTCGTCTTATTATCAAAATGCTCCACCGATCTCGGAATTAACTTTTGGAACAGTCTATTTCAAGATAAAAATCAACTCTTTCATATTCTTTACTGACTTTAGAAATCCTGTTCCTGGTTCTCTAGATAGGATCCAATTCCTATCGGTGTTTATTTACCTTTTCTATTTTTTACTTTAATTAATTATTAATTAAGAGTTTATATGTTACACTCCACCATTTATTAATCACTATTTTTTTTCCTTTTTCCCCACTAGATGTCAGCACACACACCAATTATATATATTTTTATTTTATTTTTTAATTAATTATTATATAATTTAATAATTTTTTTTACATAATTTTTTTACAACATTTTTCCTATTGGTCCATACTTGTATTTAGGGTCAAAATTACTTAATCTCATTTATTTTTCTCAATATTTTCTAATTAATTAGAAAATATATTTATGCTAATTTTCTAGCCATAAACCATTAATTATAGAGTTCTACACAATTTATCAAAATTATTTCATTGTTCAAGCTTAAATAATTAACCAATAATTATTTAATCAATCACTTATTATTTGTTGATAATTTTCTTATCTAGAACTAATGACTTTGTAACATCCCAACTTTTCACAAGCAGTATAAATTTTTTTTTGTCAAACATCATTTCAAAATCGTCAGAGTAGAGCAACAGAGCGATTGAGTAACTGATATGTATATATAAAACGCCGCAAGTCTGGCTGGTTACAACAGCGGTACAGAAACCACGTGGTTCAAAAGTATATAACAAAAGAAAGGCTTCTGCTGGAACAACAAAAAGGAAGTCTTCACTGGGGTCTTCTACTGGCCGCTTGCCTCTCTCCTCGGTCCTCGGTCTCCGAAACCTAACGCGTTAACCTCATGTTTATGTACACAGACAGCAGACATTAACATTACTAACATCACTCTATCACAATCAATGTATATGTATTGCTCCCAGTATGCAGACATATTGCTCCCAAAGATACGACATATTGCTCCCAAGATATAGACATATTCTCTAACCTCTATATGCACTCAAACAAGATAACAAATCTACAACACCCATACATACATGCATACCATAAACATCGAGTTAGTGTTACAAAGACGCGAACGTACATACTTCCGTAAATCGAACAGAATGGCCGTAAGTGTCTATCATGGGGCCTCACCGAGTTCACGGCGACTTAATGGCTTACCCACATAGACTAGCCTTTCCTTCGGCACCAAACTGTTCTAACATATTTGCATTCAATAAACAAACCATAACAATACACATAGCACATATATGCATACCATAAACATAAGAGTTAATGTTACAGTACGCAGACGTACCTTCATTGATGTTATTCTAGCACGTTTTACGAAAAACAACGAAACGTCCAACAGCGGCACGTTGGACAGCGTAACGGCAACAAATCAGAGTTTCTAATATCCTATAAGAGTAATATCACTTTCATTAGTGATTTGGCATTATAACTGGCATTTTAGGTAAAAATTACCATTTTGCCCCTATGCCCCTAATTGGCGGAATTTCGCCAGCACTTCGTTACTCTTACAAATTTTCTTCCCGAAATTTCACCAGAACTTCGACGCAATTATGATTTTCGAAATTCTAGAGTTTACATGATGAGAGGCCCGACAAATACTCAGCGATGCTTCAAACTCGAGCCTGTCTTCATGAACTCGAGTTTACATGATGAGAAAATTTACAAACTCCAGAGTTTACATCAAACTCCAGAGTTTGCTCCTCACAGAAGATGAACCTGATACTCAAAGTGCCTTACAAACTCGAGCCTGACTTGGCGAACTTGAGTTTTAGTCGACATCACAAATGATCGTTACTGATTTCATCCTGATTAGTTTGAACTACAAACTTACCATTTCTATGCGAATTGATTACATTCATTTAAAGGATTCATATCTATATTTAACCACTCTAAATCCAGAAAATTTCGGTATTAGTTGGATCAACCAACATTGATTTCACGCGACAATCGAACCTCTACAATGAAGAAGAAATCACGCGTCTGAAATCAATCATCTGAAATTCAGGAAAGATTGTGAACCCAACGGCTATAATCCTCAACAACTTGAATTTCAAATGAAGAATATGCAGAATTGAGAAGTAACGGTCACATAACAATTGGCCACTATATATGGAACAGATTGCAAACTTCAAAGATACAAGAAATCAAGCAGAAACGAAAAGCAAGCTCAATAGTTACTTATACTTTCAGTTTTCTTTCTGTATTGTGTTTGTGATACTTAGAGCCTCAGTGTTTATCAATATCTACTATGTGAGAGAGTCATTATACATATTATTCAATCATTGTAATAATCTCAAGTCAAGGGGACTTGAGATTGGGATTTCGATTACAACTTGTAGGGGGAGTGTATCCTAGAGAGGATAATCCTTGAGTACAGAGTATGTATCTGAATTAAGTGATAGTTAAAAAACCCAGAGAGTCTGGGGACTGGACGTAGGTCAAGAGTTAGGACCGAACCAGGATAAACTTTATGTGTCAAGCTCTTCTTCCCTATATCTTTACTTTCAGCTTCATCTTGGGTGCAATGTTAAGTCAAAAGATTTTAAAATCCCCAATTCACCCCCCTCTTGGTGATTTCCTTTCATTTTCATTTGGTATCAGAGCCTGGCTGTCTATTTGAAGGATTAACATCCTAGACAAAAGATCCAATGGAAGGAATTCTACCCGATGGAGCCTCAATCAACAGACCACCAGGTTTCAATGGAGAACACTACTCATTCGGAAGGCTAAGTTCGGGGTCTATGTAATGGCCTCTCGAGTTTGGTCTATGGAAGGTCTTTGAGAAAGGAAACTATGTTCCTTCCTCGCAGTAGCTGGTGTCGAACTCCCAAGGAAGAAGAAGAGTATGATGACAATGATAAAAATTAGTCACTCTCAACATGAAAGCAATCCACATGCTGCAAAGTGCTCTTGGGCAAAAGGAGTATTTCAGAATCTGCACTTTGCCATCTGCTAAGCAAATGTTGGATGCTCTTGAGATAGCTCATGAAGGAATAGCTGCAATCAAACAAAATCGTATTAATACCCTCATGACTGAATATGATTTACTACAAATGAAGCCTGGAGAGTCTATTGGCGAATTTCAACTCAGGTTCACTCATCTGATCAATCAACTCACTGCATTGGGAAAAGAATATGAACAACCTGCCCAAGTGAGGAAAATACTAAACATTCTCACCAAGGAGTCAAAGAGGTAAAGTCAGATGACGATGAAGAAGATGAAGAAGAAGATGGTGAGCTAGGAATGATGGTTCGAAGATTCAAGAAATTCTACAAAAAGGACCAATCACACAAGAAGTTTCACAAAGGAAATTCCAAAGACTGAAACTAAGAAACCAATCATATGTTATGAGAGTGAGAAACCGGGCCACATCAAATCAGAATGCCCTCAGCTGAAAAACAAAGAAAAGAAATTCAATAAGTTCAAGAAAATAGCTTATGTGTCAGCTATATGGGGCAACAGTTCATCCGATGAAGATGAGGCAGAAGAAGAAGAAAGTGCCAATCTTTGTCTTGTGGCTCAAGAGGAATCGGATAACGAAGAGGTAAGTAATTCGATTTACCTTATGATGAACTATCATCTACATATAATTCTCTTTTCACCGAATTTAAGAAAACTGCAAAAGAACTTCTATTCTCAAAAAGAAAAATCAAATTATTAGAAGAACAGGTTCAAACGATTCCTACACCTGTTTCTGTTTGTGAAACAAATAATGAAAACTTTACTTGTCCTAATCATGATACAAAACCAACTTATAATGAACTGTCTAATACAAACTTGTTCAAAATGAGTTTGATGAACTTGCTGAAAAATATTTTGCTTTAAAAAGGAGGAATACAACACTTGAACAACAAGTAGAAAATCTTTCTTTTCCTGAAAATATCATATGTGATGAATGCCTCATTCTGAAAAAGAAAAATGAATATCTTACGAACACTCTTGAAAAATTCACTAGAGGAAGTGAAATGCTTGAAATAATTTTGAAACAAAGAAAGATTCACAAATGACAAATCAGAATTGGTTACAAGCCCGATTGTGACAAAAAGAAAGGCAAAAAGAAACATGGACAAAGATCATACTTGAATTACTTTCGAAAATCTGTCCACACTTCAAATCCTTTTGCACATTGCAACTATTGCAACAGAAAAGGTCATACAACTTCCTCATGTTTTCATAGAAAGGATAGAACAATTAAACCTATAGGAAACTACCAATGGGTGCCTAAGGGATCCTATATGATTCCTAAGACACAAACTAACCCAAAAGGACCCAAGGAAAATTGGGTACCTAAAAGATGATATATCTTTTTATGCAGATTTGTCTTAGAGCATCAAATCCCAATAAATGGTATATTGACAAGGATGCTCAATACACATGACAGGAGACCAATCCAAGTTTGCTTCAATCAAACATAAGGAAGGTGGCAAGGTAACATTTGGTGGAAATGAGTCCGGAAGAATTGCTGGTATTGGTAAAATTGGAAACAACAATGGACCACAAATCAATGATGTTTACCTTGTGGATGGATTATGTCACAACCTCCTCGGTGTGAGTCAAAGCACGCATAAAGGAAATCTAGTCATCTTTGACTCGAAGAATGTTTGATTGTAAGTAAAGATGTTCTCTCCTTAGATTGCATTAAATCCAAAGCATTGTTCGAGCTCCAAGAGAAGGTAATTGCTATACTATTAATGTCTGAAAACAATTCGATCCGAAAAATGTTTTGTTGGTAACTTGGATGAAAGTTGGCTATGGCATAAACGTTTAGGACATGTTAATATGATTCAACTTGATAAACTACAGAAAAAGGAATTGGTTATTGGCTTACCTAACTCTCTTTTAAGAATGACATGATCTGTGATGCTTGTCAAAAAGGTAAACAAACCAAATCTTCCTTCAAATCAAAGACTGAAATATCAACTAATAGACCTCTTCAATTACTCCATATGGATTTAGTTGGACCTGCTAGAGTAAAAAGCTTTGGTGGCAATCTTTATACCTTGGTTATAGTGGATGATTTCTCAAGGTTTACTTGGGTCATTCTTTTGTCTTCAAAAGACAAAACATTTGATCGGTTTGTTGTGTTTGCCAAAAGGTCCAAAACGAGAAAGGATTCTCTATTGCAGGTATTCGTACAAATCATGGTGGAGAATTTGAGAATCATGCCTTTGGAGAATTCTGTGACAGTATGGGAATCAATCATAACTTCTCAGCTCCAAGAACCCCACAGCAAAATGGAGTTGTTGAAAGAAAGAATATAGTGCTTACTGAAATGGCAAGGTCAATGCTAAATGAAAACCAAACATCTCAAGCATTTTGGCCTGATGCTATGAGCACTGCATGTTACATATCAAACAGGGCATATCTCCGTCATGGAGATACAGTAGGAGTCATCCTCTGGATCAAGTGATAGGTGATGCAAATCAAGGACTAAGAACCAGAAGAAGCACCTTGAATGAAGTTACTTTTTCAGCTTTCATTTCTAAAATTGAACCCTCTAAAATTGATGAAGCCCTTTCGCACAATGATTGGGTTATAGCAATGCAAGAGGAGTTACATCAATTTGAAAGAAACCAAGTTTGGGACTTGGTACCTAGACCTAAAGACCATCCGGTCATTGGTACTAAATGGGTATTCAAGAACAAATGTGATGAATCCGCCATAATCATTCGTAATAATGCAAGGCTAGTTGCAAAAGGCTATAATCAAGAAGAAGGAATTGATTATGAAGAAACTTATGCTCCAGTAGCTAGATTGGAAGCTATAAGAGTTCTTTTAGCTTTTGCCTGTGTTAAAGGATTCAAACTTTTTCAAATGGATGTGAAATCCGCCTTTCTAAATGGTTTTATACAGGAGGAAGTTTATGTTGAACAACCTCCAGGATTTCAAAATGAACATCATCCAAATCATGTTTATCACCTCAAGAAAGCCTTATATGGACTTAAGCAAGCTCCTAGAGCTTGGTATGAGCGATTAAGCAATTTCCTTCTTGATCAAGGATTTGTTAGAGGTAAAGCAGATACAACTCTCTTTATAAAGAAAAATAAACTTGGTGATGTATTAATAGTTCAAATTTATGTTGATGACATTATTTTTGGTGCTACTAATGATACTATGTGTGAAGAATTTGCTAAGATAATGCAGGGAGAGTTTGAGATGTCCATGATGGGAGAACTCAAGTACTTCCTTGGCCTTAAAATCAAGCAACGTCATGATGGAATTTTCATTTCCCAGACCAAGTATTTGAAAGATCTATTGAAAAAGTATGGTCTAGTTGACTGTAATGGAGCAGATACTCCAATGAGCTCAACTGCAACTCTGGATGCTGATGAAAATGGGATTGACTTCAACATCACTAAATATAGAGGAATGATTGGATCATTACTCTATCTTACAGCAAGCCGTCCAGATATTCAATTCAGTGTTGGAATGTGTGCTAGATTCCAATCTGCCCCCATGGAGTCTCATGCTGAACATGTTAAAAGGATTTTCGATATCTTGCCGATACAAAGACTCTTGGATTGTGGTTTCCCAAAGATCAACATGAACACTTGGTAGCTTATACCGATTCGATCATGCAGTTACAAACCGACGTAAAAGCACCAAGGGCCAATGTGAATTCTTTGGAGGATCATTAGTATCTTGGTTCAGCAAGAAGCGCACCACAATAGCCGTGTCATCCACTGAAGCCGAGTATGTTGCTGCCTAAAGTTGCCGTGCTCAAGTTCTTTGGCTAAAACAACAATTGTCCGATCTGGGAGTCCATCTCAAAGAAATTCCAATTCTTTGTGACAACACAAGCACAATAAGCTTGGCAAAGAACCCTGTTCAACATACTAGAACCAAGCATATTGATGTTAGACATCACTTCATAAGAGACCATGTTCAAAAGAAAGATGTCAAAGTCATGTTCATCCCAACCCACCTGCAACTTGCTGATATCTTCACCAAACCATTAGCAAAAGAACAATTTGTGTTCATAAGAAGAGAATTGGGAATGGTAAATCCCAATGAGTTGTAAGTAATATCTACCCAATTTAATGTTAGTTATGCTTTTGATGATTATTATTTACTAACTTAAGCATCGGAGTATGTAGATATGTTTTATGCAGGATGCTTATTGAGATTAATATTCCAAACCATCGACCGCAAGTTTGTCTGTCAAGGTATCCAAACTCGAGCCTACCAAAGCTAGACTCGAGCTCGAGAGAACCAGAGAAAAATGCAATTGTCTCAGGTCGCCAAACTCGAGCCTATTAGTTAACGGACTCGAGTTCGCGGGAGACAGAGAGCAACTCAATTCAGAGCACCTGACAAACTCGAGCCTATTAGTTGAAGGACTCGGGTTCATGGGAGACAGAGAGCAACTCAGCTCAGAGAACCTGAAAGACTCGAGCTTGCAAGTTGCTAGACTCGAGCCTAGCTAGAAATTTCAAGGGTTCACACATACACTCTTGAATTCCAGGTTAGTACCGTTACACAAACTCGAGCCTACAATTATGAACTCGAGTTTGCGACACTAAATTTTTTTTTTTTAAAAAAAACCTGACTGCTCGTCTTCACTCCACCTCACCCTCGAGCCTAAACCTAAGTTTCTCCCAAATTCTCTCAATCTTCTCAACGAAAACCAGAGAATATGGCTTCCAAACGATCTGCAATCGAAGATTCCCAATCTCTGATCATCAAGAACCCCAACCAAATCCACCAAACGTCTCTCAGCGTCCTCCCAGATCGAAATCGTTTCCCAAACGATTCAAGCACGGAATTGACAAGCAAATTCCTGGTATCCCTTCGACTCAGGCTTCTCCAATATCCACAGTCAAGATGGACAATTCTAAGAATCCTTCAAATGCTGAAACACCACCCAGAAGGGGCAAAGAGAAGGTCTATAAATCTAGAAAGACCAAAGCAAGTCCTCTTGCAACTGGTCAAGTTAGCTCTCAAGCTCAATCATCTTCCCACCATCAAGAACATTTTGTCCCTCAGGTATCTAGAGACACCTCGGCATTATTTGAAATTTACAATCACTCTTCAATTCCTAGGGGATTCTCTAGTCAGACTGTAACACTATCTGGTGAGGATGCCATTCGTTTTCAGGAGAATTATGAGCCTAAAAGTTTTTCTCCCTCAGTTTATGTTGATTTGGACCAATTAAAAGAGGAATGTAGCCTTGATCTTACTCATTGGTTTAGACAATTTGAACCTCTCATATCCATTAGAGCCTCATACAGTCCATCTTTTGTCAAAGCTTTCTATTACTGCATGCAAAGTGACAATCTATTTGATAATGATAGAAATCTACTTGAGAAAAGGATTACCACCACCATTCGAGGGAAACAGATCACCATCACTGCTGAATACCTTAATTCCCTCCTTCAAATACAGAATCCCCCTCCTGTTGCATCCCCAAAATATACCGATAGGCAGATATACTCACTCCTCAAACTCGATGAGCCTATCCCCGATGTTTTAGAGATTCTAAATTTCACTCCAGTATCAATGCCCCTAAGCAAAGAGCTGCCTGGTACATATATACTAGGAATCTTGTTCAAAAAGGAGGAAACTTCACCCATTTTGCAAAGAAGGATTTTCCTATCTTTGCCTCTATCATTGATCAAGTTCCTCACAATATTGGAGATTGGATCTTCAAAGAGATGTTCAAATTTCGTTTCCATGGAAGAAAAACATCTCGTATACCCTTTGCCACCTTATCTCGCCATCATGTTCCATGAAAAGGTGTGGTACCTCCACGCCAATGAGAAACCCGAAAACCTCCAAAGTTTGGTAAACATATCCTCGAACCTTATGAGGATAAGTTTTGATGAAGGTAGTAATCACTCCAGAGCTCCGTCAAGACCCGCTAGATCCGAGCCAATCGCCTAGAGTTCAAGAAGCTCGAGTGCACCACCTCCACCACAGTCAATCCCTTCGATTTGGATGACAGATCAAGACTTTCATTGACAAAGTCTGTTTCGATCTTTCCTCCAAGATAGCTTCGAATTCAAGCAATTCAAAGGAGAAGTGAAGAAAGGATATGAGGAGATGACAGATGCCCAAGAAGATCTAATCTTTGAGCATGAAATTCTCAAAGACAAAGTTCAAGGCCTCAGTGAACAAATTGGAGATCACTCAGTCAGCATCTCCACCCTTATGGTATCTATGGCTAGCCTCCATGACAAAATGGACAAAATCTTGCAAAATCAGTCCATGTCTGCATCTGATATTGAGTTAAATTTTGCTGGACCTAGCACCTCGGTTCCTCCACCTACCTCTGCACCTTCTATCACAATCCCAATCCTACCAACCACGTCCATAGCCCCTGAACCATCTGTACTCGATCACACATCTAATCCTGGTCTTCAGCCAACCTCTAACCCATCTGATCCTCCCTTGTTTGCTGATGACAAAGGGGGAGAAGAGTTGAAGTGAAGAGGCAGTCACTGGCAGTCACTTTCTTTTATATTTTGATCATTTTCTTTATATTTGCCTTTGAAACTCTACTATCATTTTGTAATTTCCTGAATACTCTAATTTATGCAATATGACAATGTGGTTTATGCTTCTCATATCAGTTATGCTTATTGATTCATGTTATTTCTGCTGTTAACTCTGATCATGTTTCAAAATCAGAATCTGTTTCTAATGTCCATCTCTAATTCTGATGCAATTTCTGATTCAAGTTCTGTTTTATACTCCCATTCTATTTCTAATCTTTAAAATGAAGTCATCAAGTGAATTGTCATGAAACATCTTCTTGTTTCTACACCTTGACAGAAACAACTCAGAAGCTTTCAAGGAAATTCAGTATTTTGCAAAATGATGTTGATCAAACTAACCTTCGTTGATTTCAAATGATCAAACATTGTCTTTAAAAGAAGTTAATTATTTACAAGTGTTGTCATCATCAAAAAGGGGGAGAATGTTAGTTCTCTATGTGTTTTGATGATTAATAACAATTGTAAACAAGTATGAATGTTTTGATAAGCCAAATGAGTCAAATACATTCTGCCATCGCCAAACTCGAGCCTAGATAGGCAAGCTCGAGTTTGCTGCTAACAGAGAGCATATCAGGCTATTTCAGCATGTAGAACTCGAGCCTGAATATTTAAACTCCATCCTAAATCTCCATAGTATGTTCTTAAGAGTTTACAAATGTGTAAACTCGAGCCGTATAAACATGCTCGAGTTTGCCTCTCAAGGGAAATGTTTTCCAATTGAAAACCATCTCTTTAAACTACAGAGTTTATATTTTGTGTAGAGTTTGCTTATTTTCTATGATTGTTAATTGATGAAAACTCGAGCCTAACATTCTTGTGTAGAGTTTACTCTGTGGTTAGACAAACAAAGAATAGTTTACAAAACTTGTAAACTCGAGCCTGCTATTGCAAGCTCGAGTTTTTCCTTGCGCAGAGCTTCCAAGTTTTTCTTCATCCACAAACTCCGAGTTTATGTTCAAACCTCCGCTTCTCTCGATAAGCCCTGATATAAACAAAGTCGAACTCGAGCCTGACATTATGAACTCGAGCCCTGTCATTGAAAGATAGTAAAGCAAATGTACAAACTCCAGAGTTCATATTTGAGCTCCAGTCCAGACTTTGGAATGACTAAATCTTTTAGGCATGAATAGTGTTAAACTCGAGCCTAATCACTAATGGACTCGAGCCTGCCTAGTTTGTGAAATATGATTTCAGGTGCTCGCCCGACAAATACTCAGCGATGCTTCAAACTCGAGCCTGTCTTCATGAACTCGAGTTTACATGATGAGAAAATTTACAAACTCTAGAGTTTACATCAAACTCAAGAGTTTGCTCCTCACAGAAGATGAACCTGATACTCAAAGTGCCTTACAAACTCGAGCCTGACTTGGCGAACTCGAGTTTTAGTCGACAACACAAATGATCGTTACTGATTTCATCCTGATTAGTTTGAACTACAAACTTACCATTTCTATGCGAATTGATTACATTCATTTAAAGGATTCATATCTATATTTAACCACTCTAAATCCAGAAAATTTCAGGTATTAGTTGGATCA
Organism: Acacia pycnantha; assembly: GCA_025563575.1. Lineage (NCBI taxonomy): Eukaryota > Viridiplantae > Streptophyta > Magnoliopsida > Fabales > Fabaceae > Acacia > Acacia pycnantha. Next base: position 1,133,340 of record JAMWYP010000096.1, on the reverse strand, counting down.
ACCAACATTGATTTCACGCGACAATCAGAACCTCTACAATGAAGAAGAAATCACGCGTCTGGAAATCAATCATCTGAAATTCAGGAAAGATTGTGAACCCAACGGCTATAATCCTCAACAACTTGAATTTCAAATGAAGAATATGCAGAATTGAGAAGTAACGGTCACATAACAATTGGCCACTATATATGGAACATATTACAAACTTCAAAGATACAAGAAATCAAGCAGAAACGAAAAGCAAGCTCAATAGTTACTTATACTTTCAGTTTTCTTTCTGTATTGTGTTTGTGATACTTAGAGCCTCAGTGTTTATCAATATCTACTCTGTGAGAGAGCTCTCTTGGTGATTTCCTTTCATTTTCAATTAGGGCTTGATGTTGTGGTCCGATTTTGAAGCTTTTGATAAGTATAAAACTTGATTTTACTTGGGTTTAGGTCATAGTTAAGCTTTACGAACCCAAAAACACCGAAATCTCAAAGAATAGCTTATTGCCAGTTTCTGAAATTTCTGGGCAGTGAAGCTTCAATGGCATCTTAAAAATAGTAAATGAAGTCGGTTTAATATTAAATTTTATATACATAAATTAGAAACCTTGAGCTTCACCGTGATGTATAATTTGATGTCTTTTTGAATTTTCTACTAAGAGAAATAAATTTTTGAAAATCGCCCATAAAGTTACAGAAGGTTTCTGACCAGCGAGTAAATATTGGGCTGTGTAATTAAATATGGATTCTTTTGGGGTCTGAAAGTATTTTTCCCATAAACTAGACATCCTGATGTTTCAGATGGCACTGACCTCATGTCAATCTGATTTTTGTAGAAATAAATTGGTAAAGTTTGCTCAAAGAGCAACAGGGTGACCAGAGGGAAGAAATTGAGCTACACGCCAAAATATGAGTACTTTTGGATTCTGAAAATATTTTTCCTAAAAAATAGACATCTTGAAGGTTCAAATGGCGCTAGTTTTGTACAGAAATGATATTTTTTAAATTTATTAAAAAAGTTTGAAATTGGGCCAGATTTACTGGATTTTCTGGAAAAATTAATAAAGGGCTCGGTTTTGAGAAATAATGAAAGGGTATGCACTGTCTAAAAATTTTAATGTGCCTATTCACTTCCCAAGGTATTACTTAGTCCTAAATAACACCAAAATTCCTTATTTTTTAGTATTGACGAAAATACCCTTACATTATTTCTCAAAACCAAGCCCTTTATTAATTTTCCAGAAAATCCAGTAAATCTGGCCCAATTTAATTTTTTTAATAAATTCCAAAAAAAATCATTTCTATACAAAACTAGAGCCATTTGAACCTTCAAGATGTCTATTGTTCAGGAAAAATATTTTCAGAATCCAAAAGTACTCATATTTTGGCGTGTAGCTCAATTTCTTCCCTTTGGTCAGAAATACCCTGTTGCTTTTTTAGCAAACTTTAACAATTTGTTTCTTGTAGTATGAAAATAAAAAAGACACAAAATCATTCATCAAGATGAACCTAAGGAAGTGTACTTTATGCCTGTAAAATTTCAGCTCAAACCAAGTTCATTTACTACTACAAAAACATGGTTGAAGCTTCGCTGCCCAAAATTTCCAAAAACTGGCAGCAAGCTTCATCTTAGGATTTTCAGTGATTTTGAGTTTGGAAACTTAAACCATAACCTAACCCCATACAAAGTCACGTTTCAAACTCACTGGAACCCTTAAAATTACCAAAATTCTGTTACAACACTAAGCCCTAATACCATGGGCGAAAATCTCAACTTTGAACCTTAAAGAGTTGAGTTTTCGGTGTTTACCTAAATCGGAGTTTTGGCTTGGTGATTGGGGTGTTTTAGCTCTAAGTGTGTGGAGATTTCTGGACTCTCCCTCTTGTCTTTGCAGATCACACCTCTTAGGGAACATATCCTAACCAAAATATGATAGGGCATCCCCTATTCTTCAACTGCATTACCATGCCCTACCTTTCCAAAAAGGGTCTTCTAAATCAGACACGTCCCCCTGCGTCTATAGAAGCGTCTGGAGTCCGGCATTGGCCCCCAGAGTAACTTTTAGTACTCACATACTAAATGTGTAAAGTGTATGCATGCAACCATGTTATATATGAAAAACACAAGTAATATGCCAAATATACCATATATGCAAACAAAAACATACTTAATCACCGACTGCCATGTGCCATCAGGTTGCCTTACCAAGGAAAGCCCTGGACTTACCGAAGTCATGACTTGTAGAGTTTCCTGCACCAGGACAACCTCGGACCTATCGATCCGTAGAGTTGTCAATCAAGGCCTGCCTCAGACCTCTCCTCAGCGCTAGAATCCACATAATTAGGGACTCGAACCCCAACATGCTCTGTATGCATATTTGGCTAAAAGGCAGGTTAGAACATATCCTAGAATATGAAGATGTAGATATCCAAGACAATCATACCTTTATGGTTGAACTTGAGTAGATTCTTGAGCATCAAGAAAAGCAACTTTGGCGGAAGAGCATTTCTTCCCTTAAAGTACTTTGGAAACGATTGACTCTCAGGGAAGCGACATGGGAAACCATTGAAGATATGAAGAATCGCTACCTTGATTTTATGTCTCGTAATATGATTAATGTATAAATAAATTTTGAGGACGAAATTTATTTTACGGGGTAGAAATGTAACACCCCCACTGTTGTAAACAATGTAATTGTAAGCACTGACGAATTAATGAGAAGTGTTGAGTATTAATTTGAATTATTATTATTTTTGGTAATAATTTATTTGAATAATAATTATTAAAGGATTGTCAAAATAATGGGAGACAAGATGGTGGACCCTAAAAAGGTCCAAAATATCGCCTAGTGCAGACAAGGAAAAAGAGATCTTGACGGTGGCTAGATTTGAGAAAGAGCGGGCCTAGGACAAAATACTGATGAAATATAAGCCAGTACAATGAGGTGGGGCCCGGGGATATTGACCGAACACAGACTATTACCCTTGGTCAGTGTCCATGTGCCATTCATGTACAGGGAAGAGAAAGAGACATTGAAAAAGTCATATGTCAAAAAGCAAAAGTTTGTGTAATGATTACATTGGGACATGTGTCACTACAGGGGTAAAAGAGGAAAAGTAAGGGCAAAATAGTCAAATCCTTATCCTTTAAGTCATTAATTTCGTCCACCCAGGAGAGAGAAGGATGATTTTATCCTTAAACCATAACCTAAACCCATATAAAATCACGTTCCATACTCATTAGAACCCTTTAAATCACCAAAATCAAGTCACAACACCAAGCCCTAACACCATGGACGAAAATCTCAACTTTGAGCCTTAAAGAGTTGAGTTTTCGGTGTTTACCTGGATCGGAGGTTTGGCTTGGTGATTGGGGTGTTTTAGCTCTTGATCTAAGTGTGTGGAGCTTGCTGGACTCTCCCTCTTGTATATTCAGATCACACCTCTTAGGGAGCAAAAATGAAGAATTGTAGCCTTTTAATAATGATTAAAAGGAATCCAGACAGTCTGAAATAACTGGAGTAAATTCCTGTCCAGTAATTAGTAAATTTGATTTGGCTTTTTGACTTATCCTTCAAGAAAATCTAGAGCATTCTAGAGCAGGCCATTTGGCACCTCCCATTCCATAAAATTCAGATTTTATATTTTCAAATGGTGAAAATTACCTACTTTGACCCGAAATTTATGTAAATTACCAGTTTTGGTCCCAGTCACCTTGACTTTTCTTACTTTTTCTCCAAGTAAATTTTTAATGATTAAGGGGGGTAGGTGGCGCCATATGGGCCCCACCAAATTTTCTCCCTTGCTTTTTATCTGTCTTTTCCACTTTTTCTAGTCCAGTCTCTATCCACCGGTCTTTGTTGGGCTCGCTAGTTAAAAGGGTACTTCCTTTTGCACTTTTCTTCAAATTTTTAGATTTTTCCCTGGTTGATCATACATATGTGGCGCCATCTTACCTTCCTATGTGACCCCACATTTGTTTCATTTAATCCAAAATAAAGTTCCTTACTAGTTCTTATCGGTCCCTTTTTTACCGATTAACATCTTGTGGGACCCGTATTTTACGTTTGTATGGGGTTAGGTTATGGTTTAAGTTTCTGAACTTAAAATCTTTGAAAATCCCAAGATGAAGCTTGTTGCCATTTTCTGGAAATTCTGGGTAGAAAATACCCTTGCATATGTGGCGCCATCTTACCTTCCTATGTGACTCCACATTTGTTTCATTTAATCCAAAATAAAGTTCCTAATTGGCTCTTATCAGTCCCCTTTTTACCGATTAACATCATGCGGGACCCGTATTTTATGTTTGTATGGGGTTAGATTATGGTTTAAGTTTCTGAACTCAAAATCACCGAAAATCCTAAGATGAAGCTTGCTACCAAATTCTGGAAATTCGCTGCTACACGCCAAAATAATACTCATATAACAAACATAAAAACACAGATAACATGCCAAATAAATGTACTATTTTGGGGTTATCGTTTATGTTTCTAATTTTTGTGTTTTTATAATTTGTTGCCTCTTGTCTTCCCTATAAGTGTGAATTATTCTCCGAAAAAGTTGGCAGAGATTTATATCAACTAGATTATCTTACTTCATGGTACACCGAAAAGCATAATTTCCGATAGATATCCCCGGTTCACTTCTTGATTCTGGCAAGCTTTGCATGGAGCAATGGGGACAAAGCTGAAATTTAGTACTGCTTATCATCCCCAAATTGATGGTCAATCATAAAGGACTATTCAGATACTGGAAGACATATTGCGTGCTTGTGCCTTAGATTTCAAAGGTAGCTGGGATCAGTATTTGCCTTTCACCGAATTTGCCTACAATAACAATTACCATTCTAGTATACAGATGGCTCCATATGAAGCCTTATATGGAAGTAAGTGTAGATCTCCTATCTGCTGGACTGAGTTGTTTGAAAGGAAGTTATTCGGACCAGAGATAGTTGATGAAACTTCTAACCAAATTAAGCTGATTTAGAAGAGGCTTCTCGCGGCACAGAGCAAACAGAAGAGTTATGCGGATAGGAGGAAAAGACCTCTAGAATTTGAGGTAGGAGATCATGTTTTTTCTCAAGATATCCCCTGTTACTGGAATCAGTAGAGCAATAAAGTGGAGAAAACTAAGTCCTCGATATATTGGACCTTTTGAGATCCTTGCTAAACGAGGATCTCAAAATTTTATTCTATCAGGTTATATAGACAATTGCACTACTACTATAAGTTTTTCTTTATACTCTAATTGTTTGATTAGTTCAAAATTTTGTTTTTCCTGAAATTGCAAAAAGCTAACCTAGCCATTCGTCATTAAGAAATTGCGCACTCATACGTACACATATTGCATCCCTCCCCCATACTTAATTGCTGCAATGTCCCCATTGCGACTAATAAGCGATGTAAGGGTGGAAAACAATTAATAAACGAAGAACGATGCATGAATAAGTAAACAAACAAAAAACCAATGGGAAACTGCAGAACAACTGATCAGAGAGATGGAACAAGTATTACATTGCTGATTAGTCAAAAAGCCTTGTCGTTATGCAGCAAGGGAAATAGGGCAGGCTAAAACAAAATAAAAATAAAAATAAAAGAAAAAGAGTAGCACAACTACGACCTTGATGGGTCAAGAGGAGTAGGAGGAGCACTGGTGACCGTGTCTGCCAGTGAGGAGGGTGTGGGGACGGCCGAGGGGAGCGTCGGGGCTAAGAAATAGGTGAGTTTGACAGTGTTCAGCTCGTACCAGAGGCAGTCAACCTTCGCATGCAACACCACGACGCGAGCAGCGCGGATGAGCGTTGGAGGGATGACAGGGGTAGGAGGTGCTAGATTGGGTAGGAGGGAGTCTCGGTCAGGGTAGTAGCAGTCACAGATGGCCAGGAAGTGGACCCAGTTTGGGTTTGCATCTGAGTCCCTAGACAAGATGGAGATTGGGGATGGAGGGCTAGGGAAAGGTGGTTGTTGGGGCAGACCAAGAGGAGAACTAGGTAAACGACCATGATTGAGCAGGGAGGGGGTGTCGGGATAATATGGAGGGAGCGGAGAGGGTAAGGTCGCGTGTGGTGGACGGCTCTGCTGCGTTGAGGGGTAGTGATGGTGCAAACCATGGTGTATGTCTAGAGAGAAGGCAAGGGTTAGGCTTTGGTGGGTAAAACGAAAGGGTGGTGAAGCAGGAAGAGGATGGATGGGGGCATATAAAGGAGAAAATCACAAAGAGCGAGGGGTGTCATAATGAGAGTTAAGGAAGGCGAAAAGGTGTCAAGAAAGGGTATGTGGTGGATAGGCTTCATTTGGTGGGAAATGAAAGGACAGGGTATGTGAGGAGTTGATTGGAAAAGTGGCGGGAACTGGCACGGTCAAATGATGTAGTGGGCTTGGTGGAATTGGGTCGCGTATGCAAGGAAAATATAGTGCAACTAGAGACAACAACTATCGAGTAAGGAAACATACCTGGTAGGTGTGATTTCGTAATGCGTAGCCACTGGGCTCTCGTTATAGCAAAGAGATGCTATGGTGTGATTGAGTCTGATTGTCAATGTTGTAGCATCCTCCTGTCATGTTCTAGCAATCTACAAAAGAAGAAATTGAATAAAAGATGATTGGGCTGCCTCGCAATAGCGCTTGGTTTAGCGTCGTCATCCTGACTAAGTGAGGTCCTTATATTTTTAGGCCTAAAGTTATGGATGTCTTAGCCTGTGGCATCTCATCGTCCCAATAATGCTTGACACGCTGGCCATTCACCCTAAATATGTGTCCAAACGTCGGATTGTGCAGGTCAATGGCACCATGACGGGTGATTGCGTGGACGATAAAGGGTCCGAACCATCTGGATTTCAGCTTACCTTGGAAGAGCTTCAGGAGAGAGTTGTATAGGAGGATTTTATCACTAACCTCAAATGTCCTTGGTAGCAGCCACTTATCATGCCACCTTTTAAATTTTTCCTTGTAGAGCTTAGCATTCTCATAGGTCAGAAGCCGAAATTCGTCCAGCTCGTGCAGCTGAAATAGTCGTTTGTCCCCAGTGGCTTTGGCATCTATATTCAATTTGAAGATTGCCCAATACACTTTATGTTCCAATTTGATAGGGAGATGGCAGGCTTTGCCAAAGACTAGTTGGTAAGGTAAAGCTCCCAATGGCGTTTTAAATGCAGTTCGATAGGCCCAAAGTGAGTCATCAAGTTATCAGACCAATCCTTATGATTGGGGTGCACTACTTTTTCCAGGATTCACTTGACTTCTTTGTTGGACACCTCAGCTTGCCCATTGGTTTGGGGATGGTACGTTGTAGCAATAAAATGTTTGACCCCGTACTTTGATAAGATGGATTCAAACTATTTACTGCAGAAACGAGCGCCTTCGTCATTGATGATTGCTCGTGGGGTTCCAAATTTAGTGAAGATGTTCTTCTTCAAAAATTTTCCTATAGCCTTCGAATCATTTGTGGACAAAGCGACAACTTCTACCCACTTGGAGACATAATCGACGACCACCAGAATGTATTGGTTTCCCATAGAAAGGGGAAAAGGCCCTATGAAGTCAATGCCCCAGACGTCAAACAGCTCCACTTCAAGGATGGGTGTTAGCGGCATCTCATGTCGGCGATATATGTTTCTTGTTCTCTGGCATTTATCACATCTAGATACGAACGCGTGGGCGTCCTTAAAAAGGGATGGCCAGTAAAAACTAGACTGCAGCACCTTGGCGACTGTGCGTACACCACCGTAATGCCCTCCATATGTGAATGAATGGCAATGTTCTAGGATTGACTGCTTCATCATTAGGAACACAATGTCGTAATAGCTGGTCTGGACATCACTTGAATAGATAGGGTTCGAACCAGAAGAATTTTCTGCTATCATACACAAATTTCTTTTTTTGGTGGTATGTTAGGTCAGTAAGGAGTTCACCTGTTACAAGGAAGTTGGCAATATCTACATACTAAGGAGTTGAGATACAAGTGATGGCGTAAAGCTGCTCATCAAGAAATAATTCTTGGATTGAATGCCTGGTTGGTCCAGCATGTGGTCCTTTAGTTGTGATAGGTGATCTACGACGTAGTTCTCTGTTCCCTTCCTATCTCTTATTTGCAAGTCAAACTCTTGCAATAGTAGGATCCACCTAATGAGTCTAGGCTTAGCATCCTTTTTTGTTATTAGATACTTGATTACAGAATGATCTGTGAATACGATGACTTTGGTGCCAACCAGATAAGAGCAAAATTTTTTGAATGCAAAGACCACAACCAGTAGTTCCTTTTCAGTTGTGCTGTAGTTAGCCTGGGCATCGGTTAGGGTCTTACTAGCATAGTAAATGGAGTGGAATACCTTATCATCTCTTTGCCCCAATACGGCTCCAACGGCAACATCACTTGCATCACACATAAGTTCAAATGGTAGTTTCCAATTAGGAGCAGCTATTATGGGGGCAGTAGTAAGCTTCTGTTTCGGAATTTCAAAGGCTTCCACACAGGTTGCGTCAAAATGGAATGGGGTGTCATGCTCTAGTAGGGTACAGAGGAGATTAGACAGTTTTGGGAAATCCTTAATGAGTCGTCTGTAGAACCCTGCGTGTCAAAGGAAACTCTTGATTCCTCGGACTGTAGTAGGTGGTGGTAGCTTTTCAATGATGACCACTTTTTCTTTGTCCACTTCGATCCCCTTTTTGGAGATTTTGTGACTTAGTACTATCCCTTCGGTGGCCATGAAGTGGTATTTCTCCCAGTTTAGGACTAAGTTGGTCTCTTCGCAGCATTTTCGAACTGCTTCCAGATTATGTAGACAGTCATTGTAGGATTCCCCGAAGACAGAAAAATCATCCATGAAAATTTGTATTGTCTTTTCCACCATATCTGAGAAGATTGCCATCATATATCATTGGAATGTTGTTGAAGCATTGCATAGTCTGAAAGGCATTCGTCTAAAAGCGAAGGTCCCATAGGGGTATGTAAAGGTGGTTTTGTACTGATCTTACGGTGCTACAACAATCTAGTTGTACCCAGAGTAACCGTCCAAGAAACAATAGTATTCTTTCCCTGCCAGGCAATCCAACATTTGATCAATGAATGGTAGTGGAAAATGGTCCTTCAAGGTTTCCTTATTGAGCTTGTGATAATCCATGCATATTCTCCAACCAGTGACTTTGCGTGTAGGGATTAGCTCATTCTTGCCATTCTTGATTACAATGATTCCCCCTTTTTTAGGTACGCATTGGACGGGGCTAACCCATTCACTATTTGAGATGGGGTATATGATGCCTACGTCCAACCATTTAATAATCTCCTTTCGCTTTACTTCCTTCATTATAGGATTTAACCTCCTTTTCTGTTCTATTGAGTTTCGATACCCGTCTTCCAACCAGATTTTGTGCATGCATAAGGACGGGCTAATCCCCTTTATGTCAGCAATGGTCCATTCGAAGGCTTTTTTGAATCTTGTCAGGGCGACTAGGAGCTTAGCTTCTTGGTCACTTGTGAGATAGATGGAGACAATTACTGGGAGTGTTTTATTGCACTTGAGATAAGCATACTTTACACAAGAATGATTTACAATAAATGAAATCTCTCTAAGTGTGGATAAAGATCATCACTAAAGTACAATGTATCAAAAGATACTTTACACAAGAAAACTCAAAGAGTAGTTGGAAACTTGAATGATTTTCGTTTTCTGCAGATTGGTAGTTGAGAAAGAATTGAATGCAGCTCTATTTATACCAAGAGATCATTAAATGACCGTTGTAATCTTCAATGTGACTGTTGCCAACATTAAGGAAGGATTAGCTGAAGCTTTGGTCTTCTTCTCTCTCTACTCTTTGGTTAATCCAGTTGCACAGAAGTTTATGGTTGACTTCTTGAATTTTAATCCGTTGGAAGAGAAGCTACTGGATGTGGAAAGGAAACATTAATTCCTTTGCAATGTGTGTAGAATGATTGTCCAAAAGAATGCAAGTTTTCTGGACTTTGCATTTAATGAGCTGACATCACTTTTTGCTTTTGTCTAAATCTTCATTTAATATTCTCTAAAACATCTGAAACTCATTAAAAAACTGATTAAACATAGCTAGGAATAGTAATGAGTGATGATAAGAAGTATTAAGATCAAACGGGAAGATTTCACAAATTCGAGCAACTTCATTTTCAAAATCAGCGACACAAAATCGAGTTTGTTTATCCAAACTGGAGTTTGTCACTATGCTCAAAGGGGAAACTCGAGTTTCCAAATACAAACTCGAGTTTTCTTCTTCCAGAGAATAAAGTCGTATTTTGAGTTTAAAAGCATACTTTGAGTAATGGAGCAAAACTCGAGTTGATTAATGACAGACTCGAGTTTTGGACTTTTATAGTGAAAACATGTTTAAGTCCAAAAACTCAAAACTGGAGTTTCTAAAACCAAACTGGAGTTTTCAAAATGTTCAAAACAGACTTAACACGGAACTCGGATTTAATTGTAATATACTCTCAGTTTATCCGCGTTCCATGTTCTTTTAATTAATTTCTTATCCAAAGTCTCCAACATGTAAGCTCCTTTGCCAAGCTTTTCTCTTACCCAGTAAGGGCCTTCCCAATTTGCAGCAAACTTTCCTTCTCTGGCATTTTTATTTCCTATGTCAACTCTCCGAAGCACCAAATCACCTTTTTTCAAATGACCTAGGCTTCACTATTTTATTATATTTGGTTGCGATGAGTTGCTTGGTGGCCATATCACGGCAATGTGCCGTGACTCTGACGTCATCTATCAAATCCAACTCCATAGCCAAAGCTTCGTTATTCTTCTCCTCTTTCTCTTGAAGAATTTTCATTCTTCTCCATGATGGTTGACCTATCTCAATCGGTATCATAACCTCACATCCATAAGTTAACATGAATGGAGTTTCCTTAGTTGATGTTTGAACATCGGTCTTGTAACCCCACAAAACAAAGTATAATTGCTCAACCTAACTAGAATTTGCATCCTCCATCCACTTCCTTAATCCATCAACAATTATTTTATTTGCTGCTTGAGCTTGCCCATTTGATTGAGGATGCTCCACAAAAGCGAAGTGATGCTTGATGTAGAACCCGGACATCATTTCTTCGAACCCTTTATCAATAAACTGAGTCCCATTATCTGTCACCAACTCAGCTGGGATTCCAAATTTGAAAATAATGTTTCTTTCAAAAAACCTGTGTACCCGGGTTGAGGTAATTGTCGTTAAAGGTTTAGCTCATATCCATTTAGTAAAATAATCAAGGGTTAAGTACAGATTGACCAACGAAGTGTTACGCTAGGAGCATCTAGCACAAAAATGTTTTGAAGGTATCAAAAATACCAATGAACAATTGAAAGGGGGCAAAAATACCAATGAAGAAATAAATTTTAATGAAAGTAGCACAATCATCATTTTGGTCTATTCGCTGAAGTTTTAAATTCTTCATTGGTAGTTTTGCCCCCTTTCAATTGTTCATTGGTATTTTTGATACCTTCAAAACATTTTTGTGCCATATACTCATAGCGTAACACTTCGTTGGCCAATTTGCACCTTAACCCAATAATCAACAGCTACGATAAGCTATCGTAACTGTCTTGCAACCGCTTTAAATGGTCCCATCAAATCCATGCCTCATTTGAAAAAAGGCCATGGATTTGAGATATATTTCAACTCAGTTGGGAGATACCAAATTATTTTAGCATGTTTCTGAAAACTACCACATTTTTTAACACGATCCTTTGAATCTGCCTCCGTCATCAACCAATAATAGCCTGCTCGTGGAACTTTCCTTACCAAAGCCTTAGCACCCATGTGTTGGCCGTTGATTCCTTCATGAATCTCAACTAGAACATACTTGGCCTCTTTCGAGTTCATACACTTCAACATTGGAGAGTGCAAGCCCTTACATTATAATTGATCTTCCACAATCGTTAGACAAAACTAGCGGGACAGCTACACATTTCTTTGTTTTTTCGAACGCGGCTTTACAATTCAGGTTCCAACCTCCTTGATCCTCCTTTTTTAGTAATTTGAAGGAGGGGAGAGCATTTTATGCTGACTTTGGCAAAAATCTTGTCAATGCAGCCAACCTCCCTGTCAATTGCTGGACTTCTTTCTTGTTTTTGGGAGCCTTCATGTCTAATACGACTTTGCATTTATTTGGATTAGCTTCAATTCCTCTATTTGTCAACAAAAATCCTAAGAACTTTCTAGCCAGGACGCCAAATGCACATTTGACCGGGTTTAATCGAATTCCATAAGGTCTCAGTTTGTCAAAAGTTTGCTCTAAATCTCGAACATGATTTGTAGGGTCAGCCGACTTGACAATCATATCATCAATATAGACTTATATATTCTTGCCAAGCTAGTCATCGAACACTCTGCTCATCATCCTTTGATATGTAGCCCCTGCATTCTTCAACCCAAACGGCATCGCATTATAACAATAGTTCACCTTCTCAGTGATGAAGGTTGTCTTCTCTTGATCCTCTGGGTACATTGCTATATGATTATATCCGGAATACCAATCCATGAAGGATAGCAATTGAAAACTGGATGAGTTGTCAACCAACTGATCAATATTAGGCATTGGATATGAATCCTTAGGACACTTTATTCAAATCAATGTAATATGTGCATACTCTCCATTTTCCACTTGGTTTCTTCACCATAACCACATTGGATAACCAAGTTGTATACTGTATTTCATATATGAATATTTCATCCAACAATTCTTTAACATGCTCTTCCAAAGCCTGCCGCCTTTCTGGGCCGAGTTTCCTTTTCTTTTATGCCACCAGAACTGATCCCAGATAAATTGCCAATTTATGACAACAAAATGTAGGATCAATTCCAAGTATTTCCAATGACTTCCAGGAAAAAACATCCAAATTCTCTTTCAAGAAATCTTCCAACCCAGTTCTAACCTCCAAGTTCATTACTTTGTCGACTCTTGTGACTTGCCCCGGCTCATCACCCAACATAAGATTCTCCAACTCACCTTTTGGCTATGGTCTCAAAATCTCAGTTTCTTCTCGCATGTCTAACTCCACCATATTCACTGGTTTACTTCGTTGGCTCTTTTTACCTTTGCTCGCACTCCTATCTCCTTCGTGAATCCAGGGTGGTGAGGATGGTCCTCCTTCACCTTCTTTGACTGTTTCGAAATAACACTACTGAGATTCTTTCTGATCTCCATTAATAGTAACGATTTTATTCTTGTTACTCACCATCTTCAAGTTTTGATGCTTGGTGGAAACCAACATATCCCAATTATGAGAAGTTGGCCTCCCCAAGATTATATTATATGGAGATGGAAAATCAGCAATAATGAACCTTACTCGTTTCTGGCTTGAATGCTTCCTTTGTTCCCAGCATTAACCTGAGATCAATATACCCCTTAGGAAGAGTATGTTCACCATTAAAACCTATGAGAGTTGTCTTACACGGCTTCAAATCTTCTTGATCGAGATTCATTATTTTAAATGCATCCAAGAGGAAAATGTCAGCATAACTTCTAGCATCTATGAAAATCTTCTTAACCCGACAATTTACCAAGGTTCCTGTAATCACCAAACCATCTTCATGACCTGGGACTACATCTTTCAAATCTTCTTTAGTGAAATACAATAGAGGAGCTTCCGGTTTGCTATAATTTTCTTTAAACTTCGGTTGATCCCTTACTGAAAGGATCTCCCTTAAGTACTTTCTCCTCTAGCTTATCGTATCTCGCCCGCCTCCAAGAGCTTCGTTGATAACATTGCAATAAAATACAACTTCTTGAAATTCATCATCATTACCACCTGGTTTCTTCCACTTTTCATCTCTCTTTTTCTTTTCAGGAATCGAGCTATTACTGCGACCTTCTTGCTTACGCTTATTATTCTTCCATCCCTGGGTTTTTATTACGTATTGTTGTAATTTACCCTCTCTGATAAATTTTTCCACAACATCTCTGATATCCCAGCATTGATTAGTAGTATGTCTCGATCCATTATGAAATGCACAGAACCAGAATTGATCAACGCCTGCTTTATTGTAAAGTGGTCGAGGTCGTTCCGCTTTTTTCATCTCGGTTATCGCTACCACTCTCCAAATTTGAGATCGTAGAGCATTTAAAGGAGTATATTTTCATATTTTTCTTCATACTTTCCAGCCTGAAACTTATTATTCGAGTTTCTTCCATGGAAATCTTGCTTTTGACTTCCTGATTGTTCTTTTATTTTCGGAGGTGGACACTTCCTCCACTCCTTTCCTGCCGCATTAACTATCTCCATTTGCTCCAGTTTCAGATATTTCTTTGACTGAGTTCTAAACTCCACCAGGGTCTTGACGAGATCCTTATAAATTGACTTTGCCAGCCAAGATGAACCATTCAAGCCTACTACGATTAAGTGCATATGCACATTTTCTTCCAATCTATACACTTGTAAAGTGGCTTCTTTAAAACGATCCAAGTACTTTTGGTGCGTTTCCCCTGGTTGTTGCTTAATCTTGCCAAGATCAAACTCGAACTTTGGTTGTTTTTTGCTTGTTGCAAAGTTCAACAAAAACTTGTCTCCCAAATCTTCAAAATTTTGGATTGAATTTGTGGACAAAGTGTGAAACCAGGTTTGTGCAGCTCCTGTCAATGTTGTAGCAAATATTCAGGAAATGATGGGCTCATCAATTCCCTCACATACATGTCCATATCAAAAGTATCAATATGGACTTGTGGATCCTAACTTCCATCATACTTTGGCAAAGAGGCCAAATCAAGGTCTTCTGGGTAAGGAGCATTCGCAATCTCATTAATGAAGGGACTGTTATTATACTGCCCTTACTGTACTTCCTCCTATATGTCCCAGGAGCATTTTGCGTTCGAGGTACCACATTCCGGTTTTGATCTCCTCCATCCCAGTTATCCCTAGCATGTTGGCTCTATTTTAGGGGGCCAGTACCTTGAACTTCAGAAATCGGAACCAGACTTGACTAGCTAGGTCTTTTTCAGCATTATTAGCTCAAGTAAGACCTCCAACATCAACTTCAATAGAACCCAGTTCATTACAAACCGGGTTTTCAACTCGTCTGATACGCTCCTCTACCAATTGCATTCTTTGAATCTCCTCTCATCACAAAGCCGTATTACGGCAATCCATATCCTCCTGCATTATTTTGATATCCTCTTGCCTTTAGAGATTGTCGTACTGCTCCAACTCCTCTATTCGCCTTAATATAGAATTTAAGGCAATTTGCATGAGGCGAGCATACAGGCTTGTGGTTGGAACTTGTTGATGAGGGATTTGTTGGATCTGAAGATTAGGTTGATTTTGAGGGACGTTTTCATATTTGAGGACTTGCTGCGATTGCTGGCCTGGAAGCCGTATCTGATACGTCTTCATTAACATGCACTACGTCATAATCTATAAGTTGTTGTGGTTCTTGATTTTGCTGCGGTGGATTTTCAGGCAACTGCCTGTGAAGGGCATCTAACTGCTGTTTCTGGTATTGACCATCTTTGGTCCCAAGAATCAAAATTTATCGATTCCCCTCGGTTGGCGCCAATTGTTCTGTTTAGGTAGATAAAGATGTTTAGTCCGTTGGACTAGTATGTTAATCTAGGATCAAATAACTCTATCCTAGGTATCTATGAATTACATACCTATGAGTATAGCAGATCACTGTGCACAAAAGGAGCTAAACGGCGTTAGCCAAAAGGGGTGATGTGTGCACAATGATGACAAAATAGTAATTGAGAGAGAGAGAGAGTCATTATACCTCTAGGGTTTACCTCTTATTTATGGAGTTTACCAATGGGGTTAAGGTTTAGAATTATGGGCTTTTGTGCCTCCAAGCCCATATGTTATGCCGCCATATCTAGGTCACGTAGATTGCCCCTTATTGAGTCATACATTAAATGGGTCTCATATGAGTCCGTAACAACTACACATGCAAATATATACCAAAATCTAAGTAATTTATAAAAATTATTATTTTTCTTTTTATTCTTACCCTAAATTAAATGTCATTTGGAAAAAGCACATTTTAAAATAGGGTTAAGGTGCAAATTTGCCAACCAACTATTATCCGAGGAGCATCTGGCACAAAAAACAATTGAAGGGACCAAAATTACCAATCAACAATTAAAAAGTGAAAAAAAAACACCAAATAACTATTAAAAAAAACAACTATCACAATTAAGTTAAAATATGAGGCACTGGTGTAGGACGGTGGCGGAGGCACTAGAGAAAAGAGCGGTTAAGCCTTCTTGTTGGATAAGACAAACACTAACAGAGATTGGACCCATGGGAGCAGGCGATGTGGCAGTGACGAGGGCTGCTTGTGGCATCGGAGAGATGGAACTAGGGTGCAAGGTGTGTGTCGGTCGAAAGCTGTGGACTGATGGATGAGTTCAAGAGGGTGAGTGGAACACCCAGCAACAATGGAAGCTTTGGAGACGCCAACGTCGCTGACACTATGACAGTCAATGGAAGACGAAGACACCAAGATAGCGACATGGTAATAGTTCGTTGGCGAATCTGAACCAAATTGTGTTTTTTTTCACTTTTTAATTGTTGATTGGTAATTTTGGTCCCCTAAATTGTTTTTTGTGTTAGATGCTCCTCGGGTAATAGTTGGTTGGCAAATTTGCACCTTAACCCTTTAAAATATTATGTATTGGACATGTACCATAATTTAGATTTTTTTATAAGGGTTATTTTTCAAAACATGCATTGATTACACCTAGAATTTGTTTTATGACTTACTCCCTCCCTCCAATTCTAATTATTTCTTTTTTTTTTTCCGTCAAGGTTATCCCTATCTCACTTGAGACTTAAGACTAATCTCTTTTAAGGCTTAGAGATCACAACAAGTATGCATCCCAGAACTCAACTATATGTTCTCCTCTTTTCCAGGGTGAGCTGGTTATCATCTTAACAACAACTTATTGGTCCTTCAATTCTTATTATAAAGACATCTCCAACCGTATCAGAGGAAACCAAGAAGATGTCATTTAGTTATTAAAAAAAAAAATACCCATATTTAAAATCATCAATTACATATGAAAAAGTGAAAAAGGAAAAGTGAAAAACTGAATCAAACTTTAAGTAATAAAGCAATTTTGGAAAAATGTAATTAATACCGGCCTGACTTATAATATGCCATGTGTTCGAGGGTAAGGGGACTTAGGATCATGACTTTATGATGAACCCATAACCCTACGTGTTATTGACTAAGTCAAGGCATTAATTAAAGCCTTGTGATCGCCTACGTGATTCATTTGCTGGCAACAAAATCAACTTTTTCACAGTTCATTTAGATATGTTTTGATGAGGTGTCAACTTCCATTCACATGTTTCATGCATGTTGGAGGGCAATAAGTTTACGAGGGACTACGGCATTGATTCATATGGCGTCATGTGAATAACATAATAAGCAATGATTGACTAAGTCAAGGCATTAATTAAAGCCTTGTGATTGCCTACGTGTTTCATTTGCTGGCAACAAAATCAACTTTTTCGCCGTTCATTTAGACATGTTTCGATGAGGTGTCAACTTCCATTCACATGACCCCAAAACTATGTCGTTTTGGATTAACGAAGGGTGTTTCCGTAATTTTCCACCCTTCATTAATTCACCTAAAATTACGGAAACACCATTCGTTAATCCAAAACGACGTAGTTTTGGGGATTACTGGAGATAACTTATCTCCAGTGACTGGAAAAATACTTTTCCCTATATATATATATAATTCAATAAGATTTATGTCATTTTTCATCTCAACTAACTTTTTAAACAATATTCCAAACCCCATCTGGAAAAAAGTCACTTTTGTTACCGTTATCTTAAACACAAATCACATATACAATCTGACTTTTATTCTATTTTCCGTTTGCAAAAGTTCATCTAAGAAAAAGTCACTTCTATAACCGCTATCTCAAACAGGCACTCATCTGGCATCATGTGAATACCATAATAAGCAATATATTTTGGAAATATTTGTTTAAATTTGGAAATTAAAGATGTTTAACATGCTGAGTACCCTGTGTACGTAGGACATTTCTCATCAACGCTAAATCCAAGCAAATATAGAAATGTCACAATTTAGAGTAGCAGCGGAAAATCATAAAATACCTCTCGTCATACTTAAATAATTTGAAGCAGAGAAGTTTCACAATCTACAACGGATGACTTGTCTGCCATTATGGAAATCAATACATCTAAATTCTTTAATACTCCCTCTGGTCTTAAATAGACGATAAAGTTGACTTTTTTTAAAAAGTTAAGAAAACTAATTAAATTACTTTAGAGTATTTATATTTATATTAATCCAACTATTAGTACAGACGGCTCACTTGTCAAACTCTTTAGTAATTGTATTTATTTTTTGGGACCTCAGTGATTTTCCCTCTCTTTTTTTTGGTGTGAAGTGATTTTCCCTCTTAACTTTGTATTTCAACTTTTTTATATTTATATATATATAATGGAGGAATTTTAGTTTATATATTTATTAAAAGATTTCTTTGTCAAAAAAATTACATTAAATTAAATGATTGAACGCCACATAAATTGGGAGAGGGTTTAAAGTGGAATTTTCAAAAATAAAAAGGATAACATTAAATATAATTTTTTATTTTAGAAAAGGTTTGTATAATTTTCAAAATAAAAGGAATGTATAAGTCTTTCAAAAGGGTTTCATTGTTTAAGTCTCCTTTTTTTTTTTTAAAAAAAAAAAGAGAGAAAAGAAAAATAACACGGAAACAATATTTTCACAAAAGGAAAAACTAACAAATATAGTACTCCCTCCGGTCCTAATTATAGGAGCCATTTAACCGATTTTGGGGGAATTAAGGAGAGGAGTTAAATTAGTTAATTTTACTTATTTTCCTAAAATGTCCTTATATAAATTTAAAATGACACAAGTTGCCCTAATTATAAGTGTTTCTGATTTGCCTTAAGTTAGACATCCATGACATATTAGTTTAGTATATATGTATATTAGTTGCTTTTTATATAGCCATGTGTATACATATAGATCTAATTTCCTTTCCACATGCTTTCTAATTTAAATAATGGTCTTGTTATATAAACATATATGTGTGTGTATACATATAGATCTATCTACACATACACACAAATATATATATATGTGTGTGTGTGCGCGCGCGCGTGTGTGTGTGTGTTTATATATATATGTGTGTGTTCATAGAACACACACACACATATATATTGACACACATAAACACAGATATACATATATATGTACACATATATATAAATGCTCCTAATAATAAGTATAAATAGGGGTATTATAGGAAATAATTGACAAGAGTTAAAACTTGCTCTTATAATTAGGACCAAAACCAACTCCAAAATTTGCTCCTATAATTAGGACCGAAGGGAGTATATGCTAGCTGATCAATCGAATCCTTGCGTCCAGTAGTTTCATCGTCATTTTTTCTTTTTTTTTTTCCCCAGACTTAGTTATTTTTATAAACATACAAGTCATCAAAAAATGAATTTTTAGGCAAACGATTAAAACAATTTGGGAGAATGAGAATTAAGGATCATATAAAAGAATTACTATAAAATAAGAATTTATTTACAACTGAAATTATACCCCCTCAAATACTTATTATATGACATTTTTAATGGGGTATTAATTAATGGTCTTTATTAATTAATAAAGTCTTCAACAATGAGGGAGAATAAGTCATACAGATTTAAAATTTTTATTTAAATATGGGTAAAGTAAAATCTTCATTCTATATTTTTATAAGAAGTTAATGACTTAACCTCTTTATTTCGTCTACAAGTGAGTGCCTTATACAGAGGGAGCATCTACACGTTAATTTTCTTACAAAGTCCTAAATTAAAGTAGCATTTTTTCTTCAAATTTCTATCCCAAGTTTAATTATTTGTTGTTCTGAGCTAATAAATTCACACATTATCTTCTTCTTCTTTTTTTTTTTTTTTTGACAAGCACAACTATCCTCCGACCGATGGGAGACAATCATGTTCGAAGCATCATTATCTAGGAATTCACATCATTATCTTGTTGAATAACTTATGTATAACTCAAATAAAGACATATATCATGTGTAAATAAACATAAATCAAATAATTGTGTGTTATAGATCTATATAAGGAGAAGTGAGATCATAGCATTGGGCACATGCACCACAGTCCAACATTATTAAAACCTTTGTGAAGATGATGAAGAGAAGTTCCAAATTATCATGGCCATGGCCTTTAGCCTTCTATGCAATTGCACTGTGCTTTGTTTCCTTCAATGTTTCTGCTCGTGATTTACGCCCTCCTCTCCCCTATTACCCTAAGCCACCTCGGTTTGAATCCAAACCTCCACTGTGCGAAGGCAACACACCTCCGCCACTTCGGCCACCGTCCTACTCACAACCTCTTCCACCTTATTCTAATCAACCTCCACCATATCCAAGGCAGTCTCCGCCTTCACTACCCTATCCGCCGTCATCTTCCCCTCCATATCCGCCATCTTCTTCACCATCTCCTCCTCATTCTTGCAACTGTCCGCCATATGTTGGTGAGTCTCCACCACGGTACCCGTCATTGTCACCTCCTCCGTATATTGACCAGTCTCCACCATCTCCTCGGTATGCTAACCAGTCTCCACCATCTCCTCCCTCGGAAACTCCACCGGAACCTCCGTATAGTGACCAGTCTCCACCATTTCCTCCCTCAGAAACTCCACCGTCTCCATCTGTACCTTCTCCATATATTGACAGAGAACCACCATCATCATCAGCACCACCTAATAATTGTTCCCCACCACCCCTATATCCTCCTTTGAAGGATTAAATCTCATATTACATACATATATATGTATGTATGCATAAATTATGCCCCCTATGCTTCCACCACCATCTCTTTAATTCCCTTCTCACCTCCGGCAACAGCTAAAACTTCTAGATTGTAGGTGGAAGGATATTGATTTCCATGAATAAACGTTGTATCTTTATTTCCATGAAGTACTACTCTATCGATTTGTTCATGTACGTTGAAAACCTCCAGTCACTTGCCTTGTCTGGGAGGGTAATTGTCTTGGCCTTTTACCTTCAATAATTGTATACCTTTTTCCCCATTGTCCAAATGCTACCTAATAAGTTTTATTAAAATGGTATATTCCTTTATTAATGTTGTCATTTGTGTTACAACAAGTATAATAAATAATCTAAACATTGCACTTCTAAAAAAAAAAAAATTATAAGTGTAGTCAATTTCTCACACCTTCACCTAATTAGTTGCATTTCCCCAAGTTTAGAACTTATTAAGAGTATTAGTAAATGATGTTAATGAAATAGTACATACCTTTGCCATATGTTGCCTACCACATTACCAGTATAGCATTATTTGTTTATGTTTATTATATTTTATTATATTAATTACTTTTAAATTTATTTATTATTTTAAAATTATAAAATTTGAATTATAATAATAAAAATTTCTAAAAATGAATAAAATTCTAATTAATTATTTTTTATTTGTATAATTATGAATGTTGGCAACCACATTACAAGTATGGTTAATATCTATACAAGTGTAGTAAATTACATTACAAAAGTAGTCAATCACCACAAGGATTCATTTATTTCAAGTTTGAGAATTGAAAAAGGTTGTCCATTGCATTATTGTTATGGTAAATATCTACTTTTTAATAGAAATGGTAAATATCTAGTGAAGTGTGGTCAATTGCATTACAACCTTCAGTTCTAAATATAAGACAGATTTGACTTTTTTTATTTTTTTGAGAGAGATTAAAGAAGTTAGATAATTTACTTAATTATATCATATATTATATATCATTGGATTATATATTAATTTATAAGTTAGGCAAAATAGTTTGAAAAAAAAATGATAAATATAAATATTTTAAATAATTTAATTGGTTTTCCTAATATCTCTAAAAAAATCATCTCTATCTAATATTTAGAAACAGAAGAAGTAGTAAATTGCATATGGTCAATATTTAAAAGCGCTATTTATAAGTCCACTTTCACTCTCTATAAAAGTGGACTTATAAATAGGATCAGAGTGGTAACTTGTTAATTTTTTTTATATGCATACTTACACACATACATATATTAATAGTCTTACTGGTCACCACCCCTTGTGGTATCCAAAGGGTTGGGGATCAAATCTCCCCAACACCTATTATTGCACCAAAATTTCTCGGCAGCTAGCAAGCTGGAGGCTTGTCCTTTTTAAGAAATATATGTGTGGGGCAACTTTGTAAAAATACCAACACTTCAAAATCACTTATTCCTACAATTTTTTTTATTATTATTTATCAGTTTACTTATTCACATGACTTTTACGGATTTTGAAGTTTGTGAGTTATTTTCTTGGGATTTTCAATCCCTAAGGAAAAAAAGTAGTCTCTTGGTATTAATTTGTAGTTTTTTAGGTCCTAGTTGGTATTAACTTTCTTATAAGGTGTTTATTTGTGATTTTTGGGGCTCTTTCCACCATTTTTCCCAGTCAACTAATGGTCAGAATAACATATGCTTAACGGATGTTACATCCTTCTTAATATTTTAAAAACAACATTACACCACATAATAATCATGTAGCATACCCAGATTCCTGAGGAAATAGTTTGAAGGTAAAAATGCCCTCTAGTCCTTTAACAAATGTGACAAGAATAAAATTGTTACATGATTAATTCAATTGGATTTTGTAGAGCAAGCTTGAGCATAGGGTTTTTTTTTTTTTTTATGAACAAATTGTATCAATTCAGATGTAAACCTAATTTATTTTTTTTAATAATCATAAAATTTAGAAAAGTTGGATCTCGAAAATTCATGACCATGTGGGTTATTAGCTAACTACTCATCTCTGACCTTGTGAAAACTTCATGCTTCAATTCGGCAAAATCTTTTAAATTTTTCTCTTAAGAGAGAAAACTCGAGTTTTGTTTTGGAAACTCGAGTTTCGAACTTACAGAGAAGTTTCCAAAGTTTTCAACGAATGAGAAAACTCGAGTTAAAATTCGGAAACTCGAGTTTTAGCCAAGCAGAGAGCTTTGCTATCTTTTGAACATTTGAAAACTCGAGTTATGATTTGGAAACTCCAGTTTTGAGCTTGTGGACTAAGACATGATTTTTCATCAAAAGTCCAAAACTCGAGTTAGTCACTTAATGACTCGAGTTTTGCACTATTCTCAAAATATGTCCAAATGCAAAATCACGATGTTTCTCTCTGGAAAGAGAAAACTCGAGTTTTGATTTAAAACTCGAGTTTCGGTCTTTTACTTCAAGTTCACTGAAACATGAAAACTCGAGTTTCGAAGAACTGACTCGAGTTTCCATCGCAGAATTTGAATTTCGAACTGAACGAATTTGCGAAATGTTTGTGTTTGATCTCTATACTCTATATCATCACTCATTACTATTCTTAACTATGTTTAATCAGTTTGTTAGTGAGTTTCAGATGATTTAGACAGGATTAAATGGAGACTTAGCATAAAGCAAAAAGCATGTCAAGACATTTAATGAAAAGTGCGTAAAACTTGTATGCTTTTGGACAAACATTCTCCACACGTTTACCTTTGACACATAGAGCTTCAGTGTTTATCATATATCTACTCAGTGAGGAGTTTAGTTATCATTTGATTATCTGTCAATCTTAAGGTTGTGGAACCTTAAGTAATGGTGTACAATTACAACTTGTAAGGGGGAATGAGTCCTAGGGAAATGATCATCTCGAGTACAGAGTGTGTAATTGTGTTTGTAATCTTTGATTACAGCTTGTAAAGAGGAGTAAGTCCTAGTGAGAGGATTACTCAAGAGTTACAGAGTGTGTAGTCAAGATAGTAAAATCCCGGAGTGTTTCTGGGTAAGTTAGTGAAATCCCGGAGTGTTTCTGGGGACTGGACGTAGGTCAAGAGTTGGACCGAACCAGTATATATTCTCTGTGTCAATCTTCTCTTCTCTATCTCTACCTTGCCTTAACTTACATCTGTTGTGTGGGTGACTGTGTTCTTGAGCATTCAGCGAAAGGTTCTTGAGCAATCAGCGAAAGAATTTTATAATCACCTATTCACCCCCCCTCTAGGTGATATTCCACCTTCAGTTATCTAATAGAATGTCTAGGAATTCATGCACACAGGGAAATAAAGGATAGATCCTACAAAATGTTGCATTCATATAATTATCCTACTAATGTGCATAAGAAAATGACCACTTTATGGTTTACCGTTAAAGCACATAATGAAGTTGATATAATAAAGAAGATGCGGAGGATAGAAATAAAGATTTGAATAATCTCGCAATATTAAAAGAAAGATCAATTAACCGAATCTAGGGAATTGGACTTGACAGATTTGGAAGGCCCAGCTCACTGAAAGTACGGTGCAAGAAGACCTAACTATAACAAGAAAGCGCGAAAAAACCTAAAGGAGTCGTTGAAGTCATGAGAGTCGAGGAATCAACACAATTCCAATCCAACTGAACTCACACTGAAGGAACGAGAGAGAAAACGGATTGAGAGGATAGTAGACCAAACCCAACTCTTCCTTGGAGCAAGACCAATCATAGAAGACATGAAGCCGTCATGTGAAAGGACGCCTCTTACGCTGTCAACCTTTCCGACGAGTTTCTTTGTTTCTTTCGTTTATTTTATTTCCATGGGTTGTTCTATATTTCTCTATTTCGAGCTTCCCTCATCAGTCATGAACTAAACTTCCATTGGTTGAGTGAGGATGAATTTCTAAGCTGTAGAATGAACCCAATTTGCTAAGGTTTTAATTTAATATATTCAGTTTGTTTAACAAAGCTTTAATCCATGGTCGGTTAGCGGACGCTAAGGGCTAGATCAGTGGCTTTGGCTACCCAGAAGGGAGTCGAGGTTTGACCTCTGTTAGACAATGTTTGCTGGGCGAGCCCATGCATGGCTTGATCTAAACTATAGATGACAGGAATGGGGTTACCACTCATAACCAGGAACACCTAGGTTTAAACTGACAGACTAAACTTGAAATCGCCCTTGGAATATGGGATAAGTAGAGCGAGGACTGTACTTACATAATGCGGACCCTTCTGTATAGGATAGTGGTGGGTTAACTGAATAACGCTATGAAAGGCGGTTATGATGTAGCATTGCGAAAGCTGTGCAGCATAATTGCTATAGCAATGCGTTGTATGGAAACTGGAGGAATGACACGACTTATAATGAAATCTGAGCTCAGCCTACTTTTAAACTGATATCTTCCTTCAACTTCTGATCACTCATTTATTTCTTGTTGTTAGTAATAGTAAAAACAACCAAGCCAATCATAGTTTCACTTTTACACAACTGTCATAGGAAACTGGCATCATCTTTGGTATCAATAGTCTCTATGGGACGATAACTCTACTTATTCTTTATTACTTGTTCGACTGGTTCACTTGCCACAAGGGAATTCGACCAACAAGTTTTTGGCACTGTCGCCAGGGACTGAAGATTCCTTTTATGATTGTAAGTTTCTTTTTGATAAGTTGTGTTTACCTCACCAAGCTTGTTATCTCTATCTCTAATTTTTAGGTACATTCTTTAGTGTATGTAATGAGTAGTATTTATGTCATGTTTTCCCTATGTGTTTTGACTTTTTTGAATGCTAAAATTGAGCTTTAATGTGTGTTATCTAATAGAATGTTTGAGAATTCATGCACATAGAGAAATAGAGGATTGATTTTACAAATTGTTGCATTCATATCATTATCCTGCTCATGTGCATAAGAAAAGGACCACTTTATGGTTTACCGTGAAAGCGCATAACGAAGTTGATACAATGCTATAGCATAGGGTATGCCTACATCTGCGCTAGCAATACAATGCGATCGCTATGCTGTAGCACCGCAAGTGAGGCAGAATTATGCGCTACGTTACTCTAACCTTTCCCTGTGAGTTTTTAAGAAAATAAGACAGGTCATCAAAACGCACGACAAGAAGGTGATTGAACCAAGTCGAATCCAGAAGATAGGGAGGATCGAGAGAAAGATATGAGGAATCCTATTGTATTAAAAGGAGGATCAATCAACTAAATCTAGAAAATTGGACCTGACAAATTTGGAAGGCCCAACTCATTGGGCATACGGCGCAAGAAGACCTAGCTATAAAAGGAAAGCGTGGCAAAACCTAAAGTCGTCGAAGTCGTGAGAGTCAAGCAGTTAACACAATTCCTATCCGACTGAACTCACACCGAAGGAACGAAAGAGAAGACCGATCGAGAGGACAGTAGACCAGACCGAATTCTTCCCTAGAGCAAGATGGATAGTAGAAGACGTAGAGATGTCGCGTGACAAGATGCCTCTTCCGCCATCAACCTTTCGACGAGCTTTCTTGTTTTTCTTTTGTTATTTTATTCTACCATGGGTTGTTCTTTGTTATTCTGCTTTGTTTGTCCCTCATCAGTCATGAACTAAATTTCCTTTGGCTGAGTGAGGATGAATTCCTAAGTGTATAATAAACCCAGTTTGCTAGTTTTCATTTAATAAATTTAGTTTGTTTAATAGCATTTTAATTCATTCATAGCCAGTTAGAGGACGTAAGGGCTATCTCAGTGGTCTTAGCTTATCGGACGGAAGTCAAGGTTAGACCTCTATTAGAAAGTGTTTGCTGGGAGAGCCCGTGCACGGCTCAACCTAAACTGTAAATGCCAATAATGGATTTACCGCTCATAACCAAAACACCTAGGTTTAAATCGACAGACTAAATTTGAAATCGCCATAGGAATATGGGAGAGTAGAGCGAGGTTGTACTTACAAGATTGCAAAAGCTTTTGTATAAGATAGTGGTGGGTTAACTAAATAATGTTGTGAAAGGTGGTTATGTGTAGCATTACGGAAGCTGTGTAGCACGATTACTATTGCAATGAGTCATATGCAAACTGGGGGAATGACACAACTTAGGATGAAATTCGAGCTCAACCTTCTTTTAAACTAATATCTTCCTTCGACTTCCAATCACTTGTTATTTCTTGTCAATAGTAATAGTAAAAACAACCAAAACCAACTCTACCTTTACTTCACACAACTGCCACTAGAAACTAGCGTCTTCTTTAGTATCAATAGTCTCTGTGGGACGATACTCTACTCATTCTTTATTACTTGTTCGCTGATATCACTTGCCATAAGGGAATTCGACCAACAAATATTTGATGCCGTTGCCGAGGATTGAAGATACTCCCTCCGGTCCTAATTATAGGACATATTTAACCGATTTTGGGGAGATTAAGGAAAGAAGTTAAATTAGTTAATTTTACTCATTTTCCTAAAATGTCCTTATATAAATTTAAAATGACCTAAGTGAAAGTAAATCAATAAATCTTACCACATGCCTCTCCAACCTATTTTTTTTTCTGCATGCTATCTAATTAAAATAATGGTCTTACTATATATACATATATATGTGTATACACACACACACACACACACACATATATATGTGTGTACATATATTGACAAACACATATAGACACACACACACCCACACACATATAAACACACACACAAAGATATACATGTATATATGCGTGTGTGTTTATATTTGTACACACACATATTGACAAATACACAAATATACATATATGCACTCACACACAGTACACACACCCACATATATATGTGTGTGTGTGTGACTATATATATTTGTGTGTACACACACACATAAAATATATATGTGTAACACACACACACACACACACATATTTGTGTGTACACACACACACAAAATATATTTATGTAGACACACACATATATGTACGCACGCACACACACAAAATATATGTGTGTAGACACACACATATATACATACATACATATATGTAGACACACACATATATGTGTGTGTCTATAGATATTTGTGTGTAGACACACACATATATACATACATAGATACACACACACACATATATATCTAAGAGTTTCGTTGACTGGAAGAGTATACGCGTCACATACATATACTCACAAAAAATCAAACACACTTGAGAGAATAAAATAGGGGTATTTTAGGAAAAAAAATTGACAATTATTATAATGTTGTCCTATAATTAGGACCAAAACTAACTCTCAAATGTTGTCTTATAATTAGGACTGGAGGGAGTACCTTTTATAATTGAAAGTTTCTTTTAGATAGGTTGTGTTTTACCTCACCAACCTCACTCTCTCTATCTCTTATTTTTAGGTACCCTCTGTAGTGTATGTGTAGCTCGCAATCTACTGACTTTGAGCTGTACGATCCAGAAATTGAACGAACATATAAACAAAGGCGCAGAAAGCAGAGGGGAAGGAGTCGCTTGAGTGACTTTGCACACATGGTGGAAGTACATGCTGATCTAGAACAAGATCTAGAAGAGCGACAACTTCTCAATAGGGATGACCAAATTCCCTAACCGAACCATAATACTAATCTAGACCGAGCAATCATGGAGTTTGGAGTCCCTGACCTGACCAAACTCAACTCGGCTATCACACCCCAAAGGTGTCATGTTCCAAATGCTCAATTCAACCAGACAATTTGGGGGACTCTCGTCAGAAGACCCTCATCTGCATCTCAAGTCATTCACAAAGGTCTGTGACACTTTTGTTATCCCAAGAGTGACAGCTGACGCCCTCATAATCAAATTGTTCCCATTCTTACTAAAGTACAAGGCTCAAGCATGGATGAACATGCTCCCTGCTCACTCTATTACATCCTCAAACGACCTGGGTAGCAAATTCCTGTTGAAATTATTCCTACTAACCAAGAATGCCCAGTTGAGAAAATACATCACAAGCTTTCAACAACAACTTGGTGAATCCACTTGTGAAGCTTGGGAACAATTCAAAGACCTACTCAGAAGATGTCCACAACACGAATTAGTTGAATGGGTGCAACTAGAGACCTTCTATAAAGGTTTGGATAAACAGACACGGTCAATAGTTGATGCTTTTGCAAATGGTTCACTCTTGATGAAATCCTATAACGAAGCTCATGAGCTCTTGGAACGTACGGTTATAAATAGTTATCAGTGGCCAGCAGATGAACTCCCACCTTCTAGACTAGTAGCAGAAGTTCATGAACTTGACGCTATGATCGCTCTTACTGCACAAGTGTCTTCACTAACTAATATGATCAAGTCAATGAGTCTCCCTACCAATAACTCATCAATGCAACCTGCTCAAGTAGAATGCGAGTACTGTGGTAGAGAGCATCCTTACTCTTAGTGAAGCCAACCTTGAATCTGTCAACTATGTGAACAACTACAACAAGGGTGGCAACAACGACAACCCGTACTCCAATAGATCATCGAATGCACCAAGGTTCAACCAGCAAGCAAGGCAGCAAGGGGCTGACTCAGCCTTTTAATCTTCTATGGAAAGCCTACTCAAGGAGTATATAGCCAAGAACGACGCCGTCATACAAAGCCAACAAGTATCCCTTCACAATCTCAAGAATAAGGTTGGACAGCTTGCTACAGCACTCAATCACAGACCATCAGGCTCTCTACCTAGCGACACTGAAGCCCCTAGGAACCATGGGAAAGAACAAGTCAAGGCCATTGAACTAAGAAGCGGTTAGAATATGGAGCTAATGAAGGTCTCAAAAAGACCTATCGAGGACGTTGAACCAATATCAGGCCAGACAAAGAAAGGGAGAGAAACCACTGAGGATATCCATAAATCAGACCTGGACCCATCGATGCTACAACAAAATGATAGCGGGTCCTATGTTAAGTATTCCTAACTCATGTCACGCCGGATATTCGTGTATCAGAAGTAATGTAGGATGCTGTAGCATCGTCATCGCAACATGCCTCTGACCCAGGGACCATCACGAACCATAAAGCAATCTTCATTGTTTCCACAAAGGCTCCAAAAGCAAAGTCAAGAAAAGCAATTCTGAAAATTCTTGGACATGCTATAAAGCAACTGCATATCAAGATCCCTCTAGTGGAAGCACTAGAGAAAATACCCAGTTATGTGAAATTCAGGAAGGATATTCTGTCAAAGAAAAGGAAGTTGGGTGAATTTGAGACAATAGTCATGACCAAGGAAAGTAGCGTACTATTGTTGAATAGATTTCTACCAAAGCCAAAAGATCCTAACAGTTTTATAATCCCTTGTTCCATTGTCCCAAACTACTACAGAAAAGTACTTTTTGATGTAGGTGCCAGCATCAATCTTTGTTTTGGTTGCCCATCCGATATCCAGAGCTTCGCCCTAACTAATCCGGATCCGACCCAGGTCGTGCACCTAGCTATGGTGGGTGAGTTTCCCAGTGGGGCTTTTCTGTATTCACAAGGCTCAAACTTGAGACATTACTTAAGCGACACAAGCCGCTTACCACTTGTGCCAACCCCCATTGGTGCAAGCATCAATCTGATGGCTATGTTTGTGTTCAAAAAGCTAGCAGTCAAAGAAACAAAGCCTACTACAATAACTTTGCAACTGGAAGACAGATCCATTGTCCAACTCGAAGGAAAAATTGAAGATGTATTAATGAAGGTGGACAAGTTTTTCTTCCCGGTAGACATTATCATACTAGACTTTGAAGCAGATCGAGAGGTCCTAATTATTCTAGGAAGGCTATTCATGGCAACAGGAAGAACACTGATCGATGTTGAAAGAGGTGAACTTACTATGCGAGTCAACGGGGACCAAGTGACATTCTAAATACTAAAGACTCTACTGTACCCAGAGGCCCTAGGAGAAACATAATACCAAGCACCAACACGCCCCTTAGTACCTTAATCAGGGATGAATATTTGACACCCAGCAAGACACATCAAATTCATATGGCAACATCACCATATAAGGAGGAACTCAGAATCTACTGGGATGGGAACGAAACCATAGGGATGGTTAACAATCTTGCTCGATTCCAGACTTAAAATCAAGACCAAGTCTGGTTGATGACTATAAATTAAGCGCTATTGGGAGGCATCCTGGATGGTAAAAAAAATTCATTTCCAGAACATCAAGAGACACTCGGACACCAAGTAGGCAGCATGGCTCTCTAACAATGCCCAAGTACCATACTCGAAACTAGGTTAGCATTCAAACTCTAGTCTTTATTTTCATGTGAATTTACATATTTTTAATCACATTTTGAAATTCTCATAGGGCTGGCCCACAAAATCCACAACACATAGTACCATGCACCACCCACACTCCACGTGCCTTCCCCCACAACCAGACTCTTTACTTGCCTTGCATCTCCCACCCACCTCTTCCCATCATTATGTCTCAGTTTTCTTTCCCCAAAACCATTCCACTTTTCAATCCTTCCACTCTCTGCGTGCCCCTCCACCCAAACCTTAATCCACCCTCTAACCCCCCTCGACCCACCTCCGCCATCATGCCGCAAGTCAGGCAGACCGCCAGGCATGGCCATGTGCCCTAGATGGTCTACACTCGGCCTCTCCGCCATATTCCACCACCCCCTACGCCTTCTACTCCTCCTTCCAGCTCCACCGCCCCGACCCCTCCACAAGCCCCCTTGCTATCACCTTCCCCTCCAAACTCCCCAATATGCATTTCCTTTGATGATTCCTTTTCCATCCCGTCTGCGACACGACCTTCTCATGTCGAGCTTACCTCCATACCCATGGCCCTCTATACCAACACCATTCCCCTCGCATCTCTTCCCTCAAAACCGAGTTGAAAACCCTCCGCACGAATTTTGATGCCTTCTTCACTGTTCACCGCCATGGACGGCCAACGACCATCACCTTCTCCGACCATCACTCGTCCATCCCCTTCATGATGGAGCAGCGGACTCCTCTTCCACTGCAACACAGCCATCAGCGTTCCCCCTACTCCTCCTGGCCCACCTGAGCCCTAGTTGTTTTTTTTCTTTTTCTTTCCCTTTTTGTGGTTCTTTTTGTTTAGCACTACTCTGATCCCCATGCAGGCTGATAAGTAGATATTTTATAATTAAATAAGTGTAGATTCTGGGATATATTGGATTGAATTTATTGATATTTTGTACTTATTTAATTATCTTTATGTACTTATCTATCTTTTAATTAAAAATAGGATAAAAGAATATCATAACAGAAAATCTATTGATATCCTACTTATTTGTGCAGGAGATATTATGTGATCTAAGGGATGCAACAAATCAAATTGAAAAGATATAATATAATATACAAATTGCAAAAAAGAAGCAAAGAATTGGAAGACGCAACCCTGAGTTTATATATATCAGAAGAAAAGAACGGAATTGGATGGAACGAACAAAAACGCAAAGAAAGAAGGAAATAAAAACGCTAGACGACGCAAAGAAACAGATAGAGAGGACGCACATCAGGAAAGCCGAGAATCAGAGGCCGCGAAAGAAAAAAAAGCAACACGCGGAACGAGAACGCAAACACGGACGACGGCCAGTATTGAAATTTCATCTTATTAATTTTTACCTAGCCATGCTTGGCTAATTTCCTTTTAGTAGTTAGGGCGAGGATGAACCCTATGTTAATTTAAGTATTTATTTGAAATTCTATATTGAATGTTATTTACCATGATTGAATGAGTTATATTTACGTAAAGCCTTCTAAAAGACTGATCCCTTTTAGATTGCCCATAGGTTAGTGCATGACAATAGAGATGTTGGTGCACTTAACCAGAACCTTTAACTCGTCATAAAATTGCATGACCTAGACATAGGCTTACAAATTTGTGTGATCTTATAATTCCTGTTTACATAATCTTTCTAAATAACACTGAGACATTAGGTTATTTTTAAAGATAACAACTAAGGTAGCATCAAGACATTGGGACTTAGTTAAATATTAGAGAATTGATCGTCGATTATGGGAATAACGACCAATTAGGAATTTAATTAGAATACTTAGAGGAACATAGGGAATTCTATGCCCTAGCTGCGTTTTTCTCTATAAATCATCTTTTCTAAAACATTCTTGAAATTCTTGAGATTCTTGATTCTTAATTTTTTATTTAATTATTCAAAACCTTTTTAGCTACAATTCACCCCTATTACTCTATTTCATCCAACTAAAGCTTAAATAACTAATTAGTGGTCAGTAATACTATTCCTCGTGGGACGATATCTTTCTCACACACTTTATTACTTGTAACGATCGGTGCACTTGCCGAAGTTGCAACAAGTTTTTGGCGCCGTTGCCGGGGAATAGAAATATTTCAACACTAAGTAGTTGTTAAAACTCTAGATTGGATTTCTTTTTCTTTTGTTATCTAACTCGTTTATGCGAGGTACCATAGACAGAAATTATTGCAGTTTGATCCACGAAATTGAGAAGACAAACAAGGAGAAACCGGAAACTTGCTCAACGAGTAAAGGAAAGGCTAGTAACTCTAGTACTTGGGACTGAACCGGTTATAATGGCAGAAAATGGTGAAGATCCTCTTCGCCTTCCTCCTCCAAGAAAGACCATGGGCGATTATATGACGCTTAATCCGGCCGGGCAGCAACTAGCATTGTCAATCCAGTTTGTAAATGCAAATAATTTTGAAATCAAGCCATCCCTCATAGGCTTGGTTCAACAACGCTCTTTTAGTGGGAGTGATTTAGAGGATCCTAATCGGCATATTGAGACTTTTTCTGCAGATTTGTGATACCATCAAGATGAATGGGGTTTCTGAAGGGGCTATTCGTGTGAGATTGTTTCCTTTCTCTCTGACGGGGAAAGCAGGAGCTTGGCTTCGTTCTTGTCCCAATGGAAGTCTCTCCACTTGGGACATTATTACCACAAAGTTCCTGGAGAAATTTTTCCCTTCTTCTAAGTATACAAAGCTGCTGTCAGACATCCGTTGCTTTACTCAAGGCAATGGGGAATCATATTGCCAAGCTTGGGAAAGATTCAAGGAGTTGCTTAGGAAGTGCCCACAACATGAGCTGCAAGACTATGATCAGGTGAGAATATTCCTCAATGGGATGCTTAGTCCTCTAGGATGATGATTAATCTTTGCGGCGGGTGGTACGTTAAAAAATAAAACTCCGGAGGATTCATTGGAGTTGTTTGAAGATATGGGGTCCTTAGAGAATGAAACTGTTACTCCACAACCAAAGAGGGAGTTCTTCACTAGACTCTTACAATACAATGTTGGCCCACAATGAGAACATTGCCCAACAAAACAAGGTGATCCAACAACGGTTAGCTTCTATCACTAAACAACTTGCCTCTTCTCGGGTGTCATCTAATTCTTCTCGGCCTCCTTTGCTTTGTGATTTTTGCAAGGGAACACTCTAATGGAGATTGTGCGGCATTCATTAATGGAGAAACAGTGAGGTTAACTACATGGGTAATCCTCCCGAAATCGGTTTAATCCATATAGCAACACATACAATCTGGTGGAAAGCTCACCCAAACTTTTCCTACAAACCCCAAGCGGCACCTCGCGGTTCCACCAAACCACCACTGCGATCTGGAAAAGGCTTTGACACGGTTGACTCGTACCACTACCGAATACATACGGGGATCGAAGCTTTCGAGAATGAAACAAAGTCTGCTCTCAAGAATCGGGGGCTTCGATCCGAATTTAGAGAATCAGATTGGTCGATTATCAAAGCAAATAGCGAGAGAGAAGCCAAGGGTCCTTCCCTAGTGATACGAGAGGTCAATCCAAAGGAGCATTGTAAGGCCATAACTACAAGGAGTGGTGTAGTGGTGCAGTAGGTTGAGAAATGCGTTAGATGAAGGACAAGTCAGAAAAAGGGGAGGAAGAGGTCGAGCAATGTAATGTGCAGCGGGTTCCAAAGGAGATAGTTACAAAGAAGTCTCCCACTCCTTCTTATGCAAAACCTCCTTATCCCCAAAGGTTGAAGCAACGATTCGGAAGCAACAATATGCCAAGTTCTTGGATATTTTTAAGAAATTGCGATTAACATTCCTTTCGCGAAGCTCTTGAAAATATGCCTAATTATGCAAAGTTCATGAAAGATTTGCTTTCCAAGAAGCATAAGTTGCAAGAGGCGAAACAAATGGCATTGACTCGGCGGTGTAGTGCCATCATTCAAACTAAGTTGCCACCAAAGCTTAAGGATCCTGGCGACTTTAGCATTCCTTGTGCAATAGGGAATGTCAATATGGGCGAGCACTTTGTGACTTGGGAGCTAGTATAAATTTAATGCCCTTATACGTGGCAAAAGCTCTCGGCATTAAAGAGATGAAGCCTACTATGATGTCATTACGGTTGGCGGATAGATCCATTAAGAAGCCGAAAGGTGTCATTGAGGATGTCTTTGGTGAAAGTGGACAAATTCATCTTCCCGGTGGATTTTGTGGTTCTTAACATGGAGGAAGATGCTGAACTTCCTTTGCTTTTGGGAAGACCCTTCTTGGCTCTGCGAAAGCGGTAATTGATGTAGGCTCTTTGGAAAAATGGAATTCCAAATGAATGACGAGAAAATCACTTACAATGTGTTTCATCCATGAAATACCCGGTTGATAATAGTGATGTTTGAGAATTGATGTAGTTGACGAAGCCATTCGGGAGGCTCTTTTCAAGAAGATTCGAGATGAGTCCTTAGAGGATGATATTGCTCGGTTATTGCGGTGGAAGAAGAGGTTTGTGCGGATGAAAATTCTAATTTACGGTTCGAGAAGCTGCAAAGAAGGATTATGATGCACCACTGTTGCTCCTAAGGTAGAACTAAAGGAGCTCCCTTCTAATCAAGTATGCTTTTCTAGGAAAGGATGACACTTATCCCGTTATTGTTAGCGCCGAGTTGTCACCTGCGACGAAGAGAAGTTCTTGAAAGTTTTGACTACCCACAAGGCTGCAATAGGGTGGTCTATATCGATTTGAAAGGGATTAGTCCCTCATTCTGCACTCATAAAATTCTAATGGAGAACGATGTGAAACCGGTAAGGCAGCCCAGAGGAGACTTAACCCGACTATGAAGGAAGTGGTGAGAAAGGAGGTGATGAAGCTGTTAGATGCGGGTATGATTTATCCTATCTCTGACTCAAAGTGGGTTAGTCCAGTACATGTAGTACCGAAGAAGGGTGGAATCAACGTAGTACGAGAATGAGAACA
This sequence comes from Acacia pycnantha, assembly GCA_025563575.1. Lineage (NCBI taxonomy): Eukaryota > Viridiplantae > Streptophyta > Magnoliopsida > Fabales > Fabaceae > Acacia > Acacia pycnantha. The sequence continues at coordinate 1,097,390 of JAMWYP010000096.1, read as the reverse complement.
ATGAATTGATACCCACTAGAACTGTCACGAATGGAGAATGTGTGTGGATTATAGAAGATTGAGCGATGCCACTCGTAAGGACTTCTTCCCTTTACCATTCATGGACCAAATGCTTGAAAGGCTTGCGGGTCACTCTTATTCTTGCTTCTTAGATGGCTATTCGGTTACAATCAAATAGCAGTGGATCCAAAGGATCAAGAAAAACGACTTTCACTTGCCCCTTTGGTATTTTTGCTTATAGACGGATGCCCTTCGGTCTTTGCAATGCCCGGCTACTTTTCGAGGTGCATGTTGTCTATCTTCTCGACATGGTAGAGAGATTTATTGAGGTATTTATGGATGATTTCTCTGTTTTGGCACTTCGTATGATACTTGCTTGACTAATTTGTCTCGTGTACTCCAAAGATGTCAAGAGAGTAATTTGGTGCTTAATTGGGAAAAATGCCACTTTATGGTGAAAGATGGGATAGTCTTGGGTCATAGAATATCTGATAAAGGGATAGAAGTGGATAGAGCCAAGATTATAATCATCAAAGACTTGCCCCCTCCCACCAATGTACGTAGTGTTCGCAGTTTTCTTGGTCATGCGGGTTTTACCGAAGGTTTATCAAAGATTTTTCCAAGATAGCCAAACCGCTTAGTCGGTTGTTGGTCAAAGATGAAGACTTTAACTTCAACAAAGAGTGTCGATTGCATTCAAATTGTTGAAAGAAAGATTAACAACTGCACCTATTAAGAGCACTGATTGGGATCTACCGTTTGAGTGATGTGTGATGCCGGTGACTACGCCATAGGAGCTGTTTTGGGGCAAAGGAAGAATAAGTTGTTACATGTTATATATTATGCAAGTAAAGTTCGAATGAGGCACAGGTTGAACTATGCAACAAGCGAGAAGGAGATGCTTGCGATTATTTATGCATTAGATAAATTTAGACAGGTATTTGATTGGTTCCAAAGTTATTATTTTTACGAGATCATGCTGCTCTAAAATATCTCTTGACTAAGCTAGAAGCTAAGCCAAGGCTTCTCAGTTGGATCTTTGCTACTCCAAGAGTTTAAGATTGAAATCAAAGACAAGAAAGGGGTAGAGAATGTGGTAGCTGATCACTTGTCTAGGATTCGGGTTAAGGAGCTGCAAGATGATTCGAAATGGAGATTCATGATGAATTTCCGGATGAGTATGTCTTAGCAATCAGCGGTATTCCTTGGTTTGCTGATTTTGCTAATTATAAGGCCATTGGGATGATACCGAGAGGGACTAACATGGCAGCGAGAGGAAGAAGTTCATGCATGATGTTCGGCGGTATATCAGGATGAGCCTTTCTTATTTTTCAGTGTGCGAGATGGAATGCTCCGCATTGTATCCCGAGAGGAGGAAACTCATAAGATCCTCCGGCATTGTCATGGTTCGATTATGGTGGACATTTATTTGAGCATACTTCTTGCTAAGGTACTACAAAGCGGTTTTTATTGGCCTACATTGTATAAGGATGCTAGGAAGTATGTTGAGCAATGTGATCGTTGCCGAGAGAACAGGGAATATCTCTAGGAGACATGAGATGCCACTCAACAACATTCTTGTTATTGAGATTTTTGATGTGTGGGAATTGATTTTATGGGGCCATTCCCAAGCTCTTTTAACAACAAGTACATCCTTGTAGTGTGGACTATGTTTCAAAGTGGGTAGAGGCAATTGCTCTTCCCACTAATGAAGCTAAGGTGGTGATATCCTTTCTCAAAAAGAATATATTCAGCGAGTTCGGGTGCAGAGGCCATTATCAGTGACGGAGGCACTCATTTTTGTAACCGACAGTTTCAATCATTGCTTAGCAAATATGGTGTCACTCATCGTGTCACTACTCCATATCACCCACAAACTAGTGGGCAAGTGGAGATATCTAACCGGGAATTGAAGCAAATTCTGGAAAAGACTGTTGGGAAGTCAAGGAAGGATTGGTCCCAGAAGCTTGATGATGCTTTGTGGGCATACCGAACGGCATTCAAGACTCCTATCGGCATGTCACCGTTTCATTGTTATATGGTAAATCTTGCCACCTCCCGGTGGAGCTTGAACATAAGGCGCTTTGGGCAACTAAGTCTGCTGAACTTTGATGTTAAATCTGGCGATGAAAAAGGCTACTTCAGTTGAATGAGCTTGATGAATTCGAGTTTTTGCATATGAGAGTGCTAGCCTCTACAAGGAGAGAACCAAGAGATGGCATGACAAGAGGATTCTTCCAAAATAGTTTCATCCGGACAAGCAGGTATTACTTTATAACTCTCGTTTAAAACTTTTTCCAGGGAAATTGAAGTCTAGGTGGTCAGGACCGTTTATAGTGAAAGAGGTTACACCTTTTGGTGCAATTGTCATTGCACCAATAGGTTCAGATGACGCTTTTAAGGTAAATGGGCGAGAGATTGAAGCCTTACCATGGTGGAGACATTGACAGAGGAAGAACCTCCGTGGCACTAGAAGGCGAGAATTAAGAAACTATCCGTCGGGCTCGGGACGTTAAACAAGCGGCGATTGGGAGGCAACCCAATAAGTTTTCTTTTTCATTCTTAGTTAGTTTTAGCAGTTATTCTAGGATAGGAAGGTTGTGAAAAGTATGGAGCAAACTATAAGCTCCATACAAAAAAAAAAAAAAAAAAAAAAAAAAAAAGGTTTCAAACAGAAAGTTGGCCGGCGCCAACTCTCGGTGACCATTACCAAAAAAAAAAAAAAAAAAAAAAAAAAAAAAAAAAAAAAAAAAAAGAAAGTGGGAAGGACAGAAAGTTGGCGCCCGGGCGCCAAGTTGGCGCCCAAGGCGCCAACTCTCACGACCAAGGAGCAAAAAAAAAAAAAAAAAAAAAAAAAAAAAAAAATTCTTTCACCTCACTTTCAACCACCCCTTCCTCCTTCTTCTTTCTCTCTCACTTATCGGCCGGATGGTCGAGGCCCTTTGCATCCAACGAATATTGACCCACATAGTTGTCAACCGGTGAGGACGACAACGATTCGCTTTCCGGTCACACAAGAGGACGCCGATGACCACTCCCATGACTTTTGACAGAGCACTCCACATCGAGTTAGAGACCTAAACCAGGGGAGTACTAGTTCCTTTCCTTTTATTGATTGTTCAAACATTGAGGACACTGTCTGATTTATGTGTGGGGTAGGGATATGATTTCTTTGGTGTTGCTTGTCCTTATTCAATTGAAAAGACTTCCCTTGAAAATTTTTTTTGAGTTTGTTTAAATTGACCTTAACTTTGAGTTTTCCCCATCTTAGTTAATATTATCAAGTCAAAAATTAAAATAGAAAAGAATGTTTCAATTAAGTCTCTAAGCCTTGAATTTTTGTAATGAGTCTTGAGATGGACTATGAGAATAGGGAATAGTTTGTAATAGGATCAACAGATTATTAGTTTTTGAATATTTTGCTACATGATTTCTTTAGAAAATTAGATGATGACCTTGCTAGCTAAGTGAACCTTTTGTTCAGGGAAAAAAAAAAAAAAAAAAAAAAAACTCCGTGACATCTCTAGACTTGACTTAGTAACCTGGTGCTGCATCACCCATGTGCGGGGTCGCGTCAAACGGTAAAGTCCAAGAGAGTTATGAGTTGGGCTAAAAGCCTCTTGAGGTGCTGTTGGAGTAAGCGAGTAACAGGTGCTGCATCACCCATGTGCGGGGTCGCGTCAAGGGGACCTACAACGGCTCAAAAAAAAAAAAAAAAAAAAAAAAAAAAGAATGAGTCATTTCTTACCTGAGGACCCTTATTAAATTAAATGAAAAGCTTGGTTTAGTGGGGGCATTTGAATTTTTCTGGAAAAATTAAGTAGCATAATATTCTTCTACTAATCTTATTGTTGCTCTTATTATTCACCGATCCTTGGATTATGGGATATTAAGAGATTATTATAATTGTTTAAGGCTATTGACTTAGTGACCTATTCTTATAAAACATTAACTTAAATAAGATTTGATGATATGATCTAAGCGTGGTGGTTTATTGCTCTCTGTTTAGGAATTTCATATGCAATGTTCCTTTCAGATAATTAATTCTCTTTCTTTTGCTTGAGGACAAGCAAAGATTTAAGTGTGGGAGAGTTTGATAAGTAGATATTTTATAATTAAATAAGTGTAGATTCGGGATATATTGGATTGAATTTATTGATATTTTGTACTTATTTAATTATCTTTATGTACTTATCTATCTTTTAATTAAAAATAGGATAAAAGAATATCATAACAGAAAATCTATTGATATCCTACTTATTTGTGCAGGAGATATTATGTGATCTAAGGGATGCAACAAATCAAATTGAAAAGATATAATATAATATACAAATTGCAAAAAAGAAGCAAAGAATTGGAAGACGCAACCCTGAGTTTATATATATCAGAAGAAAAGAACGGAATTGGATGGAACGAACAAAAAACGCAAAGAAAGAAGGAAATAAAAACGCTAGACGACGCAAAGAAACAGATAGAGAGGACGCACATCAGGAAAGCCGAGAATCAGAGGCCGCGAAAGAAAAAAAAAAGCAACACGCGGAACGAGAACGCAAACACGGACGACGGCCAGTATTGAAATTTCATCTTATTAATTTTTACCTAGCCATGCTTGGCTAATTTCCTTTAGTAGTTAGGGCGAGGATGAACCCTATGTTAATTTAAGTATTTATTTGAAATTCTATATTGAATGTTATTTACCATGATTGAATGAGTTATATTTACGTAAAGCCTTCTAAAAAGACTGATCCCCTTTTAGATTGCCCATAGGTTAGTGCATGACAATAGAGATGTTGGTGCACTTAACCAGAACCTTTAACTCGTCATAAAATTGCATGACCTAGACATAGGCTTACAAATTTGTGTGATCTTATAATTCCTGTTTACATAATCTTTCTAAATAACAACGAGACATTAGGTTATTTTTAAAGATAACAACTAAGGTAGCATCAAGACATTGGGACTTAGTTAAATATTAGAGAATTGATCGTCAGTTATGGGAATAACAGCCAATTAGGAATTTTGAAATAGAATACTTAGAGGAACATAGGGGAATTCTATGCCCTAGCTGCGTTTTTCTCTATAAATCATCTTTTCTAAAACATTCTTGAAATTCTTGAGATTCTTGATTCTTAATTTTTTATTTAATTATTCAAAACCTTTTTTCTCGTGGGACGATATCTTTTCTCACACACTTTATTACTTGTAACGATCGGTGCACTTGCCGAAGTTGCAACACAGGCTAACGACAGGGCCTTTTGACTATCCCCTCAAAGGACATATAATGAATATCTTCATCTTCCCCTGTTTTCTTTTTTCTGCGACTCCCCTATTATGGTACGCTCGTTTACCTTTTCATGCACCATTCTTTACGTTGTGCTTCATTTTGCCCTCACATTGCTTATTGACTGCCATGGGGACATTGTAGCATTTAAGTGTGAGGGAGGGATGTATGATGTGAGCGTATGTGTGTGAAATTTTGAATTTTGAATGGCTAACTTAGCTTATTGTAATTTCAGGCAACATAAAAATTTTGAACTTTTAAACATATATTTAGAGAATGAACAGACACCTATAGCAGTAGAGCAATTGTCTGAATAACCTGGTAGAATAGAAGTGTCTTAAGGGAACTGAACTGTGTAGACTTGGGAAATTGACGGAACTGGACTAATCAATGTAGGGCAAAGTGACAGTAAGGGAGAATACAGAGTGATCCACATGGAAGGAATATTTTGAGCCTAATTTTTCATAATTCTGTGAGCATGCTTGCCAGTGTTATCTTTGGTTTGTCTTATTTATCTGGATTTATATCCTACATTTGACTCGATCTACATAGGACAAAGGCATTCATTTTTCACCCACTAATCTCATACACAAGCCACTGTTATCATGCTCTCATTGTCATCCTCTTTGAGCCATACACATACTGCTATAGCAGATGCCAAACAATCAGTTGATAAAAAGATGTGCACTTCAATGCTGTAGCATATCGCCCATAGTACAAAAGTCGTGACAAAGTGATGCTTTGTAAAAAAAAAAAACATTATTTGGCAGTATAAAGCATCACCACTAAATAAGGCATATTAAGACACAACATCATGACTACTTATTCTAAAGGCCTGTCTGGCACCTTGTTGTAACATGTTTCATCTTTAGCAAACCATCCACACACTGCCACTACACGCATTACAACCTAAACAGCCCTTTTGATGCAGTTAAATTCAGCTACTGGGAAGCAACCTTAAATCTTTGACAAGCTTGTAGGACTTCTAGGCTAGCATGAGAGAGAGAGAGAAACAATCCCCCTAAGTGAGAAAGCTAATATGTATATCATTCAAGAGTCTCTTAACGCTTCCTTGCTAGAGCAATGCCCTGCATTACGTTCACCAGTACTGGGTAGTGGGATTGTTTACACGAGTGACTTGAACTTAAGACAGTAATAGAATACATGGTTCCCAGGACAAGCGCAAGGTTACCTTCTATTCTAAACTTTTTATCTTTGTTTTGCTCAGGAGTGAAAAAAGCTAAGTGTAGGGGAGTTTGATGAGTAGTATTTATGCCATGTTTTCCTTATGTGTTTTTATTGTTTTGAATACTAAATCTGAGCTTTAATGTGTGCTATCTGATGTAATGTCTGAGAATTCATGCACATAGGGAAATAGAAGATGGATCTTACAAATTTTTGCATTCATATCATTATCCTTCGTACTCTAATAGATCATCGAATCCACCAGGGTTCAACCAACAAGCAAGGCAACAAGGCGCCGACTCAGCCCCTCAATCTTCCTTGGAAAGCCTACTAAAGGAGTATATAGCCAAAGACGACGCCATCATACAAAGCCAGCAAGTATCCTTTCATAATCTTGAGAATCAGGTTGGACAGCTTGCTACAGCACTCAATAACAGACCATTAGGCTTTCTACCTAGCGACACTGAAGTTCCTAGGAACCATGGAAAAGAACAGGTCAAGGCCATTGAACTGAGAAGAGGCAAGAATGTGTAGTCGATGAAGGTCTCAAATAGGCCTATCGAGGACGTTGTACCAGTATTGGGCGAGACAAAGAAAGGACAAGAAGCCACTGAAGACATCTATGAATCATACCAATATCCATTAGTGCTACAGCAACAAGATTTTGGGTCCAATGCTACAACATTCCCAACACATGTCACGCTGGATGTTCGTGTATTAGAAGCAATGCGGGATGCAATAGCATCATCATCATGACATGCCTCTAACCCAGGACCATCACGAGTCTTAAAGCAACCTCCGCTGTTTCCACAAAGGCTCCAAAAGCAAAGTCAACAAAAGTAATTTCGAAAATTCCTGGACATGTTGAAGCAACTGCATATCAACATCCCTTTAGTGGAAGTGTTAGAACAAATGCCCAGCTATGTGAAATTCATGAAGGATATCCTGTCAAAGAAAAGGCGACTAGGTGAATTCAAAACAGTAGTCATGACCAAGGAAAGTAGTGGGCTACTATTGAATAGACTACCTCCAAAGCTAAAAGATCCGGGCAGTTTCACAATCCTTTGTGCCATTGGCCCCAACTACTGCAGTAAGACATTTTGTGATTTGGGCACCAACAATGATTTAATGCCAATGACTGTATTTAAGAAGCTGGCAGCTGGAGAAGCGAGACCCACTACAGAACCCTGCAACTGGCAGATAGATCCATTGTCCAACCATAAGGTAAAATTGAAGATGTATTAGTAAAGGTGGACAAGTTTATCTTCCTGGTAGGATTTATTATATTGGATTTGAAGCAGATCAAGAGGTCCCAATCATCCTAGGGAGGCCATTTATGGCAACAAGCAAAACACTAATCGACGTGGAAAGAGGAGAACTCATCATACAAGTCAACGGGGACCAAGTGACATTCTCAATTCTAAGAACTCTACAATACCCAGAAACCCCAGAAGAATGTTCTGTCCTCAACACACTACCGAGCACCAGCAAGTCCCCTATCACCATGATCAAGGATGGATATTTGATACCCAGCAAGGCACATCAAATTCATATGGCAACATCACCATATAAGGAAGAAATCAGAATCTGTTGGGATGGGAATGGAACCATGAGGATGGTCAACAATCCTGCTTGATTCTAGAATTAGAATCTCATGACACAATTAGGCTGAAGACTATAAACCAAGTGCTATTGGGAGGAAACCCAAATGGTTTCAAAAAGAAAATTTCAAGAGCACCACGAGACACTAGGACACCTAGCAGGCTACAAACCTCTTCAACGTTCCCCAAGTATCGTGTTCAGACCAAGTTAATTATAACAGGAAAGCGTAGAAAAACCTAAAGGAGTCGTCGAAGTCGTGAGAGTCAAGGAGTCAACACAATTCCAATCCAACTGAACTCACATCGAAGGAATGGGAGAGAAGATGGATCGAGAGGATAGTAGACTAGACCCAACTCTTCTCTGGAGCAAGGCAGATCGTAGAAGACGTGGAGTCGTCGTGTGACAGGACACTTCTTACACCGTCAACCTTTCCGACGAGTTTCTTTATTTCTTTCATTTATTTTATTTCCATGGGCTGTTCTATATTACTCTGTTTTGAGCTTCCCTCATCAGTCATGAACTAAACTTCCATTGGCTGAGTGAGGGTGAGTTTTTAAACTGTAGAATGAACCTAGTTTCCTATGGTTTTAATTTAATATATTCAGTTTGTTTAACAGAGCTTTAATCCATAGTCAGTTAGCGAACGTCAAGGGCTAGATTAGTGGCATTGGCTGCCTGGAAGGGGTCGAGGTTAGACCTCTGTTAGATAGTGTTTGTTAGGCGAGCCCGTGCATGGCTTGATCTAAATTGTAGACGCCAGGAATGGGTTTTCCGCTCATAACCAAGAACACCTAGGTTTAAACTGATAGACTAAACTTGAAATCGCCATAGGAATATGGGAGAAGTAGAGTGAGGACTGTACTTACAGAATTCGAACGCTTCTGTATAGTTAGTGGTGGGTTAATTGAAAAACGTTGTGAAAGGTGGTTATGATGTAGCATTGCGGAAGCTATGCAGCATAATTACTATAGCAATGCGTTGTATGAAAACTGGGGAATGACACGACTTAGAATGAAATCCGAGCTCAACCTACTTTTAAACTGATATCTTCCTTCGACTTCTGATCACTCATTTATCTCTTGTTATTTGTAATAGTAAAAACAACCAAGCCAATCATAGTTTCACTTTTACACAACTGTCATAGGAAACTGACATCATCTTTGGTATCAATAGTCTCTGTGTAACGATAACTCTACTTACTCTTTATTACTTATTCGACTGGTTCACTTGCCACAAGGGAATTCGACCAACATTAAGTTCTTATTATGTTTTAAATTTGCTCATGTTTAAAATCTTCAATTACATTTTAAAAAGTAAAAAAGAAAAACTGAGTCAAACTTTAAGTAATAAAGCAATTTTTGAAAAATGTAATTAATACCGGCCTGACTTATAATAATCACTTTTTTTTTCTTTTTTTTTTTTTTGAGAAAGTTCCTTGTCACAGCATAATAAAGAATACATTTTAAAGATAAAAGTAAAAATAAGTTGAAAATAATTTTGACTTACTCAAATATTAAAGAGACGGAAGAAGTAATTTGTAAACTTTGGGGCAAGTCGATCATGTGTCAAATTCCTTTCATATGCCATGTGTTCGAGGGTAAGGGGACTTAGGATCATGACTTTATGATGAACCCATGACCCTACGTGTGATTGACTAAGTCAAGCCATTATTTAAAGCCGTGTGATTGCCTACGTGTTTCATTTGCTGGCAACAAAATCAACTTTTTCGCCGTTCATTTAGATATGTTTCGATGAGGTATCAAGTTATTCACATGTTTCATGCATGTTGGAGGGCAACAAGTTTACGAGGGACTACGGCATTGACTCAGATGGCGTCTTGTGAATACCATAATAAGCAATATATTTTAGAAATATTTGTTTCTATATATATGTGTGTGGTATTCAATAAGATTAATGTCATTTTTATTCCTTTTTTATCTCAACTAACTTTTCAAACGTTATTCTAAACAAGACTCCATAAGGAAATTTGTCACTACTTCTGCTACCACTATCTCAAACACAAATCACATATATAATCTGACTTTTATCTTATCTTTCATTTGCAAAAGCTTATCTAAAAGGGGGAAAAAAATCACTTATGTCACCGTTATCTCAAATAGACACTCATATGGTGTAATGTGAATACTATAATAAGCAAAATATTTTAGAAATATTTGTGTGTGTGTGTGTGTGTGTTCAATAAGATTGATGTCATTTTTATTCTTTTTATATCTCAACTAACTTTTCAAACGTTATTCTAAACAAGACTCCATAAGGAAATTTATCACGTTTGCTACCACTATCTCAAACACAAATCACATATATAATCTAACTTTTATCTTATCTTTCGTTTGCAAAAGCTTATCTGAAAAAAAAAAAAAAATCACTTCTGTCACCGTTATCTCCAATAGGCACTCATATTGCATCATGTGAATACCATAATAAGCAATATATTTTGGAAATATTTGTTTAAATTTGGAAATTAAAGATGTTTAACATGTTGAGTACCCTGTGTGTACGTAGGACATTTTTCATCAACGCTAAATTCAAGAAAATATAGAAATCTCACAATTTAGAGTAGCAGCGGAAAATCATAAAATATAATAACTCTCGTCATACTTGAATAATTTGAAGAAGAGAAGTTTCACAATCTACAACGGATGACTTGTCCGTTGTTTTAGTCTCCTTTTTGGAAAAAGAGAAAAAAGAAAAATAACAATATTTTCACAAAAGGAAAAACGAACAAATATAATATGTGCTAGCTGATCAATCGAATCCTTGCGTCCAGTAGTTTCATCGTCAGTTTTTCTTTTTTTCCCAGACTTAGTTATTTTTATAAACATACAAGTCACAAAAAAATGAATTTTTAGGCAAACGATTAAAACTATTTGGGAGAATGAGAATTAAGGATCATATAAAAGAATTACTATAAAATAAGAATTTATTTACAACTGAAATTATACCCTCTCAAATCCTTATTATATGACATTTTTAATGGGGTATTAATTAATGGTCTTTATTATAAGTTATCTAATGGGGGTATTAATTAATAAAGTCTTCAACGTAACAATGAGGGAGAATAAGAGTAATACAGATTTAAATTTTTTATTTAAATATGGGTAAAGTAAAATCTTTATTCTATTTTCATAAGAAGTTGATGGAAGAGGATTCTCTCATAATCCTCTCTCTCATTATCCCTCATTTTCGCAATCTGAACCGTCCATTTTTTGATCCAACGATCCAGAGGGATTTACAAAAAACCGCGCGCGGTTTTGGGATTTTTGAAAAACCGCGCGCGGTTTTTTCAAAAAAAAAAAATTTGGACCCTTGGATCAAGATTTGGACGGCCAGGATGGAGGACAATGAGGGATGGGCAGAAAAAGGGAGGTGAGAGAAACCGGACCGGAAGTTGATGACTTTACCTCTTTCTTTCTTCTAGAAGTGAGTGCCTTATACAGAGGGAGCACCTACAAGTTAATTTTCTTACAAAGTCCTTAAGTAGCAATTTTTTTCTTCAAACTTCTATCCCAAGTTTTAATTATTTGTAGTTCTGAGCTAATAAATTCACACATTATCTTCTTTTCTTCTTTTTAATAAGCAATCATGTTTGAAGTATTATACGTCGGTTACTAAATCTGAACATAACTTTTGACCGGGAATTCACATCATTATCTAATATAATTGTGTGTATAGATCTATATAAGGAGAAGTGAGATCATAGCATTGGGCACATGCACCACAGTCCAACACTATTAAAACCTTTGTGAAGATGATGAATAGAAGTTCCAAATTATCATGGCCATGGCCTTTAGCCTTCTATGCAATTGCACTGTGCTTTGTTTCCTTCAATGTTTCTGCTCGTGATTTACAACCTCCTCTCCCCTATTACCCTAAGCCACCTCCGTTTGAATCCAAACCTCCACCATGCGGCGGCAACACGCCTCCACCACTTCGGCCACCATCCTACTCACAACCTGTTCCACCTTATTCTCATCAACCTCCACCATATCCAAGGCAGTCTCCGCCTTCACTACCCTATCCGCCGTCATCTTCCCCTACATATCCGCCATCTTCTTCACCATCTCCTCACTCTTGCAACTGTCCGCCATATGCTGGTGAGTCTCCACCACGGTACCCGTCATTGTCGCCTCCTCCGTATATTAACCAGTCTCCACCATCTCCTCGGTATGCTGACCAATCTCCACCGTCTCCTCCATATGCTAACCAGTCTCCACCATCTCCTCCGTGTGCTGACCAGTCTCCACCATTTCCTCCCTCGAAAACTCCACCGGAACCTCCGTATACTGACCAGTCTCCACCATTTCCTCCCTCAGACACTCCACCGTCTCCATCAGTACCTTCTCCATATATTGGCAAAGAACCACCATCATCGTCAGCACCACCTAATAATTGTTCCCCACCACCACCAGGGGTGGAGGGAGTGGGGTGCTAGGGGTGGCCTCCGCCCCCTAAAATTGCAGAAAATAATCCAAAATTTTAAAAAATTATATTTCAGCCTTATACTAGTTTCAATTTTTTCATTTTAGTCCCTACTATTTGTTTCATGAAGGGACTAAAATAAAGAATTTGAAACTTTTTGGGGTTGAAATATAATTTTGTGAATATTTGCGTTCTATTCTATAATATTCACCCTCTAATAGTAATTTCTGGCTCCACCCTTATATCCTCATTGGAAGGATTAAAAATCATACTTACATACATATATATATGTATTTATATGTATGTATGCATAAATTATGCCCCCTACGCTTCCACCACCATCTCTTTAATTCCCTTCTCACCTTCGGGGCAGCTAAAACTTCTAGATTGTACGTGGAAGGATATTGATTTCCATGAATAAAAGTTGTAGCTTTATTTCCATGAATATATATATAAGGAAAATTATACGGAAGTCCAAGATAAGAAAATTAATTATTAGTAATACAAATAACACGTGAATTTTTTAATTGGATTAAGGTGCATCCAGCAACTGAAACATTTTTTTTTTTAAGTGCATCCAATGTGCCAAAGTATTTTTGTTGTGCACCTAACGTCCTGAAATATTTTTTTCTAGTGCATTTAACATTCTAAAGTATTTTTTTTAAGTGTGTCCAGTAGCATAAACTATTTTTGTGTGCATCAAATACACTGAAGCATTTTATTGATGTGTGTTATCCAACACCCTAAATTATCTAAATAGTTAAATGTAAAATTTAATAAAAGTATTTTGGGGTGATGAACGCGCCTGAAAAAAATACTTTAGAATGATGAGTGTATCACAAAATTTTTTAGAGTAATAAATGTAAATGTCTCGTGAATATTGAAGAAAGACTAGTACATCTCCATATGATTTTTTTTTTCTTATTTAAAAAAAAAAAAAAAAAAAAAAAAAAAAACACTCATGCTCTCCTTTAATTAATATACTTGTGTATATGGGATTCAAAATAAGAAATTTTACAATCTTCCCTACTGTGTTATTTAGGCACAAATTTTTAAGGAACCTATTTATAATAAATCAATTTCAAAAAGATCCATTAATAATTAATGTTTTTTTTTTTCTTTTTTTTTTGGTAAAAGGCGAGGCATCAGCCAACATATATTAAAAAAATCAAGGAGGGGAGCTAAGTCCCATACAATCAGACATAAGCACAGAAGTAAACTTAGATGGACACCTGTCCAAAAGAGAAGACACAACAAAAGCCTCTTTGGCCAAAACATCAGCTAGAGAATTGCAAACCCTCGGGATGTATTTTAAATTAATATCCCAAGAATAAGACAGCAAGTCCAAAATCTGCAGGAACACCATACTAGTGTTAGGAGAAACTACTTTGTGAAGTATCTTATCAATCAGCATCTTCGCATCAGATTCCACTTGAATTTTCCTGAAGCCTTCTCCCCAAGCCATCTTCAAAACCGTGTAAAAGAGCCCATTCCTCAGACTCATAAACTCCACATTGCCCAAGAATTGAGTGAAACCAGAGATCCATCTCCCTTGGTGATCCCGAATCACCCCTCCACAGCCCGCCATACTGCCAACTGCCGAAACTGCCCCATCCACATTTAGTTTAACCCAACCAAGTGGGGGAGGGCTCCATTTACTGACACCACTAGTGGATGTACCTGATAAATCCTGCTCATTAATAGCACCCACAACGAACTGTTTCATCGACTTCTTGATGAAACAAACCGGGTTGGAAGGTTTCCAAACATTATCATTAAAGCAACAATTATTCCTCCAAACCCAAAGCAGCCAGATCCCCACCCCCCACAGCACATTCCATTTATACGTCTTGTCTATACCTATATCCTCCTTTAAATTAAATGCAAACCATTGTTTGAGAGGTAGGGAGAAAAAAATAGGAACATACCTCGGCAGAATCAAGGACACCCAAATCTGCCTCGCATACGAGCAATCCCTGAATATATGTATTTCATTCTCACTGTTATCCTCACAATACTGACAATAGGCAGACACCGTCGACCACCTGCTTCTCCTTTCGTTAGTATACAGCCTATTGTGGTAAGCCACCCATAAAAATACTCTAATCCTTTCTGCCCCTGGCCAGGCCCAGATTCTTTTGTACACGACATCATAAGATTGAGACTCATCTAGAATTTATCTAGAGTTTTTCCATCAATTGGGTTTTACACAAGTTTTCCAAATGACCTCTGGGTTTTGTGTTTCATCTCCAACGGGATTGATGACTATCATTCTCTTTTTTTTATGATTCTCTTCCCCTCCCCTTTCTTTTCACTCCTCATCTCAACTTTTAAATTAAAATTTAAAGGGTTTAGATTTGATTTTTTATAAGAATATTCTTTTTAAATATTTTTTAATGCAGTTTTAAATCAGCATAACTAAAATTGTGCAGTTTTTTTTTTTTTTAATAATTTGATATTTTATTAATATTTTTATAAAACATTAAATCAAAACCACTCAAATTTCAATAGAAAGAAAACGGTAAAAGCAGAGGAGGACGGTGGCCAAACTCATCTCCAACATATTTACTGTGGATAGTATTTTACAGTGATTTTTTTTTAATAAAAATAAAAAATATCCAACGGAAAAACAGTTATTCACATCTATAAAACTCGGTTTTAAACTATTCAAAGAAGAATGCGAAATACAAGCCCAGAAATATACATACCGGCATTGAAATTAAGCGTATGAGTAATTTTTATAATTTAATGAGGAGTTATTAAAAAAAAATAAAAAATACCCTTGAGATAGCCCTAAATCTATAGTATAAAAAGGAAGAGAGCATACCTAATAATTTTTTTTATAAAAAGGAAGGGAGTAAGTAACTAAGTACTCCTCCAATTTTACAAGTGAAACCTAGTATGTAAAATACAATTACATTATAAACTATGTCATCTATTTAACATCGCATCGCTCTGGTCTTTATTATAAAGCATTAACTAACAATTCTCACAAATCAATAAAGTTGTCATAAAATTTAAATAATTTTTAATGTTACCTCTACTAATTGCACTAAACTCTAATATTATATTAATTATTACTCTCATCCCCTACCCTTATTAATTATGAGCATACAGATAAAAAAAAAGTAATTAATGTTATTTAGAAATAACCCGTTGTCTTATAAAAGAGACCAAATACAGTTGATAATTGGTGTTTTATAATAAGGACTAGAGAGAACAATAGCTTGCATAAATTTTTGAAGATGGAATAATTCCTTCAATCACCTTTTTAATACTCTCTAGATGTTTAAACTAATTTGTATGTATTAATAAAAACAATTAAATATATTAAATTTTTCATCAAATTCAAGTGATTTCTAATATTATTCTTAACTATACTAAACTCCAACATCATATAATTATTTTTACTCACTTAATTCCGCCATTCCCTTTGGTCATTGATTATTGTTGAGAAAACGTAAATAGAGATAAATTATTAAAAAAAATTAAAAAATATAAAAACTATGCCATATATTTGAAACCAAGATCTAAAGAGCAGTTTGTTTCATCCGGATTGAAAACTGCATTCATTACTAAATATATTCAGCAGCAGAAGCCCAATTTAACGAACAGGAAAGTAAATACAGTCTGATTTAAGTGTCATACAGGCCTAGTGAACTTCAGATAATACAAACCAACTCCAAGTTCAAGTCTGAAAATTTGGACAAGCACGTCTTAAGATGCAAAGACAATACGAACTTGCTAGAACTCATTGTACACGACGACGCTTGTTCTTTATGTCATCGAAAAACTCGTGAATATCATCAGCAGTGACTGGCTTTGACGAATCTGCAGAGTCCTGTCAAGATATATAAAATATAAGGTTAATAAAACAAGGCCATGCAAACTTCTCCCACCCACACCATTCTGAATAAATGGTAGAAGCACAAAATAAAAATATTTATCCATAAATATTGTACCAGAAAAGCACGAAGCCCATCCTTCATTTCCTCAATGCCCTTCAAGATCTCAACTTTCTCTACGTGCCCAAGTTTATTGAAAAAGCTCAACTCAGCACCCTCCTGCTGCTGCAACTTTTCTTCCCTCTTTTGCTTTCCCATTTTCTCATACTCAACAATTGAGTCTTCTTTGTCTGCCAGAAAAGCAATCTTCTTCTGATTGTAATACTCCAAACACTTCTCACATTTGCATAAAGCGTCTCTCCAATTTTTTGTAAGGAACATGGGTTTACTGTCTGTACTTGGAGGAGCATCAGCAATGTTAACACCGAGGAGACAATTCGTGAGCAGATTGGAGTCTTTAGTGCATGGATTTAACACTACACTGTTAGCACAATTTTCTCCCTGTAGTGGATCCTTCTCTCCAGAGACAGGTTCAGAATCAGCTTTAGCTTCTGAAGCCTCAAATTCAGGGGAACTACGAGAGCATATATTACTCTTTGAAATTTCAGATCCAGAAGCTGAAGGCATATCTTCCGATACAACTTTATCCTGGCTACCTTTGATATCAGCATCTAGCTGCTTTCCTGCAGCCCGTATTACTTCAGGATACAAGCTTAAAAAGGAACATACTTCAGAGCATGCTTTGCATATGAAGTCCTCATACAGAGGCTCTCCTTCCTCATCTCTTGGTATCTGAGGAACAGCACGAGCCACAGGTAATTGAACAAGGGGTGTCCATATTTGAAATTTCAAAGTTAATTACGTGGATATACAGAACAAATTATATCAAATATATAGCTATTACGACTGTAGGAGAAAATAAGCTACGGCTACCCCATCATATACAACTTTTACAATTGCACCTAACAACAAATTCATTGTCCACTCCCATCAATTCATCCCACATTTAAGAAAAAAAATATATATTCAGCAACTGAACATGTGTTTTAAGGATAAAGAAAAATGTGCAGTCAGTAATGCTTTTACTACCTCGATATTAGCTTCAAGTGAGAACTGAAGGAGAACATGTCAAATCAAACACAAATAGATACTAACGTAAGAAACCCATCCCATCTGAAGGAGAACATGACAAAACACAAATAGATGCTTGTTCAAAGGGACAAGGGATTATAAGAGGCAAGACTTTGAGTAAATCTCAAAGTACCAACGGCAACAGACTATTTTGAGTTTACAATATTATCATAAGTTGAATCTGCAGAAATCTATGAAACTATATATGATCATAATCAAGGACTTGGACTAACAATAATCAGAAGACCTATAGCTTATTTTCTAAAATTCGAATTACACTGAAAGCCAGTCTAAACTGATGCAAAAGAACAAGATATAAAATGGTCAAGAGAAAAGAAACCTTGCTACAAGATACTAACCTCATCAGAAGACTCTAGGCCAAGATGCTCCTCATGAAACCAGTCCTCACATAGACAGCACTGTATCATCTCTTCTTGTTCTTCAGCATCTGGATCAGGATAAGGTCGACCACATGTGCAGTATGAACCTTTGAAGTTGTGATTGTATGAATTCTCAACATTTTCAATATCCTTGTTAGCAAAAAGCTTGCAATAGAACTCCCCAAACTTTGTATTTCCACAATCACACCTGAAGTTTCTTTTTGTCCACAGTTCCACGACCTTATCACAGGAACAGTGATGAAAACCATGAACTAGTCAATGTTGTATTGAACAAGTAAAAACAATGGTATATAGAAAACAACAGAAAATTACTTCAAAAAATGATGAAATCAAAATTTATATCTTAAGAGAAATGCATAATAATTAAGATTTGTTTTGGAAATCCCTCTATACTTTGGGTTCAGTACAAATAGTATAATGTGATGTTAGTCTCCCATTTCATTGTCAAAAGGAGATTTCTCCAAAATCATATCTTTTCAGTTCAGTTGTGATGAAAACCACAACTCTATTGTACTTACAGTAGAAAAGAACTACCTGATGGCCATCATGACAAGACAATGAGCAAGCAGTGCAAACTCCAGCATTCCCATCGGGGGTGCAGGTGAGGCAAGAGAAAATTGCTTGCCTTTTCATATAGCCATTGTTATAGGTACACTCCTTGCCATCATCACCCCCTAGAACTAAATCAGCTTCCTAAGAGAAGAATTAAGTACATAAATTAGAAATAAAAAAGTATTATCAACATATTCAATTCAAGAACACAGATGAATATGGATGATACGGCATGAAATCAGCTAGCATTTAAAAAAAAACAGCTTATTCATAATCATAATTTCTTATAAACAAGAAAGAAAATCCTCCATATATTTATGCAAAGTGCACATAAAAAGAGGGCCACCATTTGAATCATCCAACAAAATAGTATTGGTCCCAGACTCATTGAATTGATGCTGAAGAAAAACGGACCAAACTTGGAATAGATGAAGAAAAATTTATCACTTTTTTAGGCTTCAAGGCTCAGAATCTCAAAGTAAGACAAAACAAACAATTTATGTCAGACTTCAAACAGTAATGATTTCTCATCAAACAACTGCACACATAAGTTCAAATATTTTCTTCAGACTTTAAAGTCTCATACTTGATTCTCACCTTAGCATCCTTTCAAATGAGAAATATGCTTATATAGTATGCCAGTTCAAAGGCCTTTGTTAAGATTAACAAAGATCAAACTATCAAGTAACTTGGTAGTGTAATTGCCTGACCATTTCACAAGGAGCTGGCCTAGATTCAAGTGATGCTATCATATTATTAATCAGTGGACAGCGAGCAATTAAATCAATATCTGAATTTCTGAAATAGTTATCCTAGTTGGTCAACAAAGAAATACTATAGCCATCATGCCCTAAGTTGGAAAATGCCAGAGCAATGCATACTTCCACCAATTCACAGAATACTATTCTTCAACTTAGCAGATTTAGTTTTACAACCTTACGTTCTGTTAAGAGCTACTTTAATTCATTTGGCTTTCATGTAAACAATTATTTGATATATGAGTCCCAATGTTCATTATGTTAATATGATATGCTAGTCATTTTAGCTGTAACAAAAGCCCCTTCTGGGATCAATAATACTACAGAACTTAGTCAAAAACAGCAGAACAACCTGAATGTCTAAAGAGAATCAATGATGGATCCAGGTACCAACTACTTCTTACTCTCGCCACTTTCAGGATGGAAAAATAATAAACTTCATCTTAAATATCTTAGTGCCTAAGGCACTGAAGCAAGGCATCAACACCTCTTGCTAAATGAGTCAAGGGGCCTTCATTGTAGTGCTAACAAGCAGTGCGTTTGGTACCTCTCTAATGAATGCATGGCAATTGCATTAAGTGCCTTTCATACACAAAGGCTAATTGCATAATTAAGCATTTCTAACATCCCTCACAATAACTCGTAGCTGTCCTTTTAAGTATGTTAAGCACAGGGGAAAATTATGAATCAGCATAACTGGGTAAAATTGGTCTTTCACTTCATGAGATTATTGTTTAGAAAGCTAGCAATACAAGTCTAAACAAGAAAAGTATTTTTGACTTAGTGATTTCAGTAGTTTATTGTTTTATTTGATCATCATGCAAAAGAGTTAATTTATATGCCAAATGTTACCGTCTTTCATATTAATTTTCCATATATATAGCTTATCTATAACTTCTATCCTTTACTTAAATGCTTTGCTTCACTGGGACAAACATTTTCCCAGAGCCTCTGGCTCAAGGGCATCACGTTAGCTAAGGCACCTCCTGCATTTGACTACCTTGAATAAATCTCAGTCTGCTCCTAATGATAACCATTCCGATTTTTCAGTTTTAAATTCATATTTTGAATCCTAGCAATGTTTTTAAATATGCAGAGCTATCGGGTTTAACTTCAGTCGAGATTCAACTTATCCTCTGTCTCTTGTATTACCCAGTACCAATTGAGGAATATCATTCACTAAACCATATTTCATGGAGCCATTCTTCATAAACCGTAAGGATAGTAACAGTTTTGTCGATCAAATAAAGCTGCAAGCAATTAAATGGATGACAGCCAACGCCAGTAATAGAATTCCTACCAACTTACACAGGAAGGGAAATAAAGTAAAAATGTAAAGAATAAAAGACCCACCAGCTCCCGGTCCTCAACCTCCTTAAGGTATTCGTGGATTGTAACTGCCTGCTCAGCTTCATCATCAAACGCATCGGTCATTTTTATAAAATATGTGTGACTAGGAAAACTCTACTTCCGATTCCGGAGTTCTCTACCCCTGTTCCTAACATATAATAAGAAATGGAGTGATTAATGAAATATCATAGGCATAAATCTATTTCTAGACGGATTTACATGGATCCCCAAGAGTAGAAAACCCTAAGTTCTACGGAAACTGAGGCAAAACACACAGCTCCAGAAGAAAATTAAGAAAATTTACAAAACGCAAAAAAATTATCGAACCTAATTTTGAGAGACAGGCTTGTTAGGAAACGCAATGTTCCATTAGCTTGTTCAACCAAGTAACATTTAAGCTGCGGGATTGCGTATACCAATTATACGGGAGACACAGAGAGATCGCAGACGAAGTAAAGAATTGAGTTAGGGTTTTTATACACGGCAAGGACTTTTGGGACATTTTCCCGCCATATTACTCGATAGTCACTATTTTCATCATGCCATTTTTGCTCCAAAAGTACCTCGTAAAGAGAATGTGGGTATTCAAAAGTTTTTCTAAGATTAATATTATTAGAAGTGTTAAAAAATTATTAATGGAAGCTAAACACAAGTCCATCACGTTACACCTTACGCCACGTATAATTCTGTATGGGTATGAATATACTTTCTTGTTTGACCATTTTTTTTAGAAGTTTTTGTGATCGAGCAAATGCGCCTAAATTTAACAACAAAGCGAAAAAAGAAAATCATAATATAAAAAACCAATATAAGACAAAAAAACGAAGTATATGATCCTATCTATTGTCCTAATTATAAGATTTAGATGACTTTTTTTGAAGAGATTAAAATAAATAAATAAGTTATTTAATCATTTCATATGTTATATGTCCTTAGATTATATATTACTCCCTTCGGTCATAATTATAAGACCTAATTGACTTTTTTGGAAAGGTTAAGGAAGCTAATTAAATTATTTTAGAGCATTTTTTATTTATTTTTTTCTTCAAACTAATTAGTTTAACTAATAACCTAATATATAATCTAATGATACATAACATATGAAATGATTAAATAACTTATTTAGCTTCCTTAATCTCTCCAAAGAAAGTCAACTAGATTTTATAATTAGGACCGGAGGTAGTAGTTTATTAGTCAAACTAATTAGTTTGAAAAAAAAAAATACTCTAAAATAATTTAATTAGATCCCTTAATCTTTCTAAAAAAATCAACTATGTCTTATAATTAGGATCGGAGTGAGTAAAGTAGATTTAGGGCTCACCCTACTTGGTATTAACCCATTCCTTTTTCCTTTTAGCATCATCGTAACAAATCTCTAGCTCTAGATCAAATTTTAACAGTAAAGATCAATCTGTATTTTTAAAAATTATCAAAATTGAATAACTAAAACTCAATCCAACGATCTATAGTTGTAGCAGTCTATCCTCACCACTCTGGAGGAAGCCACTCCTGAAGAAATATGCCATAAAAGCTCATCCATCCACTAAGGCATATAGCTAGCTTATGTAGATAGAGATATCCACACTAACAGTAACATACTTAAAATATGACAGCCATAAAGAACTATGCAAACATAAAATACTATAGCGTCAATAATCCTGGAACCAGGATCAAAATTGTCACGAGACTCGATCCAATACACGGGCTATAATGGCTCCTTCGAAATGTTGCCAGCCATTTGGTGTTATTGTACTAATCCTACTCAGATAGAGTCGACTTAAGTTCACCATTGTTTTGCAGCTCCATCACAATATCACAACCACCAATCAGCTCACCTTTGTAGTACAGTTGGGGAAAGGTTGGCCAATTTGAGAACACCTTCAATCCTTGTCTCACCTCCTCATCGCTTAATATATCAAAGGAGCCAAAACTTACTCCCTCAGCTTGCAGGGCATTGACAACTTTGGAGCTAAAGCCGCATCTTGGAGCATCTGGGGTGCCCTTCATGAAGAGCATTACTGCTGAGGAAGCTACCAATTTTTTCAGGCGGTCTTCAATCGTTGCTTCTGAAACAATCCCTTTTTCAAGTAAGACCTTCTTGAGTTCTCCGCTTTTATGCATCTCCAACACAATGTCTGATCCGCCAATAAGTTCACCTTTTATATAAAGTTGAGGGTAGCTAGACCAGTTTGAATAAACTTTGAGGCCTTGACGGACTTCTTCATCAGCAAGAATGTCAAAACTCTGAAAGGGGACATTTTCTTGCCAGAGAATTTCAACGACCTTTCTGCTGAAACCACACTTTGGTTCATCTGGTTTCCCTTTCATAAACAGCATAACAGGGCTCGAGTTTATTAGGCTTTCCAGTCGGACAGTTAAGATTGTACTTAAACCAGTCGATTCTGATATGCCTCCCTTTGAACTACCTGATTCTGTTACTTTTTCCTCCGTATTTGTATCAATTCCATGATCTTTGAACACATCCTTCAATTCACCACCCTCATGCATAGCAATTACTATGTCACAACCACCAAGAAGCTCTCCTTTGCAGTATAGTTGGGGATATGTTGGCCAGTTAGAAAATTTCTTCAAGCCCTCACGAACCTCATTGTCTGACAGGATGTCAAAACTTCCAAACTTGACCTTTTCCTTGTTCAAAATTTCCACAACTTTTTTGCTAAATCCACATCTGGGCTCCTCGGGGCTCCCTTTTATGAATAGCATAACAGGTTGAGAGTCAATAAGCTGCTGCAGTCGCTTTTTTAACGCATCACTAAGCCCTGGTTGCACTTGACTTGTTTCCTTCGGAGATCCATTTTCCTTTGCCATTTCTTTCACTGCTTCAAGAATAGTGGGCCCCGCAGCTAACCCAAGGCTGGCAGGAGAAGCAGCATCTCCAGGATTAATTGAACCAGCAACTTTAGCAACCTTATTGGCCAAACTTGATGGATCTGCACCCTCTAATGTATCGAACGTCTTGCCATCCTGACAGAAAAAGAATTTGAATAAATAATTGAAGTTTGAAAACTAGGTAACAAGTGCCCTTTCATAGTAACACAGGTTAAGAAACAAAGAGCAACCCAACAAAAATTGAGAGGATGTTTGACAGCTCAAAAGATATAATAATAACAACAAAGCAGAAATAAAGCCTCAATACATGTGGATTTCTCTTTTATTTTGATAAAAATATAAGAAAAATAAAAATTAAATCATAAATATGATAAACAACTGAAAAGAGATATAGACCACAACTCATCTAACTTAACCAATATGAAATTGTCTCCAATGTTTAGTGTACACATCAACTTAATGGAACCCATCCTAGAATATTCCCTCAGTCTACTGCAGAAAATGATCATGCACAACTATCAATTTTACAACAAACCTTATCATTTTATAAACAATGATTGAACAGAGAGAATACTCAAGTACAGAAAAAGTCCTCTCATATCTCTCAAGTCACAGTGCTATTAAATACATAGCTAATCAAGCCATTAATAGTTTACATAATGGCAAACGATAAATGGCATAGCTAGACCATCTAAGGCTTCCTATAGAACTTAATAGCAGGTAAAGTGAACAGCAACAAACCACATAACCAGTAAAATTCAGGAAAATTGATGAATACACATTCACCACACTTTGATCCACAAGCCATGTATGCGACGCATACACAAATGAATCTCTAGATAAGCATACTCTCCTTGGTAAAAAGGTGACAGTATTTCTAACTGGAGAAGTGAAAGGCAAAAACCACCTATTAGACATTACTGCCTCGAGGTGAAAATGCACTAAACTTAAGAAAAACAAAAATCATATGTGATGTTCTGCATAATGGGAAAAAGAAGAAGCTAAATGATATGAGGTTCTGAATAATAGAGCCAAACTGAGTGCTTCATGAAACCAAAAAATTTGTGAATTTATCAGTTTACCTGAAACAGAGTTTAAGTGCAAGTTGAACCATTTTCCTTATCCTAAACACTTAAGGTCTGTTTGCTACACATAGCCGAACGGGAAATGGACTGAACGTATATGTATCATGTATTTTTTTTTTGTGCGCGTGTGTTTGTGGACACACACACATATAAACGTGTCTTAAACGTCTCTCACCAAAGCACAAAGAATATTATCCTCCCCAAGAACTCTAATTTCCTTTTACAAGATAGTATTGGTTTTAGTGTTCCATGAAAACCTTCAGCTTGCATCAAATTTTCCTCTAGCCCAGGGAGATCAGTGCTCCAATGCCGACCCATACCACTCATGATATGTAACTCAGAACATCATACCGTGAACAACGATCATTTGAATGGAGTTGTTTTTCTATTTCTCTTTCATGAACACTCCTTATAATAAATAAAAATTTATACAACAGCTTACAGATCAGAGTCTTCAAATGCCCCAACTACCAGATCACAGACCAAATTTACAAATAAAAATGGCAGTCCAAACACAGTACCTTGCAAAATACAAAGAAAGGCACAGCAGAAACCGAATAAGCCTCAGATATTTCCGGCTGCTCTTCAGCTTCAACCTAAAACAGAGAAATGAATTAAAAAAAAAAAAAACACGAGTTAAACTAAATAGAAATAATAAAAACCTCCAAAAAAAAAAAATTCGAGGTTCAAAGACATAATCAAACCCTGAAGAAATTTGCATGAGGGAAATCTGTGGACAAGTTGGAGAAGACTTGGTCCATGTGCTTAGAAGCAGCGCACCAGGATGCCCAGAAATGAAGGATGACTGGGGCACCCGTGCGAATCAGATTATCAAGCTCCGCCTTTGATTGCACATCTTTCACTGATCCACCCATATTTGTGGCTAAAAGATACAAAATTGAGAGTTTGTTTCTTCGTCGATGATTATAATTCAAGCAGATTCACAATCCCTGCTTCTCCGAACCCTAGAGGATACAGCGAGAGGGTTCTTTGTTCGAAATTAATCTTTTTCTTTAAAAAAAATAAAATAGTTTTGGGTTATGAATGAAGTGGTTCGTTTGCTTTGCGCTTGCGGGCTCCTCCACCACTCGGGACAAGCCTGTTTGGATTGGAATAGGATGCTTTTATAAAGTTTTTTTTTTTTAATCTTCCTATTTTTAAATTAGTGCCCTTAAAATATTATTTTTCAAATGTGTTTTTCCGACCAAAAAGGTATTTACTCTAATATTTTCTTCAATTTTTTAATATTTTCAAATTCTGAAATGATGTCCAGGCATGTAACCCAGTCATCATGGATTCTTGTTGGAACAATAGACCACCCGACTGTCAGGAGCTGAAGGTATCGTTCGCACTGCATCAGACAAATGGGATTTCATTGATCACTGTTATGTTATCCAAGATGTGAAGAGCAAAGATGTTGAGAGTGGAAAAGAGGACTCAGAAGTTGTTTCGTCATCTTTGTAAGCAGTAGCGTTTCCTTGAGTTTCATGTTCTGTTATTTATTTAATTATTATGAATATATTATCTTAGAATTTTTGTGGTGCAGCGGCCAAATTGTTTCCTAGCAAAGTTAGAGATTTAATCCGGGGAAGGGATATCCAAATTCTTATTTTGCTTGAAATAAGAGTTAGTGGTATTAAAGCTAATAAAACGATGAGGAAATTGTATTTTAGTAACTAGATACGTCTGGAAGCCATGGGTTATGTAGGTGGTATTTGGATTCTTGGCAGGATGATTATGTTTCCATTAATTATGTATCTTCATCTACGCAATTGATGCATGTCCAAGTGAACCTAAGAATTTTCTCAAAAGTTCTTCTTAACTTGTGTCAACGGTGAGCCTATGGAACGATTTTATTTCTCTGAATCATGGGATGGATGACCCTTGGATTATGGTGGGGGACTTCAATGCTTATTTGTCGTGTGAAGATAAAATGGGTGGTACGCAACCTAATATTCAATCAATGAGACTTTTTGGAGACTATGTTCAGCAGTATCGGTTTGTTGAAGTAGAGTGTGCATGAGATAAATATACTTGGGAAAGGAACCTCATGAAGGAAAGATAGATTGGGTATTTGTAATGATAATTGAAACTTCTGTTACCCAAGTGCAAAAGTCTTTCACCTAAGTAAATATGGTTCGGACCATAGGGGGCTACTTGTGAAGTGTTCTCCAAATGATAATGGGCCTATTTGGGTTGGTGGTAGGAGCGGTGACTTATTTTCTATCTGACTTTTGCAAAAACCTTATAGGAAAAAAGTCGGGTTTTAAATGTGATTTGTGTTTGGATTGACCGTGACAGAAGTGATTTTTTACCAAACAGAGACGTATTTGGATTATTATTTGAAAAGTCAGTTGAGATGAAAAATAACTGAAAATGATATAATCTTATTAAATACTACATATATTAATATAAGTTGTATATATTAAGGTAATTGAAGATAAAAAAAATTAAATTTACATTTAAAAAATTAAATTCTTGTTAAAAAATTAATAAATAATTAAAGTCCTTAATTAACAAAAGAAAGATATTTTTGGGGAAAAAAATTTGTCCCTTCCCTCTCTCTTATTTTCTCTCTCCCATGTTCTGCAAAAAAAAAAAAAAAAAAGTTAGAAGCTTAGCCTAGAAGCTTCCCTCCCTAGAGTCAGCGAAAAAGCTACTTTTTGAGTATAAGCCCAGTCAAAAATAAGGTAACCCAAACACCTCCAAAAACCTTCAAATGGGTTTTTTTTCTCATTGAAATGTTTTCCCTCTAAAAAGCTCAGCCCAACACTGCTGAAACTCAACCCAAACAGGCTCATTATCATTGATATACCCTGCACCTCAATTCAAATGTCAAGTTGCATGGCTACTAGAGGAGGGTTTTAGAAATATTGTGCAATAGGGTTGGGACCATGATCAATGGATAGAGAACATCACTTCCTTTACTTAGAAAACCGTGTAATGGAATAGAACTAGAGTGGGGGAATATATCGACAAGAAAGCAGAAACTGTTAAAATGAATTGAAGGGGTTGAAAGGGTGCAAGCTAGGAGGGATAGTTAATATTTATTGCAAACCGAAAAGAAGTTGTGGAAGGAGTACAATAGGGCATTATCACGAGAGGAACTCCTCTGGTTTCAAAAGTCAAGATGCAACTGGCTAAAATTAGGAGATAAGAATAGTAAATTCTTTCATATTGTTAGGTGGTGAAAGAACTCAATTGAAGGTCTGAAGGATATTGACGGAGAGTGGATTTTTTACCAGAGAGATCTTAAGAAGATGATAATGGATTTTTTATCAAGAACTTTACTGCAGTGATCCAACTTCTATGGGAGATTTTAACACTCAACATAGATTTCCTAGTCTCCCTATAGAGGAAACATTAATGCTTTCTACGGATATCAGTATTGAGGAAGTTACGTTAGCGGTCTTTGATATTGGTGCATTTAAGGCTCCAGGCCCTGATGGAATTCATGCATTCTTCTCCCATGAATACTGGCACATTATCGATGATTTGCTATACAAAATGGTGAAAGAAATTTATGATTTTCCATCCAAATTAAGGGGGATAAATGACACCAATATTATACTTATTCTGAAGGTGGACATCCCAGACACTATCCCGAACTTTAGACCAATTTCCTTGTGTAACATTATCTAATAAAGTAATTACTAAAGTACTCAGCAAGAGACTTCGATTGATCATGGGCAAAATGGTTGGTAATCATTAGTGGAGCTTTATTGTGGGTAGACAGAGCAATGATAGTATAATCATCACACAAGAAGTAATCAACTCAATGAAAAGAAAGACATGTTCTTCCGGTTGGTTAGCTATGAAGGTTAATTTGGAGAAACCCTATGACAGATTGGAATGGTCTTTTATCAATGATACTTTGAGGGCGGTTGGGATTGCAGGAAAAATATATGAGCTTATTATGCCATGTCTCTCCTCTTCTTCACTTCGGGTGCTTTGGAATGGTGAACCTACGAGTCTTTTTGGTCATCCAGAGGGATCATGCACGATGACCAATGTTGTTAAACTTGCGAGTCAACTCGCCGGGTTTAACGAGTTTTCATTTTTACCAGAGGAAAATGTTTTAACTCGGATACAAAATCGTCCTAGGCTCAAACTCGTTTCTGACTCGATCAAACTCGTTAAACTCAGCGATTTGAAACTGAGTCAAGCGAGTTTTGGATTTGGCTAAAAAGTACCCAAAAGAAAGAATAAAATACATATGAGGTTAAAAAAAAGCTAAATATTACTTAGGGTTAAGGAGCAATTTGGCAAACGAACTTTTACCTCAGGAGCGCCCATAACAAATAACTTTTAAGTGGACCAAAAATACCAAATTTTATTTTAAAAATGTGCAGTCAGCACAAAAAACTTTTACTCCAAGAGCGTCTAGCACAAAAAAGTTTTGTTCCAGGAGCGCCCAACACAAAAACTTTTTACTCCATTTTTGTGCTAACTGCACATTTTTAAAAGTTTTTTTGATATTTTTGGTCCACTTAAAAGTTATTTGTGCTGGGCGCTCCTGAGGTAATAGTTCATTGGCCAAATTGCTCCTTAACCCTATTACTTATTTAGGTGCCCTATTTTCATCTTGGAACATTGTCGTTGCCGCCATCTTCGAATTTTTTCCAAGTTCACACCTTTGGTTTTGCTTCTTCTTCGCACCTCTGCCTTTGACTCTGCTAGTCTACTTGTTGTATTCTTCGTTTCTCCTTGAACTGGAGATTTGAGATGAAGGGCCGAAGAACAGAGAAAGAGAGAGAGAAAATAAAGAGGCAAAGGGACGAAGAAGAGAGAAAGAGAATACAAAAAACTGGTGGGACATTTGGAGACCTCAGCAAAGTATGGTGAGTTTTTATCTTTTTCGTATAAAGAAGGTAGGTGGTAGTGTGGTACGGTACAATATGTGTTGAGAATTTATTGCACACTGTGACACTGGCTCGTCTTGTTACATCACATAATTGTAATTGTATGGAACACTAAAAAGTAAAAGCAACAAAAGGTTTAGATCACGGTTGCTTTTCATCCATCTTGTTAGAAACGAATGAAAAGCAACAAAAGGTTGCTTCTAGATATGGTTCTTTTTTTGGAGTCAAAGTCTAGACACAGTTTAGGGTGTGAAGCAAGGTACATAAAAACCTTGATCCAAATATATGGTTTAGATCACAAACTGATTGTGGCTTTTATCTCTTCCACTGTGATACCAAATATTCTTAAATTACATCACCATAATTGTAAGGGTAGAAGTTGCGATATTTATCGAATATATCAGTAGTATACTAAGCTCCCTTCTTTTTGAATTTGTTATTAAAAATTGTTCTTGATTTAGGTGAGGGTTTGACTTATGAGGCTAAAGTGTTGGTGCATTGTGAAGCAATTGACCATGAAAGATGGAAAATCACCTAAGGAGGGTGAATTGGGTGATATAAAAACTTGAACGAAATATTCTGAAACGTACACCTTAAAGCAGAGCTAAATAGAGAGGTAGAGAGAAAGATTGAACATGAGATTTATACTGGTTCGGTCCAAATCCTTGACCTATATCCAGTCCCCAGACACTCTAGGATTTCACTATCTCAGAACTTGATTACACACTCTGTAACTCTCGAGTAATCCTCTCACTAGGACTTATTCCCCCTTACAAGTTGCAATCAAATAATCTCAATCTCAAAGGTTCCACAACCTTGAGATTCTTACAATAATGAATAAGTTTAAAACTCTTTAAAAGAGAAAATAGATAAACAATGAAGATTATAAATATTCGAAGATATTGCTTAGGAGAATGAAATAGTAATTGCTAGAGTTTCGAATTGAATGCGTAGAGTTTCGGTAGTTGGAGAATTGAATGCTTCTGGCTTTTATAGTTGCTTACAATAATAACCGTTGAAGACCATTCAATGAGCCGTTGTGAGTAATGAACATAGCTGTTGAAGATGAAAGTCGAACGTTACTCGTTCTCTTCAGATTCTTCAGATGATAGCCATTATTCTCTTATGACATTCCTTATTCCATTTGTCCGTTGAGACTTATCAATGGATGAGGAATGGAAATGGCTGGAAAGCTTTATGTTTTCCCAGAAGATTGCTTTTCCCTTTTTTTGTTTCATCTCTGCTAAGGATTAAATGCTCTTCTGATACAAATTTGCTTTAATGAAATTTGGTGTTAATCCATAACAAAATCATCTGAAACTCATTAGCAAACTTCTTAAAACATTGTTAGGAATAGTAATGAGTGATAATACGAAGTATCCAAATCACAATCAAAGATTTAGAGTTTACGAACATGGTGATTTCATTTTTCCAGAAGACTGACTCGAGTCATTTACCTCTGACTCGAGTCATACACAAAGGCCTTAAGTCACTGATTCATCTTCCTTAGAAAAATAGAATGAGCAAACAGAGAAGATGTTTCTACAACAACATGACTCGAGTCACGCATGACTTGACTCGAGTCACAATCTTCAACTCCCTGAGTAAAGATCTCTCTGTAACTCACTGACTCCAATCATACAAGACATAACTCAAGTCATATCACTTTCAAAGGAGTCATCAAGTTTGGTTTTGAAAAAGGCTTGGAAAAACACAATGACTCGAGTCATTAAGTGACTTAACTCAAGTCACACAAAATCATTTGAAAAGACTAAGTTTGAACCATATTCCATTAACTTGAGTCACACATATTTGACTTGAGTCAAATGCCTCTCATAAATCATTTTGCAAATACTGTAACTCGAGTCACATAAGACTAACTCGAGTCATATCAAATAAAAACGTATTTTGATTAGTCTCAGAAAGCTTTAACTCGAGTCACACTAAATCTAACTTGAGTCACTAATGAATAGAGATTTATACAGTTATTGAGCCAAGTTATCTTTAAAACATAAACACTTTGATCTTGGATCAATAACAATATTTTGAATTTACAATTGTCAGTTATCATCAAAACACATAGAGAACTAATAGACCAGACGTTGTAATACTCGGTGAACGTATTTCGACTAAATTTATTTTTTTATCTTGAGATATTTGATGTCTTCTTTGGTTGCCTCTTTTTTCTTAATTTGAGAATTTCCTTTTACTACTTATTAAGTAGGTAGTGGATTAAATTGAAGATGTCTTCATGTGCAAAGGAAAATACTGGAAAAAAGTAATCACTGCAAGAAAAAATTATCCTGGTAATAGTCTGATGTAGGATGGAAACACAGGATGGATGTTGATGGGAATGACAAAAAAGTGAAGCGTAATTATTGTGAAAATATTGTCAATGGGGGTATTTATAGATTCAAAAATCATCTAACATGTATTAAAATAGATGTTGACACTTGTGTCAATGTTCCTGAAGAAGTAAATACCACAATACTACAACCTGTTTATGATGCAAAATGTGCTTCATCTAAAAGGAAAAACAATGGGTTGATACCGGTGATAAAGATGATCAAGGTGCGCATGCACAAGTTGAGTCTCAAAATTCAGAGAAAGGGCTGATGAATTTCTTGAGAAATACAAAAAATAATAGCAAAGGGGTAGGCAACACACAATCAACCATTAATCATATATTTAAGAGAGACTTGAGGGAAGAGGCTTGTCAACAAGTAGCTCGATTTTTTTATACCAGTGCTATACCTTTTAATTGTATAAAAAATCTTGAATTTACAAAGATGTGTGAAGTTATAGGAAGATTTGGCTAAGGATTTAAGCCTCCTTCTTATCATGAGATCAGAGAAAAATATTTAAACTTGGAATTAAAAAACACACAGGCCTTGCTTGAGAAGTTGAAGAGTGAATGGACAACAACAGATTGTTCCATAATGTCTGATAGGTGGATTGATAGAAATAGGCGTTCAATTTGCAATTTTCTAGTGAATAGTCCCAAAGGGACAGTATTTTTATATTCATTAGATACTTCTAAAATTTCTAAGATGATTGATAAATTATTTGAGATGCTTGATGAGGTTGTGGAAAAAAGTAAGTGAAAAAAATGTGGTGCAAGTAGTAACTGACAATGTTGCAAATTATAAAGCAGCTTGGCAAAAATTAACGGAGAAAAAGAAAACATTTGTATTGGGCTCCATGTGAAGCTCATTGTATTGACTTAATGTTGGAGGACTTTGGAAAAAAAATATTGCATAAAGAAACGATCAGCATGGGTAGAAAAATCACAACATATTTATGCAAGATCAATACTCATTAGCCTTTTGAGAAAATACATGAATGGCAAAGATTTAATCAGGCTTGCTGCAACTCGATTTGCCACTGCATATATGACTTTGTCATGTCTTAATGAGTATAGAGTACCCCTGGTAAATTTGTTTAATTCTCAAGATTGGAAGGATAACAATTTTTCATCTACCAAAGTGGAAAAGAAGTAGCAAAAAGTGTCATAGACAATAATTTGTGGAAGAATATTGTGACATGCCTTAAAGGTGTTGCTCTTCTTGTTAAAGTTCTTTGCTTAGTAGATTCAGAAGAGAAGCCAGCTATGAGATTCATATATGAAGCCATGGAAAGTGCGAAGGAAAAGATTAAACAAAATTTTAATAGTGTTAAAAAAGACAAGTATTAAATTAAATTTTTGTACTTAATTTTATTATGCATGTTTTATGTTTTTTATAATTTGATTTTTTTTTTTTTGTGTGGAATGACTCCTTTTTTATTGGTTGTGATTTGTGATAGTTATAAGCTTATATGGAACATAATTGATGAAAGGTGGGAAGCTCAACTACATAAGCCTTTACATGCAAAGGCATACTACCTCAATCCTTATTTTCATTATGACACTAATTTTAAGCCTCATTATATGATTAAACAAGGGTTATATGATTGTTTGTCAAGGATGGTTGGGGATCAAGATGAGTTTAACAAAATTGAGTTTCAATTGACTGACTTTCATAATGCATGAGATATGTTTGGACGTGAAACTGCACAAGCATTAAGGAAAAATTACCTCTAGCATAATGGTGGCATAATGGTGGGATTCCTATGGAGATGGATGTCCAGAGCTTCAAAGAATTGCAATTCGTATTCTTAGCTTATGTTGTAGCTCTTTTGGCTGTGAACGTAATTGGAATGCTTTTGAGATTGTGAGAGTTTTACTTTTTTTCTTACCAAAAAAAAAATCAACATAACTTTTCTTGATTGTTAGAATAATAATGATGTTTTTTCTTCACTTTTTTTTGTAGATTCATACCAAAAAAAGAAACCATTTGCATCAAAAGAAGATGAATGATTTGGCATTTTTCATGTGCAATTTGAAACTCACAAGGGAACAAAAGAGTAGAGCTTTCAATTATGATTTTGATGATATATATTCTGATGATGAATGGATTACTGAAGGAAGGACATGTGGAGATGATGTGGAGGAAGAGGATGATGAGGTTCTTCAATCTCATGAAATTAACGAGAATATGGCTAATCCATTATTTGGTGTTGACCTTAATGTTGATTTTAACATTGATGATGTTAGGACAAATTATAATGATAATGATGAGGTGGGTGATGCAAATGGAGATTATAATGGTGAAGGTGAAGAATTTGAAGACAATGGAGATAATGATAATCCAACATTCGAAGATCTTTGTTGAATTTATAATTATTCTTATTTAATTATGTTTAGTGACTTTATATTTGTACACAAATTTCGTACACATTTTTAAGTTAAGTATGATAAATTATGAATGTTAATGAATTTTTAATTTTAGTTATTTGGATTTAAAATATATTTAAACCAAATTGTTGTCATTTTTAGTATTTTAATTATTTTATCATATAATTTTAATTGTTTTTTATTTTATTAATACAGGTAAACTCTTACGAGTTTACGATACGAGTTTACGTCCAACTCACGAGTTTGCTTAAACTCACGAGTTTGACAACATTAACGGTGACCCAATTTCCCCTACATATTCACTCTCTGCATAGAGCGACTTCATCATATCATACAAGATGTAGTTGATGAAGGGTTATGGACTCCTATTAGGCTTAATACAAGAGGGCTACCACTATCTCATTTGTTCTTTGTTGATGACTTGATCCTCTTTGGAAAGACATCCAGCTTTCAAGTGGAAACTATGCTTGATTGTTTGGATATATTTTATGGTGTATCAGGACAAAAAATGAATAGAGAAAAGACTAAGATATATTTCTCTCGAAATGTTCATTCGTCGAGAACCATGGACTTAAGTAAGAAAATGGGGGTTGGATTAGCAAGTGATTTGGAAAAATATTTGGGTATTCCAATCATCCATAAAAGAGCTTCTTATCTGACATTTGCATCACTTATTGAGAACACTAAGAAGAGCTTGTCTAGGTGGAAGAGATGATATTTGAATCATGCTGGTAGAACTACCCTCATCAAGGCTGTGCTATCAGCGTTATCCATGTACTACATGTAGAACATATTGCTCCCTAAGCATATAATCAAAGAACTGGAATAGAGCAACAGAGGTTTCTTATGGGGGGATATTGAAGAAAGCCGTAGGTTACACTTAATCTCACAGGATTAGGTACATCAAGAAAAGAATGCGGAGGTCTGGGAATTAGAAATTTACGAAAGCATAATAAAGCTTTTATCCGGAAATTATGTTGGGGACTCATATGTAATAAAGAGGCCTTATGGGTGAAAGTGCTTCGAGATAAATATAACTATAGTGATAATGAGATTCCAGATGTTAAATAGCAAAGTCGCTCGTCCCTAATATAGAATGGTATCAATGTTGTTTGGGCAAAGTTTCGAAATGGTATTGGGAGAAAAATTGGGAATGGTAGGTCTTCGTCTTTCTGGCTTGAAAATTGGTCTGACATGAATAGGCCTCTAATTGATTTGGTTCAGGGTTATGAACATCTCATTGCTCGGAATGAGAGTGTGGCTAACTATGTGATAGAAGGGGTGAGTGGAATGGAAGGAAGATGAAGTACTAGTTTCCTTCTCATGTAGTTGATCGAATTGTCTGTGTGTACCCCCATGTAATAAGAGAGGAGAGGACAAAATATACTAGAAACCATCCACTGATTGTCATTTCTCTGCCAAATCAACATATCTTTTTCTTTTTCAGTACTCAATAGGTTGAGGATAACATATGGAAGATCCTTTGGAGATGATCTGTCCCAGAGAAGATTAAATCCTTCATATGGTTAACTATTCATGGAAGAACTCATACATCAAATCTAAGGAAGCAAAGAGGATTGGAGACATCTGCTACTTGCCCTTTTGGATGTGACATGGATGAAGACTTGATGCATATGTTGTAGGACTGCTCTATTGTCAAGGACTGCTGGAAATCAGTGGTCAAACAGGAAAAATGGAATATATTCTCTTCTTTATAAGGGAGGATTAGATCAAATGTAATATGACTTATGAGATTGGCAAAGAATATACGAAGAAGGTTTCGTGGCCAACCTTGTTTGGGTTGTTGGGACGCATGGGTATCATGCTAAAAAAACTTTGATTGTGAGGCGACTGATGTGGGACTGAATGCGCAACATAGTTTCTTTAAAGAATGTGCAGACAAGGATATTCTCAGAATAAATGACTTAGAGAAAAGGATTAATAGTTCTCATACAGATCGGAATCAACATGAAGAGGACTTTATCAAAGTAGCAATAGTGACTCAATCTTGGAGGATGGAAGGAGTAGGTGCAGGGGTATGTTTGGGACCAAAATGACAGATGTCTTGTAGGCTTTAGTTGCAAACTAGTTAATTTTCCTCCAGCTTTTGTAAAAACAATTGGTTGCATTCAAGGCCTACAATTGTGTTGGTTCAAAGGGTATAGGAAGATTAATTTAGTTACTAATTGTATAGAGGCCATGAATTATATGTTGAGAGGATGTGATTGACATCATCCTTTCAAGGATATTACAGATGATATTAGGATGCTTCTTTATAAAGATTGACAAGTTGTGGTCACTCATAGATATAAAGAAACCATAACAATTATTGATCAATTAGCCAGATACTCTCATAGCATAGATGAGATTTTTTGTCTCCTATATCAACCTCATCCTTTTATTCAAGAGGTAGACGTTGATGAAAATTATGAGTATTAGTTGAAGTTAATGTAATGTCTCTGTTGAGATTTTGATTCCAATACTATTATATAAAAAAGGTAGTCTTAAAACATGATCAAAAGCTTAGGATACAGATGAAGTTGGAGAAGATGTTTTAGCAGAGGATGCGACAAAGGAACTATCTGACTCTTTTCAATAGTCTCTATTTTTGCTCAAGTTCTATCTTTCCTCTTTTGTTATTTATGATAATATTTTCTTAGAATTATAGGGGCGCTGCCTCAAAATCTTTTCCTAGGAGATTAAAAGATGCTTTTAAAGGAAATAAAGTGGACATCTTGATTTTGAATGAGACTCGTATTTGTAGGTACAAAGTTGATGAAATTGTCCGAAAGTTAGGTTGTTCACTACAATTCAAGGTGTAATGGTTATGAGCGGTAGACCCATCTCTGAAGCCTACAATAATAGGTCAAGCCTTACACCAGCCTGCCTAGCAAGCACTGTTTCTCAGAGGTCTAACCTCGATTCCCTCTCGGTAAATCGAAGCCATTAATCTAGTCCTTAGCTCTCGCTAATCGACAGGAAATTAAATCACTGATAAACAAACTGAATGTATTGAATTAAAACTAGCAACTGGGTTCATTTCGCACTTAGAACATCATCCTCGCTCAGCCAAAGAAAGTTTAGTTCATGACTGATGAGGGAAACAATAAACAGAGTATAGCAGAATAGCCCATGATCAAAAGATTGACTAAAGTAAATGAAAGCAAAACAGAAAGCTTGATGGAGGTTCGACGGCGTGGAAAAAGCCCTGCCACATCACAGCTCCACGTCTTCTTATCTCCGTCTCACTCGTAAGGAAGGATGCTGGGTTCTCCTAAATGTCTTGTGCTTTGTAACCTCTTTCACTCTCCTCTTGAATCTGGCTGCGAAGGGCGGTCACTTTCTATTCAAAAGTACTTCAACACCTTTAGGGTTGGCTTTCGTTTCCTTATATAGTCGGGATTACTTGCTATGTACGTCCAATGAACTGGGCCTTTCCTAATCTGTCGAGGTCCAACCGTATCTTCCCTTTCGAATCTCGGTAGATTGATTCTTCTACTATTGCGGGATTCTTCAAATCTTTAGTTTCGATATTCCGCGTCTCCTATCCCAATACGACAACAATCCAATCGTTTACCAATCTGCTCTTTGTTTCCTGAAATAACCTTGACGAAATATCAGAACAAAAGCCACATAGCATTGCTTCACTTACTCTGCTATAGCTTCAAGGGGTGCATTGTATTACGCTTCGAGGAGGCTACCCCGATGCTATAGCATTGTATCAGCCATGCAGTGCACCTTTCACATAAAACACGATCTCTTGCTTAACACATGTCTAGGATGCCTATTTGATTTATTCATGTTTATAAACTTCATCCTTAAGTTCCACATATAATGAATTAATGCCTTTTTGCTCAGATTGAATGCAATTAAGCTTATGTTTGTCACACAATTCATTCATAGGATACAGGGAAAACATGGCATAAATAGTGCTCATCACTCGTCACTAGCGGTAGTGATGGAAGGCGGAGAGGAGGTAAAATTTTTGAGTAGATGGTCAGAAGAGGAAGATGATTGGTGATGGCGAGATACAGTAGGGTCTTCCTAGGTGGGCGGCTAAAAAGCTGAAAAATTGAGAGAGTCGAAATGTCATACCCCTTGATATTATGACATACATCAAAGAATTATCGCGCAATATGGTAGGCAAATAGAAATAGCATAATGTACTAATAATGAAATACACCTCTTGGTTACATATAGGAGTTACCCACAAGGTTCATAATACAGTAATCCAAAATACCACTTTTCCATATCACTTACAAAATTTAAACAGTCTAACAACAACATCAAAGCTAAATAATGGATAACTATTCCTAAACTATTGACCAAACAACAACTACTAGTTGCTAGTGTCCATGGCCTGGCCTCTGGAGCCACGCTCACTGCACAGCTCTCGTCCTAAACATCTGGAAATGTCTGAGATTCAAATGAATCTAAGAGTAACAGTTAATCTCACATGCAATGCATATATAGTACATTCCAACACAACATATACAACATTCAGGGATCACATATCACAAATCACATGCAACATTATTTGCAAACAATCATCACATGATCCACTACCACAGCATTGGGTACTCAATTGCATAATAACCCATAGCAACTGAATGTAACTAGGTTTGCCGCCTAAGGACTTCTGATTCAATAGGCTCTACACCTAGCCACCGGGAATATACCAAGAAGTTCCTCCAACTAATCGGTTAACGTGTGGTACTGGCCCTATACAGGTAGGACTTTTTACAACATGCTTCAAACAAACATATACAGTCATACATAGTATGTGAGATTAGAGTTAATACCTGATTGGTTATCAAGTTTCTGGCTTGATGCCAAGTTCTTCAATTACTTCGGGCAGGCAATAGTTCCTATAATTGCACATTTGTATAGAATAAATTATTACTTATTCAAATTCTTAACATTCCCAAGGAATTAGGGTTAGATATCACATTATGCCTAACATGAAGTTAAAGGGTCTATATTAACCCTTAAGAGTCCTCTTCAACTCTTGCAGTTTAATCCTACTATTAAAGCCTTTACTTTCTTCATTTTTGCACCTTGACTAAATCTACCATAATTTTCAACAAACTTTGAAAATTCATAACTTATTGTAAAGTTGTTCAATTAAGGTGATTCCAAAGGGTAGGTAATCATTATTAAGTCTATTTTCTAGAAAAAATACCATCCATAGTCATACACACGTGTATTGTCCAGCGTTAAACAATCATTGCACACTATCCAGAAATGCATTCCAGATTCAATGGTCAATTTCAAAAATTCATATCTCAACATGTACATATCCAAAGTAGCTACATGACCTATCAAAGTAAATATTGTCATATCTACTTTAAGTCTGGAAAATTTCATATCCATTCAACACCATTGACTTAACCAAAAACTCATCACAATTGGACTACCTTGTGTTAAATATGATTAGTTTTGATCATGTCTTATATATATGCCATTATTAAGAGCAAACATATTGTGTAACATATTTATCTCCTACATTGACTAACTACTATGTATTTAATGTAGATTAGTCCAAGTTAAAGTATTTTGGGATTAATCAAGAAGAGGAGATATTGAAGAATTAAATTATGAAAATGATCAAGAGAAGAAGAAGAGGAGAGAAGAAAGAAAGAATTAAATTATGGAGAATGATGAAGAGAAAAGAAGAGCAAAAAGAAGAATTGAATTGTGAAGAATGATCAAGAGAAGAAAGAAAAGAAGAATTTTCTAAATGGAATGATAATTCAAGTTCTTAGATTGATTCTAGAAGTCTCCACGATCAAATAGAAGTTGGAACGGCTCAATTCGGAGTTAAAATAAGCAAGTTCAAGCTTCCGGATTAGTACAGTGATTTTCGCATGAACAGTGTCTTGCTCGAGCATGAAAAACGTCCTTGCTCGAGCATGTGGTTTGCTAAGGTCATTTCTGCAGTTTCAAGGTCTTGCTCGAGCATGAAAAACGTCCTTGCTTGAGCATGAAAAATGGCTTGCTCGAGCAGAAGCAAACCTGGTGCTCGAGCAACAACGAATTTCAGCTACTCTGTTCAGCTTTGTTTCAGGCGACCTCTGGTATTTCAACGATATCTCTCAAACCAGAAATCCGATTGAGGTGAAACCAATGTTTTTGGAAACTAGACTTCCAATGCGTCATTTTGAAATAATATTCAAGTCCAAAGGAGGTCATATGAGAGAGCTATGAATTTTAGAAGATGACAGTGAAATCAACGTCACATAGCAGACCAAGCTTTGGTAATTTGAGTGTATCTCACACATTACAAATCCAATTGAGCTGAAATAGGTGGCATATGAAAGTAGACTCAAAGGTATTTCCATCAAGAGTTGAACCAACCAAAACGGATTTCATACCAGGGAGATATGGCCCTCGAAAGTGGACGGTCAGTTCAGAATGTTGCAAAAAACGTTGGTCAAGAACACCTCCAATCATCCGATGATAATGGACGAAATACAATGAGTTTGGAGCTGATTCTTCTTGCATTGGAAAGAAGACTTGAAGAGCTTTGTATTGGACAGTATTATACCTATTCGCATATGATCAGAAGCCTCAAAGACAGAAGCTTACTCGAGCAGAACATTTGGCATGCTCGAGCATCATCGAGCCAAAAGCAAGAATTTGCGAATTGAAGAGTCATGCCCGAGCAAAGTAAAAGGCATGCTCGAGCACCATGCTCGAGCAGCATCGCTGAAATAACGCAATTTCGCCTCTGCCTGAGGCTTGCTCGAGCAAGCATAAAGGCATGCTTGAGCATCAACGAGGAATCCTGTTTTGTTTTGAAAGCTTGCCCGAGCAACGAAAAGGCCCTTGCTCGAGCATCAACGAAACGAACAGAGCAACGATACGCTATCCCTGATTGATTACCTTTGATAATTATTGGATCACCTTACCATTATTACTGATCATATTCAGACTTATTTAAATACATATTTCATCATTCTATTTAAGTGAGTTACAGGTAACAACCCTTGATTGACGGAACAGAAAATCAGAGCATTGATTTCACGCGTCAACGAACAGAGCAATAGTCAAGAAGATGAAGTCCTTCGTTTTGGAAACAATTGATATAGCCATTACTTAGAGTGATTCCTTGCACAGATAAAGGGAAGACACTAAATGACACAACGGTCATGAACCTTCAATGCAGAGCAAAAGTTGGAAATTAGAAAAGGCCGTGAGTCTCAACGGCTATCTTCGAAATCATTCAACGACTATATTTATTCCAACAGGCATA
Source organism: Acacia pycnantha (assembly GCA_025563575.1). Taxonomy (NCBI): domain Eukaryota; kingdom Viridiplantae; phylum Streptophyta; class Magnoliopsida; order Fabales; family Fabaceae; genus Acacia; species Acacia pycnantha. The sequence goes on along the minus strand of JAMWYP010000096.1, from coordinate 1,056,058 downwards.
TGCTAAATGGGTAGAATTGTTCCAACGGTCGAATACTCTTCATCAACTATAAAAGAAGAAGCATTCAAAATAGAAGATGTCGGAGACACGAGCTTACATCTTCAAAATGCCAATACTCTGATATACACATACACCTACTCTCTGATTATCTCAATGATCATATAGTTTATATTAGAGAGTGAAATTATTTGTAATGAGCTTCAATGTTTATCTTTATCACTTATGAGAGAGAATATTATCTGTAATCATTCATTACAAAGGTTGTATTCTTACAGTGAGTAAGGGGGAGTATCTCGTAAGAGATTTGTAAAAGGCTGCACAAGTGCCCGACTAAACTTGTGGGTTTGTAAAGGCTTCTCTTGTGCCCGGAATAAACAAAAAGAAAGTGGATTGAAAATCTCAAGTTGAGCTTGGGGACTAGACGTAGGTCAAGGATTGGCCGAACCAGTATAAATCTCTGTTTGCATATTCTCTTCCCTGATCTCTTATATTCCCAGCATATATATTTGTATGTCTGTTTAGTGTTTTATAAATCCTTACTGTCGTACAAACTATTTTTAGTAAGTTGCGAAAAGATCTTCAAGTTTCAAAGTTTTATCGGACACCCAATTCACCCCCCCTCTTGGGTGAAAGCCAGGACTAACACCTTGTAGGGAATCAAAACTAGCAGATTAGGGTTTTTGTCCAATTTCACTCTAATGCTTCCAAATTCACTTCATAACCATTACCATATACAATTTCCATTTTAAACCCATTGGAAACATCAAAATGGACAAAATCTCATCCCTTAAGCATGTCCTATTCTTATTGAAACTTGAGCTAGAAGAAGACAAAGTTATCTTCCAAGTTTTCATTTCAAAAACATCTTGGTTTGGCCTCTAATCATCCTCTAGCTTATAGTTTAGGCCTTAATCATTCTTTAACCCATTTTTATACATTTGGGAAGAACCTCCTTTTAGTTTTTAAGGAGTCCAAACTCACAAAAAAGCAAGTAGAAATTGGGTTCAACATCATCATCAAGACCAATAAGTCCAAGAACAACATCAATAGGGTTAGAAACACCTCTTACCTTAGCTTTCGTTTGTGTTTTTGCAAATTTCCTCCCACTGGACCACTTTGGGTTTCGACTCTCTTCACTAAAACACAAAACTAAGAGAGATTTTAGAGGATAGGAGTTGTCACAAGAAGAGAAGTAGAAGAGATGAAGGTCATGGCATGCATAGTTACCTTGTTCTCTTGGATTTTCCTTCCTCTTCCTTCTCTATGTTTCACCTAGCTCTTTCTTTGTGTGCTCTTGGTGCTTGAACCGACTTCGGTGCATGAAAGAGGAGATTTTTGTGTCTTGAAATGGCTTGGAGAGCAAGTCCATGAGTCTCACCATGGCTTGGCAAACTTACTCCCTTTGTTCCTCTCTTATTATTATTATTATTTATTTCTCATTTCACCATGTGCCATAATCATGTGTTCATGCTCCCTTTCTCTTTCTTGGCCACATGGCCAAAAATTTAGGGCACCTTTGGGAGGCTTCTTGATCACACTTATTGACTATTTACCACATGTTCATATGATAATTACATATTCCATCTTGCTAGCCAAGTATGACATCAAATTATGCAAGAAGGTGTAATTGATTACAATTTGACCATTAGGCGTGATCACTAATGAAAATCCATTCGTCCTCATTTCTTCCCCTTTGGCCGAAATATGGGGCTTGCATGGGAAGCTTATTGGTTACATTTTATTGACCAATTGATACATTATCACATGGTCATTTAAGTTCCCATCTTGCCCTATCATTTATTTTCCCTTTGTTGGCTGAAAATATTGGCCCTAATGGATTAAAAAATATTGGTTTCATGTTAAAATGAGTTTTTTGGAAGTTATTAAAAAATGTTTAAAGTTGGGCTAGAAACGCAGGATTTTTCTAGAAGAATTGTAAAGGGCTCGGATTTTGTGAAAAATGCAAGGGTATTTTTGGAAAGTGCTAAAATAAGGTATTTTGATGTTATTTAGGGTTAACACATACTTGGGAAAGCTACCAGGCACGATAAAATATCAAGGCAGAATAAACCCCACAGGTAGTAACCACTTTACTCAGACACTTTTATGTGTTTTGTTGTATGTGTTTTTGTTTGTGTTGGCCAAATATGCATACAAAACAAGGTTTGTGATTGAGTTCCTAGCGCTGAGGATGCCTTCCAGAGTCTGCCTATGTGGGGGCCCAACAGGATTGGCTTGTTATTCTGGTAATTTTGGGGCCTGCCTTGGTAAGGCAGCTCGACGGTTTGAAGACATGTTGTGATGTATGTATCTGTTTGTATATATGGTATATTTGGCATATTATTGGTATTCATCCATATTTCATGGTTGCATGCATACACATCTCACATTTAGTGCATGAGTATTGATGGTTACTCTGGGGGCCACTATTGGACTCCAGAAGCTTCTGTAGTTACAGGGATTCGTGCCTAAAGCTTGAAGAGCCTTTTTGGAAAGGTAGAGTATTACAATGCAGTTGAAGAATAGGGGATGCCCTATTATACTTTGTACTTATAATTTTGGATGACTGTATATATTTCTTGGTATTTATTTTGGATAATTGTACCCTTAACCCTTCGGGAACTTTTACTTTCTGTTGTTTTACTTTTACCAGTACAGTAGATTGTCCAAACTGGTTATATGCTCTGTTGTGCTCACTCTGATACATGTTAAATGGATCTAATAACGATAGGAAGGTAACTAATAAAAGGAATCCCTCTAACCCGCCACCTGAAAGGGCGAGGCCGGTAGGGGTGTAACAAATCGCCCCTAGATGAAGGGTATAATTACTCTTGTGAGCCTCATCCAGTATTTTTCACCTCAAATTAGCCTTCGGTGGTGCATATATATGTCCTTTATATCTAACGGGCCCACGTGGTGAAAGGTCATAGTCTTGAGTTTCACCTTATGAAATCATTTCTCAGATAGAGCTTGCTCGCTCATCCTGTATCTGAGCTTCTTTAATTTCATCTTTTAAATCACTTTCTTCTTGACTAACATTGAAATTAGCAAGAAATAGTTCATTGGGCATTGATCGAGATTTGCCGAGCTCTCATAAAATAACCAAGTTTAGTAAAAGATTTGCAATATAGGGAACTTGGATCATTTCCCACGAAATTTGCAGTCAATATAATTCAAACATTAAACAGTAATAAAATTGGGGGGGGGGGTTAGTGCAATTAAACTTAAACAACTAACTAAAACAAAATGTAATAAAAACGAGATTAACTCATAATAAAATTGACTAGCCTAGAGTTAGGATTCCAAAGACTTCCATCATGGAACGAAATATGACCGAACTTATGATTGATTCTGGACAAACCAAAATCTCTACGTTTGTCCAGAAACTCCCTCGAATGGGTGATCGCCCAGAATTTGTTCGAACACACGGTGCGTCACTGTGCGATCGCACAGTACACACTTTAACTCGGTTCAAACTATGTCCTTGGGATATATCAATCTGGATATTTAATCAAATGCCCAATCCGAATCCAAAATCAAGTCCGATAAAAGAAAACAGAAATGAGTAAGGATACCGAGTAGGCATAAGTTCTTTGGATGAATCATGGAATCCTCAACTATGGGTCAATCACTGAAGCTTAGCCAATCATGTTGTACAGAACGAAAATGGAGATGAACAGATAAAGAACATGATAAATAGATGGGAGGAAATGAAAAGCTTCTGATTTCAATATGAAATTGTGCAAAAATGTAATATCCCCATGTTTCAGCTGATTAGGGCAAAAACCTAATTACAAAACGAACTGGGCTCCAAAAGTTTGGCCCAAAAAGGAAATAAAAAGAAATGGACTTTAATTACAAAATTTGGGCCCAAATAAAAATCCAGAAAAACGTGTTTGACTTCGGATCCTATTTCAACCATCTTCTTGTCTGAATTAAGCTTCCAAGTCTTCATAACATTTGTAGCTCTCTAAATCATTTGAAATATAGGACAAGAATGAGGCTAATCGGATATATGGTTCAAGAGTTATGGTGAAAATAGTAAAGTATTGTAAATTTGGAATTTTATCATTAAAATGAACTAAATCTAATTAAAAGCCCAAAGCCCAAATAAGAATAAAAGCTCATTATTTATGAACTAAACAATCCTAAATTTATTAGACAAGAGATGAAATTAAGTGTAATAATATGAAATTATCAGGCACATTCATGTTCAGAAACACTTGGTTTGACAAATTCAAATCCCAAAATTGTTCTCATAATTTATGTTCCTACATCATCATATATGCCACATGCACTGTCTTTCTACTCAAAGCATCTGCAACAACATTTGTTTTCCCTGGATGATATTTAATTTCCAGGTTGAAATATTTCAACAACTCATCCATCTACGCTATCTTATATTAAGTCCTTTTTGGTCAAAAAGATACTTGAGACTTTTATGGTCGCAACACAATTCAATAGTGGTACCATACATATAATGTTGCCATATCTTCAAAGCAAGCACGATAGTTGCAAGTTTTAAATCATGAGTAGGGGTAATTCAATTCATGAGGCTTTAGCTATTGAGAGGCATATGCCACTACTCTGCCTTGCTACATCTGGACACATCCCAATCCTTGCTTACTAGTGTCATTGTAGACCACGTAGGTCAAACTAAGATCTAGGATAATCAACACTGGTGTGGATGTCAACCTCTCCTTGAACTATTTGAAGTACTCCTCACAACATTCATCCCACAAAAATGATTGGTTCTTTCTCGTAAGCTTTGTCAATGTTAAGACAATTCGAGAAAAATTCTATATAAACCTGCGGTAAGAACCAGCAAGACCCAGAAAACTGCGTACCTTAGCCACAGTCTCTAACCTCTTCCAATTCAATACTGCTTCCACTTTACTAGGATCTACAAAAACCTTTTCTTGTGAGATAACATAGCCGAAAACTCTGACTTTTGAAAGTCAAAATTCACATTTACTCAGCTTGGCATAGAGTTGCTTTTCTTTTAGTATACTCAATACTATTCTCAAATGATTCTCACACTCTTCTCTACTTCTCAAGTAGATTAAAGTGTTATCGATAAAGACTACTATGAACTAATCTAGATATTGACGAAAGATTCGGTTCATGTAGTCCATAAATACGGGAGGTACATTAGTCATCCAAACGGCATCACCAGGAATTCATAGTGCCCATATCTAGTTCTAAAGACTATCTTTGGGATATCCTCAACTCTTACTTGTAGAAGGTGGTAAACTGATTGTAAATCAATCTTCGAAAACACATAAGAACCAGACAACTAATCAAGAAGTTCATAAATTCTAATTACATTCCAGGCTCACTCGAGCCATTCATAGGACACTCAGTTTGTCCCTTCCCTATGCATGCTCACTAGGAACTTAACATAATCATCATACCACATTCTTATTCATCCTTCACCCAGTGTGTAGTATTCAAACACAAGACCCACTAGTCCACCCTTTCAAGAGCTTGGTTACACAGGTCTCACTGTCCCTTTGGGACAATGTGCAATACATCCATCCTTGCAGCTTGTTTCATTCTGGCCTTTCGGCTCATTCTACTACCACAACGTTGGACTACATTTTATCTTCTCAAACCTAAGTGGAGTAGACTGGGTCAAGTAGAACCTAAAGGACGAGGCTGGCAAGGACTACACCAAGAAGATCCTATAGTCAGCTTTGTTCGGATATGCATGCTGGGATATCTGGGTGGCAAGATGCAAGAAGCTTTTTGGAGAAGAAAGCAACCAGGATTGTGCCTTCTATATTGGCCATCGAAGAGGAATTGAAGACAAGGGGTTAAACAAAAAATGCTTTATTAAACTGGAAACTGATGCCTCGGTACGTAGCTCGGGCAGAAGTAAGTGGGTGTGAAGGAGTTATCCGATTAGTGAGCAACGGCTAGATCTATGGCTAAATGTGCAAACTCATCTCAGTGCATCCGACCATTGCTAAAATGATTGGAATCATACACGGCCAACAACTTTGCTGCTTTTGAGGTTTTCAAAAAATTGCAATTTCTACGGGTTGTACTGAAGCTATTAATTTGTTAATGTCAGATTGTGATATATCCCATCCGTATAAGGATGTTATTGATAAAGTTAGACTCTTAATGCATAGAGATTGGCAGGTAATGATTGATCATGTGCCTAGGGAGGAAAATATGTTAGCAATTAGCTTGCAAAATCTGCTCATGGGATTGTGAGTAACTTTTGTGTCGTTGATCATCCACCTCCTCAGGATGCTGAGGCTGTTGATGATAAAGGGGGTTATGATGGTTCTCTTGATTTCGATCTGTACTACTCTTTTGAGTTAATAGATTTCAGTATTATTATTAAGAAAAAAAAAAAAAGACTAGGAGACTAGAAATACACAGATCCCGCTCCTCTTCTTTGTTTGTTTGTTTTTTTTTCCCCCCGGCCCACTCCCATCGGGTAAACAAAGCAAGGGAGCACCTTTTATTTAACAAAATATAAGCATATAGTATCCCGAAATATACTTTCAATAGGAATCAACATCCTAAATTAATTGTTAATACACTTAGTATTCTAAAATATGTTTTTAGAGTCACCCAGTATGTAACACCCAACACTCTCAAGTATTTTTGTTTTTTTTTTTTTTTATCAATGGTACTCAGTATTTTAAAGTAATTTTTAGTGATCTGCACCCTAAAATATTTTGAGAGTGATTGAGAAAAATACTTTAAAGGAAATTTTGCACTAAAATACTTTAAAAGATACTAAGTGTTGATAAGAATACCAAAATCACTTAGAACCTAAGACTAATCGATGTCGGATCAGGAGCGTTAAGATTAAAGCCCTCCGAACAATGAACTAAAAATAACTTTAGGATATTGGGTTCTATTGGAAAGTACTTCAAAATGCTGAGTGCCAGATACTAGCCGGGTGTCACTAGAAAAATATTTTAGGGTGCTGAGTATACTTAAATAATTTATGATCTATTGAAAAAATATTTTAAGGCGATGGATTATTTTATTATTATTTCTTTAAAAAAGGTGCTCCCCTTGTTTTATTTATCCAAAACTACCTAGAAAAGGATGGGAGCGAACTAGAAAATAAAAGAAGAAAAGCTAGATCCGAGATACACGGACACAAATAAAGTGATAAAATGGAATTAAGTGTTGATCCAAGGACTAATGAAGTGCTTAATTGTAATTTTGAAGAGGATTGTTGGAGGAGCTTCCATTGGCTTAAGAATAACAAAAAAAAAAATATTGCTTTAATAATTTTCATTAGAAATTTGTACAACTATTAAAATTAAATATTTGGAGAATAAAATGATACTAGTTTGTAATAAGACATTTTGCGATAAGAAATGTGGCCTTGCTTGTTTTCTTCGTTTAGAAAATAACATTTTATTTTTAAGAAACACAAAAAATTGTCTGACAATTTATTTTTAATTAGAAATTTTAAAAAACAAGAAAGAAGCAACGCAATTTTTAGATGTGTTCTCGTTTTCATTTTTTCATTTCTTATTATGTATTTTGGAAATTTGGGAATGAAACTCCTTTTTTTTGCCCACTTGACACTTCTTCTTTGCTTGAGGCCACCATATGTCCACTGCCAACATCGGCTGTGTGCTGCTATGTCACATTTGGCAGCAACTACCAACTGCCAGCTGGTGTCCACTCACTAAAGGATTAGCGATGGGATTTAAGCTTTGTTGCTATTCCTGTCGGTAATAGCATGTTTGTTTTGTAGTGAATAGTGCTCAATTACGTTTTGTAAGGGTGTTCTTGTAGTCTAGTAACCCGCAATACTCACCCGAGCTTGTTAAATTTTTTTCCTAGCTCTACCAAAGGCCATTGAGCATTCTAGTTAGGGTTGGTATCTAGCATGGTACTTTTTGGCCTTGTCTAGAGAACACACACACACACACACACACACACACACACACACACACACACACACACAGATATATATATATATAAAGAAAATATGATGTGCGCGGCCGTGACCTTTGAGTATTTTTGTTGCCTTGTGTTTAATAGATTATGGATGATTGGATAACATTTATTTTCTGTTCAAGTAAAAATATTGGGTTAGGAGTTAGGACCTTTTGTATTGTGTTTGATTATAGAATCATTTGAACTGCTAGTATTTATATTTCTTCCATTTTAAATGTTCCATGTTATAGAATTATATTTGATCTTTAAGTAGGGCTTTACCACTTAATCTGTGTAATTAAATTACATCAATTTTTTTCCCCAAAATGATAGCTAATTTAAACAAATAACTATTTTTAAAAGTAAATATGAAAATTTTGAAAAGAAGAAAGTTTAAGCAATTTAAGTCGAAGTTAGCAAAATTTGTCATGATGTTGTGGATATATATTGATCAATGAAGATGATCGTGGCACCTTATCCAAATTTGGATACTGTGGATATTACCATTAAGGAATTTCCTTAAATGTGTTGTCAGCATTAAAATTAGATTCGGAGGTCTCTTAGGCATGATTGTTGGATAATATTTACCGGAAATTGTTGGGGACACGTCAGATCATATCTCTTAGGCATACATAAAAACGATGTACCAACTGATTCGTCTCTTACAAACAATAAGTCTATATATAGTTCTATGCCATGATTATAAATACTTGTAAGCACAAGTTGAAGGAAATAGAAACGTTGGTGTTTAATAATTCATATAAATGTCTTGCTATAAAACTTGCGCGCTTTTGATAATCCTATTAGCCCTTTCTTCTCAGTGTAACGCCCACAACGCAACACTGCATGTAGATGTTAGATCTGGAAGGCCTATCTCTGACCACTTCTTTGGTGCATTTTTTGAGGTAAATACGTAATGCACTAGTTTTAAGGTTGTATTTCTTTTTTAATTTCTATGTATCATGCTGTTGGTTGACTTTTTGTTTTATAGGAGATTAATCATGCTGGGTCTGGAGGGCTATGGGCAGAACTTGTAAACAATCGAGGTGGTCCAAAACTTTTATTCTCTCCTAAAGATTCTTACTTAACGTTATATATGATAATTAAAACAAATTTTTATATTATTGTATAAAGGTTTTGAAGCCGGAGGCACGGTGGTCCCTTCAAATATTTTTCCTTGGACGGTTATTGGAGATGAATCGACCATACACGTGACTACTGAACTTTCTTCTAGCTTCCCCCATAACAAAGTTGCAGTGAAATTGGATGTCCTTTGTCGTTCTCCCCAGGAATGCCCTCAGGGCGTCGGTCTCTCTAACCCCGGTTTTTGGGGCATGGTATGACTATAAATTCTTAACTTTTGATTACATGTTATATGTATCCTTTATGAATGTACAAGTTTTACATTAAAGTAATGGATCTTATTCCTTTATAGAATATTGAGGAAGGGAAGAAATACAAGGTGGTCTTCTTTGTCCGTTCATCAAGTTCCATTGATCTAAAAGTTTCATTCACAGGAGAAAATGGACAAGGATTAGCTTCTTCCAACATCAGGTTATTGATTAAAGACGCCTTCCCTGGAATAATTGTAATACTTGTTATATTAATAAGCATTAAGTATCATATATACATGGTGAAATGGATGATTTATGCGTGTAGGGCTTCTGCAAAACATGTTTCAAAGTGGAGAAGGATGGAGGTGGTTCTTGAAGCCACGAGATCAGACTATAATTCAAGCCTCCAAATCACAACAACTCAAAAAGGAGAGATTTGGTTGGATCAAGTCTCCGCTATGCCTATTGACACATATAATGTATGAAAGATTTTAAATGATATCTTAAACTATATTAAAACACCTAAAAAGATCTTCTAGGGGAAAAGTATGCTCCGCCTCTGTGGAACACATGGTCAAGAGTGGGGCACGCCTTTCACCCCTTTGCCTCTCTTAACTTAATCCAAACAACATTTGAAAATATTTTGGTTGTACTTATTCCTTCCTTTCACTTATAACAACTACGATTATATCTCCTTTTTTTTTTTAATAAGGGACATGGATTTCGAAAGGACCTCTATCAGATGGTAGCAGACTTGAAACCGAAATTTCTTCGATTTCCGGGTAGGCATATGTAGTATGCTGTACATTTAGAGGCTTCTTTAAAATGATTGTCTCTCATGATCTCCCTATAATGCATCGGTCCATTCAATTGCATTAGGTGGTACTTATGTTGAAGGGGATCATTTGAGAAATGCATATAGGTGGAAGGATACCGTTGGACCATGGGAGGAGAGACCAGGTCACTTTAATGATATATGGGGCTACTGGACTGATGATGGCATTGGCTTTTTGGAGTGTCTGCAAGTATGTGCTTTTAATTATTTTTCACTTCATTGAGTTACATTTGTTAATACACGCACATATCAACCTACCATAACACTATATTATATCCGAACAGCTTGCAGAAGACCTTGGTTCCTTACCGGTATGGGTATTCAACGCTGGCATTAGCCGTCATGAAGAGATCAATACAACTGACATATGGCCTTTTGTACAAGTATAATTTTGCCATCACATCTTCCTATAATGTGTCTAAATTGATCTTTCTTCCTTCCCCTTTTGGATTAACTCTGTTTTAAACTAATGTTTATAGGAAGCTCTTGATGGGATTGAGTTTGCAAGAGGTCCTCTCACATCAAAATGGGGCAAGATAAGGGCTTCTTTAGGACACCCTAAACCCTTTGATCTACGATATGTTGCTATTGGAAATGAAGACTGTGATATGTATAACTACCTCGGAAACTACCTCAAGTTCCATAATGCAATAAAAAAACAATATCCAGATATTCAAATAATCTCGAATTGTGATGCTACCCTTGCTCCATTAGATCACCCAGCAGATTTGTTTGATTTCCATGTTTATACAAGCGCTAAGGGCATCTTCTCGTTGTATAACAAATTCGATTCTTTGAATCGTGCTGGTCCAAAAGCATTTGTAAGTGAGTATGCTGTTTGGAAAGAAGATGCTGGGTTTGGAACCCTCATGTCTGCCTTAGGTGAAGCTGCATTCCTTATGGGATTGGAAAAGAATAGGTTTGTTGTTCTCTTGATAGTCAAATTTTCTTGATAATATTATTTATCCGGTTTACAGTTTATTTAATACTCATATAATGACAAATATTCTTTCTTGTCACGATGCAGTGATGCTGTGGAAATGGTCTGCTATGCCCCACTTTTTGTAAATATAAATGATAAAAAGTAATATTTTAATCATTTAATTTTGTTTTTCCTTGTTATATCTTTATATTTGCATAATATAATATTGAGATTGTGTGATTTTGTCTGCATATGTAGGTGGATACCAGATGCTATTGTATTTGACTCATTTAGGAGTTACGGAATTCCCAGCTACTGGTTACAACAACTATTCTCACAATCAAGTGGAGCTACATATATTAACTCAACACTTGAAGCCCCATCTTCCATTGTTGCATCAGCAATTGTTTGGGAAAATAAGGAGGACAAGAAGAGTTACTTGAGAATCAAGGTAATGCATATGTGGATGATCAGTAATGCTTAAGCTAATTGATGACTAATAGGTTATAATGTTTTGAAATCTCAAATATTTCTTTAGGTTGTGAACTTTGATGACGAGGAAGCAACTATTGGTCTCGCAATTGATGGCTTAGACTCGAATGTGAATCTTTCTGGGTCAACAATAACATTGCTCACATCTACCAATGTCAAGGATGAGAATTCCTTTTATAATCCCAAACAGGTATAACTTGTGGTATTTTAAGTATTGTTTTATCTTCTCTCCTTTAATAAAATTATAAATATTGCGGTCAACACATAACGAAGAAATCAAAAATCAGTAAGCCACACTATTCACAACTCGTGAACACACGCTTTGTGCTTTGTATGTGTAGGTTGTACCACAAGTGAGTCTACTAAAGAATCCTCGCTCCAACATGACTGTCACGCTTCCTCCAAATTCAGTGGCTTCATTTGAGTTTCCAAAATGATTGACCATGTTGAAGACAATATGAAATCGTCCACATGTCGGATAGAACAAGAATACGTATATGAAAAATAGAAGATGTGTGTTTTTTTTTTTTTTTTTAAATTACAATACATAACTTTTATGTGCGAGACATTAATCAAGCTGGAACCTCTAGGAACAAGAAGATTTAATCGGAAATATCGACAGATTCTTGCGGAGTCCAAATTAAAAAAGCTATTGAGGTTTTAACACTTTATGTTTTTAAGAGTCATTATTAAATGTGTGATCATAACTCGTTCTGTTTCCAATCAAAATCACGTCATTTAATGAAATTAGTTGTTTTCCACATGACACCAAAGAAAATAATTTTAGCTGATTAATTATTTGAATAACAATCAGCGAGTTTTGTATTAAAATGAAGTAACATTGAGCACGAGAAAGGTATCTAGCAAATGGGGGCAATGAAAAATAATAATAATAATCAGTTGGCGAATTAAAAAAATGCACCGAAGAAGAACTCTTTTTTTTTTTTTTTTTGACTCTTGCTTCTTCTTTCACTAGACATTGGAGGCGGTGGCAAACTTGAGAGTGGGGTGAAGGGCCGCCTTTGATTGCGACCTAAACAAAACTACAGAAGTGACGACTGATATAATCATTGCATCTGTATGATTAGAGAGGAGGAGAGTAATGACGATTGGGAGGAAGTGTTTAAATATATTGAATTTGTAGAGATAGAGCTTGCCCCAAATGCGTAGTAGGGGTGTAGGCCAAACTTTCTTATAAAATAGTTAACATATATAAGGCTTACGAGTTTAAGTTCTTTATTTCAATTGTCTAGAGTTGATTATCAGTAAATTCTTTTTAAAAATAATTAGACAACAAAAAATTAATTGGACTACAAATTATGGATGATTATTTAAAATTTAAAAATGCATTGAAAAATCCTAGATATTGTTGGTGATAAAAATTCATACAGACTAATAAGTTAATTACATTCTGATCATGAATCCCAGTACTATAACATCCCAAAATCAGATCCAGTAGATTGGGAAACTCGTCTTAGTGAGTAGGGCACTCACCAAGGCAAGTTGATAAAAAATGAGGGTTTGACTCTCTGTGTCACTTGCCTCGGCAACTAAGTATGTTGCAAGCCAAATGACACAGCTCCAGTTGCTGAGGCAACCAATGTAGTCATCGAGACGAGTCTTTGATTTTATAAATAAGAGGGAGCTCATGATAACTCATTATTTTTTTTAGAAATTCTGATAAGAAGAGGCAAAGCTCGCTCTGCTAGGGTTTCATAAGGAGGACTCCTTGGGGCTCAAATTCATTGGTAGGCCTCCCTGATCCTCCTTTCTCTTTCTCCTTTTCTAAATATGGGATTCTATGGGTATTAGGCTAGGGCTTGAGAATCCCAATTTGGGGATTTTTCATAGAACTGAGTTTTAAGGGTTTAAAACCCAAATTGAAGATATAGAGGTGTCAGACTAGAATAGTCAAACACTCTATTAAGGGAAATTTTCAATTCTCTCCTGAATCTTCATTATCGGTGAAACTCTCAAGAATTTATGAATAACTTTATGAGATAAATTCTTGAGTAGCTAGATGTTAATGGTATTATTTAGTTGCATTGCTTTGTAGTTTGAATTTGATCATTGGGGAAAGATCCTTCTTGTTTGTACACTACAAAAAACGACAATTAGTAGCGGTTAAAATGACCTATTTGTAACGGTTTTAGGCGCAACTAATGACATTTGTAGCGTTAGACAAACCGTGACAAAATCCATGTGGCAAGGTGATTTGTAGCGGTTGAAAAAACCGATACTACATTCATATAAACCGCTACTATATCTCACATTGCGGTTATGATAAACCGCTACAAAATATTGAAAAAAAAATGGCGCCCAAATTTTGTAACGGTTGTAAAACCGCTACAAATATTTAATCCGAATTTAAATTAAAATTTGTAGCGGTTTTACAACCGCTACAAAATATTGAAAAATTGAAAAAAAAAAATCGTAATTTGTGTCCATTGTTACAATATTATATTGTATATTTTTATTATTTAAGTGACAAATTAAATGATAATAGTTAATATTTAAAAACTGATTAACTTAAGTTAGATAAGTATAAATATTATGTAGGTATAATATTGAGAATATGTAGATAATAAGGATTTATTGTGTTGTCCACCTCTGAGCAAAAAAATTATGTTGTGCATTAGATGATATTTGATTATATAAAGAAAGTTGATGATGATAGAAGGAATATTGAGGAAATATACTTAAAGTTCTGGATAAGGAAAAAAATAGTATCGTATTATAAGAAGTAAAAAATAAAACATTGAAATCAAAGATTTTAGAAGGAGTGGGAAGAAATGAGAGAAAACGAGAGAGAAGTGAGTGGGAAGAAATGAATGAGTGTGTGAGATGAGGTGTGGTGGGGATATTTATAGGGATATACGTAACATTTGTAGCGGTTAATGTGACGGATTCTCAGCGGTTTAATGTTTTGTAGCGGTTAAAAACCGCTACAAAAATTCATTAGTATTTTAAAAATATATATAATTTTCAAATTTTGTAGCGGTTACACTAACAACCGCTACAAATGAATGAACGTTGGCGGGATTTGAAATATTCAAATTTCAATGTTACACACTTTGTATCGGTTGATGTAACAGTTTTTGTAGCGGTTGACATTTGTAGCGGTTTTTTTGCGTTTTGTAACGGTTTCAAAACCTCTACAAAAATTCATTTGTATTTTTAAAAAAAAAATCAAAATATCACATTTTGTAGCGGTTATACTAACAACCGCTACAAATATGAACATATTTTTTTTAAAAAAAAATAAACTTGGCGGAATTCGAAATATTCAAATTTCAATATTACGAACTTTGTAGCGGTTAAAAATTCATTGGTATTTTTTAAAAAAAAAATTAAAATATCACATTTTGTAACGGTTATACTAACAACCGCTACAAATATGAACATAGTTTTTTAAAAAAAATAAACTTGGCGGGATTCAAAATATTCAAATTTCAATATTACTCATTTTGTAGCGGTTGATGTAACAGTTTTTGTAGCGGTTCACATTTGTAGCGGTTTTTTTTGCATTTTGTAACGGTTTCAAAACTGCCACTAATGACGTGCCATAAGGCGCTAAATCGGCGCCATATTTGTGACGGTTTTTATAAATAAACCGTTACAAAATAACCGCTACAACTTTGGCGCCAACTGCGCCATATTTTGTAGCGGTTAGTTTATGATAACCGCTACAAATGTCGTTACGAACCAGCGCGCCACTTGGCGCGAGTCATACCGCTACAAATTTGTAGCGGTTTCAGTATAAACCGCTACAAATTCGCATATTTGTAGCGGTTTATTTTGACCGCTACAAATTAACCGCCACAAAGTGGCACTTTTTTGTAGTGGTAGCTATGGGAAACACTAGGCAACGTGGTCCTGTCTGTCTTATTTATCTGTTGCTCGTGGATTTTTTCAAACCCCCCACCCCAAGCCTAGATGAGGAAACTTGGTATGAACCCTATTGTTTTAAGACCCAAAACTGCCTTGTCGAACCTCTGTATGAACCTTAGGACTGGATAGGTAGATTTGTCAAACAAATAAAGACAACTATAGGTCCATGTGGATAAATATGTCTAAATTTGTTTGTATGCCTCGCCTCAGCGACAGTGTTCATTGTTGTGGCGAGTCTGACATGGGATGCCTCAGCGACCATGTTAGTTACCAAGGCGAGTTTGACGCGAGTTACCTTAGTGACCATGTTGATTTCCAAGGCGAGTGGCCCATAAGAGCAAGGAGTGTTTTTCTTGTTATGATGCCTAAAATATTATGTTATGATTGTTTATGTATTGTTGAATATACAAGCATGCAATTATAGATGCAATGCTATGTGTAATACCCTAAAAATCCGTATCAAAATATACCTATTGAAAATAGGTGAATATGAGGTCTCAAACACCTTGTATTAAATTTATCTTATTATTAGGATAATTTCTCTTGAGATAAGATAATGTGTGAAAAGGTCCCTAAAACGTTAGATAATTTGCAAATAGGTCCCTAAAATATTTATGGGTTATAAAATACCCTGAAAATATTATAAAGAGACAAATAAATAATTATTTGAAATAGGGAAGAATATTGTCCCTAATTTAAGTCATTTATTAAATTATTACCTTGGAAAAATTGAAGGAGAAAAATCAAAGTATTGTGGGGTCATAATTGACCCCATGATTTTTAATATTTTACGTGGAGCGTAAAATACCAATGTCAGTCCAATAGTTGTGAGATAATAGTTATTTCTAATTAAGAAAATTATCCACAATCAGTAAATGATTAATTAAATAATTATTGGCTAATTATTTAAGCATAAACAAGGAAATATCCAAGGTAAATTATGTAAAACCCTTTAATTAGTGGTTTATGGCTAAAATTAGCATAAAATATATTTGCTAATTAATTGGAAAATATTAAGAAAAATATATGAGATTAAGTAATTTTAAGCCTAAATCCAAGTATGGACCAATAGGAAAATTTTGTAAAAAAATTATATAAAAAAATTATTAAATAATTATTTTATATAATATTAATTAATTAAAAAAATATAATAATATTAAAAAGGGGCAGCCGAATTACATGACTTTTTGGAGAAGATATTGGTGCAAAAATATCATGATATTATGTAGTTTAATATTAATATGAATATAGGACGAGATATTTTTGGTAGCAAACTTAGTAGTTCAGTTGTTGAAAAGTCAACATAGACCAATAGCCAATGGAAAATAAATCATAACTTGAAATCCTTGGATTAGGTGAGAAATATATGTACATATTATGAATCGGTGAATTTTTGTCCGTAAGTTGACGTTTCCTAAGTCATTTTCAGAATCAAGCGTTTATCCGAAAATCTTCGCGAAATAGGAGAGGCCCTGAATGGAATCAAAATTTAGTTGACCCAAGTATTTTGAAAGAGGAAAATAGATCTTCGGGGCTATGTTCCCGGAATTTTGAGATTTTACAAGATTACGCTGATTAGACACCGAATGGGACTTTATCGGTAGGAAACTTCTCAAGCAAGTTGGTGACATCACCTTGATGATGCCACTTGGTTGAAAGATGATGTAAGGAGGTGGATTGTGTGGCCAAGATGAAGCCAACTCAATGAAGTGTGATCTGACGGCCAAGAATCCGTCCGACAAAGCATGAATAGTAACCGAGATTTCTCTATAAATAGCCTTGAACTCTCTTCACAATTCTCACACCATTCCTCCTTGAACATTTCAAATCTTGGAGCAGAGGAAGAGAGGAGGAGTCCAGAGTAAGTTCTTCGGTCCTTAGTCTTAAGCTTCGGTAGTTCTTTCGGTAGTTAGAGTAGAAACGCTAGTTTGATTTTTAATCTTCCAAGTATGATTAGATATCATGTTTTAGGGGTAATTAAGGTATTAATTTCGAAAATATTGTTGGAGGAAGAGTTATGTCAAAATTTGGAAGATTAGAGTCAAAGTAACGAAGTGCTGGCGAAATTCCGCCGATTAGGGGCATCAGGGGCAAAATGGTCATTTATGCCTAAAATGCCTGTTATGATGTCAAATGTTAATAGAATGTGATATTATCCTTATAGGATATTTGTAATCATGAACCATTGTCGTACCGCTGTCAACGTTCCGTTTTCCATTTTACGTCAGAAATATCGTTTACCGTCAACGAAGGTACGTTCGCGTACTATAACACTAACTCTGGTGTTTATTGTATACGTATATGTGATATGTTATTTATATGTGATATGTGTATTGTATGTGATAGCTAATAGCTTTGTTGTATGTTTATATACTGTTTGGGGTATGTACGTTCGCGTCTCGTAATACTAACTCGATGTTTATTGTATGCGTATATGTGCTATGTATATGGTATGTTTATTATATGTATGTACGTTCGCGCATCGTAACACTAACTCGGTGTTTATTGTATACGTATATGTGATATGTTATGTATGCCTATGTGTAATGGATGATGACTGTGCTTGTATGTTATGTACCGTTGATATGTTTACGTTTGCTAAGGGCCACACATCTTATGTGCTATTGGGTACGTCCGCTAAGGGCCATACGTTTGCTAAGGGCCATATGTTTGCTAAGGGCCACACATTTTATGTGCTGTTGGGATGCGTTTGCTTGTATGTGATACTTGTGATATGAATGTCTCGTAATGCATATGTAGTGTATGTAAACATGAGGTTAACTGTTACTCGAGATCCGGTGCGGATCTCGGCTCTTGATATAGCGTCGGGGTTGGGAGAACCAAGGACCTAGAATAGAGGCAAGCAATCCGCATAGAAGATCCTATGAAGATTTCCTTTGATGTTCCTGGAAGCCTTCTTTTGGTTGTTGTACTTCACTTTTGAAATACTCTGCCATCGTGACCGCTTCTGTAATTAGCCAGTGGGCATTTTGAATATATATATATCAGTTACACTCTCACTCCGATGCTCTACTCTGATGAAAAAAAAAATTATACTGCTTTTGAAAAACGGGATATTACATTTTTGGTATCGTAGCGGTTGTCCCGGCATAGATCTAACTATGTTATATACAAACCATTGGTGCCGAAGGCAAGGCTACTCTATGTGGGTAAGCCAATTAGTCGCCGTGAACTCGGTGAGGCCCCATGATAGACACTTACCGGCCAATTGGTTTGAGTAACGGAGTTAGGCTCTACGCCTTTTTAAAGAGCATGTTTTGAAAATGAGTACTGATATAGCCCTGAGTCAGTACCACCCTATTTGGGTATACCAGCTTATTTGACTCATGTAGAAGAACTCCTGATATGTATTTCCGTACCCGTTTTGAGTAGAAAGAACCAACGAGAATCTGACGAAGGAAATGTTGCGGGTGTACGATTGTGCAGTGTGAATACTAAGTGCGATAGAGTTTATATGCGATAGATACTAATGCGATAGAGTCCATGATATGCTAATTGTCTTCCTCAGTATCTAACGTTTTCCCTAATAAAGGAAAAATACGAGACATGGCGAATTTAAGAGGAGCCGGAGCTCCCGTGAGGCCAAGGCGAGGTCGAGGTAGGGGCTGAGGTGGAGGACGAGGTAGAGGACCCCGAGTACGACCGATACCTGAACCTGAAATACCAAATCAACCGGAACAAAACGAGATGGGGGGAACTCTTCAAGAACTGAGGGCTCTTGTAGATGTACTACTAGAGGAAAGGCGAGAAAGGCAAGATAGAAGACAATTGCATGATCGACAAGCTGAGGGAGAACAACATTCTGAAGAAGAAGAAAACGAGCAGAGAGACGAACACGATGAGGAAGCTGAGGGATCTGATAGGTCCCAGTCACCTCCACGACGAGGAGAGATATGCACCACACAAAATTGGGTCACCCGCTTTTGTAAGCTCAAACCACCCGCTTTCTATGGGAAAATGATTTGGCTGAGGATTGGTTGTTGAGTTTGGAGAAAATATTTGAAGTTATGGAATGCCCAGATGATCGGAAGGCTCAACTCGCGATTTACAAGCTCGAAGGTGATGCGCATAGATGGTGGAAGAGCGTCGCTACCGCATTACGAACACGTTTTTGCCCTGTCACTTGGGAGAAGTTCTTGGAAAAGTTCAATGAACAATATTTTCCTCCTCGACATAAGTGATCAAGGAGGCGAAATTTCTTGGTATCCAACAAGGTTCCGAGGAATCCTTCGACGATTACTATGCCCGGTTTACCAATGTCGTGATACTCGTCGTATCTGAAGAGTAATGATAACGAAACCTGGAATGCGAATAGGTTGATTCACGGGCTAAAATATGAGATAAAGAAGAGGCTGGTATCTCGGCAGCTTCGAACTAGCCTGCGGTGGAATCTTGCCGACCGATTAAGCGCAACCGAAAGGAGCTGCGTAAACCCCGCAATTAAGCATTAGCAATGCATCATAGCGAGGTCACCCGTGGGAATTCCTCGCGGAAGAGAGAGGCACCATAGAGTGATTACCCAAGAGAAAGTAAAAGGCCTTTCCGGTCTTGGCGCAGGACAACTCAAGAAGGCCGGAATCCCGACCGTGTCCAAATTGCGGAAAATACCATCCCTGTTGGATCTGTTATATAAGGAGAGTTTGCTACAGATTTCGGAAGCCAGGCCACATTATCCGAGATTGTCCTGAGAAACCTACGGAGATAAGGCCACAGAACCCGGGCCGAATGTACGCGCTGACCAATGCAG
This sequence comes from Acacia pycnantha, assembly GCA_025563575.1. Lineage (NCBI taxonomy): Eukaryota > Viridiplantae > Streptophyta > Magnoliopsida > Fabales > Fabaceae > Acacia > Acacia pycnantha. The sequence goes on along the minus strand of JAMWYP010000096.1, from coordinate 1,035,893 downwards.
TAGAGAGGGAACTTCCGGAGAAGGTCCAAGGTACTATCTCTCTTAGACGGAATTTTCTCTAAATATATGAATTAGAAGTTAGACACGTGTTCCATGTTTCTTCGTTATTACAATTCGACCATGATCGTGTCATTGAGTGGGAGGTACCTTGTGTTGCCATGGTGTATGGGAGCCATGGAAACATTTGAAGTATCTTGTGTTGCCATGGTGTATGGGAGCCATGGAGACATTTTGGTATCTGTGGTGTTGACCGCGGTGTATGGGAACCACGGGAAACATCATATATCAAAGTATGAAGTGACAAGATTTTTAGTGGTCAAACCAGAGCGAATTCTTGATCACCGAAGGAAGCAACTGAAAGACAAAGTAAAGATTTGACGCGTATAGTCCGAAGTCTAGATAGTACGGAGTTTAGATGGTATAGTACAAATTTCGAGGACGAAATTTGGTTTAACGGGGGAGAAATGTAATACCCTAAAAATCCGTATCAAAATGTACCTATTGAAAATAGGTGAATATGAGGTCTCAAACACATTGTATTAAATTTATCTTAGTATTATGGCAATTTCTCTTGAGATAAGATAATGTGCGAAAAGGTCCCTAAAACGTTAGATAATTTGCAAATAGGTCCCTAAAATATTTATGGGTTATAAAATACCCTGAAAATATTATAGAGAGGAAAATAAATAATTATTTGAAATAGGGAAGAATATTGTCCCTAATTTAGGTAATTTATTATATTATTACCTTGGAAAAATTGAAGGAGAAAATCAAAAAGTATTGTGGGGCCATAATTGACCCCATGATTTTTAATATTTTACGTGGAGCGTAAAATACCAATGTCATCCAATAGTTGTGAGATAATAGTTATTTCTAATTAAGAAAATTATCCACAATCAGTAAATGATTAATTAAATAATTATTGGCTGATTATTTAAGCATAAACAAGGAAATATCCAAGGTAAATTATGTAAAACCCTATAATTAGTGGTTTATGACTAAAATTAGCATAAAATATATTTGCTAATTAATTGGAAAATATGAATAAAAATATATGAGATTAAGTAATTTCAAGCCTAAATCCAAGTATGGACCAATAGGAAAATTTTGTAAAAAACTTATATTAAAAAATTATTAAATGAGTAAATACCCTTTTGGACCCCGAAATAACACGCGCTACCCATTTTGGTCCCTGAGTAAAAAAAATGTCATTTTAGTCCTTAAACAGTAAAAAAATGTCACTTTTAGTCCTTTTAGTCATTTTTTGTGGCCATTTTAATCCCTCACAAATTCCAAAAAAATCATTTTTAGTCCCTAAAAAGGACCAAAATGACATTTTTTTTACTCAGGGACCAAAATGGGTAGAGAGTGTTTTTCCAGGGACCAAAAAGGGTATTTACTCTTAATTATTTTATATAATATTAATTAATTAAAAAAATATATAATAATATTAAAAAGGGGCAGCCGAATTACATGACTTTTTGGAGAAGATTTTGGTGCAAAAATATCATGATATTATGTAGTTTAATTTAATATTAATATAGGAAGAGATATTTTTGGTAGCAAACTTAGTAGTTAAGTTGTTGAAAAGTCAACATAGACCAATAGCCAATGGAAAATAAATAATAACTTGAAATCCTTGGATTAGGTGAGAAATATCTGGACATATTATAAATCAGTGAATTTTTGTCCGAAGTTGACGTTCCTAAGTCATTTTCAGAACCGAAGCGTTTATCCGAAAATCTTCAGCGAAATAGGAGAGGCCCTGAATGGGATCAAAAATTTAGTTGACCCAAGTATTTTGAAAGAGGAAAAAGAGATCTTCAGAGCTATGTTCCCGGAATTTTGAGATTTTACAAGATTACGCTGATTAGGACACCGAACCGGGGACTTTATCGGTAGAAAACTTCTCAAGCAAGTTGGTGACATCACCTTGATGATGCCACTTGGTTGAAAGATGATGTAAGTAGGTGGATTGTGTGGCCAAGATGAAGCCAACTCAATGAAGTGCGATCCGACGGTCAAGAATCCGTCTGACAAAGCATGAATAGTAACCGAGATTTCTCTATAAATAGCCTTGAACTCTCTTCACAATTCTCACACCATTCCTCCTTGAGCATTTCGAAATCTTGGAGCAGAGGAAGAGAGGAGGAGTCCAGGAAGTTTGCAACAAAGCTCGAGTAAGTTCTTCGGTCCTTAGTCTTAAGCTTCGGTAGTTCTTTCGGTAGTTAGAGTAGAAACGCTAGTTTGATCTTTAATCTTCCAAGTATGATTAGATATCATGTTTTAGGGGTAATTAAGGTATTAATTTCGAAAATATTGTTGGAGGAAGAGTTATGTCAAAATTTGGAAGATGTTATTGGAAAGAGATTTTCCGTGTCTCCCAAAATAAACCAAGTTCGATTAATGATTTGCAGAATAGGGAACCTGGGTCGTTTCCCAACGAATTTGCAGCGGGCTCGATTTAATAACAATAGTCAAACAGAATGGTGAAATTGGGGGTTTTAGGGTTTTATGATTCAGCAAATTAAAACGAAATAAATTGAAATAAACGTATAGAAAAAACGTTGATAGACTTAAACATATTAAAAACGACCAACCCAACGATCGGATTGCGAGAATCATGCATCATTGAACGAAATATAACTAATCACGTTTGGTTCCGATGAATCGAAATCTCTCGCATTCATCCGAGAATCCCTCACCTAGACGATCGCCTAGAATTTATCCGAACAGTGGCGTCTCACCGTGCAATCGCACAGCAACACTAAAACCTAGTCCGAATTTAGTCCTGGGATGAACCAAACCGAATATTAAATCTAATATTCGAACTATTTCCAGAATTCGAATCCGATAAGATGAAAACAAAATTGATTAAGTTACCGATTAGGCACAAGTTCTCTGGACGAATCATGGAATCCTCATCGTTGGGTCAATCACAGGGGGTTTAGCCGAGCATGGATGGAAAAAGCGAAGAAAAGATGAAGAACGCGAAAACCCTAAGAACATGCGAAAATCGGTAGAGAATTTGCATAAAATCGTGAAACCCTAATGTCAAAATCTGAATTCGTGAATGCCTAATGTTTTGGCGGCTGCCTTACTTAAAAATAACCTAAAACGAAAATGGGCCCTAATAGTTTTAGCCAAAAACGAAATAAAATAAAACTGGACTTAAATTACAAAATTCGGGTCCAAATAATATCCAAATTGTGCATCCGACTTCGGCTCCAAAATCGACCGCCCTCTTGACCGAATTGGCTCTTTCTGTCTGCATAACAATTGTAGCTCTCTGAATCATCTGAAATATGAGACAAAAATGAGGCAAATCCGATGTCAGGTTCAAGAGTTATGGTAGAAATAGTGAAGTAATACAAAACTGGAATTTTATTATTAAAAATTGCTAAAATGCAATAAAAGGCCCAAGGCCCAAATAAACATAAAAGCCATTATTTATTAGATAAAGGGTCCTAAGTTATTACTCAAGAGACAAAAATAAGTGTATAAAATATTCATTTATCATTTATTTATGCCTAAAATCCTGTTATGATGTCAAATGTTAATAGAATGTGATATTATCCTTATAGGATATATGTAATCACGAACCGCTGTCGTACCGCTGTCAACGTGGCGTTTTCCGTTTTCCGTCGAAATACCGTTTACGAGTCAACGAAGGTACGTTCGCGTCTTGTAACACTAACGTGGATGTTTATTGTATGCATATATGTGATATGTGTATTTTATATGTGATATGTGTATTGAATGTGATAGATAATAGCTTTGTTGTATGTTTATATATTGTTGGGGTATGTACGTTCGCGTACTGTAACACTAACTCTGATGTTTATTGTATGCGTATATGTGCTATGTGTATGGTATGATTATATGTGTTATGTTTATTGTATGTATATAGGTATGTACGTTCGCGTACTGTAACACTAACTCTGATGTTTATTGTATATGTATATGTGATATGTTATGTATGCCTATGTGTAATGGATGATGACTGTGTTGTATGTTATGTCTTGTTGATATGTTTACGTTTCTTGATAAAGATATATTTTATAATTAAATAGGTATATATTTTATAATATAATTGGTTGGATTTATTACTATTTTACCTATTTAATTGTAAGATATATATTTTTCTATCTTTTAATTAAATATAGGATAAAACAATATTATAACGAAAAATCTATCGATATCCTATTTTATGATGCGGGAGATATTATGTGATCCGGAGAAAATATAGGAAAGAAATAAATATCATAACATCACAACAAATTAAAATGGAAAAAGATATAATATAATATAATATATTATTATATTATATGAAAGTGATATAACGTAATCAAAAGAAAGGAGATCACAGACGCAATGGTAGGGCCCACAACAATATCTATTAAAAGGAAGCAATTTTCAAGAAGGAGGAGAGACGCAGTAGAAAATTGGAGCAAGCCATCTTGGTTCTCTTTTGTTGTGACGACAACAAGAAAGCATCCACGTTTTGCCATTCCTTCTTGATGCTTTTCTTTATTCTTGAATCTGAATTTCTTAATTTTATTAGGGATTTGATTATAGCCATGTGTGGCTAAGTTTTCTTATCGACCTAGAGAACCTATGAACTTGTTAGGGTTCTAATTATTATTCCCACAGATTATTTTTTAGTAATTTATTTCAGTTTATTTATTCTCGTATTTATGGCTATTGCTTAGTAATTGGCCACTAGTGAGCATGTTTTGGGGATTTAGGGTTGAACTTGGAAGAAGGAATCCTAAATTGAACATGGGAGTAAATAATGTGGAATTAGGTTTAGATTTAATGTAGAATTAGGTTTTGATCTAATTTGCGTCTAGGATAGGAATATACCTAGAAGCTTCGCATAATCAAATTAGAGTGAGCTCATTCTAGAAAATGCCTTATTTAGTTGTGTGAGGAATTACATAATTAATTAAGATAGGTACAGAGATGGACCGGAAGGCATCTATAGACATTTATACTCTAGATTAGCTGATTAAGTTAAGTCAAAAATAATTTAGTGGGGATAAAATCTAAGAAACCAACAAGGGATTAGTGACTATAGGTTGTACTTCTTGATATTTGAATTCGTTCTATTGCTACTATTAGTTCTTATTGATTTTCTTTTTATTCTTAAAAACAATTCGATTCGCTCAACTTAAACGAAATAAAGGAATTTATTATCTAATCGCTAGTTAGATTGAGTCCTTGTGGGAACGATAATTTTATCATCACTTTATTACTTGATACGGCCCGTATACTTGCGGAGTTTTAGGCTTAAATTTTTGCCCTATCATTTGCTAAGGGCCACACATCTTATGTGCTATTGGGGTACGTCTGCTAAGGGCTATACGTTTGCTAAGGGCCACACATTTTTGTGTGTTAGAATACATTGTTAGGGGCCACACATCTCACTGGGGGCTTATGTGCTTGTTGGGATGCGTTTGTTGTATGTGATACTTGTGATATGAATGTACAGAAGCATATGTTGTGTATGTAAACATGAGGTTAACCGTTACCTGAGATCCGGTGCGGATCTCAGCTCTTGATATAGCGTCAGGGTCGGGAGAACCAAGGACCGAGAATAGAGGCAACCAGTCCGCATAGAAAATCCGGCTGAAGACTTCCCTTTTGATGTTCCGGCGGAAGCCTTCCTTTGGTTGTTGTACTTCACTTTTGAAATACTCGATTCTTGTACATTTGTTGTAATTAGCCGATGGGCATTTTGAATATATATATCGTTACACTCTTGCTCCAATGCTCTACTCGATTAAAAAAATTTATACCGCTTTCAAAAACGGGATGTTACACTATGCATCTATAATTTTAACGTCCGTTTTTATACCCTTAGCCGATTTTTCAAGGGTCGCGAAAAAAGTGTCGTTGAAAGTTGATGATTTACGACATTGTTCTTTAAAAAACCAATCGTTGAAATTCAACGACTATTATTTAAATAACATTTGTTGTATATCCACAAATCCACAACACTCACGCATGCTATGCAGTCCATAGAACCATCTAAAACACAATATAAGGTGCAAATTGAACAGGCTAAACCCTCGTGAGAAAAAGAATGATGGAAAATGGACGATAAGCAGTACCATTCAAGATTCGATGCAAGAAATAGAATGTTTCATATCCATCGAAGCACAAAAATAAGAAGAAAAATAAAACCTCTCAAGTCTTAACTGAATGAAGCAGAAGAGAAGACAAGAACTGTACGCCCCAAAATCCAATACACATTACCCATAAGCCGACTTAATAAAATTAGGAAAAAAATTAAAAATTATCCTCTCAAAACACATTCATTTTACAAACATAAGAAAGCATCAAGAAATAGAGTAGAAAAACACTAGAATGGAACTATCCATTCAGAATTTCAACAAAAGAAAGCATCAGGAAATAAAGCTCTGGTATCCTCATCATCGCCTATGGGGGGTTTCCTCCTCTTCACGGTGCTCGAGATCATTGCTCAACATATTGTTTAGTGGGGGGAGAGAGAGAGAGATGCAAATCTGCAACCTAGATCTGCAATCGGCGATAAACGAAAGATCTGGAGGCTATGGAGCATGCTCATAATTCACGACATAGGACGAGTCGAGTCGGAGTCGCTCACACCGCGATAGCGAAATCTCCTTGGCGGCAAGGGTGGGGCCATTGGGTGCGGCGACGAAGATAGGGAGGTCTCGAGACTCTTATATGCATTTAGGATGAATTTGAGGAAGGCTTTCTGCATACTGTTGGGTTTTAAAGAGAAAACTTTATATTTTTATGGAAGAGAGGGAACAACAAAATGTCGAAGGCGCGAGATTGAAGTTGAAATATCTGAAAATTTTGAGTTTCAACGACTGGTTTTGAAAAACCAGTCGTTGTAAGTTAAAATAAAAATAAAAATAAAATGACATGAGGGAGGCTCAACATTTTTTTTTAACGCGTACAACGACTATTTGTTTACAAACAGTTGTTTTTTTTACTTTTATTCTAACGATAAATTATTAAATAAAATCACAATAGTCATGTAATCTTTAGATTTACATATTAAAATCACAACGGTCATGTATTAAATTATTAAATTTATTAATTGATTTCAATGTGTGATATATATATAAAATAGATTTTTTTTATTTTTTTATTTTTATTAGAAACTAACTAAATGAAAATACGGTTAGATTTCTTCACTTAACTATCGAAATTATAGGCTACATACTAGGAAATAGCTATAAATATAGGACACACACACACACACACACACACACACACACACACACACACACACACACACATACATACATACATAGATATCTATATACATACATAGATACATGTGTGTGTGTGTGTGAGATATATTGTTTAATTTATCAAATTTAATTATGAACTAACTAAATGAAAATACAGCTAGAGATTTCGTCTCTTAACTATCAAAATTCTAAGCTACATACTAAGGAAATAGATAAAATATGGGATACAACGACTGTTTTTTATAAAAACCGGTCGTTGTATCACAACATTTAACACTGTTTTATAAAACGACGTTAAATGATCACTTTTAACGTCAGTTTTTAAGGAAACAGACGTTAAAGGTAAGCAGAAAATTATGACAGCGTTACCCTTGCCTACTTTTTAACGTCCATTTTGTGTGAAACAATCATTGAATATTCTCGCCAAAATTTCAAAAATGTCACCGCCTCGTTTTCTATGTCTGTTTTCATTAAATCGGTCGTTAGATAGGAGTCATTAAATCTACATTTTGTAGTAGTGTATCTATCTTATTTATCGGTGCTGCTCGTGGATTTTTTCTGAACCCCCCAAGCCTAGATGAGGAGAATTGGTATGAACCCTATTGTTTTAAGACCCAAAACCGCCTTGTGGAACCTCTATATGAACCTCAAGACTGGATAGGTTGATTTGTCAAACAAATATAGACAACTATAGGTCCATATGGATAAATATGTCTAAATTTGTTTGTATGCCTCGCCTTAGCAACAATGTTCATTGTTGTGGCGAGTCTGACATGGGATGCCTCAGCGACCATGTTAGTTACCAAGGCAAGTTTGACGCGAGTTACCTTAGTGACCATGTTGATTGCCAAGGCAAGTGGCCCATAAGAGCAAGGAGTGTTTTTCTTGTTATGATGCCTAAAATATTATGTTATGATTGTTTATGTATTGTTGAATATACGAGCATGCAAGTATAGATGCAATGCTATGCATCTATGTGGTAGGCCGCTAGTTTATCATTATGCACCACTTGCTAGCATTTTTAATAGGGCAGTACCCCTGATATGACACTCGGTGGCTATCTGGGTAGTATCCCAGAACCCATGGCCCCTCATGTAGTTTGTAGTGCTTTGGCCAACCTACATCATACCTGTGGAGAAGTTGTGAGAGTCACCTGTAACATGGGAAAGACTTAGCTCATAGTTCTTTTAGAGGATATAAGGGTGGATTAGGGGTTAATAATGGATGAACAGCAAGAAAAATGAATAACATGTGGCAATCTGTGTTAACTTGTAATATAGCATTCCATATTGAGATTGATTATGGATTGATATACGCATGCATTATACCCCCTTATTATTCATACATTTGTTGATTACATGTTTGCTAGTCCTACCTAGCACCCCACGGGTAGTGGCTATAGGTAAGATGGTTAGTGACTATGTTACTGAGACAATGACCTTATGGAAGCTGTGCAACAAAGTGTTGTAGCAATACGTTAGAAGCAATCGGGGATTAATGGGATTAAAGATGAAATCGAGCTCTACCTATTTTAAATATGATTTTCTCAATTGAACTCTCAATCCATTGTTTTACTTTATTTTGTTAGTATCAATAGTCAAACAACCATAAGAATCATTACCATCCGTAACTTTTAATCTATTATTGGCTGCATAATCAGTGTTACAGTCTCTGTGGGACGATACTCTACTTACTCTTTATTTCTTGTTTGAATGGTTCACTTGCCACAAGAGGATTTTGACCACCACCAACCATCAAGGTGGGATGGGGAAGGGTTGTACAACAGCAACCCCAATTGGACATGGAAGTCACCAAGGTGCGAAAGGCTTCCTACCGTCAAAACTCTCCAACTTTTAATAGGGATGTGGAACTGACCAAAGCATAGGCTTAAACTAAAATATTGAAGATCATATTCCTAGCAATTCCCTTGCTTTCCCGAATCAAAGTGAGAGCGTTGATTGTGTGATTGACAAATCAAGTCAAACATAAGTAGAAGCATGCATGCTCGGTGTTGGTCGAATTCCTTGTGGCAAGTGAACAATCAAACAAGTAATAAAGAGTAAGTAGAGTTATCGTCCCACAGAGACTGTTGATACCAAAGATGATGCCGGTTTCCTTTGACGATTGTGTGAAGTGAAAGTATAATTGGTTTGGTTTCTTTTCACTATTACTAATGACAATAAATAAATGAGTGATCGAAAGTCGAAGGAATATATCGGTTTAAAAGCATGCTGAGTTCATATTTCATTCTAAGTCATGTTATTCCCCGGTTTGCACACAACGCATTGCTATAGCAATTATGCTGCACAACTTCCACAATGCTACAGCACAACCGCCTTTCACAATGTTATTCAGCTAACCCACCACAATCCTATACAAAAGCATCAGCATTCTGTAAATACAGTCCTCGCTCTACTTCTCCCATATTCCTATGGTGATTTCAAGTTTAGTCGTCGGTTATAACTCGGGTGTTCTAATTATGAGTGGTAGACCCATTCCCGTAGCCTACAATTTAGGTCGAGCCATGCAAAGGCTCGCCTAGCAAACACTGTCTAACGAGAGGTCTAACCTTGACTCCTATCTGCTAAGCCAAGGCTACGATATAGCCCTTAGTGTCTGCTAACCGACTATGGATTAATTTATTGTTAAACAAATGAATATATTAAATTAAGTACTTAGCAAACTGGGTTCATTCTATAAATTAGAAATTCATCCTCACTCACCAATGAGAAAATTTAGTTCATGAATGATGAGGAAACACAAAATAGAGTAACATAGAACATGCCACGGAAATAAAATAAAAGAAAGAAACAACGAAGCTCGTCGGAAGGTCGACAGCGTAAGAGGCGTCCTATCACATGACGTCTCTACGTCTTCTACAATCCATCTTGCTCCGGGGAAGAGTAAGTCTGGTCTACAATTCTCTCAATCGGTGTCTCTCTTGTTCCTTCGGTATGAGTCTATTCAGATTGGAATTGTGTTGATTGCTTCATTCTCACGACTTCGACGACTCCCTTAGATTTAGCCACGCTTTCCTATTATAGTTAGGTCTTCTCGCGCCGTATGTCCGGTGAGTGGGCCTTCCAAATATTTTAGGTCCAAATCCCTAGATTCATGTGATTGATCCTTCTTTTAATACTGTGGGGTTCTTCAAATATTTCTCCGATTCTCCGCGTCTTCTTGATTCGGCCTCGGTCAATTCAACCGCCATCTAAACGTTTGTCTGCATGACTGTATTAATTTCTGAAAAACTCACGAGGAAAGGTTAGAGTAACGTAGCGCATAACTCCGCATCACTTACGATGCTACGGCATAGTGGTCACATTGTATTGTTGACACAAGAGTGGGCATACCATATGCTATAGCATTATATCGGCTTTGTTATGCGCTTTCACGGTAAAGCGTAAAGTGTTCCTTTTCTTATGCATATGAGCAGGATAATGATATGATACACCATTTTGTACGATCTATCCTCTATTTCCCTATGTGCATGAATTCTTAAACATTCCATCGATAATCACGCAATTAAGCTTAGATTCACCATTCAAAATAGTCAAAACACATAGGAAAAACATGGCATAAATATGACTCATCACTCAATGAATGGAAAATGAATGGACTAGGACGAGTTTGAGAAGTTTTGTGACCACTACTTCCATGAGAGAAAGGGATAGAGTTCCCCTCTTTGCAACAAGGCAACATATGGAAAATCACTTTATAAAGTTCCTTAATCTAGCCAAGCACATAATCCATCTGTGGGGTCATGGCAACCAGAAGCGGATCATGACATGGCTCAAAGGCATTGTGTGTTAGACCAGAACTGAGACAACAAGTGGCTCAAGCCCCATATAATAATTTTGATTTTATGGACATGATGTGACAAATTGTCAGGAGGTGAAAGAGGCTTGACGATATATGCCCAAGGGCGACTCACTACCCAATCAAAACTAGTAGGAGAAGCAGAAAAACAAACCAAACCTAACCCAAGCAACTCAGAACATCTAAGGGAGAAACAAAACCAAAATATTTGTAATGTTAGCACCTTTTGTGGCAGGCTATGACCACATTACAAGAGTAAGCATGTTGGAAAGCATGAGAGTGCTCAAGATGTTGTAAGATGGGGCATCTAGATAGAAATTGACTTAAGAGCCAACAAATTGCATGGAATACTCATCTCATTATCATCGAGTAAGTGTTTGTGTTGACCCAAGTGGAAGCACATGCATCATGAATTTGATTTGAGGCATAACCCTCCCATAAGGATACTAAGATTCTTGTTGTGTGGACATGGAGAAAGGAATAGGATAGAAAAAAGTTGTAAGATAATTTCTAGAAGTGTTCCTATTGAAGTATTTGATAGTCTTGATCTATATAAACTGAACTAAAGTAGTGGCTAGGACATTTTCTTGAGAAAAAAGTGGGTAGTGACTATGTTACAAAGATAGTGGTCTCACCCTGTTATTCTTGTTAAATATGATTAGTTTTGATGATGTCAAAAATATATGTCAAATATTAAAAACAAAAAAATTTCATAATATATTTATCTCCTACATTGACTAACTGCTATATTTAATGTAGATTAGTCAAGTAAAGAAAGAAGATATTGAAGAATAAAGTTATCAACTATGGGGACAAGGAATAAACAAAATAAAGAAGTTAATGAGTTAGATTGATCAAGAGGAAGAAGAAGAAAGAAGAGTAAATACCCTTTTTGGTCCCTGAAATAACACGCGCTACCCATTTTGGTCCCTGAGTAAAACAAATGTCATTTTTCGTCCTTAAACAGTAAAAAAAGGGTCCCTTTTAGTCCTTTTAGTCATTTTTTATGGGCATTTTAATCCCTCACAAATTCCCAAAAAATCCTTTTTAGTCCCTAAAAAGGACCAAAAATGACATTTTTTTTACTCAGTGACCAAAATGGGCAGCACGTGTTTTTCTAGGGACCCAAAAGGATATTTACTCAAGAAAGAGAATGAAGACATTAGTCAAGAAAGCAAGAAGTTATCAAAGGATTTTGGATAATAATCAAGAAGAAGAAGAGAAGAGATTAAAGAAAGAAGAACATGAAAAGTATAATAGGAATATCAATATTCAAGTCCTTATATTTGATATTGGAAGTCTCTATGGCAAAATGGAAGTTTGAATAGCTTAATTCAAAGTTAAAATAAGTTATTTTAAGCTTCACCCTGAATCACTCGAGTTATAGAAGCATCACTCGAGTGATCATTGAGCTATAGGAACATCACTCAAGTGATTTCCAAGAGTGAAACATAATTCACTTGAGTTATACATGAATCATAAGAACTCAAAATGAGTTTCACAAAAGTTGAGATCAAGTTCAAAGAGACTCAGAAGAAAGAGATGTGGATCTCGAAAGTTGACACTCAATGTTCTAATGATGTTAAAGAATAGCTATCATTCTTTTTATCATAAGTTTCATAATACAATAAGTTTAGGACTGAAAATTTTTGCATATGAAACTAGACTCAAGAATCATTTCAAAGACATCAATATCATGGTCAACTAAGAATAGGTGGAAAAGATATGAATTTTGTCATTTTACAGTCATATAAAGACGTTGCTCCAGACTAGCTGTTATGAATGTGATCGAAACTTTCATGATACAACGAATTTAGAGCTGATTATTTTTGCATTGGAAATAAAACTTCAATAGCTTTTTGGGGATAGATCATTTACCAAATTTGGAGTTATATTCAAAAAGTTATGCCCACGGAAGTTGACCTCTATGACAAACTACCTATGTTATGAAAGTCACTTGTTAATATTATGAAGTTGTGTAAGATCACTCGAGTGATTGGGTAAGCACTTGAACAATTCAGCATCACTTGCCGGATTTTGCACGTCACTCGCAAAGGTTCCAAGACTTGAAGCAGATCACTCGAGTAAATTAATGATCACTCAAGTGATGGGGAACTTGTGAAGTTTCAATAAGGCACTCGCAGATGAACCAAGAATGATGTGATCTTAACATAAGATCACTCGCATGATCCTTAGAATCAGTCTAGTGATCCGAGATCACTTGCAAACATGTGCAAGTAGTCCATAAAATCACTCAAGTCACGTTTAAACAGTTTCTAAACAACAACAGATCACTCGAGTTATATTTCATGCACTCGAGTGATATCATTCACAGATTTTCTTAATCATCGTCTCAATATTCTTAATACTTCTGATAAACATATGATTACATACTAAATTCACTTATACTACTTCTTTATGTTACTATTTGTATACAAGTTTCGAGTGATTAAAGCTTGAATTAACTTCAAAACCAACAAAAGTCACAACAGTCATTTAACTTCGTTAAATGGTAGGCAAAGCCTAAGGAAAGCACAGAAGCTTCAACGGCTACTTCCAATGGTCATATTCTAAGATACTCAACGGAAGAATGTGCTCAACGATCGAATGCTCTTCATCAACTATAAAAGGAAAGGCATTCAAGATAAAAGTGGATGAGAGTTTATGCCTACAATGTTAAAATGTTGATACTCTGAATCTTACCAAATTGAAGCTATGTAATCATACTCCCACCTTGTACTTCAGTGTTAATCATCATTCTATCTTTGTGAGAGTTACTCAATATTAGAGGTTCTTGAGTGGGAAATAGATTGTATCCTCACAGCGTGTAAGGGGAGTTCATATCTCAATGCAAGAATCGTAAAGGCTTCACAAGTACCCAGATCAAACTTTTGAAATTGTAGTGGTTCTCAAGTAGCCGGTTAAACTTGAAGGAGATAGTGGATTGAAATATCAAGAGACGCCAGGGACTGAATGTAGGTCATCATGGATTAGACCGAACCAAGATAAAACATAGTTTGCATACTCTCATCCCTAAGCTCTTGTATTTCAGCATATATTATTTGAATAAATGATTGTTGATTTGTGACTCATTACTTTTATACTTATTGCTTTTACTAAGATAAGAAAATATTTTTGAAGTTCCTATAATTTTATCTTACACCCAATTCACCCCCCTTTTAGGTGCCAGTCGATTCTAACATTTTACATTTTTCAGGTTAGAGTTCTAAGGCAAGCACGACTTGGGAAGGCGCCAGAGGCTTAATGCTACTGTAACTAGTAGCTGTGGGTTTGTTTAATTTCCACTGAGGGACGTTGTTCATTATCATACAAGTTTTCTAAGTAGACAGCTAGAGGCCAGGAAGTTATTTATTTTGTTGGGATTTATTTCTAGAGTACCTTTTATGTGGATTTTGATGAGACTTTATTGCAATTTATGTTTAATATTTTGTAGGCTTAAGGCCAGAGCCGAGCTCTTCATAATTTTATGTATTTATAAGGTTGAGATTAGATTTTTGGAGGCATGCATTGCGAATTCAACATAAGATCACATGATCTTATTGAAATTCCTGTAGCCACGTATCTAGTGAATACTTTTATCAAGGTTACTCTTTAAAAAAAAATTGAAAATCAGGAGAGGTATTATGGTTAATTAGATGGGGAGTACCATCCTCCCCTTTGTGTAATACCCCACTGGTATATCCACATACATCATAGTCATAGCACACAGTTCGGTGGCAAACAGGGATAGCATAACTAAACTAATACAAGCTCTTGATTACATATATGATTTCCACAGGGTTATGCAAATTATTAATAAATTTCTACATTACAAAATACGAATACACCAGCACAAATAACTGATATCGGGTCTTGATCCAGACCAAAACCTTTCTTCGCTAGTGTCTACCGCTTTACCCTGGGAGCCGCGTCCAAAACGCTATACAAATCACAGGTAGCAACAAGGATTGGGACCCCGAAGGTTCCTAGAGTAACAGTTAATCTCATATATAATGTATAAATAGCATATGATAGTTAACCACAATCATAGACAACCATAACAACTCAGCTATCAGAGATCAATCATCATAATTCATATACGGCAACAATATGCAACACAAAACTACACGCAGTGTTGTTTGCAAACGCAAGACTTAAAGGGGTCTTTGGCATGGTTTTAAGCAATGATGATAGTGTACACAGGACTCAACATGTCTCAGGCATGGTTACATGCAATTTTCACAATGTTCGCAGGACTTAACATGTCCTAGGCAGCATTAACTACGAATCGTACGACTTGACATGTCCTGGACCTCAGCACTGGGCAACAACTGGGTAGAAACCCATAACAACCAAATACATTACAGACTTCACGACTTGAGGACTAATGTTGGTCAATTTCCTCGATGGCAAGTGAACCAGTCAAATAAGTAACAAAGAGTAAGTAGAGTATCGTCCCACGAGACTAAGAGACCTATGTTGACATGGATTTATGTAAATAGTTGTGCACTAGAATAGAAAAATATGATTGGTTTGAGATTTTTGATAGTTATAACTAATAAGGTAGAAAACAACAATTGATCGAAGTCGTAAGAAGATATCAATTTAAAAGATAGGCTGAGCGCCGAGTTTCATCGTAAGTATGTCATTCCCCTAGTTTGTCTTAACACATTGTTATAGCAATTACACTGTACAGCTTCCGCAATGCTACAACATAGCCGCCTTTTACAATGTTATGCAGTTAACCCACCACTCTATTATATAGAAGCTTCCGCGTCTTATACGTACAATCTTAACTATACTTTTCCCATATGACTATGGCGATTTTCTAATTAGATTATCTATTCAATTCAAGGTGTTATAGCTATGAGCGGTAGACCCATTCCTGAAGCCTACAATGATAGGTCAAGCCTTGCACCGGCTTGCCTAGCAAACACTGTCTATTAGATGTCTAACTCTAACTCCCTTCCGAAGCCGAGACTACCGATCTAGCCCTTAGCTTCCACTAATCGGCTAGAGATTAAAATACCGATAAACAAACTGAATAAATTAAATTAAGAACAGACAAATTGGGTTCATTCCAAACTAGGAATCAAAGGAAATTTAGTTCATGACTACGAGGAATCATGGAACAAATCACAATGGAATAGCCCATAGCAAAAACAAATTAAAAATCAAAGAGATAAACAGAAAGTTTGTCGGAGGGTTTGACGGAGTAGGAGAAGCCTGTCACTTGACAACTCCATGTCTTTTTGTCTCCATCTCATTGTACGAAAGGATCTGCGTTCTTCGAAGTGCGTGTGTTTCGTGCTTCTCTCACTCTTCTTTCGAGTCTAGCCGAATAGGAATTTCTTTTTGACTCTCCATGACTTGATTCATTTAGGGTTGGTTGTCTCTTCCTTTTATAGTCCGGTTTACTTATGGTGTAAGTTCGGTGAGTTGGGCCTTTCCAAATCATCAGTCCAACTTTCTAAATTCGGTAGAAGATTCTCCACAATTAAATCTCTAATCTCCTGTATCTTTTAATCCCACACGTCAGCAATCTAACTGTGAGCGAACGTCCATCTATCAACCTGTGCTTAGTTCCTGAAAAAGTCTCGAGGAAAAGTCAGAACATATGGCGCATAGCATGGCTTCACCTACACTGCTATAGCATATGGGTTGCATTGTATTGTAGCTTGATATGGGAAAAATAGAGATCGAGACAATAGAGCAGAACGTCAACCTTTAGCAAGAGTATTCGTCTCTGTATAATCGGCTATTGCTATTGCAGAAGTTCATATTCCCATGTAGGCAATCCCACTTGCCCAGTACTAGCGGCTCATGCTGCCGGATATTGCTTAGTTGAGGAAGCGTTAAGAGACTCTCGATTTGGTGTTTACTCTCTCTACCTTGGGAATTAGCTTTCTCTCTGTCATGTTAACCTAGAAGTTCTATAGCCTTGTCAAAGTTCTAAGATTACTTCCTAGCATCGAGTTTTCATACATCAAAAGACATATTGGGTTGTAATGGTGTGGATGGCTATATATGTGTGTAGATGAAAGACGATGGCCATTGCTATAGCAAGGTATTAGACGGAGTTTCTCGAACTTAGCCTAATGCCTCATTTGAACCTTGTATTTGCTTTCTTTGCTCTTTATTCTATTATTTTCTCTCTCTCTTTTTAAACTAGAAAAATGAGCAATTGTATGGGAATGAGGGGTACGACATGAATGCCTTTATCCTACGAACTATTTGCTCGGATGCTAAACAGTTTATCAGAGAAATAAGACAAATCAAATATCATACTTGGGTTAGTTGACATGCACACTAGAATAGAAACAATTAGGCTCAAACAATAATTCCAAAGTGCGTTTTCTCTCCATTCTTCCTCATCGTCACTTTACTCAACATAAAACTATCTAGTACTGTCAATTTCCCAAGCCTAACGGTTTAGTTTCCTTCAAGCAATCCTGCTATGCCCAGTCATATAGCTTTTCATCCTACTACTATTGATCTCGTTCGCACTCTATCAAGCATTTAAAAATTTTAAAATTCCCGGTTGTGCGTAAGCTAAATTTAGGATTTTAATCGTTGATTTGCTGGCATATCACAGTTGTTAAATTTAACCCTCCCCACACTTAAAGGGTGCAATGTCCCTATTGCAGAGAATGAGCGATCAAGGCGGCGAAAAAAGACAACGAGCACAAGCATTAATACGGATCATTCACAAAAATCCACAGGGCAAAAGATCGGGGCAAGGACCTAAAACATGTTTAAGAAAAATAAGAAGAGTAAAAAAACTAGGGGTAGGAGGAGGAGCAGGATCACGAGCGCCGGTGGCCGTATCCTCATCAAAGGAAATCCGTCCGAGGCGTTGACAACGGGTTGTCCGAGTGGGATTGAGAAAGGGAGATGGTCGTCGAGGGACTACGGCGGTGAGCGACGAAGGGTATTCAACTCCGTGCGCAGTGGCCGAGGCGAGTGAGAAATTTGTCTATGGAGTTTATATCGGTGTACGGGCGCCGGTAGAAGGGAGCGTTTGTGAAAATGTAGGATTTTTCAGATGAGTCGGTAGGGCCGGACGAGGTTCGGGATGAAGAATCGAGAGGAAACCACGATGGGGCGACGGGGAACAAGCACTGGTAGTGGCGAAGCCGGGAGGCGGCGGCGTAAGGCGGTGGGGGCAATGAAGGTGAGGTGAGCGAAATAGGTGTGTGGAATATGAAAAGGTAAAAGCATGGGGTGTTGGGTTTAAAGTGTTAGTTCTCCATGAGTTTTGATGATAACCGAAAGATTGTAAATCAAAAAGATGTTCATGATCAAACTCTCATTTATGATGTGACTCGAGTCAAGGACAATGACTCAGTCATCTATTTTACGATAGAAACTTCGATAAAATGTTTACTAATATGACTCGAGTCAACATGAATGACTCAGTCATTTTATAAGCTTTTCGTCTCTGTCGATTACAAGTTAATAATGACTCGAGTCAAGTAAGATGACTCCGAGTCATATATAAGTCAACGAAACCTCGATGAAATTTATACGATATGACTCGAGTCAACATGTATGACTCCAGTCAAGTTATAAGCCTCTCGTCTCTGTTTGATTTATTTTTAAGAATGACTCGAGTCAACGACAATGACTCCAGTCAAGTTATCAGAAATTCCTCTCTGTTTGCAAAATCCACAATCATGACTCCAGTCATCAAGGATGACTCGAGTCGTCTCAGTTGAATTTCAAGATAATGACTCCAGTCAGTGACATGACTCGAGTCGACCTTGCGAACTTCGTCTCTGTCTAATAAACTCACTAAGGTGACTCCAGTCATATACGATGACTCGAGTCATGTTCGCAGGATATCTGGGAAATCGCTGATTCACAGTCTTCTAATTATATCTAAAGATCATGGGTTCTTATTATTATTGATTGTGATCGAAATTAAGTTATTCCTAATATGGTTACTAACAGTTTTCAGATGATTAAGGAATATTGCAGATTAAAATTGATTTTCACGCGCTATATCGCAGCAGAAAAGGAAACATGATGGAAAGGAGATCAATCACTCTCAATCGGTCAGAGAACAAAGGAAACAATCGATTGAAAGCATTTTAAGAAAGACTCCATCATTGGCAAACATTTTGAAAGCTTCAAACGGTAATATCCCCATTTAAATGTGATTTATGCAGAAATGGAGTTTTGCAGAAAAGGCTCCAATCAAGGCTCCAATCAAGCTGATGATTTTCGCAAAGAGCTCCCACAACGGTCAGAAACACAAAAGCAATATAAACTCATAGACCTTCAGCTGCAAAGAGAGACACGAGATGCACAAACAAAGAAATTGATACAAGAGCTTAGTTCTTTACTACTTCTATTAGCAACTCTTGTGTACTTTGTTCTTCAGGTGTGTAATCATTTGATTGCAAATTAGTGAAATCCCTGAGTGTATGGGGACTGGACGTAGGTCAAGGATTAGGACCGAACCAGTATAAATTGCCTTGTGTTCATCTCCTTCTTCTCCCTTCATCTCTTCTGTTTTAAACTTGCAAGAAAAATATACAATACCAATTCACCCCCCTCTTGGTAATATTCCGACTTTCATAAAGGTCGGAGAGCAAAACGATGCGCGGCTTGCGTGGTGAGTTGGCATGATACCATGTGTGTTGGGCCTAAAAAAGGTGGCCCATAAATAATTTGGCACAAAACTTGTCGTAACATAGGTAAGGGCATACCGGGCGGCGTGGCTATAGGCTAGAACCGGTATGTCGCTTTCTGTAGCTGCAATGCTCGTTACCTAGCCGTAGCAAATGACTACGACGGACCTTCCTCCCGAGTGGCCTACAAATCCGGAAACAAAGAATTGAAAATGGGAATAGTAAGCTAGGCTGCCTCCCAATAGCGCTTGGTTTACGCTCTTCAACCCGACCATGCTAATGGCATTTTAGTTTTGAGGTAACACGGGATACCGCATGCCTCCTCGATCTTGTTTCAAGTATCCCGTGGGAGCAAGCATTCCTCCGCCGGGTTCGTAAACTGATCTTGTCTTAAGAATTGAGAAGGTCACATGGTCATCATTGACTCGCATGGTGAGTTCTCCCTTTTCCATATCAATCAATGTTCTCCAGGTTGCCATAAAAGGTCTTCCCAAAATAATTTGGACTTCGCAATCTGCTTTGAAGTTAAGGATAATAATGGTTGTGTTTAAAAAGAAAATAAAGTCTGATTGGTTTGGGAGTTTCTATAGTTATACTAATAAACAAGAAAATGATCGTAGTCATAGAAGATATCAGTTAAAAGATAGGCTAAGGTCAGAGTCCTTCCTAAGCATATCAATCCCCCAATTGCCTATATGCATTGCTATAGCATTTATACTGCATGCTCTCACAATGCTACAAAGATAAACACCTTTTACAATGTTATTAAGTTAACCCACCACTCTAATCTCTTCAAGCTCGCACGTCCGATACGCACAATCCTAACTTACTTCTCCCATATGTCTATGGTGATTTTCTAATTAGGCTATCATTACAATTCAAGGTGTTATGGTTATGAACGGTAGACCCATTCTTGAACCCTACAATAATAGGTCAAGCTTTGCACCACCGCCTAGCAATCACTGTTTTCATATGTCTAGCTCCGACTCCTCTCAATAAGTCGAGGCCACCGATCTAGCCCTTACCTCTCGCTAATCGACAAGAAATTAAATTACCGATAAGTAAACCGAATGCATTGAATTAAGAATTTAGCAACCGGGTTCATTCTAAACTTAGGAAATCATCCTCCCTCGCCACGGGAAGTTTAGTTCATGACTCGGTGAGGGAATCACTAAACAGAGTACAACAGAATAGCCCATGATCAAAAAATTAACTAGAATTAAATAAAGAAAATCAGAAAGTTTGATGGAGGTTCCGACGGCGTGGAAGAAGTATGTGTCTCACCGCAAGGAAGGATGCCGGGTTCTCTTGGAGCTCTCGTGCCTTATAACTTCTCTCACTCTTATTATATAATATTTGTTTGTATTTAATTTATTTGATAAATTAAATATCTAAAACAAATAGAGATATTGTATCTCATATTTAATTTTCGAATAAAGATATCATTTCTGATTTAATTTATAGAGATAAATTAAATCGTAAGGCTTTAATTTGAATTAAATAAATAGATTAGATTAGATCTATCAGATAGATTTAATTAATATATTTTTTAATCCAGATTCAAAATTTGTTTTGAATATAATACGCCTACTAGGTTTAGAAAAACCTACTAGACTTTTGTAAAGCTATTAGAAAGCGCGAGAAACCCTAGAGAGAAAATACGAGACGCGAGAATACGAAGGTGCTAGCACGCTGTCGATTGTGTTCGAGGTTATTCGTGTGGATACCGGTAGAGGAAGGCGATTCGAAGAGTCGACTTCGCGATCGAGAAGGTTGCCCACCGGTCAAATATTTTGGCATAGATATGATTCAGAAACCCTAAACCTTGATTTAAACGTGTTGAGAGATCCTTGGATGGGATTCGTAAAAGTTTTACTCCGCTGCGTGTACGAATCCCAACAGTGGCATCAGAGCCAACTCAACAGAGCGTTTAAATTGGGTTATTTTAGATGCTTTTATGTATGAGATACATATATGCTAAAATCGAATCTGTTATGTGTTTAAATCAAAAACTCACGTTAGGGTTTCTACGGGTTCCAAGTCGGACGTGTGGGCGATTTGTGTGGATCTCAAACGTTCGGATCCGTGTCGATCGAGACGCCGAGATCGGAGTTCGAGTTCGTGCATCAATTGCGTTTTGAATAGTTTGGACGTTGCTCACGCTCAAACGACGGCCATGTTCGAATCGTTCGGTTCGTGCGATCACGTTAGGCTTTGAAATTTTGGGAAAAAATCACGTTTTTTTGGAAATTATTTTCAAAACAATATGTTATTTGAAGAAGAAGAAAAATTCTAACGGGACCGCCGTAGGGACCCCTACTGATTGTCGCAGCGTGAGAATTCAAATCATGATATTATATTATGTATAGTATATAATATAATGTAAATTAGAGAATTTAAATAATGATATTATATTATATTATATTATATATAGTATATAATATAATGTAAATTAGAGAATTTAAATCATGATATTATATTATATATATTAGATAATATAATGTAAATTAGAGAATTTAAATCATGATATTATATTATATATAGTATATAATGTAATGTAAATTACGTAATTTAAATCATTATATTATATTATATTTATATATTATATTATATATAGTATATAATATAATGTAAATTAGTGAATTTAAATCATGATATTATATTATATTATATTTATTATATAATATAATGTAAATTAGAGAATTTAAATCATGATATTATATTATATTTTTTATATAATATAATTTAAATTCGAGAATTTAAATCATGATAAGTTTAATATAATATTTTATTTCATAATTGTATGAATTAATGTATGTTGTGATTTACCTTTCAAATGTTGTTTCGGTATGGTGAACAACATGGCTCTAAAGTTTTACAATTGTTGTAAATTTTAAATATGGCTGCGAGCCATGCTTCTCTCTCTAAATACTCTTGATGTACATTCTTTTCTCATCCCACTCCTCGTATGTTGAAACGAGGTTTCTCCTACTGTATTTCTTTTTGTTTTAGAGAGGTCCTCTCATTGGCTTGAGAGAATTTTAGGTTAAGGTTGAGCCATGTTGTGTCACAATTTTGATTATGTCTTGATTTGATCATTGCATGATTAATTTAGAGTTCTAATTATGATTTAATTTGATCACTCATAATCAACTTAGAATTTTAATTATGATTTGATTAGATCACTCATAATCAATTTAGAGTTTTAATTATGTTTTGATTAGATCACTCATAATTAATTTAGTATATTATATGAGATACAATAGTGATTGCATTCATATAAGTAGAATTAATAGGATTAATTAAATAATACCCTCTAAATAAAAATCTTATGTCATAATGTCATCAATAAATGAATATTTGTCAAAACCTAGATCGCCCATTTGTATGTTTCACCAAAGTGGATGCATCGAGTTATCTTGGTGAGACAAGAGTGAGTAATGGTGATACTCAATATTCATTATTGTTCGGACTTAATTGAGATTATCAAAACGGTTTTGGAACTCAAGGCATTAGATGGGATTAAACATGCCAGGTCATATGATGATCGAATCCCATAAAGATCTAAGAGTTATATGTGATGTAATCAAAGAGGTTGCCTACCTAAATAACTTGATTTTATCTAGAACATGTAGAGGCCTCTGAGATGATTGCTCATCCTACGAAAATGATCCAGTAACAAGCAAAGCAAGAGAGGTATGAGACCACAAATGCCTTATTTTCTTGTAAGATGGCTAAAGGTGAATCGGTTAGTCCTCATTTATTGGAAATGAAAGGCTACATTGATCACCTTAAGAGGCTTGATTCCCATGTCACGAGTTAGCTACGGATGTGATATTGAACTCACTCCCGTGAAGTTATAATAACTTTGTCATGGATTACAACATGAACAACATGGATGAATCAATTTTTGAACCGCATGAGATGCTCAAAATCGCCGAACGAGCCTTAAGGAGAGGCCCAATACTTTTTGTCCATTCCGAAAGGAAGGGGTATGAAACAGAAAGCCAAGAAGGTAAAACCTCGAAGGATAGAGTCTTCTTCTTTTACAATGAACTTGGTCATTTGAAAAGAAATTGCAAACACTACCTCGAAGATCAGTGCGTAACAAGAAGGATAGCAGGGCTATCGCTTCAAGTATCTATGTCATAGATATTCACTTTTCTACTTCCTCAACATGGGTATTAGATACTACATGTGGATCTCACATTTGAATAAATGTAGGGTCTCAGGGATAGTAGAAAAACTGAATGGACGAATCTATGACATAACTGCTGAAAGGTTCAAGTTAAATGAATTGAATCGACCTACCTATGGCATTGTCATCTAGGCCATATAAATGAAAACGCATTTCAAACTCCATCACAGATGGATTTCTTAACTCATTTGATTTTGAATCATTTGATACATGTGAGTCTTGTTTACTGGGAAAGATGACAAAGGCGCCTTTCACTGGCACGGTGAGAGAGCCACCGATTTATTGGGTCTCATACATACCGATGTGTGTGGACCAATGAATGCATATGCCAGAGGGGGTCATTTGTACTTCATTACATTCATAGACAATTTTAGTAGATATGGGTATATCTATCTAATGAAATAAAAGTCCGAATCTTTTGAAATGTTCAAAATATTCCAAAATGAAGTGCAAAACCAACTTGGCAAAACAATTAAAGCCCTTCGATCCGGTCGGGGTGGTGAACATTTGAGCCAAGAGTTCATTGACCATCTTAGGAGTCGTGGGATCATCTCATAACTTACTCCTCCGGGAACACCTCAATGGAATGGTGTTTGAGTGGAGGAATCGAACTCTATTAGATATGGTTCGATCTATGATTAGTCAAACAGATCTTCCTCCTTCCTTTTGGGGTCATGCCATAGAGACAATTTGCGTTCACACTTGAATCGTGTTCGTCAAAGGCAGTTGAAAAGACACCATATGAGATATGGACTGGGAAGAAACCCAGTTTGTCCTTTCTTAAAATTTGGGGATGTGAGGTTTACGTTAAACACCAAGCCTCTGATAAATTATCATCCAGATCCTCAAAATGCCTATTTGTGGGGTATCCTAAGGAAACTAAAGGATACCATGTATACAATCTTACCGATCACAAAGTGTTTGTTGTTCGGAATGGTGTCTTTTTGGAGAAAAAGTTCATCTCTAAAAGAACCAGTGGGAGTAAGGTGTACCTCGAAGAAGTTCGAGAACCACAAGACGACATAGAACCACAGATGGAAAACGGAGAAGTTTCACAACAAGTTTCGAGCCTACTCAAGTAACAAAGGCCCACGAGTCCGATAGAACACGACTACAACCTCGGAGATATGGATTTCGATTCTGGAAGTCGTGATGTTTTACTCATTCGGCGAGAATGAGCCAACTACCTATCGAGAAGCCGTGGTGGGACCAAACTCCAAAAGATGGCTTAATGTCATGAAGTCGAAATGCAATCCATGTACGACAATGAGGTATGGACCTTAGTCGATCCACCGAAGGTGTAAAAACCGTTGGGTGCAAGTGGGTTTTCAAATAGAAAAGCTGACATGGATGGCAAAGTAAATATCTTCAAGGCGCGACTGGTTGCAAAAGGATTCACTCAAACTCATGGTGTGGACTATGATGAAACTTTTTTCCCATTTGCAATAGCCAAATCAATCGAATTCTTCTTGCCATTGCATCATATTATGACTATGAAATATGGCGAGATGGACGTCAAAACAGCCTTCCTTAACTGAAAGCTCCTTGTGGATGTGTACATGACACAACCCGAGGGTTTTGTACGTCCGAGGACTCGTGAACCTTGAAAATGAACTTAAGAGTTTTTCAGAGTTTTCTCATATTTTGAGTAAACTCGAGTTTGCACTTGTGAACTCGAGTTTTCGAAACCTCGAGAGTTTTCACAAGACAAAATATTTTCAAACTCGAGAATATTATTTTAAACCTCGGGTTTGTACCTCCAGGAGAAATGCTCGAATTTTTGCAGAGATAAGAAAACTCGAGTTAGGTTTTCAAAACTCGAGTTTTGACAAGACAGAGAGCAACCAAGTTTTTCAAAGAATCCAAAACTCCAGTTTCCATGGGAAACTCGAGTTTAGACTTTTCAAAGAATTTCTTGAAAGTTTTCAAAGTTCATGAAAACTCGAGTTAAGGTTGAAAACTCGAGTTTTGCATCATAAGCGAATGTTGCTCTAATCCAACCTTGCGAAAACACGATTTCTCAATTCGACAAAGGTTTCAAAGTTTTCTCAACAAAAGAGAAAACTCGAGTTTTGGTTTTAAAATTCGAGTTTTGGTCTTAAAACTCGAGTTTTGGTTTTAAAACTCGAGTTTTGGTCTTACAGAAGTTTCCAAAGTTTTCAAAGAATATGAAAACTCGAGTTAAGATTTGGAAACTCGAGTTTTGATCAGGCAGAGAGCTCTGTCAAATTTAAACATTTTGAAAACTCGAGTTAGGTTTTGGAAACTCTAGTTTTGAGATTTTGGACTAAAACTTGATTTTTCATTAAGAGTCCAAAACTCGAGTTAGTCACTTAATGACTCGAGTTTTGCACTGTTCACCAAACTTGTCCAAAATGCCAAATCATGATTTTGTCTCTCAATGAGAAAACTCGAGTTTAGGTTGAAAACTCGAGTTTCGGTCTTTACTAAAAGAACACTTTGAAACATGAAAACTCGAGTTTGGATGAACTAACTCGAGTTTCCATCGCGAAATTTGAATTTCGAACAGAATGATTTTGCGAAACTTTTGTGTTCGATCTCAATACTTTCTATTATCATTCATACATATTCCTAGCTATGTTTAACCACTTTGTTAGTGAGTTTCAGATGAATTAAAGAATGATTATTGAAGGTTTAAAGCAAAAGCAAAAAGTAGTGTCAGCACATTAAATGTTAAACTCAGAAAGTTACATACTTTTGGGTACTCCATCTGCACACGTTTGGAAAAGATAAAAGAATGCTTTCTACATCCAACAACTGCTACTCCAACGGATTAATTTGCAGAGTCAACTCGAACTTCGCACGGTTGGATTAAGTGAAGATTAGAGAGAAAAAACAAAAAGCTCAACCAAAACCTTGTCTATTGAAGGCAACGGTTATATTGAAGTCTCAACGGATCTATAACGGTCATCTACTTCAAAACAGTATAAAGAGTGAAGATTTGAAGTTTGGCAGCAGAGAAGATAGATACAAAAAACGCACACAAGAACTTAGTCTTTTACTGTTTTATTTTCATCTGTATCTTTGATACATTGTGCTTCAGTGTTTATCACTTATCTACTCTGTAAGAGAGTTAATTTTCTGTATATCATTCATTGTAAGAATCTCAAGTCTTGGGACTTGGAGATTGGGTAATCAGAGTACAACTTGTAAGGGGGAGTGTATCCTAGTGAGAGGATAACTCTTGAGTACAGAGTGTGTATCTGATTGTATACAATTACAACTTGTAAGGGGGAGTGAGTCCTAGGGAGAGAGGATCATCCTGAGTTACAGAGTGTGTAATTGTGTTTGAGTGATAGTGGAAAATCCCAGAGAGTTTTTAGTATTCAAAACCGAGCAATTCTCTACTTTACCTTGGGTTCCATCTGTTGTGTGAGTGATCGAAAAAGAATTTGTTAAATCCCAATTCACCCCCTCTTGGTAATTTCCTTCACTTTCAATTCCTACCTTGCGAGTGTCAAGTCTTGGTTCGGAAAGCCTTTCTCAATGGAAGATTTAGGCAAAGCCACTTACATCCTTGGGATAAGGATCTATAGAGATAGATTCAAGAGGTGATAGGCCTAAGTCGAGCACATACATAGACAAGATACGCATAGATTCGGTATGCAGGATTCCAAAAGTGGTTACATGCCCATGTCTCATGGCATTCATCTCAGTAATGATTTGTGTCCTAGTACACAAGATCAAAGAGACCGCATGAGTAAGATTCCATATGCCTCCGCCATTGGATCTATCATGTATGTCATGTTATGTACTCGACCGGATGTCTCATTTGCTTTGAGTATGACAAGCAGATATCAACATGATCTCAGTGAGGGTCATTGGATTCTTGTCAAGAATATCCTAAAGTACTTAAGAAGGACTAAAGACTTGTTCTTGGTACATGGAGGATTGGAAGATGAGCTCACGTGACAGGTTACACAGATGCGATTTTCCAAACTGTAATCGCAATCTGGATATGTATTCATTTTGAATGGTGGTGTGGTAAGCTGGAAGAGCTCTAAGAAGAGCACTGTAGCTGATTCTGCAACAGAAGCTGAGTATATAGCAGCATCAGATGCAGCTAAGGAGGCCTTTTGGATTAGTAAGTTCATTAATGAACTAGGGGTGGTTCCTACCATCTCAAATCCAATAGACTTGTTCTGTGACAATAGCGGCGCTATTGCGCATACCAAGGAGCCTAGGTCACATCAAAGGACCAACCATATACTCAAGTGATTTCATCTTATCAGAGAAATCAATGATAGAGGTGATACAAAAATTATGCAAAGTACCGGATAAAACAATGTCGCTGATCCTCTTACTAAGCCGCTTGCACAAGTAAAACATGAGCGTCATTTTAGGGCAATGGGAATTAGGGTAATTAATGATTGCACCTAGTGCAAGTGGGAGTCTGTTGGAAATTATGCCCTAGGGGCAAGTCATTGTACTTTAAACGTTAATGTTATTTAAAGTATTCTCCTTTAGTTATCATTTCATTTGCATGTTTATAGTGATAACCGTATCCCTGGATATATCTTATAGATTATCCTAAATGTCCCTGGTCGGTCATCTCCGCGAGAGCGAAGATGAAATAAGACCAGCATGACTTTGATGAGTATGGAGATACGAGTCAAAGTCATAGGCACTTGTACGAGTACAAGGTGCTGGACCAACCCACTATGAGAAAGCTGCATGGAATAAGTCATAAGCTTTTCTCATGTACAACTGCGTCACAACGCCTTTTGACCTGAGATCATCATGGATTCCTGCATGATGAGTCGCTAGTCTTTGACCTAGTCAAAAGTCACCTTTGACCGGGTGATGATAAAGGCTTGGATCGGGATCAGTGGTTTTCATGCAGAGGAATGTGAATGGTCAAGATGGAATTTGTCCCTCACATTTGTAGAGAGATAATACTAGGCCCCTCGATGAGTGAGTTTAAGAAATGTATGGCCATACTACGATGGAAAGGAGTTTCCATTTCAATTGTTAGACTACTCAAGAATCGAAAGTGATGGTCAAGAACAGGAAGTTGACTTTCTCCATGCCTCATCCTTGACCAAATTATCGCGTGACAAAAGGGACGTGACATGGTTGTACGATAGGTTGTATCGTATCATGATCTATCCCCATATGAATTGGGTAGTTGCAATGTCTTGCTAGAGGCCGCTTGCGACTTGTGGGTTGATACAGTATTGGCCCGCTACCAATCTCATGTGGGCCTACAGGGTCACACACAAGAATAGCCCAACACGAGCAACAGTGTCCAGATTCATTTAATCTTAAATATGTCTAAGATTTAATGAATATTGTATTTAATCTAGGATATATAGCTCAACACAAGCAAAAGTGTCCAGATTCATTGAATCTTATATATGTCTAAGATTTAATGAATATTGTATTTAATCTAGGATATATATATATATATATATATATATATATATATATATATATATATATATAATTCAAAATTAATATAATAATATTATTTAATAAAGATCATAATATTACTATATAATATTTGTTTGTATTTAATTTATTTGATAAATTAAATATCTAAAACAAATAGAGATATTGTATTTCAGATTTAATTTTCGAATAAAGATATCATTTCTCGGATTTAATTTATAGAGATAAATTAAATGAAGGCTTTTAATTCGGATTAAATAAATAGATTAGATTACGGATAGATTTAATTAATATATTTTTAATCCGATTCAAAATTTGTTTTGAATATAATAGGCCTACTAGGTTTAGAAAAACCTACGGGACTTTTCCAAGCGTATTAGAAAGTCGCGAGAAACCCTAAAGAGAAAATAGAGAACGAGAATATTGAAGGGCTAGCACACTGTCGTCTGTGTTCGAGGTTATTCGTGTGGATACCGGTAGAGGAAGGCGATTCGAAGAGTCGACTTCTGCTGATCGAGAAGGTAGCCCACCAGTTCAAATAGTTCGGCATAGGTATGATTCGGAAACCCTAAACCTTGATTTAAATGCCGTTGAGCGATCCTTTGATGGGATTCGTAAAAGTTTTTTACTCCGCTGCGTGTACGGATCCCAACACTTTCCTACCTCCATTCCTCCGACACCCAACATAGGGCACCCTCACCCTCACAAGAGACAAGAAAAAAAGCTAGAAAGAAACAGAAGACTAGATAGAGGGAAGAAAAGAAAGAAAGGAAAGATCAACGCTCCGAGAAAACGCTAACCGGACTTGGTTTTCCAATGGAAAAACCAACCAACCCCACTAGCTGAGAGAGGAACTCCCACGAGGAGAGACCATTGAAGTCCAAGACTTATGACAGCCCCATCGCAATTACACATGATCCAACCAAGGTGAGGCTTGATCAAATGAATGCTTCAAGCAAATTTTTGAAGGCTAGTGAAGATCAAATAATAGAGAGAAGCTTCTGCATTCTTGAGATGAGTAGCATAAGCAAGAGTGGAGGCCCTTAGAGAAAAACTATTAATGGTATCATTGTTAAAGAGAAATTTCTTTCTTGCATCCCACAGTTTCCAACAAAAGCAACTTCAGTGGTATGAGGAAAATGGGGAGGAGGTAAAGGGACGAAAACTTCTAATGAGTACAGTTTAAAAGACTGGATATAAAATTTTGATAAAGAGAAAATGTAAAATAAAAGGGTAAGAAAAATTAATTAAAACCTTTTAAACCAACTTCTCCAATTTTTTTAAAATTGAATTCATTAAAATTTGTTGTCCACTCTCCTCCATTTCCCTCATACCAAATAAACCTTAGGAAGGAAAATCCTCAAGTGAAAACTTGCTTTGAGATTTTCTAGGGAAGAAGGAATGCAATGTTTTCCTTTCATATTTTGTATATAACTCTCGTCACTAATTTTTCTTTTTTTCTTTGTTTTCTTATTAAAAAGGGTTTATTTACATGTATGCTTTGTTAATAAATTAATGTGATAATCTTTTTATTTAATCAAGTATTTCCTTTTCAAAACTTAGAGCACAAAGAGTTCCGTCTCTCCAAACTAATGCACTTCTCGGAATTCGAATTTGTGTTTTTACTACCTCAAATAATAGCTTGTTGGAATAAGCTCATGTTATAATTATGGCAAAGACGTTACTTATACAAAACTGAATTTTGATAGGATTCCTTGTTGAATTTTGAGAAGAAAAGGGGTTCTTTACATATGGCCCAAAGTTCAAAGGACTTTAGTACAATGTATCCACGCCCACATATTCAAGATTTCCAAGTCATTGGATTCAAACTCACCCACACATAGGCTAAATGAGCAAAGAAGGTAAATTTGAAGGAGAAATCCTTTATAGACAGCATCAGAACTCAGATAAACAAGGAGTTGCTAGTTTGCTGGAACATTGGACTGAGGAAACTCACAAAAGACATAAAACCACCGAGAGAAACCCATCGTAAAAGCCTAAACGAGTTATATCCCCTAAAAAAACCCTGGAGATCATAACTCTCTTCTTCTGTATCTAAATTTTCTTCTTCCTACCTATGTCCAATGACTGTACTGCACTGTACATACAAGCCACTAACAATCACCAGAGAATAAAATGACCCAAACACACACACATAGGCTTTCAAAAACGCAGTCCATTGCAGCTTCCATAGACAAAGTCTCTCGGCCCGAAAGCCGCCTTCTTTGAGATTTTGCTTTGGTACACTTTGGTTGCACAGATCTCAGTCCCTGGTCCTTTTGAAGCCTCTTGTAAAACACCATCCAGTTTTCCAGATGCAGCTGCTATAAGCCCTATATATATTAAATATCATCAGGAACCAAGCCACAAGTTCGATAAAAGCAGAAACTGAATAAAAAACGCAGGTTTTTAAATACAAATATACCCTTAAGTGGAGTCTTAAAAATTGGAATAGTTTGAGCTAATTAAGATCTGAAAATGCCAACTTCCAAGTTTAAGTTATTTCCTTCTAAATTCCCTTTTGTTCTCTTCTTTTTATGCACAAAAAATTAGCAGAGCAGAAGTGACACTGATGGTGGTTATTTTATTTTAGTCCATATCTTCTCATTTTGCTCCATCATTATTGGGCCATGAAAAAGCTTTATTTACTGCATAATTGCAAAATATGAAGTATCATATCAGATAGGATATGGCATGACACAAACCTAAGATATCCAATGGCCATCAAACAAACATATGTAGCATACAAGTATAAGAAAGAGAGACAGGCATTCACTAAAGGAGGCACCTGAGAATAAAGGAGAAGGCTTTCCAGGTCTTGATTTATATTCAGGGTGGAATTGAACACCAATAAAAAAAGGATGATTAGGCAGTTCAACAATCTGTGACATGAAGGGACAAATCATAATAATACTTCAGAAACTATGAAGATCAGTTAAATAATTCAAAAAGTTCTGGAAAAAAAAAATGTATGTACATGTTGCAACCATACATACCTCCATGCGTTGACCAGTTTCATCCTTCCCAGTAAAAGAAAGGCCGGCATTTTCAAGTTTTGCAACCAGATCAGGATTCACCTGCATTAGAACAATATCAGTATTCTGTCCAAAATAATTTTATAGGGTAATTTTTAGCATGAGGATGTATGTAATACCTCGTATCTATGTCGGTGCCTCTCATCAATGAATCTTTTGCATCCATATCTATTAGGCAAGGAATAGGATCAGCAGTCAAATAAATAGCACTCATGCTGAAGCAAATAAATTGCTCTCATTTGCCAGTTATAAGTACAAATTATATGGTCCACACTTTTGTGTTTTTTGAATCTATTCAATTGTATAATTAACACTTTTAACACTTACAATTTTGCAGATTTGCAGTCATTGACCTGGAAATATGTCCTCCTAGATCCGAGACGCATGGTACCTCCCATATGTGTTTTTGATCCCTATACAAACATTAAAAAAAATTCCCACAGTTAGGGGGAAAATGACATTTTTAAACTTAGTCTCTTAGCATTAAGACACAAACATAATAAATATGAACCTCAGGCATGAATATGACAAATTGATTCTTTGTATTAGGATCAAATTCTGTGCTGTTGGCATCTCGTAGACGGAGAACAGATCTTGCAAACTCTATGACAGCAACTTGCATTCCAAGGCAAATGCCGAGAAACGGAATTCTGTTTTCACGAGCATATTTAGCCGCGAGAATTTTCCCTTCCACTCCTCTGTCTCCAAATCCTCCAGGAACAAGGACACCATCAGCTCCCTGAAGCCAAATATTAGTCAAGTTAATGCAACTAATAAAGAGAGAAAGCTATAACTAATATAAAAAGAGGCTCATTTGAAAAAGTCAGAGAAACCTTCAATAACTTCCATGCAGCCTTGTAAGAATCTGGATTCTGCAACATTAAACCAAAACAATATAGCCATTGTCAGGATTAGGGAAAATAAGTAGCAATTGTTTATGCAAGAGAAATCAAAACTAGAAGTAACCTCTCTTGTTGCTTCTTCAAGGTCACTAGCCGGAATCCAATCCACGAAAAGTTTCTTGCGCAAATGAACAGAGGAATGAACCAATGCCTGCAGGTCATGATGAAAGTTCAAAAGCTCATTCTTTTCCATCTATTCTGAAGCCATATTGTTCAAGCATAATGGAGATTAACTCAACATTACAGAGTTAGATGATGGAATCATAGAGCAAAAGACACCAGTATATTGGAAGTTTTCTATCTAAATATGCAAGTTATGCCAACACAAGAATTCAGGTATACAACGAACAAAGTTACAGCTGAGTCTACCTTTTGAACAGAAAGGTAAGAATCTGAAAGGCCTGTATATTTCCCCACCACAGCAATACGAACCTGCCGATTGCAAGGGTTTAAAAGTATAACCATTACCAACAATCACGTAAAATTAAAATATTTGAGATTTAAATTTGAAAAAGCAACCCACTGGTTCATGCAGATTGTCATAAACATCAGCTCTAGAGGTCCATTCCTTTAAACTTGGATCTTGAGTTCTCCTGTATTTGATAAACTTACCATATAAGAAGGCTTCCAAGATACTAAACAAAAAATCTTCTGTTACTATAAACTTAGTATCAAAAAATTGAGAGAATCTGAGAGACAAACCCTTTGAGTTTCAGCACATTCAACATTGCTTCATGAGCTTTCTGGTCCTAGATCACAAGATGATATATATATAGTGAGAAATAATGCCTGGAAATAAGAATTGAAGCCCAGAAGTTCAAGAGGAAGAAGACTTACTCTTAGAAGTAAAGGAATGTGCCAAATGTTGGAAACATCATGAAGACTGACAATGTTTTCCGCCTGTAAAAAACTCACCTTAATTAGAGCATAATACTCTTGCAAAGCAGAGAAAACTATTTCAAGTCATATCTACATAAAGTTAGACTTATCCATTTGATCTCATACCAGAACTTGGCAAAACTGAGACAGTTTCCCCTTTACACTCTCATCAAGTGCCTGAAAAACAACTATCTTCAGAATCCTAAATCAAAGCTTATAGTTAAGAATCAATGTGTCTATGTGTGTTCAGTGAATATCTTCAGGAGGGAGGGAGAGAAAGAGAAAGAGAGAGCAACCGTTGTACTCCGACATGCTAGAATATCCGGTGTCAGCCCAAGACTTCGTAGTCCACGAACACTATGCTGGGTTGGTTTTGTTTTCTATGTAAACACAGGCAACATAATCAAACTATATTCAGATGAAAATAAAAGTAAATCATTTTACAAACAGATCTCAAAAGGAATCAAGCTCAAGCTCAAGGACAACATACCTGTTCGCCAACAACATTCAAAACAGGAACAAGGCTGACATGAACTAGGCAAAAATTGCCTGCACCTGTCATGAACAGCATAATTAGACTTAATTGAGTCTAAAAATTGGAAGAAATGGACATGGACACGCTTGCAGACTTGTCATCAATTGAGTATTCTCACCTACACGATACGAGAATTGTCCTAACGCCTCAATAAACGGCATGGACTCAATATCTCCTGCATCAGAAGTTGTTAATATAAATCAACAAAAAAGCAAGAATATCATCTTAACCAAGAGGAATCAAGAATGTTTCAAAATTTACCTATGGTTCCACCCAATTCTATAACACAAACATCAGCTGGACCTGGCTTTCCATCTACCGGTATGTGGGCCACCCGCTCTATCCACTCTTGAATAGCATCTGTAATATGAGGGACAACCTGCAGATACAAAATTAAAAAAATAAATAAAAAATAAAAATCAGAATAATATTCGAAATATTCAAAGATGTTATTCATGAGTTCATCAAAACAAAACATAGTAGAACTGATTAAACAGAACCTGAACTGTTTTCCCCAAATAATCTCCTTTCCTCTCCTTGTCAATCACATACTGTCATGAGCAAAAAATGACAAAAGTAAAGTTGGCGATCAAGAAGGATGAAGTTTGCTGTAATGATCTACAGAGTATGTTATAGACACTTGCCTGGTAAATCTTTCCTGTGGTGATGTTATTATCACGAGTCAACTTGATATTCAGGAAGCGCTCATAGTTTCCCAGATCCAGGTCCACCTTTTGAACACAAACAAGGTCATGATTTCATATTTCTCAAGACCTGTTTTTTTTTTTATGAATTACACCAACTCTGACCTCAGAAAAATTGAAGTAAATTGACTACCTTGTCTCTTTTTTTTTTTTTTGCTTTTTAGACAGACCCATATAACCAGAATTTCTTAAAATTAAAAATAAAAACACCAAATCAGAGCAAGTCATCTACCTCACCACCATCATCTAATACGAACACTTCACCATGCTCAAGAGGAGACATTGTTCCAGCGTCTGTGTTTAAGTAAGGATCTGGATGACAAAGGAGGAATCAATAAACAAAGAGGACGAAGTAAAAAGGAAGAATAACTTGATGAGACCATTTAAAAGTAAAAATAACACTGCTTTTGTGCAAAATTCTTTATCAAGTAAAGAATAGTTTTTTTATTAAAAAAAAAAAGTGATATCCAAACAACAAACACTGATTAAATCACTGAGGGGTATGTCTGATTTTCAATGTACCCTTGTGGTAAACCTCTTATTTGTGCAATTTTCTCATAGCTTGTAAAAAATCAGAAGCTTAGCTGGGCGAGCAAGAAAAACTTCACTGGGTTTTTTCAAACAATAAAAGAAAGGAATAACAACTCCAAGACGACAACAAAAGAGAAAAGCAAGCAGGATGCTTAATGAACTTTTCTAAGTTCGATGAAAAGCGAGCTTATTTTACCCGTTTTCTATCCACAACAAAAAATATATAAATAAACAAACTTTATTAACTGCAACCACGGCGAAGATGAAGGAAGAAGAAGGTACCAATTTTAATAGCAGTAACTCGAAAGCCACATTCCTGAAGAAGAACTCCAATACTACTCGCAGTGACCCCTTTCCCCAAGCCACTAACAACCCCACCAGTGACCAGCACGTACTTCATTTCTTCACAAGAAAAAACAGAACAACCAAAAGCAGCGAAAAAAATCCTTATGCTTTGTTTATGGTTTGCCAAAAGGCAGAGACTTTAATCCTTATGCTTTGTCTATGGTTCGCCAAAAGGCCAAAACTTTCTGGGCTCAGGTAAGTAGTAGAGGGAGAAGAGAGAGAGACTAGAAAGAAGAACGAGAAAGTGTGCAGTAAAAGAAACACTGAGAATGGGTGATGCAGAAGGAAGAAGAAGAAGAAGAAGATGAAGATGAAGGGATGAGGCACGAAGCATGAGATGTGAACATCGAGGGAGGCTTTATATAAAATCCAACGTCGGGGATGCTGATTCTGATTCCAATAGAAGAGAAAGACGAGTGTTGCGTAAGAAAAAAAATGAAGGAGAGATTAACGGGAAACAAAAAAGAAAAAAGAAATTAGGAAGAAAGAAAAAAAGGAAAAGTCAATTTAAGAATATAAGCATTTATGAGGAAATTAATAGTTGAGATAATTGGAATCAGGGTTTCGGATCCCCTAATAGTCATCGGATATGGGAGATCCCCTAATAGTCATCGGATATGGGTATATTGAAAATCCTAAAAAGCAAACATTTTTTTGAAAGAAAATAGAAATGGTGAAGTCATGTCAAGTCCAAGTGTACAGCAGGAATTCGCGAAACATGGAATGGTCTGACCGACCGGCGAACCAGGTGGGCCCCATGGAGGGCTGAGCACCAACCCAAATATTATGCTACTTTGCCTGTTTTATAACTGGCTGAGAGATAAATATGTTAAATTGTCTTGATTTATATAAATAAGTATTTTTGGAATGCCAAAATATGGTCTCAAACAAGTACTATCATAACCATTTTACATACAAAATTCAAATCAATTTTTTAAAATTTATTTGTAGGAAATATAATTATAATAGATCATTATTTTAGATTAAAAAAATGATAATGTAAACCTTTCCATTCATTTTATTACCCCGTATTTAGGAAAAGTTTACATAAATTGAATCTCAAAACTTGTCAAAATAAAATGGGCTAAGTAGCACCAACATTAAGTATTTTCTCATATGAGTCTAATATCATAAAATATTTTGTAATTTTTTTATAATTCATCTAGTACTATGAAGTATTTTCCCAAAAGCATCTAAAATCTTAAATTATTTTGTGGTTCATCTAATACCCTAAAATATTTTCTTAAGTGAATTAGGTATCTTGAAATATTTTGTGGTTCATCATTCTCTACCCTGAAGTGTTTTTCTCATATGCATCTAGCATCTTCAAATATTTTGTAGTTCTTCTAGTACCCTAAAGTATTTTTTCAAGTGCATCCATCATTACCTTAAAGTATTTTGTTATTCATTTAGCACCCTAAAGTTTTTTTTTTTTTTTGCATATGTGTCCAGTACTTTAAAATTGCTATTGAAAAATATTTTAAGGTGTTAAACGCACCTTCACTTAAAGACTTTTACGTAAAAACTATCATGTAACGCTTATAAACTATTTGTCTTTCAACCTAATAACAATGTAAACAAAACCATAATGGTCATAAAAATTGACCTTAAAGTATGAATGAGAAATATTAAGTTTCTTCCATCAAGTAACACTTTCAAATGATCTATCTTTCCCAACTACTCTTACCCTAACTACTCTTATTTAAATTACCTTTTCAGAAATCTCTAATTAAATTAATCTATTTTAATTTTTCTATAAAATTAATATATATATATATATATATATATATTACTATTTCAAATTCCTAACGGTTATTTAAAAAACAACCGCCACCATTTATAAAATATAATGATCTGTAAAATTAAAGGGTGTGATGGCTCGATAATCCACGAAATCCTATCTATATAAACGTCTGAAAACTGAACTTCACTTCTCCACTTTCATTTCAACTTCTTATAACCAACTGCAATCTTTTGTTCTTCTTCACCAAAATCATAGACAAATGCAAGAGAACTTTTGCTTCATCATCTGGCAACAAACCGAAAGATGAACTCCGTCCACCAAGAAGCCTTAACTAGCTCGTCAACGCAACCTACAAGCTCCATTATATGGTCCAAGTTTACCTATGAGAGCAAGGATACATGAACCAATACTTGAAGGAACTTACCACTCTCGTTTGCTCTTTAAATTAGAAGGTGGATCAGTTACTAAAGAAGGAAAAATTTGATGATGCATCATATTCATAAAACATCTCTATAACTTTTTATTTTTAGTTTGTTTATATACATTGTCTTTTTTAAAAAATTTGTTTGTAAAATGTTAGTTGCATAATCAACCACCAATTTTTTTTTAAAAAAACTGAAATACGTAAATGTTATTCAATAAAACCCATCATTTATTAGAATACCATGCAATAAAAAATGGTTGTAAATAGTAGTTGTTATATGTTGTCTCATAAGAATGGTGTGGCCGGTTTGGCAAAAACTATCATGAAACAACAAATGCCATCATGATTCGAAACCTCTCCCCTTTCCCATGCTGATGCTAATACTTTGTACATTCTTCTTTGTTCTCAAATGATCAAATATGAGAACCAAGTACCCATTTATTACCCACCACTACACATGACTACTCCTCTTTAGCTTCCAATGTGTGCAATAATGATTCAAACATGTCACTTCCAATCTATTTAAACTCTTCATTTCCTTATGTTTTTCATACTATTTCTTCATCGTCCTCCTCTATTCTCTCAAAATGAAATGTCATATTGTAGAGCTTCTAGAAAATCCCTGGCGTCTTTCTCCTCCTCCATCACCTCCACCACCTCCTTCACCTTTGCTCCTCAACGGGAGGCAATGATGCGTCATACATAACACATTGACCATGTTGTGAGAAGGCTAGCCAGTTATTTAATTTGATGAGTATGGGATTGTCCATCATGATCCTGACATACTCCCAGATGATTCCAGGCCACTCCTATAGTAATGAGTAGCGTGAGAATGTAAGGTATGCTACTAATTTTTGCAACTTTTGATTCATTCAAATTGAAGGAAACAAAAGTTCTAAAAATCCGCAGCAGACCACAGATCATCTATGAGAGGGTGATATTTTTTGGTTTTATTTTTATAATTTAAAAATGTAATTATCTAGGCACTATTAGCCCAAAAAAATTTAAAAAAAATATATAACATACCTCACTATTATTAACAAAGAACCATGATAAATGTAAACCAATAAATAATAGTTCTTACGAATGAACTGTGATGTAAAGTATTAGGAATTATAACCCAAAATACCTATCATTCAGCTTCTATTTAAATATTTAAAACATAATATAGTTGACATTTAGTTTGTTCCAACGAAACCCACCGACATCATAACCCTACTACTTTTGTTGTCTTTTCTGGCCGTCGACAATCATTTTCAGTCGAACTACCTCACCATAAAAAGCCTTCATCCAACTTCTCAACGATAGTCATGCTAATGAATAAACTTGATCCATATCTCAACGACTGCCACGAAATTTTAGTTTGCTTGCCCTAACCCGCGTTTTCGTTCGTGAGCTCTAACTAGGTAGTTATGATTTCCCTCATCCATTTCCCATTATCCTTCATGCATTCACTTCAAAGGTTTCTCTCTTGTTACTTGCAATGTTCAACCCATTCAATTGGGTTCCTCTCTTGATAATATTTTCTTACCACATTCATCTTGGAAAAAGCCACACTGGTTGGGAGAGATAATGGTAGGCAAAATTGATTTGACTCTATTTGCCACTACCTTAGTTATATTCTAGTAAACTACATTACATAGGCTCACTGGGCAAATCAAAAATCATATTAGGATGTTCCTTTTTGGGAATGAGGATAATAAGAGTTCCATTAATGCCTTCTATGAGAGAGGGATTTCTAAAGACATGTTGGACAAACTGGAAAGAAACAGACCTACATGATCCTATTGACTCTAAAAAAAGAGTGTGTTCAAGCCATCTGATCCCAGTGACTCAAGGGCTCCCATATCAAATATCACCTACTGGAAAGATTAATTGCCGTATCTCCCAAAACAACCAAGTTCATAATTAATTTGCGAATTAGGGAACCCGGGTCGTTTCCCAACGAATTTGCAGCGGGCTTGTTTAATAACAATAGTGAAACAGAATGATAAAATGGGGGGTTTTGGTTTAACAGAATAGAACAAAACGAAATAACATAACCAAAATGCAATAAATGAGTCAAACAAATCAAATAAACAGAGACAGATTAAAGATGATCAACCCAACGAATTGATTCCGAAACCTCCATCATTGAACGAAAATACAACTAACCCACGTTTGGTTCGGATGAATCGAAATCTCGCATTCATCCGAGATTCCTCGCCTAGACGATCGCCTAGAATCTGTCCGGACAGTGGCGTCTCATTGTGCAATCGCACAAAGAACACTGTAACCTAGTCCGAACTAAGTCCTTGGGATGAACCAAACCGAATATTAAATCTAATATTCGAACTATTTCAAATCGAATCCGATAAGATGAAAACAGAATCGAGTAGTTACCGATTAGGCACGAGTTCTCTGGATGAATCATGGAATCCTCATCGTTGGGTTAATCACAAGAGTTTAGCCGATCATGGCTGGGAAAATCGAAGAACGAACGAAGAACACGAAGAACGCGCGAAGAACATGAAGAATGTATGAGAGAAAATGAAAACTTGTATTTTGATCCACTCTAATGTTAAAAACGTGAATGAATATGTTTATGGCAGCTGCCATACTTAAAAATAACCTAAAACGAAATGGGCTCTCATAGTTTTAGCCCAAAACAAAATAAAATAAAACTGACTTAAATTACAAAATTCGGGTCCAAAATAAATCCAGAATTGTACATCCGACTTTGGCTCCAAAATTGACCGCCTTCTTGACCGAATTTGCTCTTGATGTCTTCATAACAATTGTAGCTCTATGAATCATCTGAAATATGAGACAAAAATGAGGCAAATCCGATGTCTGGTTCAAGAGTTATGGTAGAAATAGTGAAGCAACACAAAACTGGAATTTTATTATTAAAAATGGCTAAAATGCAATAAAAGGCCCAAGGCCCAAATAAACATAAGAGCCATTTTTTATTAGCTAAAGGGTCCTAAATTATTATTCAAGAGACAAAAATAAGTGTATAAAATATTCAATTATCACCTACTTAATTTCTTCACTTGAAATCTCCTTTCTGGTGTCATTCACCTACTAAAAATATAGGATGATTGTCATTATCTTGACTAAAAAGATTTGTTATAATGGTTGATCACCCAATAAGGGGTTAATTGGGTGATACACAAATTTTACACTTTAAAAATGTACACTAAGTAACTTAAGAAGAATGTATTAACTAAAAAGATAGAGATGAAGATGAGGAAGAATAA
This sequence comes from Acacia pycnantha, assembly GCA_025563575.1. Taxonomy (NCBI): domain Eukaryota; kingdom Viridiplantae; phylum Streptophyta; class Magnoliopsida; order Fabales; family Fabaceae; genus Acacia; species Acacia pycnantha. The sequence goes on along the minus strand of JAMWYP010000096.1, from coordinate 994,234 downwards.
TGCACAACAAATTTGTCATCTCTGTGCACACTTCGGTGATATCTTTCTAACCTTTCCTTCCTAATTTAATTATTGTTAAGATCTTTTCAATTTTTATAATTCATTCAATTCACCTCCCTCTTGGGTGTTTCATTGTAACTAACATTTGGTATCAGTATAGGGTCTTCTCTTTTACAAGATTAACATCTTAAGAGGATCCATGGAAGGAATTCTACCTGACGGTGCATCGATCAATAAACCACCTGGCTTCAATGAAGAACATTACTCATTCTAGAAAGCTAAATTCAAAGTGTTCATTCTGGCAACTGAATATGGCTTATGGCAAGTAATCGAGAAAGGAGACTATTTTCCAACAAAAGTAGAAGATGGAGTTCATGTAGCAAAGATTGAACCAGAATTTGATGAAAATGACAGGTGGTTAATAACACTCAATAGTAAAGCCATCCTGATGATTCAAAGCGCTCTAAGCCAGAAGGAGTACTTCCATATATGCAATTTAACATCTGCTAAAGATATGTGGAAAGCTCTAGAAATAGCTCACGAAGGTACCTTTGGCATAAAGGAAAATAGGATCAACACTTTAATGACTTAATACAATTTACTCCCTATGAAGTCAGGGGAATCTATAGTTGAATTCAAACTCATATTCACTCATATGATAAATCAACTATCAACTTTGGGTAAAGTGTATGATCAAAATTCCAAAGTGACAAAAATCCTCAACATTCTCTCAAAGGAATTGAAAGTAAAAGTCACAGATATTGAAGAAGCCAGAGGAGAATTCATGAGATCAGTAGCAGCTCTATTGGAAGTCTTTCCAAATATGAAGGAAAGATGGAGTTCAATAAAGGTCTTGATGAGCAACAAAACTAAAGGAGTATCCTTCAATGCAACAAAAGATAAAGAAGTCAAGGAGGAAAATGAACCTGACGAAGATGATGAAATTGGAATGGTTGTCCAGAGATTCAAAAAGTTCTATAAAAATGACCAAGGCTTCCGAAGATTTCAAAAAGGGGGGCAAAATAGCAAACGAGAATTCAAGGATAAAGATAAAATCATATGCTATGAATGCGAGAAACCTAGACATATCAAATCCAAATGACTACAATTGAAGGGAAAGGATAAGGAAAAGAAAAGGTACAACAACTTCAAGAAGAAAGCATATGTGTCTGCCATTTGGGGAGATAGTTCCTTTGATGAAAAAAGCGAGGATGAAGAAGTTGCCAATATATGTCTTGTAACTAAAGAAGAACTTGAAAACGAAGAGGTATATGATTCTAAATCAATCTATGATGAACTTCTATCTGAATATAATGAGTTACATTCTAAGTTTAGAAAAATTGTGAAAGAGCTCATAATTTCAAAGAAAAAATCAAGTTTCTTGAACAACAAGTTCAAGACACTCCTCTGACTTGTGAAAAATGTCTTGATTTAGAGAAAAGAAATTCTGAAAAATGTTTTGTTAGCAACACGGATGAGAGTTGGCTGTGGCATAAACAATTAGCACATGCCAATATGTACTAATTGGACAAGTTGCTCAAAAAGGAATTAGTTTTTGGTTTACCCAAACTTACAATTAAAAATGATTTGATATGTGATGCTTGTCAAAAGGGTAAACGTATTAAATCCTCTTTTAAGTCAAAGAATGAAATCACAACTGATCGATCACTTCAACTTCTCCATATGGACTTAGTTGGACCAGCAAGGGTTAAAATCCTTGGTAGCAATTTGTATACCTTGGTCATAGTCGATGACTTCTCTAGATTTTCTTGAACAATCTTTCTTTCATCAAAAGATGAAACTTTTGATCAATTTATTGTATTTGGCAAGAAAGTGCAAAATGAGAAGGGTATGTGAATTTTAGTAATAAAGACAGACCACTGAGGAAAATTTGAAAACCAAGCAATCGAGAAATACTGTGACACAAATGTTATTGACAATAATTTCTTAGCTCCAAGAACTCCTTAACAAAATGATGTTGTAGAAAGGAAAAATAGAGTTCTTACAAAAATAGCAAGAGCAATGCTAAACGAAAAGAATGTGTCACAACTATTTTGGGCGGATGCAATGAGCATGGCATGCTACATATCTAACAAGGTTTAGATTAGAAAGAAGATTGACAAGACTCCCTACGAGCTCTATAAAGGAAGGAAGCCCAATATTGCTCATCTACACATATTTGATTGCAAGTTCTTAGTACACAACAATTGTAAGGAAAACTTAGAAAGTTTGATCCTAAGTCAAATGAATGTATATTCCTTGGCTGTCTAATAAAAGTAAATCTTATAAAGTATATAACAAAGGCACTTGTGTTGTTGAAGAGTCTGTGTATGTTGTGTTTTCTGAATCTGATCCTTTTGCCAAACCTTTAGATGATGAACCTGAATTGATTCATCTTAGGGAATCCCAAATCATCTCAAAATCTCCTTCTCCATTAGAAAATGAAACTGAGAATGATCTTGATCCTGTTGATTAAAATCAAGATGATCAGGGACAACCTAGAGCCTGGAGAAATAATAAGAGCCATCCAATATATCAAGTTATAGGAGACGTCAATGAGGAAGTAAAAACTAGGAGTAAAGTCCTTAATGAAGTTAGCTTCTCTGCTTTCATTTCTAAGATCAAACCCTCTAATATTGATGAAGCCCTTTCAGACAATGATTGGGATATAGCAATGCAAGAGGATCTAAATCAATTTGAAAGACATCAAGTTTGGGACTTGGATCCAGGCCTAAGAACCATTCGGTCATTGGCACCAAATGGGTATTCAAGAACAAACGTGATAAATCTGCAATAATTGTCATAAACAAGGCAAGATTGGTAGCCAAAGGTTATAATCAAGAAGAAGGTATTAATTATGAGGAAACGTATGCTTCAGTGGCTAGATTGGAAGCCATACGAGTACTCTTAGCCTTTACATGTATAAAAGGATTCAAACTCTATCAAATGGATGTCAAAAGTGTCTTTCTAAATGGCTTCATTCAGGAAGAAGCCTAAGTTGAACAACCTCCTGGTTTTGGAGATACACCACATCCTGATCATGTTTATGCTTTCTACGGTCTCAAACAAGCTCTTAGAACTTGGTATGAAAGACTGAGCAAATTTCTCCTTGATCAAGGATTTGTCAGAGGAAAAGTTGACACAACACTTTTCATTAAGCACAATAATAAAAATTATTTATTAATTGTGTAAAATTATATTGATGATATTATTTTTGGTGCTACTAATGATTCTTTGTGTCAGGAATTCTCTAAGATTATGCTCGGAGAATTTGAAATGTCAATGATAGGAGAGTTAAATTTCTTTCTTGAACTTCAAATCAAACAACAAAAGAATTGGATATTTATCTCCCAAACCAAATACCTCCAAGATCTCCTCAAGAAATATGGAATAGATCAATATAATGGAGCTGACACTCCAATGAGCTCAACAACTCTCCTAGATGCTGATGTTAAAGGGAAAGATTTCAATATAACCAAATATAGCGGATGATCAGCTCATTACTATATCTAACAACAAGTAGACCAGACATACAATTCAATGTGGGAATGTGTGCAAGATATCGATCTGCTCCTTAAGAATCTCATGCTGAGAAAGTCAAAAGGATATTCAGATATCTTGCGGACACAGAGGAACTTGGAATTTTGTTTCCTAAAGGACTAAATGAATATCTCATGGCCTGCTCAGACTCAGATCATGCGAGTTACAAAACATACAAAAAAAGCACAAGTGAATAATGTGAGTTCCTCAGTGGTTCTCTCATGTATTAGTTCAGTAAGAAGCAAAACACTATCTTGTTATCCTCCACTGAAGATGAGTATTTAGCTGCTTCAAGTTGTTGTGCTCAAGTGTTATGGCTCAAGCAACAACTTCAAGACTTGGAAATTCACTTCAAAGAAATTCCAATCCTTTGCGACAACACAAGTATAATAAGCTTGGCGAAAAATCTTGTTCAACACTCAAGAACCAAGCATATTAACGTAAGGTATCATTTTATCAGAGATCATATTCAGAAGAAAGATGTTAAAGTGTTGTTCATTCCTATTCATCTATAATTTGCTGATATATTTAATAAGCCATTGGACAAACATCGGTTGTAATATATTAGAAGGCCTCTGTTTGTTGAGCCCTAACCTACAAATTCTCCCAATCCTCATTTTTTACTCCAGGGAGCAATTAGTCTTCAATGGCTCGAACTAAGAATCCCAAAGTTAGATTAAGCACACTAACCCTGCCAGACTCACCACTGGACTCGCCTCCTCAACCACCAACAAAGAAACCCTGAACCACACCGTATCGACCAAAATTTCAATCTTCTCAGCCTCAACCGCGAGCCAAAGGTATTGTTATTCAAGAACCTACCAAACTTATGACTCAACAACAAACATCATCATTGCCTTCTAGAAAAGGCAAAGGAAATGACCTAGAAGTGGATCCTTATGAGGAAGGTTGATCAAAATCTTCTGGGATGAATTATACTTTTCGGGTTATCTGATATATCTACAGCCGGAATATGGTTCAAAAGGGTCAGAGTTTTACTCACTTTGTCAATAGAGACTATGGTCTTTGTGCTTCCATCGTTTTTCAAGAGCCCTAGGACTTAGGAAAGTGGATTATGTCTGAGTTATGCCATTTTCGATTTCATTCTATAGACAGATCCACTATTCCTTTTCCTAACCTGATTTCCCATATTTTGGCTTTGAACAACATTTGGTACCTTATACCAAATGAGAAACTAGTAAGGCCCCATAAATTTGGACAAAACCATCTGATCAGGATGAAGATCTCATTGTACGAAATAAATATTGAAAGGAGTTTTGTCTCAACTTGTGTAAAATTATTTTTTAAGGGGGAGTACTCTGTATGAGATCTTAAGGAAGACACTTAATGACCAAGAAGTCCCAAAGACAAATAAAGTGTTCTTATTTCTTATATTAAAACTTATCATTGCATGCTCCTTGTTTGTCATTAAGACTTCTTAGTAATTAAATCTCTTCCTTAGGACTTCATAGTAATGCCCTCTTTTTCGTATTTGTTTGTTTTAGCTTTTTAAAAATGGTTTTACTGTGTTTAATTTTAAGACTGATTTAATGATATTTAAGGTATTCTTTAATATATATATGAAACATGCTGAAAGTGTATTACAAATAGGATTAGAGGAGGAGTCCATATTATGTGCCCAAAAAATACATGATTCTTATGTGCTCATACCTCTATTAGAGGTATGAGCACATTTTTTTTAATTTTTTAAATTTTTTTATATACTATAATTATTTAGATTTAAATTATATGTTGTTTTCTGATATGTTTTTTGCACCCAGTATCTCAAATTAATTAGTTTTCAGTTCTTCATTTGTCTGCAACACCAGTATCATGGAAATTAATTAATTTGAGATATTGAGTGCAAAAAAACATCTCAAAAAACAATATATAATTTAAATCTAAATAAATATAATATATAAAAAAAATTTGTGCTCATACTTCTAATAGAGGTATGAGCACATAAGAAGCATCAAGCATACCACTCTGATCCTATTTATAAGTCCAGTTTGATCAAATCTCACATACCAATGAGAGTTAAGTATCTCAATGATTATAGAGCAAATTTCCAACTTTACCCTCATTTATGAATGAATACCTTTTAAAATTTATTGCCAAAACTCTCTCGTCTTTTTCTCTTTCCAACATAGCTAGCCAATCTCTCTCATCCTAATTAATATGGGTAAAATTCTCACAATCTCATTTATTTGATCAAAATGAATTTATAAATAGGACCAATTTTTTTGGTCAAAATGGACTTAAAAATAAGACCAGAGTAGTACGCATATCTTTTGGGCACATAATGTGGACTAAGGAGAGGAGTTAGCTCCTAGTATTTAAACTTTTGAACCACATATTTTAATTTTAAATTTAAAATAGATCTCAATATCTTTTATGCCGCCAAAAGTAAGCTTTGAATTCAAAACTTCCTGCCAATTATCCAAAGAACCGACCTTACAATATTTTACTTTTCTTTTGATACTGTGTGATTTTCAGAATTACGAAATTAATAATAATAATAAAAAAGTGTGTCTAAAAATTATTACTTTGACTATATACTTCAATTAAAGTAAGAATCATAATTCTTATCATCACGTTCCACTATCATGATTTTTAACTAACCTATTCAGTACATAGTGTTAGATTTGTATAAAAAATAACTATCCCAACTTGATTTTTATATTCGTAAAATTTAGACAGTTGATATATCAATTAAGAGATATTAAGGGCCTGTTTGTTTATGTTTTCAGTTTTTTTTTTTCCTAAAACAGTTTTATAAAAAAAATTAGAAATAAGTTTTGAAAATAAAAAATATGTTTGGATAATTATTTTCAAAAATTTGTTTTTAAACTGTCATGGTAACAGCCGTCAATAGTAGATAGGTAGTAGCCTCATAAAATAAATAATAAAAAGAACAACTAAAAACTATTTTTGTTTTTTAATTTTTAAGAACAACTTTTTTTATTTTTTTAGTTTTTAAAAATAAAAACAAAATCAAACCAGCCCTAGATTCCTTCCACTCGAAAGCTTTAAAAAATAGAGTAAATATCATTTCTGGTCCCTAATAAAAAACACGGACCCATTTTGGTCCATGACAAAAAAAAAGTCATTTTTAATCCATAAAAAGGACGAATATGGGTCGATTGGTGGACATTTGATCCCTCACAAATTTTCAAAATGTCCTTTTTAGTCCCATAAATAGGACGAATAAGGGTCAGTTTTTTTGTCAAGGATCAAAATGGGGTCCGTGTTTTTTGTCAGTGACCAAAAAGGGTATTTACTCTAAAATATATATCACTTGGTATAAGTATTGTGGTACAAATGTATTTAAATAATTTGGTATACTTATTTGTTATATCATTTTATCTTATGCGTAAAGAAATTATACCCACTTTATATGATAACTTTGTAAAAATTATAATTGTGCTCAAAAGAACAAATTATATTACGGCCAACTTTTTTTCTGGGTCACCCGTGATCTTCCTAGAAATTTCCCCCAAATAATTTAGAAGTATTTTTAATTTTAAAAATTCTTTTTCATGAACCAATATAAAACGTAACATCAACAACGTCATTTTCAAAAATCTTGAACAGCATTATGTAAACAAATCTTGCTAAATGAAAAATCAATAAATGCATTTCTGTTTTGATGAACAAACGAGTATGCCATAGCATAAAACCGACATATTTAATATCTCATTTTATATTTATTATACTGTTTTTCATATATATATATATATACAACACACACTTTTATTTTTAAGCAGATGATGCAGATTTAAAACCTGTTTTTACTAGTCAGTATTTTTCTTCGTTGATATTTGTCAATGAACAATAAACTAGTATTATCTTTATTATTATTAGTATTTCTTTGGAGTTCTATGGTGAATAATTAATAAGATAATAAGATCTAACCACCCTTCAACCTTTTTACTTCTCCAACGATAACCAACCATGACCCAACAACTTATTGATAAGATAAGGGGCCCACTTTTAATTGTATTATGAAGTATGAATATTATAAATATGAATTTGATTATGAGGCCCCCACCAAATTAAATTAATTAAATATGCCTAAAGACCCCACTATTTCTTAAGTAATTTTTAATTTCTTAACTAAATAATCTTTTTTACCATTCTTAGCTCGATGATGTAGTACTCCCTCCCTACTAAATATGTAAACTAGTTAAAAAGTTTATTTAGTTCTTTTTTTTCAATGAAAAGGGTTTATTTATTTATAAATGTAAGGCAAAATAATGTTCTTTTTTACCCTTTATCAATGGGTTTAACAGTTGAAGAGTTGGATAAATCCATTAAAAGGAATAAGTTTATTTCTTGAAACGGTCCCGGAAGCAGATTTTCTCAGAATCTCTTCTCTCCTTTTCCTCTTAGAATCTCATTTCCACCCTTAGATTAAAAAAAATGGGCGATTCAGATTTAATATTTTCTAAAACAATGATGATAATGTTTTAAAATTAATTTTTTTATTAATTTTGTTTGTATTATAAGTATAAATTGTGTAGATCATGATTTAAATTTTTAAATTTATTTATTCATATTCAAAACAATAATTTTATAAAATATTAAATCTGGTCCATCTATATTTTTAATTCTGACGGTGGAGATCAGATACTGAGAAGAAAAGGAGAAAAAGGATTCGGAGAGAATCCAGACCCAGACTGTCGCATGTTGGGGAATGGAATTTGGAGCTAATTCTTACATGGTTAATGGTCTACCCTAGTTAATGACCTATGCACACTAAGATTATCTAAAGAGCAATGTGTGACTAGCATGCGACTGGGTTGTGTGTGACGAGGCAAGCACCCTGCCCTTACCTTGTGGGTGAGCCAAACCCTTGTCTATAATTTTGCTATAAAAAAGATGTAAGACTTTCATACACTTTGCTTTTTATCTCTGAAATTTATAATTGTTTTTAAATTATCCTTGTTGATTACATAAAGTGAATAAGTTTACATTAATGAGTAGCTTCCCATGCAAATAATTAAAAATAGGAAAACTAACAAAAAAATTTTAAATAATTAACCTAACTAACGTGAAGCCAAATATACCATGTTATCATATAAATAATTAATTTTTTTTTTAATAATGCATGCCTTACCCACCAAATTAAAAGAGATATATCACTAATTGCTTGGACTAATAGAAGACTAACTCTAAATTGTTCAAGGTGCATATAAAATTTTATATATGACTTTTATTTAAAAAAATTAGTGGAAATTATTTACATCTCACTCTGCCTCATATATTTCGGTTTTTGTATTATTTATAATGCAATATATAATTTTAAAGCTGATAAATTAAAAAAAAAATCACATGTATTAGCATAAAACGCAGAAATTAAAGGGATAAAGGACATAGAATCATGGATTCCTAAAGGCTATTCGAAGGTTGCATTGGTTCTCTCATTCTCAAAGTGTGGTTTGGAAGAAAAGGATATTCTTTGATCTTGCAATGGTATACACACAAAAAAAGTTTAATTCTTTTGGCTTTTCCCAAAAGTTCTTGATTGAAAGTATATTCTAAAAGGAATCAGGAAAATATATAAAATATTAAAAACAAATGGCTCCATCATATTTTAATTTTTATTGAAATTATGCGTACCATCAAAACTCCCTAAAAAGTTAAAAAAAATAGTTTATACTAATTGTATGAGTTTTTGAAATTACACAAACATACATCCAATTTTTAAAATGCTTTCAGATCTTACCTTAAAGTAATAAATAAGTAAGACACTTTTCCTTAAGTTTTGAAATGATACAATTAAAATTCTCTTTGATATGTTGGAATCTGCTAGTAAAAACCTACCTTAATATGGTTTAAATGAAAAGTTTAATATATGTATTTAATAGTTTATAGATGTTTTAAAAAAGATTCACCTTTTTTTATAAAAAAAAAAAAAAATACAAGTTAAAAAAATCATATACTATTAATAAAAGTTAAGAAAAATTATGTAACATTTTATTCAAATATAATAATTACAACATTTGAACAAATGAGATGTGGAAATTTGGTCAAACCTTATTAAGGAAAAGGACATGTGGATATGATAGAATTCTAACAAAAAAAAGATAAAGGATGATAAGTCAAGCAACCGACGAAAACAAAGAATCCTTGTATTGGAAGCAAACTACCTAACGACCAACCAACTCCCTGCACAGCATAATTAATTTAGTCATCCAGATAATTTTATTTTGCATTTTGAATTAATGCATCAGCATACCCTCCTTTGGTCCTACAAGTAAGAGAACCTTTCTAGAGATAATCTATCCTTAATAGTTTTTGAATTAAAAAAAGAGAGAGACTAATATTTTGCTCGAAATTTTTAATATTTTTTTTTCTTATTTTACCCCTTTAAATATCGGTTAATATAATTGCATTAATTATCCAATCACTTGTTCCCCCATACATAGAGAAAGGAAATCAGACTGAGCTTGTCAGGTTGGCCCGTTTAAGCCTTATGCCTTCAAGGGCTAGGTTTATAAAATGAAACCTCTAAATGAAGTCGGGTCTAAAAAGGCCAGCCCTGTAAGGGCAAAGGCTTAAAAGGGTTGGCCCTGCAGGGCCAAGGACCGGCCCGTTAATTAGACCCGTTTATATTTTTTTTTATTGTTAAATTTCTATTTTAAGAAATTGTTGCGGCAGATTTTATTTATTTATTTATTTATGTCCTAGCAGGGTTAGGTGCTTAAAGCAACCTCTTGTGGGAACATGTTATAAAGACTAGACTATTATATATATGTTGTCATTTTTAGTATGATTCATGTTTATTATTACTAGTTAATACTCTCTTCAGTCATAAATATAAGACATAGTTGATTTTTTTTTGGAAAGATGAAAGAAACTAAATATGTTACTTAATCATATTATATATTGTGTATCTTTAGATTATATATAAGTTTATTAGTCAAACTAATTAGGTCGGATAAATAAATATATATACTCTTTAGTTAGTTTCATTAATCTCTTAAAAAAATCAATTTTGTCTTATATTTAAGACCGGAGGGAGTAGTTAATAGGGCCTGGTTGGTTAATGACACAAAAATAAAAATGTTTCACTTAATTTATTTCACATGACTCTAGTAATTTATTTGATAAATTAGAACTTTAATTGTTGTAATTTATTAATTATATTTCTTAAAAAAATGTAGGAAAAATAGTTAAAATTTAGAAAATAGCTCCCAACCGTGGCCCACATGCTCTCAAGCCGAGCTTTAAAAACAGATATTTTTCTTATCCCAGGCCTAAAAGAGCGGGCCTTTCAAAGGTCGGCCCTGATTTCTAGCTCTACCCATACATAAGGATATTTTTTTGAAAATATATTACTTTTTATTGCATTTAACTGATGTTAACTATTTTTTATCTACATAATTCGATTATTTATATCTTATAGAAAATGTAAGGATATGTAAAATAATAACAATTTTTTTTAAAATCATATTTATGTTTGTCAAACTAAACCTATCAAGTTAGGCATACGTTTTTTGACATATAATAGGACTATTTTATGCATGGTTTTCAAGCAAGATAAAATGGAGAAAAAATTAAATAGGATTTCTAATTTATATAAAATAATAATCGTGCTTTTTTAAAAAAAAAAAATCGAAATACCTTTTTATGTTGAAATAATTTAGACTCATTTATAACATTTCCAATTGAAACTTATCAAGTGTGACACATTTCCATTTCCAAGGATGTATAAACAAGGAAAATGACATTCAATGAACAAATTAAATTCAAAGGAAAGACTATAACTTTGGAAAAACATCTTCATTGGAAAGGATTTGAAAATTATCACTTTACTTCCAAAAAAAAAATTAATGTGTAAGTCATTATAATTTATCTTAATTTTAAATTAAGTCTTTATTGCTTTTTTTTAATAGAGCTCCCTTATTGTTTAGTTTTGTAATTTTAATTCATAATGCCATAAAAAATTAATTTATACCCTTTAGACACTTTTATTTATAAAAATGCATATAGGTATTAAAACAACGTGAGAAGAAATGAAGAGAATTTCATGAAATTTTATAAATTTAAATTAAACAAATCTTAACTTCCATTTCTTGGTATATGAGATTTGGTCAGAATAAACTTATAATACTGATAAGAACTAGAGTAGTGTCATTCTAGTCATATTTATAAATCTAAATTAACTAACTCTCACATACCTAGGAGAGTTAGTTAACTCATTTATTATGAGCTAAATTTTTAACTTTGCCCCTCCTTTATGATTGGTTCCAAAAGTCAACATGAATATTTTTTTTTCTATTGCATTTAATAGGGGCAAAATTGTAAAAGAGCGTTTATTACTCTGAAACTGAACTTATAATAATGACCAAATGTTTTTGTCAAAATGGACTTCTAAATATGACTAGAGTGGTATAAGAAAGAAATAACCGAATTATGTTGTTCAAAATGTTGTTTTAGTTTGAGAAAATAAATATGCAAAAAATATATATATATTTTTTGCCACAAAAACCCTCATTTACGTAGGAGAGGGAGAATATAGCAAGGTGGGGAGGGAATGTGTGGTGGAGAGAGAGAATATGAACATTTGAATTAAATATAAGTTATTCAATGAGGGTGAAATGGTCCCCAAAAAAAAAAAAGACAGAATCTAAGTACTCCCTCCGTTCTTAATTATAAGAACTATTTAACCGACTTTTGGGGTGATTAAGAAGAGGAGTTAAATTAATTAATTTTACTCATTTTCCTAAAATGCCCTTATATAAATTTAAAATGACACAAGTTGACCTAATTATAAGTGTTTCTGATTTGCCTTACATTAGACATTCATGACATATTAGTTTAATATATATGTGTATTAGTTGCTTTTTATATAGTTATGTGTATACATATAGATCTAATTTCCTTTCCACACACTTTCTAATTGAAATAATGGTCTTGTTATATAAACATATATGTGTGTGTATGTATGTGTATATATATAGATCTATCTATACACACACAGAGACAGACACAAAAAGAAAATATATATATATATATATATATATATATATATATATATATATATATATATATATATATATATATATATATATATATATATGTGTGTGTGTGTGTGTGTTTGTGTATGTACACACATATATATTGACACACATAAACACAGATATACGTATATATGTACACACACACACACACACAGATATATATATATATAAATGCTCCTAATAATAAGTATAAATAGGGGTATTATAGGAAAAATTGACAAAAATTAAAACTTGCTCTTATAATTAGGACCAAAACTAACTCCAAAATGTGTTCCTATAATTAGGACCGGAGGGAGTATCTTTTATAAAAAGGAATAGGCCTTCCTCACATAGTGACTCTTATAATTAGGAATGGACAGGGTAATAGTACATAATTTGGATCATATATGCAAGAGTACAAAGCAACAATCTAAATTATTTTTGAAATAGGACAAGACATGGAAAATGAAAAGAAAATAGTAATTTCACATGCATGGAGAAGCAAGAGCATGTTGATTATTTTTTTGGTGGAAGCAAGAGCATGTTGATTGTCTAGTGGGTTGTTGTTACTTGTCATTCGGTGGAATGAGAGTTTGGAGATGGATACTAAACAGTGTAAGCTGTTTCACTCTTTGTGTACAACTATGTGTAAAATATGAAACATCATTTAATTAGCTTGACTTTCAAATACGATAGGTAGGACAAAACGGGAAGAAGAAGAAGAAGATTTTTTGTTTTTTGGTCAAAGGAAAATAAGAAGAAGAAGAAGAAGATTGATTAACTGATTGCGTAGGTATATTGGAAAGTGTTTTTGGGATCCCCTCCCCATGAGGTGACCATATTTGATGGGTACTGGCAGATAACAAATTGACGGTGGAAATTTTTTGAAAGGTGTTGCTTCTTTCTTTCTTTTCTTTTTTTTTTTTTTTTTTCATCGGTATCTAGAGTTTTTTCTTAATTAATCTGAATCTGACCCGGGTTGCACACTTGGCTATGGTAGGTGAGTCTCCCCGTAGGGCTTTTCTGTATTTATAAGGCTCGAAGTCGAGACCTTGCTTAAGCGATATAAACCGCTTACTACTTGTGCCAATACTCTGTTGGTAAAGGTGTTGCATTCTTTTTTTGGGGTTGTCCACCCGGTTCACTAGGAGACTAGTCTGGATCCGACCCAGGTCGCGCACATAGTTATGGTGGGTGAGTCTCTCAGTCGGGATTTTCTGCATTCGCAAGGGTCGAACTCGAGACATTACTTAAACGACACAAGTCGCTTACCACTTGTGTCAACCCCATTGATAAAGGTGTTGCATTTTTATTTGTGTTATATTATTTTTACAACAATTATAAAAAATAAATATAAAAGGGTACTGCTTAATGACTACAAAATACCCGAATATTTTTTTTTATCAATACACTAAATATAAACTGAAGATATGGGCTGTTGAAGATATGTGAACATTTAATAATTTTTTCTATTTATACTCCTAATTAATTATATATACTGTCTTTTTCCAAACATCTTTTTATTACATTTTTTCCATATATTCTTTTTCATTTTTTCCACTTATTCCCTGTGGTAATTACTCTCCCTATAAATATAGTCATATTTAAAAGAAAATATTTTAGTAAATACATTTTTAGACCTCAAAGTGGTTCCCCCAAGAAAATAATAATAATATGTAATTCGTTATAATATTACTTTAATTTGTAAGAAAAACTAGTTAATACTCTTTCCGGTCCAAAGTATAAGACGCCGTAAACTAATTTACAAATTCACACGAACCAAGAAAAAATGCTAGTTAAATTATTTAATGTGTCTTAAATTGATAAAATTTAACTACTTTAAAGTGGAAAATAATAATTAATTTCCTTGTCAAATGCCAATCTCTCATACTTCATCTAGTCCAACAATTATTAAAATCTTGTTAGTTAACAACAATAAATATATAAGATATGAACTTTTCTTTTCACTTATACCCTTATTTACAAAGAGGGTATATGAAAAATAATAAATGAAAATTTATTATAGAGAGATAATAAACCACATATATTTAATGAGGGGTAAAAATAAAAACACCAGTTTAAAATTATATTCAAAATGAAATACTATAAATGTTTTTACAAACTTAAAACGAAGCTTATATTTTATGATGAACTTGTTCTCAAATTTAAAACTTATATTTAGAGACGGATAGAATAGATTATTAAAGATCACTACTATAAGATAAATTATTTCTTATAAAAATAACCAAAATGAGTATATTTGACTAAAATTTTCTTTTAAAAAACTTCTTATATTTTGAAGCGAGGGAACATCTAACATTCACCATTTTAAAAACAGTCCCCACACATATTATATTCGATTCACATTTTCAGATACAGCGGCCTTGCTTGCTATTGGGGGAAGTGAAGGCCACACCTCTTCAATGTGTGAGCGATCCTTCCCTCAATGTGAGGATATTTACACCTTGACTCATTAATTTCCTCCATACGACATTAAAAAAAAAAAAAAGAATAATATCATTTGGTTTTAAATTAGGCAAAATAATATATTTATAAATCTTCTAATTTGTTAATAATAACTCTTTTACTTATCAATAGTATTTTTTCATTTGTCTATGAAAATTTTTCTAATACTCCATCCGGTCCTAAATATAAGACAGAGTTGATTTTTTTTTTTTTGGAAAATTAAGAAAGCTAAATAAGTTCCTTAATTATATTATATGTTGTGTATTATTAAATTATACTACCTCTGGTCCTAATTATAAGAACAGTTTTGTAGTACAAATTGCATTATAAAAGTGATTATATAATTAGGACCGGATGGAGTATATCAGTTCATTATTAGTCAAACTAATTAATTTGGAAAATAAAAAATACTCAATTAATTTAATTAACTTCCTTAATCACAAAAAAATCAATTTTGTTATATCTTTAGGATCGGAAAAAATATTATTTTTATAAGGGTTAAGGAGCAATTTGACCAACGAACCTTTACTTCAAGAGCGCCCAACACAAATAATTTTTAAGTGTATCAAAAATACCAATTTTTTTTTTAAAAAATGTGCAGTCAGCACAAAAAACTTTAGGTCCAGGAGCCCTCAGCACAAAAAAGTTTTAGTTCAGGAGCACCTAGCACAAAATCTTTTTACTCCATTTTTGTGCTGACTGCACATTTTTAAAAGTTTTTTAGTATTTTTGATCCATTTAAAAGTTATTTGTGTTAGACGCTCTTAAAGTAATAGTTCGTTCGCCAAATTGTTCTTTAACCCTTTTTATAATTGGGGCCTTGACGATATTTTACCTAAAAATAACACAAAGCATGGGCAGGTGCAGGAACGGGGGACCCATGAAAAGCAGGAGCACGTTGATTGTCTCGTGGTCGTTATTCGGTGGAAGAAGCCAAGATTAAGGGTTGAAAAAGTCAAAGAGCTTTGTAGAAGTTTGTGTACGATAGAGCGGCATCAGCGGCTCAGACTCAGAGACCAACACATGGCACACAATGCCACAACAAAATCCTCCTCCCCCCATTTTTGAATTCCATTTGAAATAAACAAATTTAACTAAATGTTTCTTTTTTATTTTTTTGGAATGAAAATGAAATGATGTGGTTTTTCTAGACTTTTTAAATATTCAAAATTAAATTTTAAATATATATTTTTTAAAATCATTCTTGTGATACTTATAATTTCTTTAAATCTTTTATTGGTATTTTTTTTTTTTTATCCTTCTAGCATTGCTAGCCCTATATATTGTACCACTTTTATTATATTTATAAGTTCATTTTGACCGAATCTCACATATCAAGGAAAGGTAGTTAACTCAATGATTATGGGGTAAATTTTCAACTTTGCCCTCATTTATGATTAAGTATTTTTCAACTGTTTTTTCTCTCTTTATCTTCATGAGTACAATTAATATGAGTAAAATTGTCACAATCTCATTTATTACATAAAACTGGACTTATAAATAAGATCAATTTTTTTAGTCAAAATAGACTTATAAATAGAACCAGATTGGTACTATGTTAGTATTATTAGCCTCTGTAGAGGAGTTAATTATAATGGCAAAGTAAAATTAAATATGTACATCAATAATGGTTTTTCTTATGTTTTTTGAAGGAACTTCATGCCTTTTTATTTAAGGGAAAAGACAGAAAAAAATTTAAAATTTGTAAAATTTTAAATCGGATATTTCCTAAAAAATGAGTTGTGAATTGCTTATTAAATTTTGTTATTCCCTTATCAACTTTTGATAATAAAATTGATTTGAGATTTTGCAATTTTAAAGTTCCTTTTTTGTCTTTTGCTCTTTTGAATTTTATTTATTATTAATAAGTCTAAAAAAAATTAATATTTAATTTCCATTGTAAGATTTTTCTAGGGTTTCACTAGCATGCGGTTGAAATTTTGGTTTGGTCTAAAAAATGATTTTGAAAAACTCTCCCGAGCGTCCATTATAACTGAGTAAAGATCTAATGAAAATAAAAATTATATAAATGTAATTGAAAAACAGATAAAATTATAAAAACCACGGTGCTAAAGTTTGGGCGTTTGGGTTAGTAGAATGGTTCAGGCTGTGGTTCAATGCAGACTGTAATAACTAAAATAATATTTAAATAAAAAAACATTGTTAATTTGCAATTTTTTTGATTTTTTTGTCAGATACAATTATTTATGATATTCATATATAAATTACACATAATCTAATACTTCATCTAATCCATAATATATATAATTTATTTGAGAGTTAATATTGGTTTTAAATATAAAACATATTTTTCATATTTATTAATATTTTCATAATTTACTCTTATTAATATTCTCTCAACATGTTATGTTAACTAATTTACTAACTTTTTTATATAATCAAATTAAATAATTAGGTCTTTATATTTATGATCTAATTGAGTAAAGTAGAGTTATTAAAGTACAAAACTAGAAATAAGATGGACTACTATTTTTTTAATAACATGCACTGTTATTAATATAGGTCACTTGTAGGGTAATAAATGAATTTTGAACAATTTTACCTTTGTTAACTTATATTAATAAATTAATAAAAATTACCACTCTGGTTTTATTTATAAGTCCACTTTGACCAAATCTCAGATACTAAGAAAAGTTGGTTGACACAATAATTATGGGGTAAATTTTCAATTTTGCCCTCATTTTATGATTGAGTATTTTTTAATTGTTTCTTCTCTCTGTATCTTCCTGGGTGCAATTAATATAGGTAAAACTGTCACAATCTCATTCATTACATGAAACTGAATTTATAAATACCACTCTAGTCTTATTTATAAGTTCAGTTTGACCAAATCTCACATACCAAGGAAAAGTAGTTTACACAATGATTATAGGGTAAATTTTCAATTTTACCCTCATTTATGATTGAGTATTTTTTAAATGTTTCTCATGTCTCTATCTTTATGAGTGTAATTAATATAGGTAAAATTGTCACAATTTCATTTATTACATGAACTTGACTTATAAATAGAACCAAATTTTTTGGTCAAACTGGATTTATAAATAGAATCAGAGTGGTAGGACCAAGTTTTTTTGGTCAAACTGGACTTATTAATAGGAGCAGAGTGATATTTCCAATAAAAATTAAGTTCAATGAACTGGTAGAGAGATGTAAATATAGTGAGATAAAGGAAAGTGAGAAAAGATGTGTATTCTTCATAAATAAGGGTAAACATATTTTTTTTTTATCTATCTAATTTTTGTTTTTGTTTTACGAGAATGAAATATAAATGATTTATAAAAAGCAACAGAAACACATGGTTCATCACCATAATTAAGATCTGACCAAATAATTTTATTTTACCCCGCAAAAACATAGAATTCAAATCGGGTGGGAATACCCAGGAAGGTGGGGCCGAAGGGCGACCAACTTAAATATAAATAATTAAATTAAATTGTCACAAAGGGAGGAAAAAGAAATAAATAATTAATTTATAGTTTGGTTTGGTAAGTTGGAGGAAGCTTGGGGATTGTGGTGGAGGTGGTGCCAGCACGGAACTCGAGGCAAAGGACAAAGGTCACGGTTATTGTCGGTTATGACAGTTTGCCACGTAATGTCCACGTGCTTCCCTATCATTTTGTTTCTTTCGTGGGCCCCACTCCCGTACCCCCTGTCATATTTCTCATTTTGACCGTTCCTCATTATGGTCTCGTTTTTACTTTTCCGTCCTTTTTTATATAAGATTTAATTTAATTTAATAATAAACACACTTTTATTTATTTTACTGTCGTTTTATCACATTATTTATTTATCATCATTACTCATTTTCTCTTACTCATTCATAAATATGAATATCTTTAAAAAAAATATTTATTACATATTTATTATTTTTAACTAATTTTAGTTATTTTCTAAAATTTTATCATTAAGTTAGAAAGACTTTATATATAAAGACCGAGGGAATATTTTCTACCAGACATATCTCTTTTATCTTCTCCCCTCTCATTACCTCTGTTCTCCCCGCGTCTCCTTTCCCTTTTACACTCATAAAATATCCAATATATTGATAATATATGCCTAATGCTTATTTATTTATCATTCTAGTCTTATTTATAAGTCCAGTTTGACCAAATTTCACATACTAAGGAGAGGTAGTTGACACAATGATTATGGAGGCAAATTTTCAATTTTGCCCTTATTTATGATTGAATGTTTTTTAATTGTTTCTTCTCTCTCTATCTTCATGTGTATAATTAATATGGGTAAAATTGTCACAATCTCATTTATTACATGAAAATGGACTTATAAATAGGACCAATTTTTTTTGGTCAAACTGGACTTATAAATAGGACCAGAGTGATATTTACTAGTCCCTCTGGTGCTTAAATAAATATTTTTTCTAATTTAGTTTTAATAATCATCGATATTTAGTATACAAACAAACAAACAATAAAGCCTTATTTCACTTGGTAGGGTTGACTAAGTGGATCAAACAACGCTATTGAGCTTAGTAAAAACTAAATCTCAAGATAGATTGTTAAGTAAGAGATCTTGCTCAATAACCTCATTGAACGTTCTCTTTGATCTTTCTCTGCTCCTCTTGACTAAGCTCCAAACAACTTGATTTACCATCCTCATTGGTGCATTTAATGATCTTCTCTATTCTTGTCTAGACCACCTAATTAATATGACTTTCTATACCATTTTTTTCTTTAATAGGTGTCACTTCAACTCTTTTTTGTACAAGTTCATTACAAATCTTATATTTTTTTGATATGATCACACATCCATCTCAATATTCTCATCTCAATTACCCCCACTTTGTTTTCATGAATCCTTCACAACCCAACATTCACAACCAATTGCTTGTCGAATAGCGGTACAATAAAATCAATAAAATTTTTCTTACTTTATTAGGTACTTCTTGATCACAAATAACTTCGGTATTTTTTCTTCTTTTAAACCACCCCTTTTAAATTCTATAATTAACATCTCCATCAATATTTAATATATAGTTGGTCAAAGATTATTTCATAGAAAATATTAAATTTCAAAAATTAAATTATTGTTTTATCTCAGGTCAAAAAACTAATTGTTTATTCATTTAATTTCCTAATGAAAAATTTTAAAAACACTATACTTCAGCTAACTTAATTTTAGATTTTATTATCTTTTAAGATATTTTATATAATTCATTTTCAACTACTTGAA
Organism: Acacia pycnantha; assembly: GCA_025563575.1. Taxonomy (NCBI): domain Eukaryota; kingdom Viridiplantae; phylum Streptophyta; class Magnoliopsida; order Fabales; family Fabaceae; genus Acacia; species Acacia pycnantha. Next base: position 974,009 of record JAMWYP010000096.1, on the reverse strand, counting down.
CTAATATTATTAAAATTCCTATAATCGATCTAATTTTCTGAGTAAATATCACAAATTTTTGTCTATAATAAACATAAGAACAGCATATTTAGAATGAAGTAATGAATTCTCCATAAATTCTTGGAAAGTGATTTGAATTTTATACGTGAAACACTCTTTTAGAAAGTGACTATTAGAGAGCAATAACCACAGGCCCAAATATACATTTCTATTAGTGGCAAAACAGAAAAGATAATAAGAAAATTGGGTACAAATCCTCATTTGAGAAATTAATTTGGGACTAGTATCTCACTACTACAGATTTGGGCATATATGAGTGTATAGCACTTAATAAATAACGGTTATATCGAATAAACATCATATATGCCGAGACGGAGGTCACACAAGGATATATAACGTTTAAAAATAACGGTTATTCATGCGCACCGTCATGTATTGCAAGATAGAATTTGCAGAAACATAAAATAATGGTTGCAATTAATAACCGTCATTTAACACTAACAAACGATTCATATTCCAACCTTATATTAGCGAAAACACAAACATAAACGACCAAAATGACATTTTATAATAAACAACCATCATGTAAAGAACAAATTTAAAAAGTACATTTTAAAAACCTCGTTTGGTCTGACATCAAATACCAGTTATCTTAAGTTAAATGCTTTAGAGCAAAGTCTTCAACTCTATTTATGCTGACCTATTCCTTTTGTTCTTAGTACTTTTCTAAAAAAGCACCTTTTCATAACCTTGTCCTTCACTCCCTCGTCATGATCAAAAGTCAGGGAGCTCTTTCTGTTCGCCCTCCTCCTCCACCACCACCACCTCCACAAGCTCCTCCCCCTCCTTGTCCTCCTCTTCTGCCTCTTCCTGAAAAGGAGGCTTTGCTAAAGATGGTGGCTAGCCTTGACCGCTCCACAAGGTGTCTCGGTAAACATACTTATGATCTGAATACGAAGTTGGACTTCATCCTTCATCACAATCAAGTTGTATATAATTACTTCTGGTCAGACCCTTCATCTCCCTCCTTAGATGTCGATGATGATCTGAGCAAAGGGGAGGGGCAGGAAGAGGAGGACATCGCTAATGCTTTTTTTTTTTTGAATATTTAAAAAAATTAATCGTTAGGGCAATGTAGGCCAAAAATATTAAAAAACTAATTGTCAGTTCATAGTTATTAGTGAACAATCGTTACTAATTTAGGAGATATTTTTACGATTATTAGAAAATAACTGTTACTTATGTTAACTTTGGAAATTTATAACGTAACTCTTTCCATTCCAAAGGACACATTTTGCTTAATCGATAACCCACGTAACCCTTTTCATTCTAAAGGACACGTTTAGCTCCTTCACCTCTGTAAACCCTTTATTAGAGAAGGACGAACAGAATGATGCAGCAGATCCTTCATCCTCATAAGTTTTTATTTTTGTTTGTTTATTCACACTCTCTTTTTTCCTTTTTTTCTTCTTTTTTTCTCTTTGTACTATGGGGTTAAATAATCAACTTCAAAATTATTTTAAAAAATGTCAAAAAATAACGGTTATTATGTAAAAGCCGTCACTTTTTAGATTACCATGTCTAATAGCTAACGGTTGTTAAGATAAAACCATCACCATTTACAAAACCTGACGATTGTGATGTGTAAAGTTGTAAACTTATAACAATGAGCAAGTTCCGTTAAGTCTTTTAAAACACCCGCTATCTCACGCTTTTTCATGTACATTCCTAAGTTATTACACTTTACATGTTTGTCTTTGGCCGAACGTTACCTACCATCCTCGAAATCCCATAACTCCAGTTGACTTTTCTGACTATCAACAGTCGCTTTTAGGCTAACCACACCCTCTACTGCTTTCCTTGAACTTTGATTTGATAGCCATGCGAGCTACTTCGATTGCCTTAACTCAGTTTTTTGTTTTGGAGTCTTAGCTAGGTTGCATTTCCTTCGCATGCTTTGTTATCCTTATTTTAAGCTATGGTTTCTCTTCTGCATTTTGCATTCTCATTATGCATTGGTTTTGACTATAGTCGTGCATCATGTTTTTATGGAAAACCTATTACTCTGTCCCTTGTGGCTAACTGAATGAGTTTTGTTTTCGAGTTGAAATGGCTAGTTCTACTTCTTCTGGAATTGATAATGCCCTTAGTTTTGAGAATGACCTTATTACTAGTATTCTCCCTTGTACTGATGTTGTCCCGAGGAAAACCAGAAACGAGACCCCAGAAGAGGCGTTGGAACAAGTGCGGGATATTGTAAGGAGGGGCCGCTACACCTTTACTTTTATGAATGAAGCAAAGTATTTGGGGAGAAAATTTCATGTGACATGGAACAATGACGGTCAATCTCTTAAGTTATCACACTTCATCAGCTACATCAGTGTAATGGTAGAGACCAAAGTTCCTATCACAACGAGTAACTCTCGTTGGGTACAGAAAATTACGGAGATGTTATTTAGGACAATATGAGGGTAAGGTATATATTCTACTAATTACTTTCTATGTACTTGTAAAAAATGCTTACTTGAATCATATGTTTTACAGTATGCATATCATCTAGACGAAACTTCTAGGAAATTTGTTATCAACAAGGCTGGGCAATCATTACGCACCTTCTAGCTATTTGCTCCCCGTGCCTGCAAAAGACACAAATACAATGGGAGAAGCTATGGGCAGTTTTGTTGCGTGGCCCCGCCGTCTACTTAGAGAATGCAAGACAATTAAGAAGTCCATCGCTCAAAAGAAGCTGCCTACTAAGTTCAAGCCCCCCACTAAGTCCAAGAAGAGGAAGTATCCTACCACCAATGATCAATTGGGAAGAATTATTTCTCATAGAATAAGCCTGTTGGCCAATCTCCCGAAAGTCCCTTCAAGAATTCATTGACAAGCTCTTTCCTTTTGACTCGTATCCAATGACCAATTTGAGAGAGAGGTCTTCAACCTAGTAGACCAAGAGGATGATATAAGCTAAGAGCTTGTTTCTGAGGTCTTGAATAAGTAGATAAAAAGTCAAGCTCTGTCAACTTCTTTATGAGGTATTTCTTCAACTGTGATTAAATAGTTAGTTGTTTAGAACTTTGATTACATTTTGATAAATTGGTTTTAGAATTTAAGCACCTGTACTGTACGTACGTCCTCCCTCATGGCCTCTAGACAAGATCAAGTTCATCCACCCTAACAATTTAAATAACCAGGGTGGTATGAAGGAAGATGTCAAGCAATATCATACAAGGTTTCTGGGGGATGAATTCATTAGGAGAAATCCAGATAGAAGGGATACTTACTTCTTTATGTCTTACATTCAAAGGTGGGAATATCATTATTTATTTTGTAATTGTCTTGATGGTGTGATATATTATTATCCATTAATCATTTCTTATAATTTAGTTCATCTTGCATGTTTATATATATATATATATATATAAAGAGCGGTGTACAAGTACAACACTTAAAATGGTCTCAAGTCCCCCAAAACCAACCTCACAAATGGCAGTTCCAAATGCGCCTTCCAATGGCCCTGTCTAAAGGTATATACATTATTCATCGATGTCTATAGTATTAAATTGAAGAACACATATGTTAAATCCTATGTTTTGATGATAACAAAACTTAAAAAGGTTTTGCATAGGATTTGAATGATGAACAAAGTACTTTGAATGAGGAAAGATCCATGTTTTGCAAAATTTGTTGGATTACTCGAGTGAACACTCAAGTGACAAAGAACTCATCAATGCAAGTCATTGGAAGTTCAAAAATAGATCACTCGAGTGACCATTAAAGTAATCTGATAGATTCTATATAAATAATCATGGCGATGTTTCTGAAAAAATGGTTTCACAAAATAAGATCACTCAAGTAACTACTCGAGTGATGTATTAAAATCCATCACCAACAAATCACCATAGTGATTTATCTAGTGACAATTGACTGCAAAATTTTCAAAGAGGAAATCACTTGAGTCACCACACGAGTGATGTTCCAAGTTTACTCGAGTGACCACTCAACGATGATGAGTTAAAATTCATCACTCGACACCAATCAAGTGATTTATTCCAGTGATGTTGCTCTGAAATATTTTAAAGGAAACATTATTTGAGTGGCCACTCGAGTGATGAGACAAAGAGCATCACTAGCACAACACTGTAGCGATCTTGGAAGTGTTCTAAAATCAAAAAAAAATTCTGAGTATAAAATCACTTGAGTGATATGTTAAAACAACATCACTAGCATAACACTCTAGCGATGTGATCAAGTGATATGCGTTTCTAAAAAATCAAGAAACAAAATCACTCGAGTGAACACTCAAGTGACCCTGTAATTTCTCATTACTAGCTGATCACTCAAGTGATATGAGGAGATCACTTGAGTAATCCCATTTTTGTGCATGATTAACACATTACTCTAGTGACCTATCCAATGCTTTGTAAGTTTTTTAAACTGCTAAGAAAAGATCACTCGGGTGATTCTTTCTCATAAAATAGAGTATCGCTTTGGAATTTTTTAAATCACTGGAATGATTATGAAATTTGTACTTCTTGCTTCTAATCATTATAACTGTATGTTTTCTATACTAGTACTTAAGTGTTATTATGGTGATCAAACAATGTTGAATACACAAACTGGAAAAAACACTTTTGTGTCAGAAGCATTAAATGTGAAGACATTCAAACGTTGAGCATTCTCTCTGCTCCAACGACAAATTCCTTGGATACAACGAATGTTCAAAGACTCAACGATATATATCAAAGACCAAGGAAACTCCAAATGGATACATTCAACAAGACAATGATCATTAATTCACTCTACTTATAAATACACAAAGCATTGAAAATGAATGTATCGAGCTTCAACGAACTACTATGAAAAAATTATGTCACATTTATTGCAAAGTCTTAAAGCTCTTAAGCTCAATTATGCATTTCAGTGATTATATATCTACTATTGTGAGAGATATTTATCGATTCATTTATTATTTGAGAGACTCAAGATTGTGAGATCTTGAGTGGGAATTAAATTGCAAAGTGTAAGGGGGAGCGATTGTTCTTAAAAAAGAACTAGCTTGTATTGAGTCACCAAGAGTGCAGCGAATCTTGAAGAATAGTAAAAACCTTAGAAGGCTTCTAAGGACCGGACGTAGATCAAGTGGTTTGGACCGAACGAGATAAATCTTGTGTGGTGACATCTCTTCAACTCTATCCTATTTTATTTACAGTTTTCATTAAAAAGTTTAAGATTTTAATTATTACCCAATTCACCCCCTCTTGGGTGAAAGTCTTGTTATAGCATTTGGTATAAGAGCCAAGTCTTCTTGTTTTAGGCTTAACAACCTAAGAAGGATCTGATGATGAGCATGGGTGAAGGAATACTTCCTAATGGAGCGTTAATCACTAGACCACCAGGATTCTGTGGAGAACATTTATCCTTTTGGAAGGTCGAATTCAAGGTATTCGTTACTACAAACAATATGGTCTTTGGTAAGTTATTCAAGATGGAGTTACGTTCAAATGAAGAGAGTTGAAGAAAGAATGATTCCAAAGATACCTAAAGAACTTGATGACAATGACAAGAAGCTAGTGACCCTCAACAGCAAAGCCATTCTGATGATTCAAAGTGCTTTGAGCCAAAAAGAATATTTCAGAATATGCACTATTCCCTTGGCCAAAGATATGTGGGAACCCTTGGAGATTGCACATGAAATAACTTCCAAAATCAAAGAAAATAGAGTCAACACTCTTGTCACCAAGTATGATCTATTTCGTATGAAGTTTGGAGAAAGTATAACTGAGTTTAAACTCAGATGTACACATTTAGTCAATCAACTCGTAGTATTGAGAAATACTTATGATCAAAATTCCTAAATGAGAAAAATTCCCCACATTCTCACTAAGGAGTGAGAAGCCAAAGTCACAGCAATAGAATAAGCCAAAAAAGAATCAATGAAACATGTTCTACCTCTTTGGAAGTCTTTTCTAATATGAAGGAAAACTAAAATTTAAGAGAGAGCTAGAGAAGATAGACGACAAGAAAAATAAAAGATTAGCTTTTAATACCGACAAAGAAAAGGAGCCAAAGGAAACAAAGGAGGAAGAAGAACTTAAAGATGATCATAAGAAGATTCAAAAAGTTCTACAAAAAGGATCAAGGGTTCAACAAATTCTACAAAGGTAGTACTAGTAGCAGAAAAGAAGAAAAAGACCATATCATATGATTTGAATGTGATAAAGCTGAACGCATCAAATCCAAATTTCCTGTTCATCTGAAGAATAAATAGAAGAGGAAGAACAAGCACTTCAAAAAGAAAGCATATGTCTCAACCATATGGGGAGACAATTCATCTGATGAAGAACGCAAAGATGAGGAAATCACCAACATCTATTTAGTAGCTCGTGAAGAGTCTGATGGTGAGGAGGCAAACGTTCTGAACCTACCTATGATGAATTACTTTTTGAGTATAACACATTACAATTCAATTTAGTAAAATAGTCAAAGAATTGGTAAGTTCTAAAAAGAAGGTCAAGTTACTTGAGGAACAACTCAAGGAAACTTATGTGAGTACTTGTAAAACTTATAGCATAAGAGACTTGCTCATGTCAATGTAAACCAGCTCCAAGTAGTCCTCAACAACATGGTGTAGTTCAAAGGAAGAATAGAGTTTTGACTAAAATGACAAGAGTAATGCTCAATGAGAAGGAAGTATCTCAAGTGTTCTGGGAAGACGCTTTGAGCATTGCATACTACATGTCAAATAGATCTTGCATTAGACCAACACCAAAAAAGGCACCTTACGACCTATACAAAGGAAGGAAACCAAACCTTACTCATCTATACATATTTGGCTGCAAATGCTTCATCCACAATAATAGTAAAGACAATCTTGGTAAATTCTATTCTAAAGCTGATGAAGGTTTATTTCTTGGGTATTCTAATAGAAGTAAGACATATAGAGTTTTTAACAAATATACTTGTGTTGTTGAAGAATCTATATAGAGTTTGTGTTTGCTGAAAATGAGCTTCTAGAGAAACATAGTGAAGATGAACCAGAAACAGTTCATAAAGAAAGAAACCAAGTTGGTCTATATAACTCCACACTTCTACATGATAAAATCAAAGAAAGTGTTGATCATAATCCAAACCAACCTAGAGCTTGGAAATATGTTAGAAATCACCCCATAGACCAAGTCATAGGTGATATAAGTGAAGGGGTGAAGATTATAAATAGAGTCTCAAATGAAGTTAGTTTTTCAACCTTTATTTTTGAAGTAGAGCCTTCTATTATTGAGAAAGCCCAATCAGATAGTGACCAGGTGATAGCAATGCAAGAAGCATTTGGTACCGCGGCCTAAAGATCATATGGTCATTGACACCAAATGGGTATACAAAAACAAACTTGATGAATGCGCAATTACTGTAAAAAAATAAGGCAAAATTGGTGGCCAAAGGCTATAATAAATAAGAAGGAATAGATTATGAGGAAACGTATGCTTCATAGCCAGATTGGAAGCCATACGAGTACTCTTAGCCTTTGCTCGTATAAAAGGATTTAAACTTTTTCAAATGGATGTTAAAAGTGCTTTTCTAAATGGTTATATTATGGAAGTCTATATAGAGCAACCCTTGGTTTTGAGGATGTAGCCAAACCTGATCATGTCTATAGACTTAAGAAACTTTATGTTCTCAAACATGCTCTAAGAGCTTGGTATGAATGATTAAACAAGTTTATCTTTAATCAAGACTTCGTTAAAGGGAAAGTAGACACAACATTATTCATCAAACACAAGAAACATGACATCTTAATTGTTCAAATTTATGTAGATGATTGATGAAGACCTTTTGTCATTAGCCTTGGGGTCCACAATCAAAAATTAACCAAGGATTGCGTATAGGCAAACCTAGGATCGTTCTCTCTTCTCGAGGAGCCTTTTATTGAATCCTAAGTAATCTAAATATCATGCAAATGCAATGGAAACAAAGGGGATTGGATTTGGATTTTTAAATTAATAAACCAAAATAGAAATGCAATTTAATTTAATGCTAACTATTATTTTTGGTATTTTTATAAAATGGAATGGAATATGAAAATAGAAATATAAATGATGGATGCATCTTGGTAATGAAGAAGTGACTATCATTGCTCAAAAATTATGGAGTTGAAACTCATTAAGTCTTAATTAGAAAAACCTCAAGATATCACTTAAGTCCAATATTCTCAATTAATAATAGCTCTTACGATCATAATCAACTACTACCTTTTGAGATATTGTTTAAAACCACTTAATGTGCAATTAAGATTGGAATAATGTAAACATGAGTCTTCTTGGAATTGAGTACTAATCAGTCCCTCAAATGCACAAATCAACCACATTAATTAGACAATATCAAGCTAACCAACATAGTCTCTTTGCAACCACAAGCAATTCAAATACATATAATCTTCATATTACAAATCCAATCTCAGTCACAAATATCAATCCATAAGAGACAATAATCATTAATCTCACCCAGAATCATACACAACAATTCCTAAATCTAGGCAATCGGTATATAAATCTAGACTATGGAATGATAGGAAAACTCCCTATGTAGTCCAAAGAAGCTCAAGCACAATTATCATCACCAAGAAACAGAGAAAATCAGCCCTCATTACTTTCGAGCACCGGCGGAAAATGCATATACTCGTCGGAATCTGGGAAAAGTCGCCGGAAAATTCAAGCTCTTGCCGGAAAGTTGCAAATTCACCTAACAGTTAAGGAACTCGTCGGAAGTTCCAAGAAAAGGCCAAAGAAGCTGCTCTGAAAGAATAAGGAAGGTCGCCGGTGGTTTGGGTGCTGATACTCACGGCGCTGACGGTGTTCACTGGAGAACGCAGAGGAAAGCCAACGATGGAGTGTGAGAATGGCAGATCGACGGTGGTGGTTCTGAGGTTCTACAAAGCTCGATCTCACCGGAGATGGAGGACGATGTGATGAGCAACGGAGCTCGCCGGCTGAAGCTTCTGTGATCTCGGACTTCCCTCTCTCACGTCTTCTATGGTGGTAACGGTGGTTGAGGGGTGGTGACTCGCCGGCGACCGTGGGATGATGGTGATGAAGTCACCGGCGAGAGGAAGAAGCAAGGTGGATGGAAGGGAGGAAGGAGAATTCCGATGCTTGTTCGAAGCTCTCTCTCTCTCGGCGCGTCTCTCCTCTGTCTCTCGTGTCTCTCTCGGTTTAATAATCAATTGAGGTCGAACCTAATTCCCTGGTCAAAACGCAGTGTTTGACCAGGGACCAAATTGAAAAGAGTGAAAACTTCTATAAGGGGACTAAAATGAAACTTTATAATTTGAGCCCAAACTTCCATTTTCAACTTGATTTAATTCCTTCAACCACCTACAATCAAAATTAATTAATCTGCATCAAATATTCTTAGAAAAATCAAAGATTAAGAGTAATAACAATTTTATGACAATTTTGCCCTTTTAATCTAAATTTAATGTATTTACTCTTAATATCAATTTATCACAAGAAAGACATTTTAAGCTCAACAACTATGACAAAATCCATTAAGAATCCCAATTAAATAATTAAAAATCATATAAAATATGGTTCAATCAATTCCCCCACACTTAAACCTTTGTACTCCTGAACAAAGGCAATTGAGTACAAGATTCCAAGTCCAAATCATTAATGTATTTAAAAGATGAGAAATTTCATAATTAGAAAGCAATGAATTAATTAATCAAATTCTTCAAGCCAACACTAGTCATAATCAAGGATGTAAAGAAATTAGCTGACCATACAATCCAAAATATTAAAATGAAGCACAAGAGGACTCTCAAGGTATTAGTGTTTCACTCATCTCACCTCATTGGAATAATTTCACTCTAGCTCACTTAATCAACACCTTACCATAGGCTTGTAACAACTCTCACATCTCCACTTGTTAATAGCAATTAATGTAATGAATCAAGAGGACTTTAAAGGCTTGTAATGATGGATGAAGGCTAAATGGAATGAATTAATGGAAAAAAAAAATAGTTTATATGCAAGTCACAATTAATAACTAAGTTCATAGCATCTAAATAACTTTACAAACTTTTGCCAATTCTTTTGAAAATCCATGAACAAATGCCTTCTTCATTTATTTTTGTTTTTTTAATACCCTTATTTCTTTCTTTCTTTCTTCTTCTTTTTTTTTTTTTTTCAAACTATACTCACTTTTTTTTTTTTTTTCAAAACACATGGCATTTCAAATTTTTATTGGCAATTCTCTTTTGATTTGTAGAATACTATGAACACTATGAGTAATGACATGCATATAACATAGGAAAGGCTCAAAGGGGAAAGCAAAGGGTACATGAATGTAGGTTTGTGTTTGGGTGAAAATGGTTTCGAATTGAATGCCTCTTTCATTTCCATCACAATAACGCAAATACCGTTTCGAAAAGAGTTGAAACAAGTTCTAGAAGGTGAAAAACCAAGTGAACATGCACACATGAAAAGACTTTAAGGCTCAAATATCCTTCCAACAAGGTTTTTCTCCAATGCTCACTCTAACAAAATCAATTGCATGGTAAACCAACCACAAAACATCTACTTAACTATTCCAAGTGTTAACCTTACAAACACAACCAATCAAAACATTGCAATCAACTATAATCATGCTTAACTCTTAAATGCACTAATGATTTATAAACTCTCATTTTCAAAATAAGGAGTAAGCAAAAATCCAATTGTGGGTTCATTTCTCTTCCCATTCACTTAAAAAGCAAAATATGGTTTTAAAAAGTTGCCAAAACACTAGATCTCATGAAAGCTCAAAATTTTTTTTTCTAGTTTTAGGCATTTTCTCATTTAAAAACAACCATTTAATTGGGACTCAAAATGTATTCCCCTCCCCCACACTTAATCAACACATTGTCCTCAATGTGAAAAATCACTCTAAAGAGAATGATAAACAAGGTAAAATTCAAGGCACAATGGTAATTAAGTAGGGTAGTGACCAAGAGAATGCAAAGCACACATAGGGGTTCTTATTCTACTTACTCAACTACATTATTTCTACTTTTCTATTGGATTGTGTCCCTCCCCACACTTATCTTCCTCATACAACAATTAAGCCCAAGTGATCATAGGAATTAGGAAGAAAATAAGTGAGGAAAGAGACAACCTTTGTTAGAGTATCTTAAGTCGCTTGAAGGAGAAGTTCTCATCACCAATGAGAATCATGCATTTGTCTTTAAAAATATCTTCTCTTCTATTGAATTTCCTTGTTGGAGGTGGCTCAGATCAATCAGAGAGGTCCAAGAATGTACGGTAGAGATTGACTCCCCTGATGATCTTTCCAACAATATGCCAGCAAAGAAGACAAGCAAATAGCAGTATCCCATCCAAAAATAGCAAGATGGAGAGATTTCAAGTGACGTAAATTTATTTTAGGAACTAAACTCTCCAAATAACTATCACATCCAAGGAAATCAACGACACTCCCGTCAAGAGGAGTCAAGCAACCGATTGCATTGTGAAAATTCTCTTGTGCTTGCAAAATGGAAGGTATGGAATCCAACTTAGTGTTGGAGTATACTACATCATTATTGCAATCACAAGAGATGGAAAGAAAAAGATTGGAAGAAGGAAGAGAATTTTTGAAATTGTCACCACCCGAGGGCTCCAAAATTTCAAAGCAATCATTTTTCTTTTCTAAATCGGGTGGCAAATCACAAGATAAGACTTGTTGGAAAGATTCATCAATATGTAGAATTTTATCAATCAAAATTTCAGAATCTTTGTTGCCAACAAGACTACAAGGAGGTGATCCAGTGGGAATTTTATGCATTTGGTATTCTAGGCTATGATCTTTCTCACTCATATCAACAACATAATCCACAAGTAATGCGAATCACTAAGCAAGTCGAATCACCAAATAATGCATCATTAATATCGGTGCAAATAGGACACCATGCATTATTAGCACATGCACAAATGAGAGAATCACTAACGATGCAAAATCAGGACAATCAACATGCCATTCAGCTAGAACGTCATCAACAACATTGGCATCTATGCTTGATTCAACCTTTCCAAAATTGACATGCTTACTATCATCAATAGTACAAGAGGATGCATTCTGATCAATGGTAGAGTCAACCACTTCACTAAATGCTTTCTTTCGAAGCTCAACAAGTAAATGACATTTTTCATGATAACAATCTACACATATTTTATATTCCTCACAAGAGCATGAAAATGTGTCATTCACTTTATTGCAATCATCACTAGTACTATGAAGAGAAGCATTTTCTACGTTAAAGCATCACATGTAGAAAGCGGAGTACACTCATCAACAAGTACAATCGAATCTCTACTACTAAAGCCAATTGGTTGAGCAATTACATTTTCAAACAATTGAGGGATTCAACAATGATTGCCTCGTCCACCTCATCATCGCTCAAATCATGAATTGCTTCATTAGTTAGAGTAGTGTGAGAGCCTACTTCTACAGGGATAAGATCATTACCAAATGGGAAGGAAGACTCTTCAATGTGCTTTTGTACTTGCGTCACTTCTTGTGCATGTGTGACCATGAGAGAATGGTTTTCTTGAAAATTCATTTGCAACACTTGTGATTGTTGTTCAATTTCTTTTCCTAATCTCTCACTCATTTTCACTTGGTGTTCCATTCTTCTAAGAATAGATTCCATTTCTTGATGAAAATTGTCCTTATGTGACCACTCCTCATTTATAGCCCAAGCCGTTTGATTTTGAAAATCTCCAATGACTTCACAAAGGGAAGATTCTTGGTTGGGCACACATGGTTGAGAGTGAGGTCCATAAGGTGGCCCAAATGAGTATAAGGATTCATAAGATGGATGGTATGGTTCGGGAGTGGGATGAAAGGAAGGATGGTATGGTGAGTGAGAGGGTTGATGATATTGTTGAAATGGAGGTTGGTGGAGTGGTTCATGTAATGGGTGGTGGGATGGGCCATGACATTCTTGATTGCCTACAAAAGAGTGAGAATTGAAAGGTAGATTATGATTGTCATAAAACCAAGCCATGAAAGTTCAATACAATTAATTCCCAATGAATTACAAAATAAGTATCTATCTATAAACTATAAAAACTAAGAAAAGGAGTCTAAGAAAATTCAAATGCAAATGAAAAAGAAAAGAAGAAGATTTTTTTTTTTTTTTTAAATGACAAAAGATGCAAGTATGCTATGAATTAACTTGGAGACATGGTGAATTCAAACAAATAAGCTCAAAATCATATCAAATTTAATACAAACACACCACACAGAAGCTACCAAGTCAAGACAATGCAATAATGCAATGAATTCTATGCAAGCTACCTAAATGCAAAAACCCTAAACTATATGCAATGAAAAATAAAAAAAATAAAAATGTAAAACTAACAAGCTTCACACGAGAAACCCCTTGTCAAAAGTAAATTTGACAATTAGATTACCTAGGAGCCAATTACTTAGCTCCCGGCAACGGCGCCATTTGATGAAGACCTTTTGTCATTAGCCTTGGGGTCCACAATCAACAATTAACCAAGGATTGCGTATAGGCAAACCTAGGATCGTTCTCTCTTCTCGAGGAGCCTTTTATTGAATCCTAAGTAATCTAAATGTCATGCAAATGCAATGGAAACAAAGGGGATTGGGTTTGGATTTTTAAATTAATAAACCAAAATAGAAATGCAATTTAATTAAATGCTAACTATTATTTTTGGTATTTTTATAAAATGGAATGGAATATGAAAATGGAAATATAAATGATGGATGCTTGTTGGTAATGAAGAAGTGACTATCCTTGCTCAAAAATTATGGAGTTAAAACTCATTAAGTCTTAATTAGAAAAACCTCAAGATATCACTTAAGTCCAATATTCTCAATTAATAATAGCTCTTACGATCGTAATCAACTACTACCTTTTGAGATATTGTTTAAAACCACTTAATGTGCAATTAAGATTGGAATAATGTAAACATGAGTCTTCTTGGAATTGAGTACTAATCGGTCCCTCAAATGCACAAATCAACCACATTAATTAGACAATATCAAGCTAACCAACATAGTCTCTTTGCAACCACAAGCAATTCAAATACATATAATCTTCATATTACAAATACAATCTCGCCACAAATATCAATCCATAAGAGACAATAATCATTAATCTCACCCGTAATCATACACAACAATTCCTAAATCTAGGCAATCGTATATAAATCTAGACTATGGAATGATAGGAAAACTCCCTATGTAGTCCATAGAGCTCAAGAACAATTATCATCACCAAGAAACAGAGAAAATCAGCCCCTCATTACTTTCGAGCACCGGCCGAAAATGCATATACTCGCCGGAATCTGGGAAAAGTCGCCGGAAAATTCAAGCTCTTGCCGGAAAGTTGCAAATTCACCTAACAGTTAAGGAACTCGTCAAGTTCCAAGAAAAGGCCAAAGAAGGTGCTCGAAAGAATAAGGAAGGTCGCCAGTGGTTTGGGTGCCAATACTCACTGGCCCGACGGTGTTCACCGGAGAACGCAGAGGAAAGCCAACGATGGAGTGTGAGAATGGCGGATCGACGGTGGTGGTTCGAGGTTCTACAAAGCTCGATCTCACCGGAGATGGAGGACGATGTGATGAGCAACGGAGCTCGCCGGCCGAAGCTTCGTGATCTCGGGCTTCCCTCTCTCACGTCTTCTATGGTGGTAACGGTGGTTGAGGGGTGGTGACTCGGTGGCTCGGCGACCGTGGGATGATGGTGATGAAGTCACCCACGAGAGGAAGAAGCAAGGTGGATGGAAGGGAGGAAGGAGAATTCGATGCTTGTTCGAAGCTCTCCCGCGGCGCCCCTGGCTCTCCTCAAAATCGTGGGCCTCTCGGTTTAATAATCAATTGAGGCTGAACCTAATTCCCCGGTCAAAACGCAAGTTTTGACCAGGGGACCAAATTGAAAAGAGTGAAAACTTCTATAAGGGGGACTAAAATGAAACTTTATAATTTGAGCCCAAACTTCCTTTTTCAAACTGATTTAATTCCTTCAACCACCTACAATCAAAATTAATTAATCTGCATCAAATATTCTTAGAAAAATCAAAGATTAAGAGTAATAACAATTTTATGACAATTTTGCCCTTTTAATCTAAATTTAATGTATTTACTCTTAATATCAATTTATCACAAGAAAGACATTTTAAGCTCAACAACTATGACAAAATCCATTAAGAATCCCAATTAAATAATGAAAAATCATATAAAATATGGTTCAATCAATGATATTATATTCGGTGCTACTAATGACTCTCTATATCAATAATTTTCTAAGACTATGTAGGGATAATTTGAAATTTTTATGATAGGAGAACTAAATTTCTTCCTCGAATTACAAATTAAGCAAAAGAAGAATGAAATATTCATATCTCAAACCAAATATCTTAAGGAGCTGTTGAAGAAATTTGGCGTGGATCAAGCAAATGGAGCAGATACTCTAATGAGTTGAACAACATTGCTTGATGTTGATGTCAAGGGTGCAGACTACAATTACAAAGTATCGAGGAATTGTTGGCTCATACTCTACCTCATTGAAACTAGACTTGACATTCAATTCAATGTGGGTATGTGTGCAAGATATCAATCCGCACCTAAAGAATCTCATGCTGAGACAGTAAAGAGGATATTTAGATATCCTGCCGACACGACTGAACTTGGCATATGGTATCCAAAAGGAGAAAATGAGTATCTTATTGCATACTTTGATTTAGACCATAGAGGATATAAGACTGATAGGAAGAGCACAAGTGGTCAATATCCATCTCTTGGTGGCTCTATAGTATCATGGTTCATTAAGAAGCAAAACACAATGTCCTTATCATCTACTGAAGCTAAATACATCGCTGCCTCAAGTTGTTGTGCACAAGTTCTATAGTTAAAGAAACAACTTCAAGACCTAAGAATTCACTTAAAGGAAATTCCAATTTATTGTGACAATACTAGCACAATAATCCTAGCCAAGAATCCAGTTCAACACTAAAAAACCAAGCACATTGATGTGAGACATCAGTTCATCAGAGATCATGTCTAGAAGAAGGATGTCATAGTGGTTTTTATCCCTACACATCTCCAAATAGCTGACATCTTCACAAAACCACTGGTAAATGACAATTCTTGTATATACGAAGAGAATTGGGAATGGTAAATCCCAATGAGTTGTAAGTTAATCTTTATCTCTTAAACATTTATTATACTTGTTTTGATGATTAAGATATTAATTTAAACATCAGAGTATCTAGGAAGTTTTATTGCACAATTTGTATAAATACTTTGTTACAAGATAGCATAAACAGAGATAAACAAAGTAACTCATTACCACAACATCACTCGAGTGATGTCTGCTAGTAATGAAGAACATCACTTGAGTGATAAGATGGTGAGACACGACTCCAAAAACAACTCTAACAGTCGGAAGTGAAGAGGAGGATATTGAAAAAGTTAGGGAGTAAGACAGTCAGGAATCACTTAAGTGACCACTCAAGTGATCATCTAAGAATAACTCAAGTGCTCATTTAAGTGATCATTAGTGTTGAAAGAGGAGCCAAATAATTCATGATCCAACAAGAAAACAGAGGCTAGAATGTATCATTCTTCTTAATAAGGACCTATTCTCGAATAATTACAAGATTATTTGGGTTAGGTATCAAATTTCTAACCTTGTTAAACTTTTTTGGGTATGATCACTCGAGTGACCAGTCAAGTGATGTCAGGGAACAACATTTATTTTTATGGAAGTAATGTCATTTTTATCAAATCACTTTATGTACAAATCTCAGTGCTCTGATGAATCTTTCCACATTTTATTCCCCACACATCTATGATCAAAATCCCTCAATTTTTACCACCAATCACTTCCAAAAACTTCTAAAATCCTTTTCCCTAAGATACCAAAGTTCTAACAGCTGATTCATAAAATTTCAGGTTTTTTAGTATCAATCATCATGGTAAGAACCAAGACTGCTATTCAGCAAAAGAAAGAGTCATCTGAGTCTCTATCCGAGCCAACTCTGAAGTTGAATCCGAAGAAGCCTTCTTGACCAAAGGTTCTAGATAGAGCTCCTCCTAAATCTTAACCTAAAGCTAAGGGTGTTATGATCAAAGAACCAGTAGTAACCCAATCAAAGACCAAAGCCACCACTTTGGAGGGAAAGGGAAAATCAAAGGCTCCTCCTAGTCAATTGGGTTTGGACTCAGATTGGGACACACCTTTGTGAAATGAAAGAGATCAACAAGAGGCTAGATACAATGCCAGGATTAACAAAATAATGGCCAATATGCTTGAAGAAGCAATGAGCACTAAAATCCCTACCAAGCTGAGGCAAGAACACAGAAGCCAAGAGGGACAGTCTTCAGTACTCACTCAACCTGAAGCATCTCATGAAGTAGAGGGAAAAGAAGAAAATGAAGAATAGGAAAAGGGGAAGAAGACATCATAGTGGCACCAACGGCTTCCTAGCAACCTAGTTAGTAGATTCCAAGAAGTTTACCGAATACTTTCTTAGATGCAATATTTGTAAGATGTTCTATGTGAATTTGAGTTCTATGTTTGAAGCAATAAAATTGGATTTATCTGAGTATCTTGGACATTACATGCCTTGGCTCTCTGTATACCTACCTTATTGTCCAAAGGTAGTTAGGAATTTTTATTGCAATCTAGATCTAGTTGAGGATTGCACAAATGGAGGCTTTGTAGTGGAAGAAGAGCTTGAGACGACAGTTAGAGGAAAGAAATTCTTGACCTCAGCCTCAAGGATTAAAAAATGGCTTGGGATTAAGAAGCCACCGAAGGATGCTCTAGCAAAGCTCAACCCTGATCAGATATTTAGCATTATAAGAGCTTGTAAACAAGTAGGACCACTGACCCTTAAACCAAGTGATATGTGTGATCTTCATAGGGTTCTTTGGTATATTTACTCAAGGGCCATTGTGAACAAGTCCAACAACTTTACTCACTTTATTGACAAAGATTATGGACTTATGGCTTCGTTGTTGAGTAAAGAAGAAAGGAATTTGGGAGCATTGATCTTCTATGAGATTAAAAGGTATAGGTATTTAGGCACCAAGACTACACTTATGCCCTATCCTTAACTGATCTCACTTATTCTCAAAACAAACAAGACATGGTACTTGGATTTGAATGAGCCTATAGAGAGATTGCTACTAGTTAAGAGGAATCAGATTGGGAAGCTTGGCATTGATCTTCTATTGAGGCATGCATTGGTCACCACTCCCAAGAAGAGGAAGACACCAAACTCTAAGGCTGCAAAAATGGATGATATTCAACCCTCAGCTTCGACCACATCCAACGCACCTTCCTTCCTTGGTTATACTATTTAGATCTATCTAAAGGATGTTCTTCAAGGATTTCATGTAGATCTGGAAAACGTAAATGCTAAGTTTGTATCCCATATTGATGAAAAGATGGGTTAGATATGTATTGTTATGAATGAGCATCACAAAGCAGTACTAGCACATTAGGAGGTCCAGACCAACATGATATTTGAGATTGCTAATCTCCTTTGATCTTTCCACAAGAAGATTGATACTCTGGTACCTAGTTCCTTCACACCTATTCGACCCACTTCAGTGTCTGTTGCTACTTCATCTGCCATTGAGCCCTCTCCAGGCAATATTCTATTCTTTATAGCCGATCCTACTTCATCCGCCCCAGTCCACATTGCTATGGATGAGCCTATCCCACTTCAGCATGCCTCTAGTCCTTTCATTTCAAATCCCATACCCTCTAGCTCCCTTCCTCATGATGAGCATATTCTTTCAACCCAATCTCCTCAATCTCATTACTTTGATAATTATGATACTCAAGACTGAGAAGATTGATGAAGAGATTGAAGTATCTGAAAGTTCTCATCCTCCACCACCACCACAATATATTCCTCTCTATGTGCCTGACCTTTAAGATCCAGTTAGGATTCCTGCTCTTCACTTGCTAGAGCCTGTGCCATATGATTCCCACACCTTTCCCCACCAGGAGGGTCTTACTATTGATGATTTCTCTTCTCCTTTACAGGCCACTCCTCTTACCACCATATACTAATCCTCTTAGCCACCCAATGCTCCTCTTTGATCTAAACCATCTTTTGTCCACTCTTCCCTTTCTGATAATGCCAAAAAAGGGGGAGAAGACTCAGAGTGATACTGATGGTGGTGACATTGCTGCTTCATAGAGTCATGTTTTTTAGCGTTTTGTATTTCATGTTCATGTTCAAAATTTGTGTATACGTGACTAACCATTTCAACTTATGTATGAACATGTTGCTAGTATGAATGATTTGCTATTTTGACTTGTGTTTTCTCTCTTATGTTATTTTTGTACAAAATACTTTCCAAATACTAGCTTTCAAAATTCATAAGTTTTGTCATCATAAAAAAGAGGGAGAATGTTAGATCCTATATTTTGATGATAACAAAGCTTGGAAAGGTTTTGCATAGGATTTGTATGATGAACAAAGTACTTTGAACAAGAAAAGATCCCTATTTTGCAAAATCTGTTGGATCACCTGAGTGACAAAGAACTCATTACTGCAAGTCATTGGAAGTTGAAAAACAGATCACTCGAGTGACCACTCGAGTCATGTGATAAATACTAGATAAAACATCTTGGTGATCTTTCTAATCAAACAAGGTTTAATTTACAAACTGGAAGAAGCACTTTTGTGTTAGAAGCATTAAATGCAAAGACATTCAAACGTTGAACATTCTCTCTGCTCCAACAGCTAATTCCTTAGACACAATGAATGTTCAAAGACTTAACGGATATATATCAAAGACTAAGGAAACTCCAATGGATACATTCAACAAGAAATCGGTCATTAATTCACTTTACTTATAAATACCCAGAGCATTGAAGACGAATGTATCGAACTTCAATGAACTACTACAAAAAGCTTCTGTTAGATTTATTGCAAAGTCTTAATGCTCTTAAGCTTGATTATGTACTTTAGTAATCATATATCTACTCTTGTGAGAGATATTTATTAATTCATTTATTATCTGAGAGACTCAAGATTGTGGGATCTTTAGTGGGCATTAAATTGTGAAGTGTAAGGGGGGTGATTGTTCTTGAAAAAGAACTAGCTTGTACTGAGGCACTAAGAGCCTAACGAATCTTGGAGAATACTGAAAATCTCATAAGGCTTTTTGTGGACTGGACGTAGGTTAAGTGATTTGAACCGAACCAATATAAATCTTGTGTGGTGACATATCTACAACCCTATCCTATTTCTTTCTTGGGTATAAGTCTTGATCTAACAACATACAATTTATATATATGACTGACTGAAAAATTTTTCTTCTCATTTCTTTATAGTGCCCAAAGCAACTAGACATGAGTATTAATTGTGGGTACTGCATGATGCAGTACATGAAGGATATAATCACCCACAATCATGAAAATATTTATATAAATAAGATATATTATATGCTTAATTCGTTCTTATACATTCATTCAGCTATATATGACAATATCTAATTTTCATCTATTGTTTTCGTTTGCTTACAATATTTGAATGCTTCTTGCACAATGTTTAGCAACTTACAAATGGAAGAAGTGGCTGAAGAGTTGGCGACGTATGTGCAACATTAGTGGGAGAGTAAATATATCAAAGGACTATAAATTTCTAAATACTGATGATTTGTTTGTTTTAAAGTTTTGGTTTTAATAGTGTATACATAACAAGAATAACTGTAAATATATTATGAATTGTTGTATTATTTTGTATATGAATGAATGTGAATATATATTGTATTTGTTATGCATAAATATATATGTAAGGGGATATCGAAAGCAGAACCCCCCAATTGTTTTTTTTTTCAAAAATAGCTTTGATAAATCACGGTTGATACCTAACACCCGTTATTTATGTCAACTATATATAACAATTGTTTATGTAAATTCATTAGCATTACTTTCAATATATAAAGTTGTTTTAGGTCTAGAATATATAATGGTTCAGAACTATAATTTATCTGCACGGAGCATATATAGCGTCAGCTTATATGAAGGTTCAGAAGTGTGATATATAGCAAAAATAACTTTCATATATCACGATTTCTGTAGTAGTACTTGAAACATTTAGGTACTTAAGAATAAATAACTGTAAAGGGAGAAAAACCAAATTACTCTTGGGTAAGGTATCTGCACATTAGGGAATGTGACTTGCATAACTAGGGAAGGTATTTGCATATTAGAGAATTTGTACATTAGGGAAGATATTTGCATATTTGGGAATGATTCCAGAGGAGGGAGAACGATTCTAGATATGAAATCAGATTTCACGCTCTTCCACTACCTTGAAATACCGTCATTCTTCCAAACTCAATTAACTTTGACATCGACCTCAACTTGGAAGCCTCTAACGGCTGCACGATGTCGAACTTGACCATGGCAACGAAGACATCGCAGGCTCGAGAGGCCTTTTTCTCAAGGTGTGAAAGTACTAAACCAGAAGTGAGACTTTTACAGGTGGCGTGCGAATCTTATAAGGAAGAGGAGGAAAAGAGTAATTTGGCTTTTCTTCTATCACAATTATTTACACCAAGGACCTAAATGTTTGAGGTACTATTCTCCAATTAATTTTTTCAAATAGTGATTTTTTTCTCAATTTTTTAAAGATCGGATCGAAGTATGTCTAGCTTCATTGGTTGCATATATACCCTCTCTATTTCAAAATGTGTCTTTTAATTTGAGGTACCTATATGTTGGTTAAGAAAGGTAATTAATACATAAAAACACTATCTATATTTACAATTTTTTTCCCTAAATCTTAAGAAATGCTTTTTGAAGTTGTTGAAATAAATAATAATAATATAATATAAATTTTTTAAAACTTTTTAAAGCGTTAATAAAATGATTTTTTTTTTCCAAACAAATTTTTTTTTGACCTTAAACAATTTATATTTTGAAAGAATGGAATATTTTTATATATAAAAACTAACTTACCTATTATATAGAGGATTTAAACTCACAATCTTACTATTAAAATAAAACTTTAAAAGAAGTGTTTTGCGACAATGGAGGGAGTATTTGATAAGGGATAACACACTGATATTAATTTATAAATAGAGAGATAGGATCACGATGAGCCTAATTTCCACAGTCACAATGGCCACTATAACAACATAATATTAAATACTATTAATAATTAATATTCTTTTCAGGATTTGAATAACGATGAATCAATAAATTAATGTTACGATATTCAAGTGGAATCAAATGTAAACAGTCACGTAAACATTTTTTCGCTTTAAAAATTCAAGCCATTCGGTGCCATAAATCAAGAATACAAGATTTTACTCTATACATTTCTCATTAAACTAAAATGTAGAATAATATTTCTACATTCGAGAGATATTTTTATAATTAATTAAGAAATAAGCAAAAAAGTTATATAGCTCCAATAAAATTAATTAAAACTAAACATAAGGTATTTCATTTTCTTAAAAAATTGGTGAAATGTTTGTGTTTAAAAATTTTATTGACAAGAATGATTTGTATTCAAATATCAGTACTTTATATATATATATAATATGTTACTTTTCTTGTATAAACATTTTTGACCAATAAAACTTCTAAATAAGGAGTCTTAACCAATAAAATTTCCAACTTTTTTCTACCTTTTACTAAAGAAAAAAATAAATTCACCTAATGATGAGAGAAACACATGCCGCTCCACTATTAAACTATAAAGAGTGGAGACAACCCGTGAAAGAACATAGTCGACAACAGAACAAAGATGGCTAATATTGATTTTGCTGAAAATCTAACTGAAATAATATAATGAAGCAAAACAGCTCAAATATAATAATCATCATACTCAAATCAAGCAACAGCCTTCCCAACAATCTCAATGGGATCCCAAGAAAATTTAATGTTTATTTAATTTTTAATTTTCAAAGATGCCAACAATGTTTGAAAAGTTAGATCCAATGTTAAACTAGAAAGACGAGTCTTCATTTTCATGGTTTAATCAATTAAACCGGCGCTTGAATCGGTAACATAATAGTAAAATAGCCAACAAAGATTGATCCAAATTGAGGACCTTGTGGTTGTAGGTAGGCATCTCTAAGTATCTCTGTAAGTATTCTTTAAGTGCGGAACCATCTCTGAACCCTAGCAACTTGAGACTAAACTCACCAATTTTTTTTTACCAAAAAAAAATAATTAAATACAAATAATAAAATGCATATATAATAATATATATAAGAAGTAAATTCAAAATAAATCTAATCTTCCATAAACTCACCAAATTTTTTTTAACCAAAAAACAATAATTAAATGCATATATAATAATATATATAAGAAGTAAATTCAAAATAAATCTAATCTTCCATATAATCAAACCATGATATATGAAGTTTTCAATAAAATAACCCCATATTATACTTAAAAATGGTCTGAACTTTTATTAAGGTTTTCGAGATTTTTTTTTTTTTTTAAAAAACTTTTTCATGTTTTAATTGATTTTTTTTTTTTGGGGTCTTTTTTCCATCAAAGATAAAATCCATTTGATTCTCTAAAAGTTGTTTCTGTTTAATGGTTGCTCAGTTTCAGTCCAAATCAGCTCAACTGTAAAAACTAAAAAACAGTTTTCTGGTCCTAACCGAACTATCAATAAATTTAGATCGATGGCCTAACCGGTCAAACTGTCTGATCGGACTCAGTTTTCAAAAGAATGGATTGAAGGTTGAGGCGTTGAGCCTTACTCACCATCTGTTTTCTGTGGGTCCTCTTTGTCTGTTTTGGTTGGCTCTTGGCTGGTCCAAATAACCGACAGTCATATTCCATAACTAAGCACATCATGAGATGATATGGATGAGAAATAACTAAATTATTAAACCTAAGAAAATATGAATAAGTGTGGAAACGGTTTCTAAGTATTTTACTTTTTTTATGATGTATTTCCTCATTAATCAATGATAATAGTCCTAACAATTCAAAAAAAAAAAATCTGCTGTATTAATGGCCTCACTCGTTAGTGTCATGTCAACATGTATTCCAATTTTTGGTAAATAAAAATTTCAGTGCATTAGGTTTTAGTGAAGGGCCAAGACAAGACAAGTTTGAGTTATATTCCCTCCCGTCCTTAATGTAAAATATATTTGAGGAGTTGATTTTGATTCTAAATATAAAACATAGTTTTTATATCTGTTAGTCTTTTCTTAATTTACTTATATTGATGTTGCTACAACAGTAATCACGGAGAAAATGAAATGAGTGAACTAAAGAAGATTTACTAGTGTGTTTTAGAAAATACACATCAGATTAACTAACTTTTTTAATCTAATCAAATTAGATAAATATGTTTTATTTTAAGGACATGAGGGAGTAGCTCCATTGAGAATAATAACAAAAATATTTACAATTACATATTATATATCCATCAATAAAGTGCCTTTTATACCATTAGTGGATCATACTCGCACTCTTTTTTTTTTTTTTTAATTAAGGGTATATAGTCTCTAAGCTTGGAGCGTACGTAAAGGGTTTTTCTTCTCCTAACAACTGCACTTTCTGAAATTCAAAATTGTGTTGTCTTCCTTATGGAGGTGAGACTGCTTATCATCTCAACCAACATCTTATTAGTATCATACTCGCACTCTAGTGGGGTATGAGATGAATTGCATTTTAATTAATATATTTTTTCTTTATTTTTTTCGTCATGATAATTCATAAACATAAGTTTATGAAAAATTAGCCTGATCATTGAATTGGTGAAGACAGTGGTTTAAGGTGAATATAGTGACTGAACCTAGGTCAATCCAATCATACGAATAAAATGATATAATCTAATTAAAATATAAAAAATTATATAATTTTAATAAATAATGCATTAATTTATAAGTAAAAAAAACGTTCATATATAAATCACACATAATTCAATAATAATAAAAAAAGAGTTACTCAAATTCAAACATGAATGACTGCTATTTTTTTTTTAATTGAAAGACATTATTTCATGCTCAACAAAGGGAGGAAAAAATATATAAAACTAACCGGATCAACTGTCCCAAACTTCTGATTGAAGGGACCAAATTCATTAATATGACTAACCAGACTCGAGTTGGGTTTTTAATACCAAGATAAAAAAACATAGACAAGTGAGTTTAAGTTAAAGAGAATCCAACAAGGATCCACTTTTTCGGATGCATTCACCAACCAAGACATGATAAACAAAGTACGTCCTGAACAGTTACAGTAATAAGAACCTTAGAACAGATCAAAACCCCTTTAACAAATAATAAAAACTAGAAATCTTGGGCGGCCAAATTTCTGTCAAATCCAACCCACCGACAAAAGTACTAATTAAGGGGATCGGAATCGTTATCCCATAATTAAGATTTTATAATATGAGAGAGATTCTATGCTCAACTTCAATAAATTACCAAAAAGTGTGTGTAACCACACTGTATTTATTTTTAGCTTAAAACACATAAATATACCCACTCTCTCAGAGTATATATATCATAAAGTGTTCTAATTTTTGTTTGTTATACATTTTTCTGGTTTTGTTGATGACCTTTTGTATTGTTGTAAACCTTTTGCTAATTTTCACATTCCGATAATGTAATCTGGGATGTTCTCCCAACTAAATTAGATTGTGATTCTACGCGTTTTCTCATTGAAAAACTCAAAAACTCATTAAATTCCTCATTGTGTGTGTGTGTGTATATATGGTAAGGTTAGGTTAAAAAAAGCTAATCACTAAACTTGTCAACAAAGATTTGAACCCTATAATACTTTTTAGAGTGTTGATATACCTAAATAAAACTAAAAATTTTTTGAACAAAATTTAGGTTCATTTGTTTATATCTATTATAACAAATTCTCCAATCAAATCTTAGTACAAATAAGTGGGGGTGGGGTTCAAATCTTCCCACCCATTTTGTTTACACAAAATGTTGATAACTTGGGTCACCAATGCCATTCAATGTAAGTAATACAAACAAAAATATACATATTAACTTTTGATTTTTAATTCAAGCCCATTAACAAAATTTAGATAATGAATTGACAAGTTTAGATTGCAATTTTCGTTTTTTAAGTAAAAAATTCACTTACTCTTTGAAGCCATTCACAAGTTTATATAAGAAATTCGCAACTTTCGTTTAATTAAAAAATTTGCTTACTCTCTCAGGCCATTCACAAGTTTAGATAAAGAATTTAAAACTTTCAATTTTTAAGTAAAAAATTCATTTACTCTCTCAGGCTATTCACAAGTTTAGATAAGGCATTTACAACTTAAAAAAAAAAAAAACCCTAAACCCTAAATAGTTGTAAGTTACTTATCTAGACTTGTCAATTTCTTATTTAAACTTACCAATGGCCTAATAGTATGAATTTTTAACTTGGCAAATGAAATTTGTAAATTCCTAATCTAAATTTGTTAATTCCTTATCTAAATTTGTGAATGGCTTGAGAGAGTAACTGTATTTTTTACTTAAAAAACGAAAAGTGTTAATTCCTTCTCTAAACTTGTTAATGGACTTAGGTTAAAATTCAAGTGCGTGTGTGCACGCACGCATTATTTATATTGAATCACAATGGTGGCCTAATGGTTACTAACATTTTGTGCAAACATAGTAGTGGGGGATCGAATCCTACCTCCACCATCTTGGGAATAATATTCCCCAAAGTGAATATTCTGGAGGAGCTCTGGCGGCCACTGGTGGGGTGGGCGCCGACGGCGGGCAATGAAGGGTAAATTTTTTTAAATAAAAAAATATATGTAAGGTTAAGGTCTTTTCCTTTTAATTTGAAAAAAGACAAATTGAGCCTAACATCTCTCTTGGATTATGAATATTCGAAACACCCTTTTGTCTTTTAGCATTTTTAAAGTTATTTATTTGAGATTTTTCTATTAAAAAAAACTCAAGTGTTGAAATTTGATTGGATAATTGATTATAATAGATAAAATAAAATTGACCTAAATTTATTTTCTCTAAACAATCAGTGGATGGGTTAAATATATGGACATAACTCCATTTTGTTTAAGTCCAAAATGGTTTGCAATATTGAATACTTCCACCGCTGAAATAAATAACTAGGACCTCTTGTCCTTAATATGACATTCACTTTAATATTACACTCAATAGGGAGAGTTGGAAAAAAATATTAGTACTTTCAGTCAACATAATTTATATTACAAATTACATTATAAATTATGTTTTATATTTAGAATTGGAAGAGTATAAATTTGAGAAATAAATTGGATTGAGATATTATATAATATATGATCAAAGCAAATATCTTTGACCTGTTGGGGCTCAGTATTAAATAATTGTACAATTTATTTTTTAAATTGAAAAAATTCCACTCTTTTAAGAGAAAAACACGAAAGCACACAAAATCACTGATTGATGGATGCTGATAATTCAAGAGTAACCCAGAAGAAGAAGAACTTCGGCGATGAACCAGAAAAAAATAATTCATAAAATAAAATGATGAGGTCGACAAATTCCTGATTGCATATAATTCATTAGGGAGACACAGCATCCCACATGCCTCTCTGATACATATATGGTGATAGGTTTAGAACCCAAATATAATACAGAAGAATAGAAAAACGTGTAAAGATTTTAATGATCCAAACAAGGCTTGTCTCAAGAATGTTTATCGTCTTCTAAGCAATGACAAGCTTGTGGATGGGATGTACCAACGAAGTTGTCTCAATGATAATGATATCATATATATAACTTCATTTCTTGTGCTAACTCGCACGTCACACGTCTTTTCTAACTAAGCCACAGCATCAAACTTTTAAATGCATTTAGGTCAAAAAAAATTCTAAATGTATTTCTATAGCATTTCCGAAAATTAGTGAACGAAGCAAGTGCATGTGCATGTGCTCGGGAATATATATAATACAATAGAAAAGCATAAAGGGGACAAAAATGAGAGGCGAAACTGAGGGTAAAATGTGTTCTGTTCATTCCATTCAATATAGAAGAGTATATATACAAAGGGGAAGAGTTATCCTCATAAATGCAAGATTATTCTAGGATAATTATGTTAAGAAAATATTGGGAGAGGGAGAGGGAGCATACCAAGTCCGGATCCGGGTCGAGATAATGTGCCAAATCCGGATCCGGGTCGAGAGAACGTGCCAAGTCTCTGAATCTGGTTCGAATCACCAAAGCTCATATGCTGAATGCATCACACAAGAAATAAAAAGATAAGGGTTAAGGTGCAGCTTTGCCAACCATCTATTACCTGAGGAGCATCTGACACAAAAAACAATTGAGGGGACCAAAATTACCAATAAACAATTAAAAAGTGAAAAAAACACCAAATAACTATTAAAAAAACAACTATTACAATTAAGTTAAAATATGAGGTACTAGCGTAGGACAGTGGCGGAGACACTAGAGAAAAGAGCGATTAAGCCTTCTTGTTGGATAAGACAAATATCAACAGAGATGGGACCCATGGGAGCAGGCGCTGTGGCAGCAGCGACGGGTGCTGTTTGTGGCATCAGAGGGATGGAACCAGGATGCAAGGCACGTGCCGGTCGAAAGCTGTGGACTGCTGGATGAGTTCAAGAGGGTGAGTGGAACACCTAGTAACAATGGAAACTTTGGAGACGCCGACTTCGCCGACACTATGAAAGTCAATGGAAGACGGAGACACTAAGACAGTGACAGGGTAATAGTTCGTTGGCGAATCTGCACCAAATTGTGTGTTTTTTTTTTTTCACTTTTTAATTGTTGATTGGTAATTTTGGTCCCCTCAATTGTTTTTTGTGCCAGATGCTCCTCGGATAATAAATTGTTGGCAAATCTGCACCATAACCCAAAAGATAAAGTGAAAGAGGAACACAGAGTTAGAAACCTATATTTATAGTGTCAGGTGGGAGATATATTAGGAATGTGGAATTTATCATACATATTTTAGGAAACTTTACCATTCCATATTTTAGAATATATAGAACCTCCCTAAACTTTGAGTGTATAATCCCCTAAACTTTAAAAGTTTAAATTAAAGACCTTAATGTTTTATTTTTTAAATATCAACTTCCTTATGGTTAAAATTAACATTGAAGTAAACGGTTTTTGCCAGGTCAAACTTTTTGTACTTTTTATTGCATACCATGTCATTTTACTGGGCATTTAATAAATTTTTTATTTTAAAAAGTACGTGATCCAATAAGCATTTTTAACTATTTAATTTTACGTATTTAAAAATATTTAAAATTAAATGTCAAATGTTATTTTTAAATGACAGTTAAATATTTTTAAATGACAGTGCATATGAAAAAATCATAAGAATCTTGATATGGAAAACATGGTTCGTTTTAACAGTATTTTCAATAATAGGAGAGTTGATAGTCAAAATATGAAACATTACTATCTTTTATTTAAACTTTTAAAGTTTAGAGAGATGATATGCAATTGACTCAAAATTCAGGAATTTATATATTTTAACCACTTATTTATAATTAACAAATTGGATGATAATTCAAGAGTAATCCAGAAGAAGGAGAACTATGATCATAAACGACAAGTATGTGTGTGTGTATCAAAACAGGTCGACAAACTCCTGGAGATATAACGTTAGTTTATTCGGAAGACACAGTATCCCACATGCCTCTCTAATTAATATATAGTGATTGGTTAAGAAAGCAAATAGACAATGAAAAACGTGTATATATTATCAAAAACTATAAACAAGGCTTGTCTCAAGTATGTTTCCCCCCACCTAAACATTGAAAAGCTTGTGGATGTATATATTTAGAATTTTCTTTGGTTAGAAAGAAAACAAGTTTTCACGAGTTCATTACATCATACATCTTACAACTTAAAAAATGCTTATAGAGATGTTTATAAATGTAGGCTGAATAAAAAATATAACACACACTCGCATGTATCCAAATAGTGTCAAAATAAATTGTTTTTAAGGATTATACTCGTCATCTCATTAGCTATATAGGTAATTAAGTATAGGGTTAAGGTGCGATTTTACCAACGAACTATTGGCTCAGGAGCGTCCAGCACAATTAACTATTAAGTGGACCAAAAATACCAACAAACTTTTTAAAAAGGAGCGCTCAGCACAATGCCATTAACACCGTTAACAAAAAGTTAACCTCCGTTATCTAAGGTGCAGATTGGCCAACGAACTCTTATTCCAGGAGCGCCCAACACAAAATTCTAAATCTTACTAAATTAAATAATTTTTTCTCAATTGTCATTATTCAAAACTACTTGTATAGATATCTACGGACAAAAATTATTCATTCTTTAATTTTGTCAAAATTATAATTTGCTAAAATAAACAAAAGTTTTAATTAAAAATATAATTATATGATTTAAATAAAACTTAAGGTGTTTTATATTCTTTTCTTTCGATTTTGCCGTTAACTTAATATCATTATATTCAATATAGATAATGTATCGTTGGGAATAAGTTATACGGCAATTGACACAATTGAGCTTTAAAAACTACTAACCTAAATTTGTTGCTATAATTTAAAGAGTGAAACAATAATAAGACTTATATTTAGAAATAAAATAAAAATAAAAATCATGATAGAGTAAAAATACATACATAAATTTACTCTAATTTATTTGATTAATAAGTGCACTTTTACATATTTTACTCTAATTCTCTCATATCATTTATCATACATTCTTTTTCTCATAAAAATTATTATTTTATTTTAGAAGAAATTTATGTGAGTTTTATTATAAAAATAAATCATATAATTTTTTGTTTAACATATATAATAAATTATAAAACACCTTGAGTTTTATTTAAATCATATAATTATATTTTTAATTAAAAATTTTGTTTATTTTAGCAAATTATAATTTTGACAAAATTAAAGAATGAATAATTTTTGTCCATAGATATCTATACAAGTAGTTTTGAATAATGAAAATTGAGAAAAAGTTATTTAATTTAGTAAAATTTAGAATTTTGTGCTGGGCGCTCTTAGAGTAAGAGTTCGTTGGCCAATCTGCACCTTAGATAACGGAGATTAACTTTTTGTTAACGGTGTTGGCGTGGTGCTGAGCGCTCCTTTTAAAAAGTTTGTTGGTATTTTTGGTCTACTTAATAGTTAATTGTGCTGGACGCTTCTGAACCAATAGTTCGTTGGTAAAATCGCACCTTAACCCATAAATAAATCCTTCTTGAAACTTTTAGGAATCAGAACTACGAGAGTAACAACCAAAAGAAGAAAATAGAGAAGAGAGGAGAAATTTTGTTTTGTTCTTTTAGGAAGAGTGGAATGACCTTATATATACTTGTAGAATTAATTTGATAGCATGACCCATAGTCACAATACAATTCAGTGATGCCAATAACAATATAAGAAGGCACATGATTTATACATGTTACTATATATATATAGCCAAGGGCGGATCCAGAAATTTACGGAAGGGGGTACAATTTTGCGGGGAGACTCGGGGGTTCAGGGGCAGCGCCCCCGAAATTTTTTTTTTAAAGAAAAGTTTTAAATATATTAAAAAGCAAAAGAATATAAAGGGAAAAACAAGGCTAAGTATGGTTAGAAATAGCAAAAGTGCTGTTAAAAATAGTAAGGTTGGGCACTAAATAATTTCAAGCACATATATTTTAATAACAAAAGTATATTACAATAAAAATAATTACAATATCATCCTTCTAAGCCTTTTTTTTTGGAATTTCATAGTAATTGTCTTATTATCAATGCTATCAAATACATCTTTTTCAATATAAGGCATTAAACAAATGGCGAAAGTTTGATTCAGAGAAGCTGGCTATTTGATTCTGCAATGCGAAAAGATTCTCTAGTATTTGTATTTAACCTCTGTTTTTTTTTTTACCACCTGGTTTTAAGGGGGGGCACTTGCCCCCAAGTCCAATACCTACATCTACCCTTGTATATAGCCTATACCATCATCAAGCTCAATATTATTTGAGACAAAGATATGTGTGTGTAGGGGAAGGATCATCCTTGAGAATAAGTGATAGGTAATATGGAGGAAGAAGTAAGGACTTGGAGTTATACTCAAAATATTGTAAGCTTTTTTTGCTTTTATTTCTGAAATAGAACCTAATCATGTAGAAGATGCTTTATTTGATGAATAACAAATAAGGGCTACGCAAGAATATCTCAATAAATTTAAGAGTAATAAAGTTAGAGAATTGATTCCAAGAACCAATAATCATCCAATCAATTGAACTAAATAGGTCCTAAGAAC
The DNA here is from genome assembly GCA_025563575.1 of Acacia pycnantha. Lineage (NCBI taxonomy): Eukaryota > Viridiplantae > Streptophyta > Magnoliopsida > Fabales > Fabaceae > Acacia > Acacia pycnantha. The sequence goes on along the minus strand of JAMWYP010000096.1, from coordinate 941,772 downwards.
AAATATGATGAATTAGCGATAATTCTCAGAAAAAAAAAAGGATTAGTTGCTAAAGTATATGACCAATAAGAAGGCATAGGTTATGAGGAGATTTTTGTTCTGGTTACAAGATTGGAAGCCACATTACTAAAGAAAAGGGCTTTCATCATGGTTATTTTCTACCATACATCATGATTTCGAATTGTCATATATGAAGGCGCTATATGGTCGAAGCAAATACATAACAGTTCTGAATCGTGATGTATTGAATATATATTATAATGGTTCTAATAAAACACTCATTTTTGTGAGGTCATGATGTGTGCAATGCGGTATAAGAAATAATAGGCACACGTAAACAACCGTCATATATATGGTAATGTTGGTGTTGGTTGGAATCTTTGTGGCAAGTGTACCAGTCAAACAAGTAATAAAGTAACAAGTAGAGTATCGTCCTACAGAGATTATAATACTATCTTATGTAGCAAGAAAATAAATGAGAGTTGCTCGATTTTGTAAAATTGAAAGTTATATGGATGAGATTGAGTTATGTAAACTACTAAAACTAAAATTAGAAAAGAAAGAAGTTGAGATTGAATATGGTTTAGAGATATCAGGATACGAATAGGCTAAGCTTCATATTTCCCCTTAATTTGCAACTCTTTACCCAAATTGCTATCGCAATGCTGTAGCAATGCTATAACGGTTTCCACAATGCTATAACAATGCAACAAAAAAGTTCTTCAGTTAACCCACCTCTTCTGTTTATAGAAGTTTTCCAACAATCCTATCCTTTTATTCCTAACTCTACTTTTCTCATATGCCTATGCGAGTTTCAAGTTCAGAATAACATCCAAATCAAGGTGTATGGTTGTGTGATATAAACTCATTCCTATAGCTTACGAACTCATATGGAATTTGCACAATTCCTTCGACACACACTGTTTAATGAAGGTACAATCATAACTTCCTTCCAATTTGTTAAAATCACACAGCTCTTGCTTACTAATGGACACCTAATGCACAAGACCAATGTGAACATGCACATCATTAAACAAACTGAATTATAAAAATTTAAACTTAGCAATCTAGTTTAAAGCTACAAATTAAGGATCCATAATCGCTTAGCCAAAAGGAAATTAGTTCATGGCTTGCAAACAAAATACAACTAAAAATGACATAATGTAATCCATGAAAGCATAGAGAAAGAAACTAAGGAGAAGAAGAAGAGAAGTCAAAGGAATTCAACAACACTGAGAAACGTCTATCACGTAACGCAGCAGTGTCTTTTTCGTCTCGGTACTCTTCTGTTTGTCGCATCCACTCTCAGCCACCGAATGTTCTATCAGTTTGAGGTACAGGGCATAAGAGATTTTGTCTGTATGTAGTTAGGATTCTTGCACCATACGTCCAATATTTCCGTTAGTAAGCTGGGCATTCCTCTTTTGTTAGGCCTGGCGGGAAATTCTGTTTTTAATCAGCGGGATTTTGTTTTGATATCCTTTCTAAATTCCCATTGTCCTTGATTTCCTTCTTCCTCAAGCAAGCGGCCTTCTTTCATCTATCTTTAGCTTCAAAGCCCACTATGTGTTTGGCCTAAATTCCTGCAATTATTGTCTGTATTTTTCTCAAGAAAAGATCAGTGCATAATAGAAACACACTACTACAGATATTAATCAGTTACGATATGATGTTGTAGCATCGAGACAACATTGATCTAGCAATCATCAGAAATACATCAGTCTTAAGTCTTTTTTTTTTTTTTGCCTATATATGTGATAACTTCTAAAATGCATCAGTTTAACTCCTCTAATCCTTATTTCCACATATACATGAAATTTATCACAATTGATCATATTAACACATTTTAAGCATGTAAATTCCATTTAAATCAGTCACAATATAGTGGAGATATATAGCAGAATTACGACTTATCAGCTAGCATGATACATAATGGTCTTACTTTAACAATCGTTATGTATTTAGTAACATACATAATGGTTCTTTCAAAAAAAATGTTATGTATTTATAGTAATGCTAACAACTTTAAACATTCGCTATATATAGTTGACATTGTTCGTTAAAATTTGGGTGTTTCTTGACGTTGATGAGGTTGAAAAACAAAAATTTATCATCTGAGATTTAATTTTGTCAATAATTATATTGCTCATGAGAACTCTTTATGGTACTCATGAGTTATACCTGTAACTCCTTACGGTACTCATGAGTTATACCATAACTCTTTAAGTACTCATGTGTTATAACTCATAAACTCGTAACTCGTTACAGTACTCATGAGAACCCATAACTCTTTATGGTGCTCATGAGTCATAACCTGAAGGTGGTTCTGTTTATCATTGTGAAACCTGTAACTCTTTACGATGCTCATAAGTTATGTTCACAAATTTTGTTAATCATTGCAGAATCTGTAACTTTTTACTGTTCTCATGAGTTATGTCTAGGATCTACTCACTAAAATACGTATAGGGGTTTAGGATTATCTTTGATCAATTGAAAAGATGACAAAGATTATGAAGTCCTTTAACGTTGATCCACACGGTTGCTCCTTGATTGCAACGAGAACTCATTCTCCTTGAATCCTCCTTCTCCTTGAATGCTTGCTAGGCGATGACAAGGTGGAGGCTTCAAGTCTTTGGGTTTTGAGGTTGGTGGATAACGTTCGACCTAAGGAAAGTGTGTTAAGGGTAATAACTTCACAATGTGAAGAGGCACGAGATAGCATGTGTTTTAAAAGAGGCAACTTGACAAAAATAACCCTCGATTATAACATTAAAACCGTTATGAAAGATGACATTTCCAGTTTTATATTACTTTACTATTTTTACCATAACTCTTGAACCAGACATCGGATTTGCCTCATTCTTGTTTTATATTTTAGATGATTCAAAGAGCTACAATTGTTATGAAGACATGAAGGGAAAATTCGGACAAGAGGGCGGTCTATTTTGGAGCCGAAGTCAGATGTATATTTCTGGATTTTTATTTGGGCTCGAATTTTGTAATTAAAGCCCATTTTTATGTTATTTCTGTTTGGGCTTGAATTGTGGGTTGGAGCCCCATTTCGTTTTTCCATTTTAGGTTAAGTTAGGCAGCAGCCAAAAACACTTATGTCATTCATGTTTTTATTATTTTCGGATTGAAATAGAAGTTTTGAAATTCTCTCAACTATTCTTCATATGTTCTTCGTGTTCATGATGAACTTCTTCATTTCTGTTCGATTTACGTTCTGCATAGCTATGATAGGCTAAGCTTCGGTGATTAGCCCACGGATTGAGGATTCCACTACCCAGAGGACTCGTTCTTAAACGGTAACAAACTCGTTTCTGTTTTGTAATTTCGGATTCGATTTACTTTCGGATTGGGTGTTAGATTTAACGCCAAGATTGAGAAATCCCAAGGATTCAGTTCGAACTAGGTTCAAGTGCTTGTTGTGCGATCACACAGTGACACACCACTGTTCGGATAAACGCTAGACGATCGTCTAGTTGAGGGATTTTTTGGACGAACGCAGAGATTTCAGTTCGTCCAGAATCAATTGCGAGTTCGTTTCAAAATCTGTTTTCGTCCGAGGAAGGAAAGTAGTGGAATTCGAAATCCTGGGTTGATCTTCTGTTTAATCTTCGTTTTATCTGTTTCATTTCGTTTGTTTCTATTATTTCGTTTTTAATCTGTTTGAACCAAAAACCCCCCATTTTTACTGTTTATGTTTCACTGTTCTTCCAATCAAACCCGCTGCGAATTCGTTGGGAAAACGATCCGGGTTCCCTATTACTGCAAATCTTTTATTGAATCTGGTTATTTTGAGAGGCACGACAAATCTCTTTCAAAATATGGCGCCGCTGCCGGGGAATTTGTATCGGTTTGATTAGTAACAGTAGTGTACATAGATAGACGTTAGAGTAGTTTTCGTGGTTCGGGTGTCTGGACAGAAATTTTTCTGACATAGATCACTCAAACCAGGTCTTATTCACAAGGAATCGGGCCTTCTGAGAAAGAGTGACATCCTAAAAGGAAGTGGGGTCTCACCTATTTTCCCCAAATTCCAACGTTTAGACCACTTTTTCGCTGTGTTAAGTTTAGATTTTGACATTTCTATTACAACATGTTTTTCGGAGTATCTCTGAATGGTCTGAAATTATAGAAATTGATAGAAAATCACCTAAATCACAAGACACATTGCTTTGCCATGTGGTCTTGATATTTTAGCCAAATTCCAACGTTTAGACCACTTTTTCAATTTTTGAAGTTTTTTTATTCCATTTTTGGGTTCCCCAATGGTGTAGGAGTTGCCCTGTCCAAGTCCCATAAATTTTAAAAATCATTTGATAGTGTTTTGGACTTGTTTTGGTCAATTTCTAACATAGGTTTTTGCTTTTGTGTTTTTGTTTTTGTGTTCTCTTAGGGTATTCCTACTTTTTACCATTTTCTTGTGGCATTTTCATAATTTCGAGATTTTCATAATTCTTTTTACCACTTTTGGTGGCGCTTTAAATAATTCTGTGTGTTTGCCAATTCTGCTTTGTGTGTATGTTGCATGAGTAACAGGAATACTACTAATCCAGAAGATTTGTTGCCATTTGATCCTTAAATAGAAAGAACAATTCTTACTGCTAGAAGAGTTGTTAGGCTAAGTCAAATGATTAATACTGAACTAGGCACTGAACTGGAGTCTGATTGTGACCATTCTGATTGTGTTCATTCTGTTGATCTTTCTGATTGTGTTTCTGAAAGTATTTCTGATAGTCTTGTTGTTTTCACTGATTCTAGTAGCAATTTTGCTAACTCAGACATTATGGCGAAGAACAGGCGGATCGTCCTACTTTAAAGGAATTGGCTGCACCTGATGTTAATTATCAACCTTTGAGCATCCAATATCCTGACATTGCTGCTAACTTTGAGCTTAAATCTGGTCTAATACACTTGTTGCCTAAATTTCATGGTCTTGCAGGTGAGTGCCCCATTAAGCATTTGAAGGAATTCCATGTAGTGTGCAGCACAATGAAACCACATGCCATTGATGAAGATCATATCAAGCTGAGAGCTTTTCCTTTCTCATTGGACGGTGGAGCCAAAGATTGGTTGTTGTACCTTCAGCCCTCATCTATTGGGAGCTGGACTGATATTCAGAGGTTATTTCTAGAGAAATATTTCCCTTCCTCAAGAGCAACTGCGATCAAGAAGGAAATTGACAACGTTAAACAAGCCACAGGGGGGACTATGCATGAGTATTGGGAGAGGTTCAAAAGATTATGTGCAAGCTGTCTACACCACCAGATAATTGAAAAAGACTTGATTACCTATTTCTATGATGGTCTGCTGCCGGTAGACAAAGGGTTGGTGGATGCTTCTAGCGGTGGGGCTATGAGTAACAAGACACCTGAAGATGCTCGAGACTTGATATCCATTATGGCAGATAACTCTCAAGATTAGAGACTAGACTTGATGATCTGACTTCCCTTGTGAGGCAATTGGCAGTGACACATACAGTACAATCTTCCCCTCCTCAGATTGGGTACTCTTGTGGGTTTTGTTCTGACCCTAATCATTCTACTGACTCTTGTCCTACCTTGCATAATCCTACTTACCAAGACCAGTCAGTAGCTGCAGTGGGTGTTTTTGCAGGAAAGCCACAACACCAGCAGAATAATGCCTTTTCCAATACTTATAATCCTGGTTGGATAAATAGCCCCAACTTTTGCTGGAACCAAAACTAGAACCAGAGTAACCAATATCAACAGAATTTTGGGAATTACCAGCAAAGACAGTACAGACCACAGACTTTCCAGCAACAATCTGCACCTCCTTTGACAGCACTACCTCCTCGACCAGCCATATGTACACCTCCACAGGTGGCATAACAACAGGCTAGTAATAGTGGTTCCTCATTGGAGGATATGATGAAGCAGTTTGCCACAAACACTATGCAGTTCCAACAGCAAACTGAAACTTCCATTCAGAGTTTGCAAACTCAGATTGGCCAATTGGCCACATCACTGAACCAGCTACAACCTCAGGGATCCAACACTCTTCCTTCACAAACCATTCCCAATCCTAAGGGGAATGTGAGTGCTATCTCACTACGGTCTGGAAAACAATTGGAGGAACCTAAACCAGCTGCAGATGTGACTTCCACATCAGAAAGAGAGTCAGAAACTGTGAAGATTGACTCTAAAAATAAAAAGGCAATGCAGCAAGGTGAAGAGGAAGACATTCCCATTCCTCTTCCTTTCCCTCAGAGAGCAGTTCAATCCAAGAGGTTAGCAGCAAAAGCACAAGAGAAGGATATACTAGAGACATTCAGAAGGGTAGAGATCAACATCCTTCTCTTAGATGCAGTCAAACAAATTCTAAAGTATGCCAAGTTTCTGAAGGAGTTGTGTACCAACAAGAGGCGACTGAAGGGGAATGAACGAGTGAGTTTGAACCAGAATGTATCAGCACTCATCCAGCCTACCATGCATTGTAAATGCAAAGATCCAGGGACGTTTTCTATCCCTTGCCTTATTAGTAATTAAAGATTTGATGATTGCATGTTAGATCTAGGTGCTTCAATTAATGTCATGCCTGCCTCTATCTATAAATCTATTGGTCTTGGTCCCTTGCGTCCTACGGGTGTTGTTGTCCAGTTAGCTAATAAGAGTAATTCTCATCCTTCTGGTTTGGTTGAAGATGTATTGGTCAAAGTTAATGAATTGATATTCCCTGCTGATTTCTATGTCTTAGATATGGAGGCTGAGTCTTCTAATAGTAGATCACCAATCATTCTAGGGAGGCTTTTCATGAAAACAGCTAGGACTAAGATAGATGTGTATTCAGGTACTCTTTCCATGGAGTTTGGTGATATATCTGTGAATTCAATATTTTTGATGCCATGAAACATCCTAGGGAAGATCATTCTGTTTTTTGCATTGATGTGATTGATGACGTTGTGGATGATGTTCTTGTTGATTGGTGTGCTGATTATCCTGATTTTGCATCTGTGAGTGATTCTCCCATTTTTGCATGTGCTGATAATGAATGCTGCTCTGTTTGCACTAACTTGGTTAATGCTGCATTATTTGGTGATTCTGACTTGCATAGTGATTCTGCATTACTTGTGGATTCTGATGTTGATTCTGAATTTGAGCTTCATCCTGATCCTGATGTGCATCCTGATTCTGATTTTGATGATCTTGCTTCTGATTTTGATAAGCTGAATTCTGATGTTAACATTGAGCTGTATAGCCTTAGTTCTTCTTCTGCTTCTTTGAATGTGGTTTCAGGTATTTCTAGTGTGATGGCATCAGAGTTGTTGCAACAACCACCCAAGCTTTTTCCCTCCACTGAGCAACCACCTAAACTAGAGTTGAAATCCCTTCCAGATCACTTGAAGTATGCATTTCTAGAAGTGAATGAGCAGTTGCCAGTCATTGTGGCAAATAATCTTTTGCCTGATCAAGAAGAGAAGCTGCTAAGCTTATTGAGGGCGAACAAGAAAGCCATTGGGTGGACATTAGCTGACATAGTTGGCATCAGCCCTTCTATGTACATGCATCGGATTCTTTTGGAAGAGGAATCTAAGCCGGTGAGGCAACCCCAGAGACGCCTTAACCCTCTTATCCTTTGTGGTGAAGAAGGAGGTCACTATGCTTTTGCAGGCTGGTATCATCTATCCCATTTCTGATAGCCAATGGGTTAGCCCGGTCCAAGTGGTTCCCAAGAAGTCCAGAGTTACTGTGGTTGCCAATCAGAATAATGAGCTCATTCCTACTCGAGTTCAGAATAGTTGGCGAGTTTGCATTGAATACAGGAGACTCAACCAAGCCACTTGCAAGGATCATTATCCTCTACCTTTCATTGATCAGATGTTAGAGCGATTGGCTGGTAAGTCTCACTAATGCTTCCTGGATGGCTACTTCGGATATTTCCAGATCCATATTGCTCCTGAGGATCAGGAGAAGACAACCTTCACATGCCCTTTTGGGACATATGCTTACCGAAGGATGCCTTTTGGCCTCTGCAATGCACCTAGCACCTTTCAGCGTTGTATGGTAAGTATTTTCTCTGAGTTTCTAGAGTCTTGCATCGGTGCATTGAATCTAATCTTGTAGGTGCATTGAATTATGAAAAGTGTCACTTTATGGTTGAGTCGGGTATAGTCTTGGGACACATAGTGTCTAAGAAAGGGATTGAGGTAGACCCTGCTAAGATAGATGTAATTACTGCTTTGCCTTACCCCGCTTCTGTGCGGGAAGTTTGTTCTTTTCTTGGTCATGCAGGTTTCTATCGACGTTTCATTCGAGATTTCAGCAAGACTGCACGACCCTTGTCCAACCTTCTGTATAAGGACACTGACTTTGTATTTGATGAGGAATGCAAGGCGGCCTTCGATCACTTGAAGCATTGCCTGACCACAACCCCAGTAATTCAACCCTCTGATTGGTACCTCCCTTTCGAGTTGATGTGCGATGCTTCCAACTATGCGGTTGGTGCTATCTTGGCACAACGGGTTGATAGAGCTTCCCATGTCATTGCATATGCTTCCAGGACTTTGGATTCTGCTCAATCTAATTACACTATCACTGAAAAGGAGTTGTTGGCTATTGTATTTGCTTTTGATAAGTTTAGGTCATATCTGCTAGCTAGTAGAGTAATTGTTTTCTCTGACCATGCTGCTTTAAAGTTCTTGTTGAAAAGGCAGATGCTAAGCCATGACTCATTCGGTAGATGTTATTGCTCCAAGAATTTGATGTTGAGATTCGAGACAGAAGTGGAGCATAAAACTGGGTAGCTGACCACTTGAGTCGCATTATCCATTCTCCCTCTCATCCCACTTCTATTCGGGATGATTTCCCTGATGAGCAGCTTCTACAGCTGCAAGGTAAGATCCCATGGTATGCTGATCTAGTTAACTACTTGGTAGCTGGTGTTTTTCCTGTAGACTCCACTAGGGCCCAAACCCTAAAATTGAAAAGTGAGTCTAAATATTATGTTTGGGATGACCCTTATCTGTGGAAGTTTTGTAGTGACCAGGTAGTTAGGAGATGTGTGTCTGACCATGAATTTCACTCCATATTGCATTTTTCTCATGCTTCTGCTTGTGGTGGTCACTTTGGACCCCAAAGAACTGCTAGGAAAGTGTTAGAATTTGGTTTATTTTGGCCTTCCCTGTTTCATGATACCCATTTGTTTTGCAAGTCATGTGATAACTATCAGAGGGCAGGGAGTATTTCCCGTAGACATGAGATGCCCCAAAACTCTATATTGTTTTGTGAGATCTTTGATGTTTGGGGTATTGATTTTATGGGTCCATTTCCTGCTTCATATGGTTATACTTACATACTACTGGCTGTTGATTATGTCTCCAAATGGGTTGAGGTGAAAGCCACCCGGACTAATGATTCTTCTGAGGTGGAGGACTTTGTTAGGTCTAACATTTTCTGCAGGTTTGGCATTTCTAGAGCTATTATCAGTGACCAGGGTTCCCATTTTTGCAATCGAAGCATGGGCGCCTTGTTACGCAAGTATGGAGTGCTACACAAGGTTTCCACAACATATCATCCTCAGACCAATGGTCAGGCTGAAGTCTCAAATAGAGAGATTAAACAAATCCTTTAGAAGACTGTTAACTCTACCCGGAAAGATTGAAGTAAGCGACTAGATGATGCTTTGTGGGCATATCGCACCGCTTACAAGACTCCGATTGGGATGTCCCCCTATCGGATTGTCTTTGGTAAGGCATGTCATCTTCCGGTTGAGTTGGAGCATCAAGCCTATTGGACCATTAAGCAGTGTAACATGGATTTGGCTAAGTCTGGGATGGAACGGAAGCTGCAGTTGCAAGAATTAGATGAGCTTAGATTGGATGCCTATGAGAGTTCGCAGTTATACAAGGAAAAGACTAAGGCATTCCATGATAAGCATATTTTGAGGAAAGAATTTTCTGTGGGCCAAAAAGTTCTTTTGTTTAACTCCCGTCTGAAATTTATGCCTGGTAAGCTTCGATCTAGATGGGATGACCCTTTTGTGATCACTAACATATTTCTATTTGGTGCTGTTGAGCTATGTGATCCACCCACAGGACGAACTTTCAAGGTAAATGGGCATCGCCTCAAGCAATTTCATGAGGCATCCCAGTAGCAGCCTGAGGAAGCAGAGATTCTCCTCATTGATGCCACTTATCCTCCATAAACCCCTTGGGGAGTATTCTTCTTTCTTCTCCCTCTTTATTTTATTTGTTTTTATTTTTCCACTTTGCTTTTTGAAAATAAATACAGTCTCTCTTTCTATGATTGCTACATATTATGAATTTGGACATTTTGGTTTTAATGGATCATTCTGTTGGGTCTACAATTCTTGACTCTTCGATTACATGTCTTGGTGGTTGATTTGGTGATGTTGATTGCTTAAGTTGGTATTGACCTTGTGAAGTTTTGGGCCTGCATGAATGAAATTCATCTTTTACCATTCTTTCTTTCATGTGTGCATCTGCTCATGATTTGTGTTCTCTAGAACTTGCTCCTTTTCTTTTTGAAACTACATTTTTCACTTACGTGCATGAATATGATGGAAGCTTGTTTTCTTTCTTTTAATTTCCCCACTTTGGCCAAATAGCTTTCCCTTGCATTATGTTTCCTTTGTTAGCCCCTTTGTGCCTATTTGACTCATTCTTTTCTAAACCACATTACAAGCCTAAGCGTAAAATCATTTTATTCCGCACCTTGGAAATTTATTGAGCATTGGTTTCACCTAGGTTTTGTGTTTAAGTGTGGGGGTTGCTCAGGAGTGCAACAGTTTAAATGTGGGGGGAGATATTTGATTTTATCATTGTGATTATAAAGAAAAAAAGAAAAAAAAAATCATTGTGTTTATAAAGAAAGAAAAGAAAAAAAAAACAGAAAGAAAAGAAAGAAAAAGAAAAGAAAATGCATAGAAAGAAAGGAGATATATAAGAAAAAAAAAAATCATACATAGAGAATGATTGTGTTAATCAGAGCTCTTTTTAATTTTTTTGGTGCTTAGCCTTTCATTCCATACTCATTCCATACTATTACCTACCTTCACCTTAACCCCATTGCAAACTTTAATATTAAGCTCTCTTGATTTGTGCATGCATGTGTTATGAGTAGTGGAGACGTAGAAATTGAGCAAGCTTATAGTAGAACAATTTTCTTGAGTAGAATTTGAGTGATACACTTATTTACCCTAAACACTTGAGAGATTGATTGATTGATTGAGGGCATCCTTTGAGAGACCATCTTTTGTGATTAGCATAATTGATTGAGATTATCCTGAATTGTAATTTGAGATGAAAGGATTTTGGTCTTGATTGATTGGTCTTTTGAAGCTTTGTGTCCATTGGTCAATTTTTGCATTGTTAGCAACTGTTAGAAAAGAAGAGTCTTTCCTTTTAGTCTTTTTCTTTGAATTTTGCTCAGGAGTGCAAAAAGATAAGTGTGGGGGAATTTGATAATTGAATATTTCATACACTTCTTTTTATCTCTTGATTAATAATTTAGGACTCTTTAGTTAATAAATAATGGCTTTTATACTTATTTGGGCTTTGGGCCTTTGATTAGCTTTTAGCCATATTTAATGATAAATTTCTAGTTTTACATTGCTTCACTATTTTTACCATAACTCTTGAACCAGACATCGGATTTTCCTCATTCTTGTTTTATATTTTAGATGATTCAAAGAGCTACAATTGTTATGAAGACATGAAGGGAAAATTCGGACAAGAGGGCGGTCTATTTTGGAGCCGAAGTCAGATGTATATTTCTGGATTTTTATTTGGGCTCGAATTTTGTAATTAAAGCCCATTTTTATGTTATTTCTGTTTGGGCTTGAATTGTGGGTTGGAGCCCCATTTCGTTTTTCCATTTTAGGTTAAGTTAGGCAGCAGCCAAAAACACTTATGTCATTCATGTTTTTATTATTTTCGGATTGAAATAGAAGTTTTGAAATTCTCTCAACTCGTCTTCATCTGTTCTTCATGTTTATGATGAACTTCTTCATTTCTGTTCAATTTACGTTCTGCATAGCTATGATAGGCTAAGCTTCGGTGATTAGCCCACGGATTGAGGATTCCACTACCCAGAGGACTCGTTCTTAAACGGTAACAAACTCGTTTCTGTTTTGTAATTTCGGATTCGATTTACTTTCGGATTGGGTGTTAGATTTAACGCCAAGATTGAGAAATCCCAAGGATTCAGTTCGAACTAGGTTCAAGTGCTTGTTGTGCGATCACACAGTGACACACCACTGTTCGGATAAACGCTAAACGATCGTCTAGTTGAGGGATTTTCTGGACGAACGCAGAGATTTCAGTTCGTCCAGAATCAATTGCGAGTTCGTTTCAAAATCTGTTTTCAGAATCAATTGATCTTCTGTTTAATCTTCGTTTTATCTGTTTCATTTCGTTTGTTTCTATTATTTCGTTTTTAATCTGTTTGAACCAAAAACCCCCCATTTTTTCTGTTTCTGTTTCACTGTTATTCCAATCAAACCCGTTGCGAATTCATTGGGAAAACGATCCAGGTTCCCTATTCCTGCAAATCTTTTATTGAATCTGGTTATTTTGAGAGGCACGACAAATCTCTTTCAATACATTTTATAACTTCTCCTAAGTGTCTGAATTGTGGAACAAATGGTATAAAATATCTTACTTTTTTTTTGTAGTGTTGCTACAACATCACAACTATACTAGATGATAAAATCTGCAGTAGTGTTTCCTGGGTGTAAATTGGATTCTTTCTTATGAAAATATAGGAAATTGTTTCAATAATTTGGGCCATGTTGCTGAAATAGGCCTTGTTGGCTAATGATGGATGAAAAATGCCTCATATTTGAGGCAAAAAGCAAAAAGATGTGGAAAAAAAAAAGAAATGACATTTGGAGAGAGAGAAAGCATAAAGAATATTCCTGTAAAGCTTGTAGAAAGGACAAACACATTCCACTATTGGAAGGCAGGACAACTCTGGCGACTTGATGGATTTTGCCACCTTCAACCCTAGCCTTAAAAGGAAAGAAAGGACAGCCCTAAAAAGGATTCTAAGCATGAGAAAGAGAGCAGCGGCTGGGAGCTAAGAGAGAAGAAAACTTGAGTAGAAGGAGGAATCAGCATTCTGGAGAAGAGATTTCCCTTCTTGTGCTGCTAATGTCTTCCACTTTTCCTCTTGTTCATTTTTAGTTTGTTTCTTTGTTCTATTCTGTAAAGAATTATGTTAAATTCAGTTGTAATGTTGCAGAAAACCATGAGCTAAGCCTTCCATTGCTAAGCTTTGATGAACCCTGATTTGTACCTTTTACCCGAATATTTATCATAAATATAACTGTGATTCAGTTTGTTTAATGGTGTGCATTTAATTTTTCTATTTTGTTTGTTGACTGGTCATTAATAGGCAAGAGATGTGGTCTTAATTTTTTGGAAGGGGATTAAGACTATACCTCTATTAAACAATGTGTGTTAGTGGAATTACTTTGTAAATCCAGTTGAGTCAACAAACTTCAAGCATGGGTTTGCCTCACACAACCATACACTTTGCATTTATGGTATTTTGAGCTCAAATTTTGTGTAGGCATGTGATTAAATTAGGGTTAGAAGTAAATGTATATAATTGTTGGAAAACTTTTGTACACATAAGTAGTGGGTTAGCTAAAGAATATTGTTATAGCATTGATGAAACATTCTTGGTAGAAGTTGCAAAAAGAAGGGGAAATCATAGCTTAGCCTATTTTTACTTTGATTTACTCTCAATCTTGGTCAATATTGATTGGTTACATTTCAATTTTAGATTTAACAGTTTACATTTTTCAAATCACATCAAAATATCTTTTCAATTTACCAAATCAAGAAACTATTATTCATTCTTTCGTATGCATATTATAGTTCTATAATCTCTGTGGAATGATATTCTACTCATCATTTTATTACTTGTTTAACTGGTACACTTGCCAAGTAAAATCACCAATAGTCGGCCATCAAAGCTTTAGCGTCGATTGGGCAGAGCTTAAACCACTAAAAATTGATGTGTTATTCATATAAGGATTCCACTTGTTCATGAAGAGTATAACAATTGCAAATGTGACTTGTTCAATTTGTACCAGCGGCAGAGCCACACTAGTACCTATGTGGGCAAGTGCAAACACAAAAATTTGAGAAAATATATATAATTTAAGAGAATTTAGTGACAACATGTTTGGGTGGTGTAGTTGGTTAAGGCTCTTCCTACTTGGTCCCAGGTCGCCGATTCGAACCTCCCCTTTTTATCCCTTTTTCTGTTTCCACGCTCTCCGCTCTTCTCCCAAACTTTCCCTTCCAGGCCGTTCTAGATCCCCCATCAATTTTCATTTATCTCTCGCTCTTGTCTTCCAAATCGTGTAGCCACGCTCTCCTCTCTCATCTCCGTTCCAGGCCGTTCCAGATCCCCGTCTCAATGGCTCAACCTCGCATAGCAAGACCAGTTCAATCAATTTTGTCTCAAGGTAATTTTCATTCATCTCTTCTCTTCCACCGGCTCAATCGATTATGTTTAGGATGAATTTATTGCTGAATATATGGCTTCTCGATTCTGTAATGTTTGTTTTCTTGCTTGCATGATGGATTAAGGCTATGGGCAAGATGATTTTCGATTTGGGTCACTGTTCTAGAGATGGTTCTACTAAATTTTTTATGAGAACCCATGGCAATGCTGAATTGTTTACAAAGTTAACTACTATAAATGTTATTTACAGTATGATAGTGAAGCTTTGTTATGGGTATGAATTCGAAAGGCTTAAAATTGACATGAGACTCACTGTTTGGTGCTTTCCCATATTAAATGACTACTTTAGATACTTAAACCATGTTTAGAGGTATTGAAATGATGGATTAATAACCAATGCTGAAGTTGGGAATTTTGAGAATCTTAAATATGATACTTTGAAATGTTTAAATGTCAAAGGAGTTTTTTAAACTATTAAGTTATGTTTTAAAGCTTCAAAAATATTGTTTGGAGCAATGTTATGAAAGTTGTAATAGTTTTATAAATCTGGAATTTCTGGACTTAAAGTTAATGCCATGTGAAGTTTATATGAGTCAATAGAGTATATAGTTTCAAGGATTATAAATCGATAACAAATGGGTTTTAAGTTGAAGACTCTTAAATCAATGTTTTTGAAGTTGGAACTTATGTTATTATAGTGATGATGTTGTTCGTAAGCTTGAATAATAGATATGATGAGTTTGAAGAATAGATGTGATGATATCAAAACATTGATTAATGTCTTTAAAGCTGGAGAAATTTTCTGGAATTATAAAGAGCTTCTATACAAAACTTTGTCAAGGAGATGTGTTTTTGTCTTAAACTATATGGTATCATTTATGTCATTTAGGCTATGGGAAAATACTTACAGTAAGTTCTATTTTATGTCTCAAAATTGTAAAGTAATTGTTCTAGATAGCTATATCACAGTTGTAGAAGTTGGAATGATAATTTAAACATTGTTTCAAGTTTTGGCATCAGTTTTAGCAACAAATGAAGGGGTTGTTTGAAATTATGAAGGGACTAAAGTATGTAAATGCCAAAGAAGTGCATTTTATAAGTGTTTTTATTTTATTTTATTTGTGAAGATAAGTGGATGTTGAATTTTGAGTATAAGATCTGAAAGTGAAGAAGTACTCACTATTTCAAAAGAATTTATATGTTAAAACGATATACATTGTGTGGAAGCATGATCTGATTTTTGTTTGCTTGTTAGAGTTGATTTGTCAATGTGTACATTCTGATATAGCTTGTTAGAGTTGATTTGTCAATGTGTACATTTTGATTTATATGTGTACTTTCCTTTTAAAAAAACGGGGGCACTGCCCCTGAATCCACCCACTAATTATGCACACACAAATTTAAAATCATGGCTCTGCCACTGATTTGTATTGTTCATATGTATAATCAATTTATTTATGAAGAGTTGCACACTTGCAAATGAGATTTATTGAATTTGTGTTGTTCATTTGCAAGTGTCAAGCTCTTCATGAGAAAATGAAAAAGGCATATGAAAACACATATTAATAGGTTAACAAGAAAAAAATAGAATCATGAGCAATACCCATTTGCAAGTGTCTAGCTCTTTATAAGCAATTGGATTATACATATGAACAACATAAATTAAGCAATGGCATTTGAAAGTGTTATACTCTTCATGACCAAGTGAAATCCTCATATAAACAACATATTAATTTTTGGTGGTTAGAGCTTCGACTAATATGTGTCGGGGGTTCGATGGCCAGCCGAATGTGGCTACTCCGGCCTGGCGACGATTGATCATTGAAGGTGTGGCGACGATTTTATAAAAAAAATCAAGGGTCATTATTGTCCTCACCTATAAAACATATTTTCATTTTGGCCTTTATCTTGTAGTGAAATTTCTAAATGTTTTGGTCCTTGACTGAAATAAATTTAGTTTTATATATCGTCCTTTATTAAAAAATTTCCTACAATATTTTTTGATGAAATATTAAAATTAATGTTGAGTGCTCAATGGATCTAGAAATATATTTCAAGGTGCTGAATGAATCACAAAATACTTTAAAATACTGGATACACATAAAAAGATACATGTAAAATTCTGTAAATCTAAGAAATATTTGATTTTATTTTCTTACTGCAACATTGTCAGAACTCAGAAGTCGGCATTTACCAGGTAGGGGTCAATGACCTAAACCTGACCTGACTCACGTATTAATTAAAGCTGAAACTTAACACTCATCACGGCGTGACTGACCCACATGACTCATTTTGACCGTAAAATTCCTCCAAGTTGACCAGACAAAGCTGCCCTCCAAATGACTCTCGAGTTTTCTTTTATTTCTTTTCCTTGAAACAGCACCACATTCATCATCTCAGTCTTTCTCTTCTGTTTGGCATGTCGGCATGTGCCCTTCTGAAATCTGAATGAACACCTCTCTCACGACTCATAACCCTAGCTACTCTTCACATGATACTCTATCTTTCTCTGTCAGCCTCATAGTGGGCCCATTTCTTTTTTGTACATTTTCATCACTTTGGACCAATTTTATCTCATTCTAAGCTCTTCTTGATTTGGAAATTAAGTAACTAATGGAGGAAAAAATCAATTGTTTTCTAAAACAATTTAGAAAAAATTAATGTGTAATTGCCCCATAATTTTATCTCATTTTAAATTAAGTCATTGTGGGTTTTTTCTTTCCTTTTAAAGAGTCCTTATAATTTTCTTAATTATGGATGTAGATGTAAGGAGACAATCATGATAACAATAATTTTTTTTCTATTAATAATAAACTTTATTTCATCATTTTGTTTTTTGTTTTTAAACAATCTCTTCATTTTGTATTTTGTGATATTTTACATGTCGTTTTGTTAGTGTCTACATCAGTCCTAATTAAAATATTATAAAAATATGGACTAATGGCTATAATTAAGGAAACTGTAAGAACCCAATGGAACGGGAAAAAAAACTACATGGACATAATTTTAAAACAAAAATTAGGCAAAACTATTAAAAATTTGTTGGTTGAAGTGATAAACGGCCTAATCCTATAAGGAAATAAACACAAGTTTGAATTCTATGAAGCATACTTGTTAGGAAAGGCAAAACCATTTATTTCTTAAGTCTCGAAAGCAAACACCCTTAATTAGATTTTAAAAAATAAATTAGGCAAAACTATGAGGAGGGATAAAAATGATTTTTTTTTTTCAAAATTTTATTATATACTGTTTCCTCTAGTTGTTCCACATATTATTACTTTTTAATTTTAATTTTGTAATAATTATATGTTACTCCATTCAGTTAATTGATCTAGACTTATACTTTTTAGCTAAAACTCATACACCCATTATACTTTTTATAAATAATTTGAACTCACAACCTCATTCTTGAAAAGTTTTAAAAGTGTTTGGCTTCATTTGAGTTACAATACTCTAACCAGATTCATACTTTATCAACTCAAATGAAAATATGTCTTATATATCTCCTTCTCATATTCTCAAAATGATTATAGTATAAGGGGGTAGTCTCTTAAATCTTAAAACGTGATGAATAAATATTCGAATTCCTACCATAAGAAGTGCTCACATTTAATACCTATTTGGATTAGCGGTGGAAGCTATATTTTCGACGTGATTTACAATATACGAGGTAAGTAAGTAAGAAGAGTTTTATCTCGACTTGCATGAATGTGTTTTTTAAATGCCAACTCAAACATACCCTTAGTGTCTGACAATACTTCAAATGTAATTGCTTCCAATAGGATGATACTTATGCCTATAAAAAACGCTCTTCTAAACTTTTTTGTTTTATTGATTGATATTTTTCATTTAATCTTCACTCTTCAGTAAAAATCTGATATTCAAATAAATATAAGAGAAAAATTACATGATACATTTAAGAAAAATACAATTTATCAGAAAGGAGGTTAACCATTTAATAAGTGCAAATGTGGAAAATAATTGTACTTAGATACAAAGTTAATTAGTAAACTAACTTTATTAATATCCGTGAACGTACTAGGTGATGGTGTCTTATATTTGAGTAGTTTTTTACTTTTAATCACAAGATCGATTAAACATTTAAATCACGAGCCTCGTCTAAGGAATATTGTGTTTGAGTTTGACACATGCATCCACCATTAAATCCTTTCTTGTTCTCTAGCTTTTGTTTATATACCAATATTCAAATCAAGACAGAGAAGAAAGGAAAAAAACCAAAGAGCTGTCCGTTTTTGACTTTACTAATATGAAAAGAAAAAAGTGGGGGAGACACAGAAATACGTGTCTTGTAAAATTCATTACGCTAATAATAACGGAATTATTTTTTATTTTCATGTTTAAATATATTTTTTATGCATAAGGAAAGGAGTTGGACTCACCCACATATCAATGTTGGACAGGGTAAGCTGTCTATTACCTTCAGGCGTTTACCCAGACACCCAGGAGCTATGAAGGAGCAGATACTCTCAGTATCTGCTCCCTCCTCATCCTTCAGTATCCCTCAATCTCGGCCGTCCAATATTTGATCCAACCGTGTAGAAAGGGACACATCATACATTTCAAAATACTGCATGAGGTAAATATGAAATTTTTGGGATGTATGCCGTGTCTCTCTCTACGTGGTTGAATCAAAAATTGGACGGTCAAGATAAAGAGATTCTGAGGGATACTGAGGTGCCTGCTTCTGAGGCAATCCGGTTCCGGAGCTATGACGCTTTCTCCAGCACCCTGACTAACTTTAGGATCGAAGCCTTTCTTTTTAGTGAGAGTGTCCGACCTTCTTTACCAGTAAAATATTGGTTATTAGTTTAGTTACAAAGTTGACTAGTGACCAAATGGATAAGATTCAAGGAATACGACTGATTATGTTATCTATCTGATTTGAAAAGAATGTCAAACTTTTTCTGGAAAATGAAGAAAATGACAACATTAATTTCGTCAGTTTATTTTTCCTTCCAAAACCTCCTAGACTATGCGCCGACATCATGGTGGTTTATCTCTTGAAAAGTTATAATAATATTTTGATATTCAATTTGTCATGAAACCTTTTAGGGATCCAATGAAAAATGTGTTGGGTTTGCATATTCCAAGTGAGATTTGATTGACATGGTATATACCTTATCGTTTCATTTTCCATTTTTTTATTAATGAAAACATAATTTGTTGAAAAATTATGAAAATTTAAATAATCGGGGCTTATAGTTTTATTTGATTTGCTATTATATATATGTAGTTTTTTATTTGATTTTTAGTCAAGTATGTGTAGTTTGATTTTTCTTGGACTCATAGAGTTTTTTTTTTTTTTAGTTATGGATAAGATTATCAAACTCGTGAGCTGAGTTTAAGGAAATTTGTGACAGTAGCAATATGAGATATAAATTCATATCGTGGACCCGAATCATAAACATATAAAAAGTTTACTTTTATTATTGAATAGATATTATTAATGTATAATTAAATAATTAAAATATAAAAATGACAACAACTTAATTTAAATGTATTTTAAATCCCACTAATTGAAATTAAATCCATTAACATTCATCATTTATCTTATTTAATAAAGAAATTTTTATAAAATTTATATATAAAGTCGTTGAGTATTATCAAATCAAAAAAGTTAAAATGAGTTTAAGAGTAAGTTAATATAATTTTGTAAGTTAGAAAAGTAAGAACTGTAAACTTGATATGTAAACTCATAAGTTTAATTGAATTTATAACTTCTATGAGTTTACAGTTATTCGACTTGTTTTTATAAATTAGAAACATAAAAACGGTAAACTTAGAGAATTAACTCACGAATTTGATAATAATGATTATGGACGATAATCGGTATGCTCATAATTAATTACTTGCGATTGATATGGATGCTGAATAAATAACATGTTAGTTACCACAAATACAAAAATAAAAAGAGGTTGTCAGTAAATAAAATTTATTCGTTATCAATATAAAAATTATTATGCTTATATGCATCTCTTATATATATATATATATATATATAATCTTATTGATTTTAATCTCATTTACATCCATGTAGGAAAATTTATGAGCTACTAACGCTGTTCTCATTACCAGTAAACAAATTACTGAGTATTAAAATTAAGGGAAAATCCATTTCAGGACCCTTTTAATACTGACAATCTCAAAAAAGGCCCCAAAGATTTTCGACAATTTTCAGAATTTTTAAAAGGCCCTCAGCCTTTTCGACAAATTTAATGGGTAGGTTTTAACAACTAAATCAGCCCCGTTAACAACATTTTGCTAACAACTAAATCAGTACTTTTAACAACTAAATCAGTACCCCGTTAACAACTATATCAGCCTCGTTGAAAACTCGCCCAAGATTTTAAAAATCTCATAAAATGCCCTGGGGCCTTTTTTGGGATTATCAGAATTTTGGGGCCTTTTTTTAGAATTGTTAGTGTTAAAAGGGCCCTGAAAATGATTTTCCCTAAAATTAATACATAGGGTTGAGAAAAGTATAAGTAAGTACACAATAAATTAAAAAAAAAACACCTAATCACCTACTTAAAAATTAAATAAAATTGTAGGGACTTACTTATTACTTTATTTTCAAAGAATCTTAGTCGGCAAACTATATTTTTGTTGTATACGGCGTTTTTTTTCCTACAATAAAAATATAAAGATGAAAATATTGGACGAACCGTCCATATTAAAATCCACATGATCCAAATGAGATATGTACACGCTTATAAATTAATTAATTAATTAAAGGTTTCAAACTGATCCTGAATATTGATTTAAAATAATCTTAGTCAAGCCTCCAAATATATAAAATATATTGACTAAAGTACATATTTATCCCTTTAAATTTGTATCAAATTTCAGTTTAGCTCATTAAATTTATAAAAGTGTATTGTCAATTCCTTAATAAATATTACTCTATCACCGTTAATATCATGAAAAGAAAATGTTTATTCAATAAATTTAAACAAAACATGCTTAAATTTTTATCCTTTAATATAATATAATATTTTATATTGTATTCTTATAATGTGAAAATAGTTAGTTTTATATTATATTTTATATGTTATTTTAATTTCAAAATATACAATTATTATATTAAAGGGTTATAATTAAACAATGTTTTTTTCAGGACATATATTCAAACTTAAGATCTCGTATATAGATGGTCAAAACCCATTTCATTCGAATCAACGTCTCTTGATACATAGAATTTTTCATCCTATATCTAAAAGATTGATATATTATTTAACTGAAAACAAGTCCAACTAGGCTTTTATTGCTTTGCGTTTTCGATTTCGCTTCCTTTGTTTTAAATTTGAAAAATGAATATTAGAAAAGTATTAACTGAAAATGATTTTAACCAAACTTTCACAAATATTAGCTTGTATATCTTATTTTTCCAACTTAAATTTTTTAGGGCTTCGTTTTGGATTAGAAAATATGAGCTGAAAACTCTACAATTTGTTTTTTAATTGAAAAAGGGCAATCTTTTCAACATTTAACTTCTTCTCATGACAGGTAAATATCAATTTCTTATTTTAAAATTGAAAGAATGGTAGAAAAATCCCCCAAAAATATGTCAATTTTAATTAGTACGAGAATCCCAATTAAATCAAATTGAAATACTAAAATCTAAATTCAAGCCTACACTTTTAACAAAATTATTTATCAAGCCAAGATACCTAATTAGAGATTTAGGAATGCCGTTAAAAGACTATAATACCCCTCAATTCAAGTT
This sequence comes from Acacia pycnantha, assembly GCA_025563575.1. Taxonomy (NCBI): domain Eukaryota; kingdom Viridiplantae; phylum Streptophyta; class Magnoliopsida; order Fabales; family Fabaceae; genus Acacia; species Acacia pycnantha. The sequence continues at coordinate 919,560 of JAMWYP010000096.1, read as the reverse complement.
ATTATCATGAATAAGTCCCAAAAAAAAAAAAGGAAAAAAGGAGCCTTATTAGGAATTCTTATAATGAAAGAGAAGAGGAAATAAGGGCTCCAGAAATTGAAGACTTCAAGAATCTAAATCCATGGTGAAATCGGGACAACAAATAACTGACTTTTTTGGCGTATAAAAACCACTGATGAAGAAAAACCGACAAAATTTAGAGGCGTACGAGGAGTAAGAGTGCAAAGGAAAATAAAAGGAAAATCCATTTCAGAGTGCTTTTAATAAGAAAAAATATATTTACTCAAAAATAAAAAAAGGGAACAATCAACAAAAAAGAAAGTTGCATAAGCGGAGAAGAAGAAAACACAACAAATAAGATAGCTAGAAGGGAACACTTCTTCGATTTTCTCCGTTATCGAGTAAGAATTCCTTATTCTTTTTTCTGCCCATTGATGATTCAACGTGTACTTAAGGGTATTATGGTCTTTTAACATCATTCACAAATCTCCAAGTAGGCCTCTTGGCCGAATGAACAATTTGTTAAAAGTGTCGGTCTAAATTTAAATTTTGGTATTTTAGTTGGATTTTATTGAAATTATCCCCAAAAAGAGTCTAATTATTATGAAATCAGTAAACATTGGTTTCACATTAACTTTTTAAAGAAAAATTACTTAAAATGCTCTTAATTTGAATGAAAAAACGAAATGACATAATCAGTTTAACAAATAATAATTCTAATGTACCAAATAATAATAACTAAGATAATAACAACTGATTCTACAAAAATTTTACATTGATAACAATATTTTTACCAGTTGAATGACAACAAATAAAAACGACTATTTTCAACAAGGCAATTAGGTTTTTATTTTCATAAAAAACTTAATTTCAAAATAATCCACAAAGATTACATAGGAAATAAGCTATTTTGTGATTCCCATATTTGAGTAGTACTCATGTGTCCTTCTCCCTTCCTTATTTTTAAATTTGCAGTTTTAAAAGTGTGAATATCTTTCTGGGAAAATATAAGTGAGGTTCCAAGGTAGATAAAAAATATTAAAAAAGTCCAACCCCAAATTCCCTCACAAAAAAGTCCCTATTAATTACGGAATTCATCTCACAAAAAAGTCCCGTTGTCAAAATAGTTTTATTAGTTGTTAAAATGTCTTTATGAAAATCTTGTTGTCAAAATGATTTTTCCTGTTGTAAAAAATTCTTTGAGTTTTTCCTCCGGTGTGTAAAATTTTAGAAACCTGTAAATTTTTTGGCAACAAGAAGAACCATTTTGACAACGAGATTTTCATAGAGACATTTTAACAACTAATAAAACTATTTTGATAACATGAAGAGCCATTTTGACAACATGACTTTTTTTGCGAGAGGAATTCCGTAATGAATATAAAAATAGGGACTTTTTTGATATTCATCGGAATTCCTCTCGTAAAAAAGTCCCCTTCTCAAAATGGTTTTTTCATGTTGTTAAAATGACTTTATTAATTGTTAAAATGTCTCTATGAAAATTCCGTTATCAAAATGGCTTTTCATGTTATTAAAATGATTTTTCCTGTTGTAAAAAATTCTCCGAGTTTTTCCTCTGGCGTATAGAATTGTAGAAACTTGAAAAATTTTTGGCAATAGGGAAAACCATTTTGAGAATATGAAAAGTCATTTTGACAACGAAATTTTCATAGGAACATTTTAACAACTAATAAAGCCATTTTGATAATAAGAAAAATCATTTTGATAACAAAACTTTTTTACAAGACGAATCCCGTAATTAATATCAAGAAAGTCCTTAGGGACTTTTTTTAGGGGATTTAGGGTTGAGACTTTTTTAGTATTTTTTATCTACATCGGGAACCTCACTGATATTTTCCCCATCTTTCTTATATGTTGAGTCATTTTCAAGAGAGAGAAATGATGAAATAAGAATGGCGTGGCAGTGGGACAGGAGAGAGAGCAGAGGCACATGGAGAGGCAGAGAGAGAGAAAGAAGAGAAGGCATAAAATCTTTTCCATAAAATCTTTTCAAATGTGAGAAAGAGAAAGCGTTAGGTATGGTAGTTAGAAAGTCCAGGGTCACTCTCTTGTCTATCCACGGGACCACTTTTTTGTATTCTAACCAACACCTCAAAAACTTTCCTTCCTCCTTCCTTGATGCCACCATGAAATTTATTTTTTATACCATATATGGAAAAAGGTTTCACATGACCCTTTATGTAAGAAAAGAGGAAAAAAACTAACCACCGTGATTCTTATCTTGAAATCCTAACATGTACATAATAAAGTTGTGGAAAAATCAGGGCCTAAATTAGTAAAAAAAAAAAAATGTCAAAAAAATCTAAGAAAAAGTCACATGTCAAAAAAGGCTCCAGAGCTTTTTCTGGTATTATTTCGTTAGTTGTTAACGTCAACTGATATAGTTGTTAACAGCTACTGATTTAGTTGTTAATGTTACTGATTTAGTTGTTATGATATTGTTATTAATGGGGCTGATTTAGTTGTTAATGTTCTATTGATATAGGCTGATTTAATTGTTAACGTTTATGAAATAATATCAGAAAAAGCCCTGATATCTTTTTTGACATGTGACTTTTTTTAAACCTTTTTTTGACATGTTTTTTTACTAATTTGGGCCCTGAAGTAGATTTTCCCTAAAGTTTTTTTTAAAGTATATGTTTGGTCATATAAATTTATACAAATTTCAGTTTAATCCCCTAATCTTGACACTGTTAAATCTCACTAACAATAAATGTTTATTCATCTAATTTAATGTTTGTATTTGCAATTAAATGCTGACAAAAATATATTTAAATTTTAATTATTTAATATACTAATTTTCATATCTGAAAATCAAAATAAAGACAAAAATGCGTGTTCTCCGCTTTGACAATGGCGACTTCTCTCTAGACTCATTTTCAACTTGCTTCTGGTTGTACCTTTCAACTAGCTTGACCTGGCGTGAGTTAGTCAGATGTGGCGAGATTTGGGGAAAATCTAAACGGTAACAATTTACTCATTCTTTTTTTTTGTTGAGGAAAATGACAGCTAGGTTCTAAGGACCATAAAAAATAGTAAAAAAGTCCCAACAAAAACTCACATATTAAAAAAGTCCTAGGGACTTTTTTGATATTATTTGTAATAACAACAAGAAGCACTATATTTACAATACGAAGTGCTATATTCACAACAAAATTTAAAAACCTAGCAATTTATTACAGAAAAAACTATATTTTCACAATAGGAAATGCTATATTTACAACAAAATTTAAAACCTATTATTCACAACAGAAAAAACTATATTTATAACAGTAAGTGCTATATTTACAACAACATTTAAAAACCTAGCTATTTACAATAGAAAAAGCTATATTCACAACAGGAACTGCTATATTTACAACAAAATTTAAAATATGTCATTCACAATAGAAAAAGCTAGATTTACAATAGGAAGTGTTATATTCACAACAAAATTTAAAAACTTGGATTTTGTTTCAATACAAATAATATCAAAAAAAGTCTCAAGGGACTTTTTGTTGGGATCCGTATACGCAACGGAAGGATTTCATCCATTAAAATTTTTACGAATCCTAAAGAGGATCTATCAACAGCGTTTAAATCGGGTTCATTATAAAAACCGTATATATACGAACTTGTATGCATCTTTTGCAAACACGTGGGCTAACACCTTCTTGTTCGATCAATCTCTAGGAGCCGACTGAATATATATATATAATGTTGTATTCATTAAAGATGACCAAATACCACGTCCTTGGAAAAACACGCTCTACCCATTTTGGTCAATTTTGAGTTAAAAAATGTCATTTTCGGTCCTTTTTCTCGGGACTAAAAAGGATTTTGAAAACGAAAGGAATTTGTGAGGGGATTAAAATGCCCACAAAAATGACTAAAATGGACCTTTTTTTCGGTACTATTTAAGGACTAAAAATTATATGGGGATCGTTGATATGATACAACCTATCATATGACCATGCCACGTCCCTTTTGTCACGCGATAATTTGGTCAAGGATGAAGCATGAATAATGTCAACTTCCTGTTCTTGACCATTACTTTCTCGATTCTTGAGTAGTCTAATAAGCGAAATTGAAACTCCTTTCCATCGTAGTATGGCCATACATTTCTCAGACTCACTCATCGAGGGACCCAGTATTATCTCTCTACAAATGTGAGTGACAAATTCCATCTTAACCATTCACATTTCTTAGCATGAAAATCATTGATCCCGATCAAAGCCTTTATCATCACCCGGTCAAATGTGACTTTTGACTAGGTCAAAGATCAACGACTCTCATGTAGGAATTCATGATGATCTCAGGTCAAAGGGCGTTGTGACGCGGTTATACATGAGATAAGCTTATGACTAAATCCATGCAGCTTTCTCATAGTGGGTCAGTCCAGCACCTTGTACTCTTATAAGTGTCTATGATTTTGATTCATATCTCCATGCTCATCAAAGTCATACTAGTCTTATTTCATCTTCACTCCCACGTAGATAACCGACCAGGGAAATTTAGGATAATCTATAAGATACATCCAAGGATATAGTTATCACTATAAACATGCAAATGATATGATAATAAAATGGAGAAATACTTTAAATAACAAAAATGTTCCGAGTTATTCATGTCAAAGATTGCCTCAGGGAATGCCAGTAACGGTGTGTACTTGGGGGCATTTTCCCTAAGATTAGCAGCGAGGCTCTCGTCCCTAGCGGCAACATATTGCCACAACATCTGTAGCTGGAGAATGAGTGTACTCGTTGAGCGTTGCAGCACTGCGACTTGGGTGGTCAATTCGGCGATGTTGGTGTTCATGGCATAGAAAGCCGAAGCAGGAAACGGACCCGTTGGGGCCTTTGTAGCAGTGTCAGTTGTTGGAACTGTGGAGGTACTGGCTGGAATGGCTTGTGGAACTTTCGGCTACGCTTTTTGTAGAATTCTCTGCACAACTGTCACTGAGATGGGGCTTGGCAGGTATGCCCTTTCCTCACTGGCTTCAAAGATGACCTCAGCATTTTGGCAAAGCTCAGTGATCAGGGTAGGGAACCAAAGGTTGCCAGTGGTGCTCTTTAGTGCCACAAATAGTTCCTCATTTGATTAGGGTGTCAACGTCGATTTTCTTTCATTCTAGAAGAAAATAGAGAAGGAAAGCTCTTTCCCTAGAGATGGTCTGTGTGTGCAGTGTAGGTAGAAGCCGGTGGCGGAGGATGTGAAACCAGATGCAGGCTTTCGGGAAAAATCGGCTGCATTTCAGATTGTATGAGCCGTCCTTGGTGACCTTCCATTCAGTATTTGGCACACATATTTTGGCTGCCACCCTGGTGAGGATTTCAGGATTGTCCCCTTGTTGGACCAACTCATTGTATTAATTCACTGTGGGCTCTAGGTTGTAGACCTTACGAATTGCGCTTGCGCTGCATTGCATGTTCTTTCCCTGAACGGTGATGAAATAGGGGGAACCACCCAGATAATTTGCACTGAATTCGAGAACTAAGGGAGTGACTACCTCAGTGGGGTGGAGGTAAAATTTTTCCCATCCGCGCTTGTGAATGATCTCTGTAACACATTCAGGGTAGGTGCCCTACTCGAAAGCTTCAGCATCGAACCCTGGCTCTGGTGCTCGGGTTTTATCTGCCTTCAAGGATTGGAAATGGGATTCAGCTTCCTGTGAGGCGAATGGCATGGTGTCTGGAATCCCAGCGGGTGCTTTTTGGCCGGAACCAGTTGCCCCTCACACAATGCTATAGCATCTATGCTGCACAGCTCTCGAAATGCTACAACATAGACACCATTAACACAACTATTCAGTTAACCCACCACTCTAATCTATCGAAGCTCTCGCGTCCGATACATACAATCTTAACTTACTTCTCCCATACATCTATGGTGATTTTCTAGTTAAGTTGTTCACTACAATTCAAGGTGTTATGGTTATGAGCGGTAGACCCATATCTGAAGCCTACAATTGCCTAGAGATCACTGTTTCTTAGAGGTCTAACCTAGACCCCCTCTCGGTAAACCAAAGCCACTGATCTAGTCCTCAGCTCTCGCTAATCGACAAGAAATTAAATCACTGATAAGAAAACTGAATGTATTGAATTAAAACTAGCAACTGGGTTCAATCTACACTTAGGACATCATCCTCGCTCAGCCAAAGAAAGTTTAGTTCATGACGGACGAGGGAAACACTAAACATAGTACATCAGAATAGCCCATGATCAAAAGATTAACTAAAATAAATGAAAGCAAAACAGAAAGCTTGATGGAGGTTCGACGGCGTGGAAGAAGCCCTGTCACGTCATAGCTCCACGTCTTCTTATCTCCGTCTCACTCGTAAGGAAGGATGCTGGGTTCTCCTGAATGTCTCGTGCTTTGTAACTTCTCTCACCCTCCTCTTGAATCTGGCTGCAAGGGGTGCTCTTTTTCTCTTCAAAAATACTTCGACGCCCTTTAGGGTTGGCTCTTGTTTTCTTATATAGTCGGGATTACTTGCTGTGTATGTTCAACGAACTGGGCCTTTCCTAATTTGTCGAGGTCCAATCGTATCTTCCCTTTCGAATCTCGGTAGATTGATTCTGCTGATATTGCGGGATTCTTCAAATCTTTAGTTTCGATACTCCGCATATTTTATTCCAGTACGTCAGCAATCTAACCGTTTACCAATATACTCTTTGTTTCCTGAAATAACCTTGACAAAAGATTAGAACAAATGCCGCATAGCATTGCTTCACTTACTCTGCTATAGCTTCAGGGGATGCATTGTATTGCGCTTCGGGGAGGCTGTCCTGATGCTATAGCATTTTATCGGCCATGCTTTGTGCGCCTTTCACACAAAATCTCAAAACACGATCTTTTTCTCAGCACATGTTTAGGATGCGTATGATTTATTCATGTTTATAAACTTCATCCTTAAGTTCCTCATATAATGAATTAATGCCTTTTTTCTCAGATTAAACGCAATTAAGCTTATGTTTACCACACAATTCAGTCATAGGATACAAGGAAAACATGTCATAAATAGTGCTCATCACCTGCCCTTGGACAATGGTAAGTCCAAAGCCTTATTTAGGGCTCCTAGAGAAGGTAATTGTTATAACCTTAGTCTTCTTAACGAAAACTATGTTTCTGAAAACTATTTTATTGGTAACTTGGATGAGAGTTGGCTATAGCACAAGTGATTAGCTCATGTCAATATGTTCCAACTTGACAAGTTGCTGAAAAAAGATTTGGTTATTGGTTTACCAAAACTCCGTTTTAAAAATGACATGATTTGTGATGCTTATCAAAAGGGTAAACAAACCAAATCATCTTTCAAATCAAAAAGTGAAATTTCAACTAATAGACCTCTCCAACTACTTCATATGGTTTTGGTTGAACCATATAGAGTAAAAAGCCTTGGTGGAAATTTATTCACTTTGGTCGTAGTTGATGATTTCTCGAGAATTGCATGGACTATATTTTTTTCTTCTAAAGATAAAATATTTGGTCATTTTTTTACCTTTGCCAAGAAGGTCTAGAACGAGAAAGGTTTCTCTATTGCAAGGATTCATACTGATCATGGTGGTGAGTTCAAAAATCAAGCTTTCGGAGAGTTTTGTGATGATATGGGAATTAATCACAGCTTCTCAGCCCCAAGGACTTCTCAACAAAATGGTTTTGTAGAGAGAAAAAATCGAGTCCTCACCGAGATGGCAAGGGTAATACCGAACGAGAATCAAACCTCCCAAGTATTTTTGGGCTAATGCCATGAGCACCGCTTGCTACATCTCAAATTGGGCATACCTCTGGAAGAAGATTGACAAAACTCCCTATGAGCTGTACAAAGGAAGAAATCCAAACCTAGCACATTTGCACATCCTCGGTTGCAAATGCTTTGTGCACAATAATGGTAAGGAAATTTAGGAAAGTTTGATCCTAAGTCAGATGAAGGTATATTTCTTTGCTATTCTAATAGAAGTAAGACATATAGAATATTTAATAATCGTACTCGTGTTGTAGAAGAGTCTATGCATGTTGTATTCTGTGAAGCCAAATCTGACAAGTCCTTGGATGATGATGAACCTATTCTTCAAAATCAATCTGTAATAAAAACTTCTTTTGTTATGGTAAATTCTGAAAAACCTTTGCAAACAAAACTTGAAGTTGAAAATAATTGTGAAAATGCTTGCGAAAACACTGATCAATCTCAACATAAATCTTGGAGATACAATAGGATTCATCATTTGGACTAAGTGATAGGTGATGTAAATCAAGGAGTGTGAACCAGAAAAAGTACTTTGAATGAAGTTACTTTCTTTGCTTTCATTTCAGAGATTGAACCTTCTAAGATCGACGAAGCCCTTTCAGACAATGATTGGGTTATAACAATGCAAGAGTAGTTACACCAGTTTGATAGAAATCAAGTTTGAGACTTGGTACCTAGGCCTAAGGACCATCCGGTTATTGGCACTAAATTGGTATTCAAGAACAAACGTGATGAATCCGCAATCATTGTCCGTAATAAGGCAAGATTAGTGGTCAAAGGCTATATAATCAAGAAGAAGGAATTGATTATGAAGAAGCTTATACTTCAGTGGCAAGATTGGAAGCTATAAGAGTTCTTCTAGCCTTTGCTTGGATTAAGGGATTCAAGCTTTATCAAATGGATATGAAATCTCCATTTTTAAATGGTTTTATCCAAGAGGAAGTTTATGTTGAACAACCTACTAGTTTTGAGGATAATCATCATCCGAATCATGTCCTTCGGTTAAGAAAGCTTTGTATGGTTTTAAGCAAGCTCCTAGAGCTTGGTATGAAAGATTAAGCAAATTTCTTCTTGATCAAGGATTTGTTAGAGGCAAAGTAGATACAACTCTTTTCATAAAATGCAACAAGAGTAATGATTTGTTAATTGTTCAAATATATGTTGATGATATATTATATTTGGTTCTACTAATGATGTTTTGTGTGAAGAATTTTTTAAAACAATGCACGGAGATTTTGAGATGTCTATGATGGGAGAGTTGAACTACTTTCTTGGTCTACAAATCAAGCAAAAGAAGAATGACATTTTCATATCTCAGACCAAATACATCTTAAAGAAGTATGGGATGGACCAATGCAATGGAGTTGATACTCCAATGAATTCAACCACTTCTTTGGATGCTGATAAGGATGGCAAGGACTTCAACATTACAAGATATAGATGAATGATTAGATCATTGCTCTACATGACAGCAAGTTGGACGAATATTCAATTCAGTGTGGGAATATGTGCAAGATATCAATCTGCCCCAAAGGAGTCTCATGCTGAACATGTGAAGAGAATATTCAGATGTCTTCCAGACACAGAAAATCTTGGTTTATGGTTTCCCAAAGGACAAGCTGAATATCTTGTGGCATATTCGGATTCGGACCATGCTAGATACAAGACTAACCAGAAGAGCACAAGCGGCCAATGTGAATTCCTTGGTGGTTCACTAGTGTCTTGGTTTAGCAGGAAGCAAACTACAATCTCAATATCATCAACCGAAGATGAATACATTGTTGTATCTAGTTGTTGTGCTCAAGTTTTATGGCTCAAGTAACAACTTCAAGATTTGGGAATCTATCTCAGCTTGGCAAAGAATCCTGTTCAACATACAAGAACCATGCATATTTATGTTAGACATCACTTCATCAGAGATCATGTTCAACAAAAGGATGTCAAAGTGTTGTTCACTCCCACTCATCTCCAACTTGCTGATATCTTCACAAAGTCATTAGCAAAGGAACAATTTACTTTCATTAAAAGAGAATAGGGAATGGTAAATCCCAATGAGTTGTAAATAATATTTACTTAATGATAGTTATGTTTTTTATGATCAATAGTTTCTAACTTAAGCATCGAAGTGTCTAGTTATGGTTTATGCAAGATGTCTAATGAAACTGATAAGTTGTAGAAGTTTGTTGTCAAAAGAGGCAAACTTGAGTTTGTAAACCTCAAACTCGAGTCAATTGAAGGCAAATAGCAAACTCTAAGTTTTGGAGAAAACTTAACTTGAGTCAGCATGTGGTACACTATACTATATTCCAAACAAAGAGCAACTAAGCTGTTGAAGGCAAAACCAAACTCAAGTCATGGAAATGCAAACTCGAGTCAAGATGAGACAGAGAGAAATCGAGGACAGAGCATCTTCCAAACTCGAGTCAACAAGTAATTCACTCGAATCCATGGAAAATGTAGTGTTTTCATAAGCACACTTAAAGTCTAGGTTAGTACGAGTTTATGTAAACTCGAGCTTGTAATGATAAACTCGAGCAGGTAACTTGAGTCAGTAAGTGGAAACTCGAGTTTATAACTTTCTATATATACTGAAACTAGACCGTTGCTCTTCACTTCACTCTTCCCTCAAGTTTAACCTTAATTTTCTCTGAAAAACCTCTTATCTCTCTCGACCTAACTTGAGATTTCACTTCCAAAAATGCCTCCCAAACGATCTGGCATGGCTACGAGCACTGATTCCGACTCTGAAGGCACTCAATCTGCGTCTCCACCTCCATTGAAAAGACCTAGGAGAGAGAAACATACTCCTAGAAGATTCCAATTGAAGGTTACTGAGGTCGAGCCTTCTCCCAAAGAAAAAAGGAAGGTTGTGATTCAGGAACCCCCTGTGGTTCCAAAGAGGAAACTATCGACCTAGAAGCTGCAACTCGTAAGGATAAGGATCCAGCTCTTGAAGCAGCTAAGCCAAAGAAGAAAAAGAGAATTGTTCCTTCGTCTCAGTTCAGAGCTTCTCCTTCTAGTCCTTTTGGTTCCTCTGCTTCTCAACCTCGTGAGCAATCTAGCTCCAAGATATTATCTGAAGCAATTCATGCTCTTCATGATATCTATAATCATCCTACTCCTCATGCTAGTTTTAACCAAAAAGGAATTCTTTTTCAAAATGATGATGCTAGACTATTTAGGGAACAATTTTCACATAAAACTATTTGCCCTACAGTCTCTGTTGATCTTGCTAAGCTTAAGGAAGATTGTAATCTCAATCTTTCTCCTTAGCTTAAGCAATTTGAAAATCTCATTTCCATTCGTCCTTCTTATAGCCCTAGTATAGTCAAAGCCTTTTACTTCAATATAAAATGGGCTAATCGATTGGATAGAGATGGTAACCTCATTAAGGAAAGGATTGTCACTCACCTCAGAGGTGAAAAGATTGTTTTATCTCCTGCTTATATCAATTTTGTCTTACAAATTTCCAATCCTCCTCCTGTTGCTACCTTAAATTATGATAACAGGGAAATATTTCAAAATTTGAGACCTAATGAGCCTGTACCTGATAGGCCATTAGATACTTTAACCTTTCCCCCTGTTGCCATGCCCCCTGTGCATCAAGCTATCTGGTATATCTATTACGGAAATCTCATGCAAAAGGGTGGAAATTTCACTCATTTTGCAAAGAAGGATTACCCCATTTTTGCTTCCATTATAGACAAAGTACCTCACAATATTGGACACTGGGTCTTTCAGGAGATGGAAAAATTTAAATTTGCATATAGGAAAACTTCCACTATCCCCTTTCAAAACTCATTTCTGTCATTTTGTTTCATGAGAAACTTTGGTATTTTACCGCAATTGAGCAGCCAATAAAGCCACTCATGTTTGGCAAACATCATCTGAATATGATAAGGATAAACTTTAAAGAAATTTCAAGCCAATCAAGGGGCCCCTCAAGATCAAGAGCTTCTCATTCCAGAGCACATGAAGCTCAGTCTGCTCTACCTCCATCTCCTCAGCCTACTACATCTTTTGATTTGGATGCTAGGATCAAGGCTATTATTGACAAGGCTATATTAGACTTAACTGATAGGTTTGAGTCTAAAGTTGGGCGAATGGTATTTGAGGTGACCAAGGGTCACAATACTATGGTGGATGCTCAAGATGAGTTGTCAGAGAAGGTTGACAACCTTAATGGTCATTTTGAGGATCAAGTTATTAGCATTGCCATTCTTCATGCTGTGATGCGATCTCTAAATGACAAGATGGACAAACTATTGAAAAATCAGTCTCAGTTTGTAGCTGGCCCTAGTCATAGTGGTTCTAGTTTTGGCACTTCTTCACTTACCCCTGCTGGCCCTAGTTTCAACATACCCAAGTCAGAACCTTCTCCTACATTTTCTTCACCTATGCCTTCCTTACCCACCTTCACTTTCACCACTCCAATCACCTCTACTACTCCCATTGTTGATACTACTCCAACAACTATCCCTGTTCCTCCCTCTCACATCTCCACTGTCAAGCTCTCACCTGATTCTCCTGACTCTCCTCTACCCACACCTTTGGTTGATCTTCAACCTGAGGTTCCTATTTCAACTCCACCACCTGCCACTTCCAAATCTGGTCCCCCCTCTTATTTGAAACTCCTTTAAAGAAAAACTCCTTCTTTGAGTGATGACAATGGGGGAGAAGAAAAGTAAAGAGCATTTGTTGAGCATTCGATGTATTATATTTTGTTGCTCACTTGCTATGTATTTACATTTTGTTGTACTTAAACTCTGATGTACTTAGACTTTTGAATTGGAAATAATATATGTCTTTTTGAATGAAATGCAATAGTTCAATGTTTTTTATTTCATTTCTATTTAATGCTCAATTTTTTTTGAAAATATGACAAATGGTTTACAAGTGTTGTCATCATCAAAAATGGGGAGAATGTTAGTTCTCTATGTGTTTTGATGATAACTGACAATTGTAAACTAAATGAAGTTAATGGTTAAGTTAAACATGTTTGAAATTTGTTCAAACTTAACCAGTAACCTACTGTCAAAGGTTAACTCGAGTTTTGAGTTGTGAAACTCGAGTTTACTCAAGGCAGAGAGCTTTCAAAGACATTTGAACTTAACCTAACTCAAGTGTCTAGTTGGAAAACTCGAGTTAGTACTTGGCCGAGAGTTTTCAAAGCTTTTTCATTTTAAAGCAAACTCAAGCAAATTATGGTTAACTCAAGTTAGTGCAAGGCCGAGAGCTTTTCAAAGTATTTTGAACTTAAAGTGACTCGAGCCTGATCTTAGAAACCCCAGGTAGAGTTTGTGGACTTAAACTTATTTTCCAAATAAAGAAGTCCTAAACTCAAGTTAGTCACTTAATGACTCGAGTTTACGCAAGCTCAAAACGTTTTCAAAATGCTATCGCGAAGCTCATTTCAAAAGAAGATCTAAACTGGAGTTTATGTCAACTGACTCGAGTCATACACTTGAGTTAAACATTTTAAACTCCAGTTTAAGTCATACAAAGACATATTCATTTAAACTTCAAATCTAGTTTCAAAGAAGATGATCATGTGACTCGAGCCTAGAATGTTAAACTCGAGTTATGCACTCCAGTTGGTTTGAACAAACTCGAGTATAAAGCGTCTCTGTTTTGAAATCACCGTATCTGGATTTGCAAAATCTTCATGTATGATTTTTATATTTCATATAATCTCTCATTACTATTCCTAACTATGTTTAATCGATTTGTTAGTGAGTTTCAGATGATCAAACAAGTGTTAAACTGAAGATTAAGCAAAAAGCAAAAGATGATGTCAGAGCATTAAATGCTGATCCAGAAAACTAAGCACGCATTTGGAAACTCATTCTCTGCACATTCCAAAGGCTTTAATGTTCTCTTTCCTCATTTGTACGCCAGATCATCCAACGAATTTATTTCAAGGAAAGTCAAAAAGAAAGTCTAAGCATTTGGATTAAATCAAAATGATTGAGTAAATGCACCTAGTTAAACCTAACAGCTCTTTTGATTCTTCCAACGGTTGTACCAAGATTTCCAACGTTCATTAATTACTTCATTCATATATAAGCTGAAGCATTCAATTCTCAACAACCAAGAGAGACAAAAATGCAAAAAGGCTCAACTTGCATTTACTGTTCCAGTTTCAAGTGTAATATTTTCTAATATTCTTCAATGTTTATCAATCTACTCTTTTAGAGGGTTTCATTTCTGATTATCAAATCATTGTAAGAATCTCAAGTCATGAGACTTTGAGATTGGATTATCAGTTTACAACTTGTAAGGGGGAGTGTGTTAGACCTGGCTGTCACCCAAGAGGGGGAGTGAATTGGGTGTCTGCTAAAACTTTAGATAACTTTGAAAATCTTTTCGAAACTTACTGAAAGTAGTTCAAATGACAGAAATAGTTTATAAATCAATAGTCATTCATTCAAACATATATGCTGGAAACATAAGAGTTTAGGGAAGAGAATTTGCAAACTGAGATTTATACTGGTTCGGTCCAATCCTTGACCTACGTCCAGTCCCAAGCACTTGAGATTTTCAATCCACTATCTCCTTGTTGAACCGGGCACAAGAGAAAAGCCTTTACAATCCCACAAGTTCACCCAGGCACTTGTGAAGCTAAATCTCTCACTGAGATACTCCCCTTTACACACTGTAAGGATACAATCAATTTCCCACTCAAGATCACCCAATCTTGAGTAACTCTCAGATAAAATGATTACAATGAATCTTCTCTCTCTCAGAAGTAAATGAATGAACACTGAAGTACATAATCGATCATCTCACTCTCTACTGCAAACTATATAGACATTGAGAAACAGAGAGTAGGTGTATGTGTATAATAGAGTATTGTCATTTTGAAGATGTAAGCTCGTGTCTCCAACCTCTTCTATCTTGAATGCTTCTCCTTTTATAGTTGATGAAGAGCATTCGACCGGTTGAGCAATTCTTCCCATTTAGAATATGACCGTTGTGACTTGCTCAAAGTTACCGTTGAAGCTTCTACAGTGCATTTAATGTTCCTACCACATCTTCTGCTTTTTCTTAATCTTCAGTAATGCATCGTTTCATCATCTGAAACTTGCTAAAAAATATGATTAATAGCATTGAGAAGTATAGCAAGTAGAAATCAATTGATAGCAATCATTTCTGATTTCTCAGAGACGTCGTAAAACGAAACATGCACAGGTCCGAATTACTCTGACATATCTTGATATGTCTCGGCCTTGCCGAATCCCGAGTTAACTAAAAACACTTTAGAAAATATCTCAGTCAAGTTTGAACTCGGTTTAATCAAAACTAGATCTCGGTCAAGTAACTTGATCTCTAATATTATCTCGGCTCCTTGATGATCCGAGTTGGAGGGAAACCGGCCGCACATCCAGAAACCCGGACCTCAGACGCCAAAGAGCTCATCAATCTCAGAACTCTTCCCTGATCCCTGCCAGGCTTTGCGGGATCCTTAGCCGGGTTGGCTTTGTTTGCATTCTCAGCAGTGTTGACTTTGCCGGGATCCTTAGCCGTGTTGGCATTACCGGGATACTTGACTGGGTTAGCTTCGCTGGAATCCTTATCCGTGTTGGCTTCACTGGGATATTTAATTTGCTGATTTTCTATCTCGGAAAGTATGTGCAGGATCATTCCGGACACCGTATTTGAAGCACAATCCGAGTTCTTGCGATCGTGTATTTGAAGCACAATCTGAGTTCTTGCCGTCGTGCCATCACGAATGGTCGACATGCTGTTGTTCAAAATCTCGACATTATGATAGTTGGTATATTTTTTATATTTTTCTTTCTGAGCAAATTTGCCATCTCGGATAGTCGGTGTAATTTGCTTATGCTCTCTTCCTTGATATAGCTCCAAATAGGCAAACCACTTATCTCCATAAAGCTCTTTGAATATTTTTTCCAACGCAAGAAGAATCAGCTCCAAGCTCATTGTATTCTGACCGTTATGATTCGATGAATGAAGGTTGTTCTTGATCAGCTTTTTTGCAACATCCTGAACTGACTGTCAACTTTTGAAGGCCATAACTCCATGGTATTAACTCATTTTTGGTTGGTTAAAATATTTATGGAACCCATTTTGAGTCTACTTTCAAATACCACCGATTTCAGCTCAATTTGATTTGTATATTGTGAGATACACCCAAAACATCAAAGATTGGTCAGCAGTGTGACGTTAATTGATGTACCAACTTGTAAAATTCATAGCTCTCTCATCTGAACTCCTTTGGGCTTGAATTTTATATCCACATGACGCATTGGGAGTTTAGTTTCATATGAATTTGGTTTCACCTCAATCCTTTCTCTGGTTAGGGAGATATCATCGCATTACCAGACGTCACCCAACTGAAACGTGAAACAGAGGTGACCAGAGTGCTGAAATTCATTATTAACTCGAGTCACAGAAATGGCTGACTCGAGTTTTGACCCAGACTCAAGTTAGAGAGTTTCTTGACTCGAGTTAAACTGTACCAGGCGCCCAAAACATTGTAGAAACCATTATGGCTCGAGTTAAGCTTCCTGACTCGAGTTAAATCATCCCAAAACTTGATTTTGCTTATTTTAACTCCGATTTGAGTCATTCCAACTTCCATTTGATTGTGGAGACTTGTAGAATCAATCTAAAAACTTGTATAATGATTTTCTCATTCCATTTAGCAAGTTCTTTCTTCTTTCCTCTTCTCTTGATCATTCTCCATAATTTAACTCTTTCTTTCTTTTTTCTCTTCTCTTCTTCTTCTCTTGATCATTTTCCAGAATTCAATTCTTTCTTCTCTTCATCATTCTCCATAATTTAATTTGGGCTAATCATTCTTTGTGAGTTCTTCCTTCTTCAATATATCCTCTTCTTCTTGATTATTCCCAAAATACTTTGATAACTTCTTGCTTCCTTGACACTTTCTGCAATTTCTTCTTTCTGTAATCTTTTATCTCCTTCTTGATTAATCTCTATAACTCAACTTGAACTAATCTACATTAAATACATAGTAGTTAGTCAATGTAGGAGATAAATATATTATACAATCTTTTTGCTCTTAATAAATAATAATGACATCTATATAAGACATCATCAAAACTAATTATATCTAACAGAGTGTATCCTAATGAAAGGATAACTTTTGAGTACAGAGTGTACATCTAATTGAAGTGATAGTAAAAATCCCAGAGTGTCTGGGGAATGGACGTAGGTCAAGAGTTGGACGTAGCTCTTTATCTATCTCTGTTTTACCCTGTTCTTCGTCTGTTTACCAGGTGTTTTGAAAATAATTTTAAAATCCCCAATTCACCCCCTTTCTTGGTGATATTTTGCCATTCACAGAGGATTCACGCTTTCATCCGGAGAACGCATTTTAATCGGTAACCCAACTCATTTCTGTTTACTTAATCGGATTCGATTCTAGTTTATAGTTCGGATTTTAGATTTAAAACCCGAATTGGTTCATCCTAAGGACAAAGTTCGGACTAGGTTAGAAGTGATTACTGTGCGATCACACAGTGACACGCCACTGTTTGGACAAATGCTAGACGATCGTCTAGTCGAGGGATTTTCTGGACAAATGCAAAGATTTCGATTCGTCTAGAACCAATCATGAGTTTAGTTACAATATTTTTGTTCGATGATGGAATAAGCCTCTGAATCCTGTTATGGGTTGTTCGTCTTTTAATCTTATTTATTTCATTATGTTTCTATTTTGCTTGCATTTTAATTCCACTGAAAAACTCCCCCTATTTCGTTACTGTTTTTATGTTTTGTTACTGTTAAATTATACCCATTGTGGATTCCTATGAGAAACAACCCAGGTTACATTATACTGCAAATGCTTTACTGAATCTGGTTATTTTGTGAGGTCGGCAAATCTAAATCAAAATATGGCGCTGCTGCTGGGGAATTTGCATCGGTCTAGTATTAACAGTAGTGTAGTTGGTGTAGTTTAGGTGGTTATAGCATGGTAATTAAACCCGGACCAGACCGGCCGGTTCAGACCGAAAACCGGCTGTGAAACCGGTCTGGTCAGACATAGAAACCGGGGTCAGAGGGTTTTATTTTAAAAAAAAAGGTCGATTGAAGATGTTTCCAGGAAAAGAGAGATGGGGGAGAAACAGAGCCAATGATAACAATAGATCCAGTGAAAAAAGAACCAATGTGAACAGATCCGGTGAGAAGAGAGACGCCGAGCATGGACCAGAAAACGTCGAGCATGACCAGAAAACGCCGAGCACAGACAAACATATCTTTGAGGAAGAAACATATGTTTGAGCAAGACAAACATATATTTGAGGAAGAAGAAGAAAAAGTGAGTGAGTGAGAGGGAGAGACTGGAAACGCAGGGGCGAGCATAAGGAGAAATGAAAGAAGAAAGGAAAGAAGATGAGTGAAAAAGTGTTGCAGAGGAGTGAGGACAAAAGTTGTTCCTTACAAAAAATTTGTTTTCAACTTTTCATTACTTGCACAGTTGCACACGCTATTAGAGTCTAGGAAGTTTCAATTTGTCAGTTTGCAAATAGAGCACATTGGACCAAGGGAAGTTTGCTCTTCTCAATGTAAAATATTTATTTTCGGGCAAAAAAAATGTAAAATATTTATTTACTTTATCATAACTTTATATTAATAACATCAAATTTTCATTTCTTTTACTGGTTTGGTCCTGGTTTAGCTCCGGTTTGACTCCGGCCTAACCCACTGACCCTTAACCCAGTACCCTGACCGGTCCGGGTTTAATAATAACCTTGGGTTATAGTGACTGGATAGAAATTTTTCTCACCCAGATCACTTAGACCAAGTCTTATTCCCAAGGAATTAGGCATTCTAAGCAAGAGTCACTTCCTTGAGGTCTCACATATTTTCCCCAAATTCCAACGTTTAAACCACTTTTTCACTATTTCAAGTTTCGGTTTTGTGATCTCTACTAGAATTTTTTTTTGAAGTATCTCCGAATGGGTTGAAATTTTGAAACCTGATAGAAAATGACCTAAATCACAAAATGCATGGTTTTGCCATGTTGTCTTCATTTTTTAGCCAAATTCCAACGTTTAGACCACTTTTTCAATTTCTAACTTTTTTTACTCCATTTTTAGGTTTAGGAATAGTGTAGAAGTTTCCCTGTGCAAGTCCCAAAAATTTTAAAAATCATTTGATAGTGTTTCTAGACTTGTTTTTGTTCATTTCTAGCATAGGTTTGTGTTTTTGTGTTGTCCTGGTGTTTTTTGTGGTTTTTACCACTTCAGATGGCATTTTCGTAATTATTGTGCCTATCAATTCTGCCTTGTGTTTATGTTGCATGAGTACTAAGAGTACTACTAATCCAGAAGACTTGTTAGCATTTGATCTTGAAATAGAAAGAACAATTCTTACTGCTAGAAGAGTTGTTAGGCTAAGTCATAGGACTAATATTGAACTGGAGTCTGATTATGAGCATTTTGATTGTGTCCATTCTGTTGATCTTTCTGACGGTTTTTTTGATAGTACCTCTGATAGTCTTATTGTTTTCACTGATTCTAGTAGCAATTTTGCTAACTCAGAAATTATGACAGAACGAGCTGATCATCCTACTTTGAAAGAATTGGCTGCACCTAATGTGGTCAATAAAAAATTGTCTATTCAATATCCTGAACTTGGTATTAACTTTGAACTGAAATTTGGTCCTATCCATTTCTTGCCCAAGTTTCATGGTCTTGCAAGTGAATGTCCTTACAAGCATCTAAAGGAGTTCCATGTGGTCTACAGCATGATGAAACCTCAATCATTTGATGAGGACCACATTAAGCTTAGAGCTTTCTCATTTTTCCTAGATGGTGTGGCCAATCAGAAGAATGAGCTCATTCCTACTCGAGTTCAGAATAGTTGGAGAGTTTGCATCGATTATCAAAGACTCAACCAAGCCACTTGTAAGGATCCCTATCCTCTACCTTTCATTGATCAAATGTTAGAGCAATTAGCTGGTAAGTCTCACTACTGCTTCCTGGATGGCTACTTCGGATATTTCTAGATCCATATTGCTTTTGAGGATCAAAAGAAGACGACCTTCACATTCCCTTTTGGAACTGATGAGCACAATTTATGCCATGTTTTTCCTATGATGTGTGCATGCTTTGTATATTAAATATGAGCTTAAATGCATCTGATCTAAGCAAATATGTCATAATTCATGCATATAGGGAAATGTAGGATGGGTCTTACAAATTATGGTAATTGTACAAGTATCCCATACATGCGCATGAGAAAGGAACAAGTTTAAGGTTTTATGTGAAAAGCGCATAGCATAACCGATACAATGCTATAGCATTGGGTTAGCCATAGCAAGTCGTAATACAATGCATCCTAAATGCTATAGCAGCGTAAGATAGGCAATGCTATGCACTAGGTACTCTGATGTTTCCTCAAGGTTGTTTCAGAAAACTAGGTACAAGTCGTTGGACGGACGTTAGACAACGGTTGATTGCTGACGCACGGAATTAGAAGATGCGGAAGATCGAGGCTAAGAATTGGAGAATCCTGCAATATGAACATAATTACTCAACCAAATTTGGAAAGTGGACCAGTTGGTCCTGATAGATTTGGAAAGGCCCAGCTCCTAAGTGTAGAATGAACCCAGTTGCTAGTTTGTCAATTAAATAAATTCGGTTTGTTTATCAGCATTTTAACTTCTTTTCGATTAGCGGAAGCTAAGGGCTAGATCAATGACCTTGGCTTCTTGGAAAGGAGTCGGGGTTAAACATCGATAGGCAGTGCTTGCTGAGCAGGCTGGTGTAAGGCTTGACTTATCATTGTAGGCTTCAAGAATGGGTCTACCGCTCATAGTCATACACCTTGATTAGAAATGATAATCCAAACTAAAAAATTGCCATAGGAATATGGGAGAAGTCAAGTTAGGATTGAACGTACAGGACGCGAAAGTTTTTGTATAGCATAGTGGTGGGTTAATTGAATAACATTGTGAAAGGCGGCTATGCTGTAGCATTGTAGAAGCTGTGCAGCATAATTGCTATAGCAATGTGTTAAGGCAAACTGGGGGAGTGATATTCTTAGGATCAAATCTGAGACTTCAGCAAGATTGCTCGACCCTTGTCCAAACTTCTACAGAAGGACACTAGTTTTGTCATTGATGCTGAATGCAAGGCAGCCTTCGATCACTTGAAGCGGTGCCTGACCACAGCCCCAATGATCCAGCCCCCTGATTGATACCTCCCCTTTGAGTTGATATGTAATGCTTCTAACTACGCGGTTGGTGCTATCTTGGCAAAAGGGGTTGACAAAGCCTCTCATGTCATTGCATATGCCTCCAAGACTTTGGATCCTGACAAGTCTAATTACACCACTACTAAAAAAGGGTTGTTGGCTATTGTATTTGCTTTTGATAAGTTTTGGTCATATTTGCTAACTAGTAGAGTAATTGTTTTCTCTAAGCATGTTGCTTTAAAGTTTCTTTTGAAAAAGGTAGATGTTAATCCAAGACTCATCCGATGGATGTTATTGCTCCAAGAATTTGATGTTGAGATTCGAGACAGAAGTGGAGCACAAAACTGGTTAGATAACCACTTGAGTCGCATCACCCATTCTCCCTCTCACCCCTCTCCTATTCGGGATGATTTCCTTGATGAGTAGCTTCTACAACTCAAGGTAAACTTCCATGGTATGCTGATCTGGTTAACTACTTGGTAACATGTGTTTTTCTTGTAGACTCCATTAAGACCTAAACCCTGAAACTGAAAAGTGAGTCTAAATATTATGTTTGGGATGACCCTTATCTGTGGAAATTTTGTAGTGACCAGGTAGTTAGGAGATGTGTGCTTGATCATGAATTTCATTCCATATTGCATTTTTCTTATCCTTCTGCCTGTGTGGTCACTTTGGACCCTAAAAAACTGCTAAGAAAGTGTTAGACTGTGGATTATTTTGGCCTTCCCTAGCTCATGATTCTCATATGTTTTATAAGTCATGTGATAATTGTCAAAGGGCATTAAACCATCTGATTGCTTCTAACGCATTAGCTTCAATAATGCTACAACAAAGTACCTATCGCAATATTATTCATTTAACCCACCACTAATTCATACAAAAGCTTCTGTAATCCTGTATGTACATCCCTTAATCTACTTGTCCCATATTCCTATGGTGATTTTCAGGTCCTTCGCATCATAATCTAGTGAGCTAGGCTTAGAATGTCAGGTTAACCTAGGTTTATTAGCTGTGTAAGGTAAACCAATTCCTATAGCTTACAATTTAGATCAAGCCCTACATAAGCTTACTTAGCACACACTGCTTAACAGGGGTCTAACCTTAACTCCTTTCCAGTAAGCTAAGGTCACTGATCTCGCCTATTAGGGACTAACTAACAAACAAGACGTAAAAATCACAATTAAGAAAACTGAATATATTGAATTCAAAACTAACAATCTAGGCTCATATTAAAAATTAAGAATTTGTCCTCGCTCAGCCAACAAAATTTAGTTCATGGATGACGAAGGACACATAATCGAAACTACAGAAAACTGATCCATGGAAAATAAGAAAGAAGAATTAAAACAGAGAAGGTCGTCGAAGTGTTTGATGACGCAGGGGACGTCTATCACGCAACGCCTCTATGTTTTCTTAAGCTCAGTCTGACATCTATTACGAACTAGTCTTTCTGTAGCTCTCCAAATGAATCCTGATCTC
Source organism: Acacia pycnantha (assembly GCA_025563575.1). Lineage (NCBI taxonomy): Eukaryota > Viridiplantae > Streptophyta > Magnoliopsida > Fabales > Fabaceae > Acacia > Acacia pycnantha. Next base: position 897,146 of record JAMWYP010000096.1, on the reverse strand, counting down.
TCGACTTGAGTGGTGTCATGCTACATTTTCACTGCTGATTCTTGACTCTATTTTAGGTCTAGCCGTATTTTCTCTTTTATAGTCAAGTCCTTCGCACCATAATCTAGTGAGCTAGGCTTTCCAATTCTGTTAGGCTTGACTCCCTAGATTCGGTTAATTGATTCTTTCTTTAATTCCACGAGATTCTATGGATCTTCCTTTCGATTCTCTGCATTCTCTATTTGCGTCTCTGCCAAGTCAACCGTCGTCTACACATTCGGTTCAATTACCTGCATTTATTTCCTGAAATATTCTCGAGAAAAGATCAACGTAACACAGTATATTACTTGTAATGCTATAGCATTGTGATGCTAGTACAGAGTAGCATCTACCATGTTGTAGCATCATGTCAGCACCATCATGCAATTTCAGAATGCATCAAAATTCACCATTTTCTTCTGCCTGAGTGCGGGATAGTAGCTAGAATGCAACAACTCACATAATATATTCCTTATTTCCACATGTGCATGAATTCTAATATATTTCCTCAAATAAAGGACATTAAAGCTCATAATTACCATGCAAAACAGTCATGACACGTAGGAAACATATGGCTGGAATATGACTTATTAAAAGCCCAACTCATTAACAGAAAAACTGAATGTGCGACGCAATGACCTCGACGAACATAAAAGGAAAAGATGGCTAACCCTAGAAGGCATGCACGATATGCAGACACATGGATGTGCCAAAGAAGCTCGAGACCGTGAACACTGAGAAGCACTATAGACCAACTGTGACAGAAGGTTGTTGATACAAAGAATACTCAGAGGTGTTACGTGACAGACGCTACTCTGTGCCGTTGACTCCCTTCGACAACCCCTCTTCATTTCAGTTTCTTTCTTTTTATTTCATTGATCGTATTTATTCAGTTTCAGTTGTGTCTTGTTCATCAGTTATAAACTAAGTATCTTTTGGCTAAGTGATAATGGAACCTTAGTTTGTAATTCCAAACCAAATTGCTAATGTAATATCCTGAATTTTAAATCCTGAGAACTGATAATAAGCCTAAAGTAGGCGGACGACTAGGCCCGGTTCGAGAAGAGTCACAAAAATGTTGAGAGATAGGAGGCCTTTTAAGGACTAAGTAACTCGGCTATATGGTCAGTGGACCTTGTATGTATAAGCCGTGAAATTAAAGCGCCAATGGAAAAGGGGCACAAAAGACATATACAGTATTAATCAGTTGGTAAAACTGTCATTTAGCTATGTCCTAAGGTATGGGACAATTAGCTGAGCAAGAATATGCTAAAATATGTGTGCACATGACATTGCTGGTCAAGTGAGGATTTCCTGCGTTTTTGAAGATAAAAAGTCAGTATAATTAGTACTAGAGGACACGTGTCACTGTGGGGTTAAAAAGCAAAAAGTAAGTAATGATTACAGGGGTAGAAAAGTCAAATCCTTACCCCTTAAGTATTCATTTTCATCCACATGAAGGAGGAGAGAGAAAATCATATGATTTTATCCATACTCAAGCCCAAACACAAAATACGGGTCCCACAAGATGTTAACTGGTCAAAAGGGACCGATAAAGACCAATTAGGGGCTTCTTTTTGGACTAAATGAGACAAATGTGGGGTCACGTGGGAGAGCAGAATGGCTCCACATATGTATGTCCATCAGGGGAAAATATTTGAAAAGCTGAAGAAAAGTACAAAAGGAGCACCCTGTTAACTAGCAGGGCCCAGCAAGGACTGGCGAAAGGAGATTGGACTGGATTAAGTGAAAAAGACAGAGGAAAAGTATGAGGGAAGATTTAGTGGGGCCTAAATGGCGCCACCTATCCCCCTTAATCATTAAAAACGTGACTTGGGGATAAAGTAAGAAAAGTCAAGGTGACTCGAGCCAAAATTGGTAATTTGCATAAATTCCGGGCCAAAGTAAGTATTTTTCACCAATTGAAAAGATAAGATCTGAATTTTATGGAGGGGTAGGTGCCACATGGCCTGATCTAGAACCCTCTGGAATTTCTTAATGATAAGTCAAGAAGCCAGATCAGAGTTACTAATTACCGATTAGGAATTTACCCTAGATAATTCAGACTGCTTGGATTCTTTTTAATCATTATTAAAAGGCTTCAATTCCTCATTTTTGGCCATAAAGTGGTGTGCTCAGCTGAATGGAAAGGAAGAGTCCAGAAACCTCCATACACTCAGATCAAGAGCCAAAACACCCAAAGCACCAAGCCGAACTTCCAATTCAGGTAAACTCCGAAAACTCAACTCTTTAAGGTTTAAAGTTGAGATTTCGTCCATGATGTTAGGGATTGGTGTTGTGGTTTTTTGTTTTTGTTTTTGTTTTTGAGGGTTCCATTGAGTCTGGAATGTGATTTTTTATGGGGTTAAGTCATGGTTTAATTTTCCGAACTCAAAAACACCGAAAACACTAGAAAGGAGGCTTGTTGCCAGTTCTGGAATTCTGGGCAGCGAAGCTTCAACTCTGTTTAAAAAATAGTAAATGAGGTATTTTTAAGCTGGAATTTTACAGGAATAAATTATACTTCCTAAGTTTCACCTTGATGTATAATTTTATGTATTTTGGATTTTTCTACTAGGAGAAATAAATATTTGAAAAAGAGTCTTGAAGCTATAGTATTTTATGGACCAGAGGGTAATTTTTGGACTACACGTTGAAATAAGTACACTTTTGGACTTTGGAAATATTTTAACAGTGAACTAGACATCTTTAAGGTTCAAATTGCGTTGATTTCGTACAAACATGGTTTTTTTTGAATTTATTAAAAATGTTTGAAGTTAGGCCAAAAATGCAGGATTTTCTGGAAAATTGTAAAGGGCTCGATTTTGGGTAAAAAAGCAAGGGTATTTTTGAAAATACTAAAAATAAGGTATTTTGGTATTGTTTAGGGTTAAGGCATCCTCAGGGGAGCTATCAGGAACATTATAATTTTAAGACAATGCATACCTCACTAGGTAGTAACTACTTTACTCAAGTACTCTTATGTGTTTGATGTATGTTTGGCTTGCCATGTGTATGTTTGTGTTGTTTTTAGCCAAATATGCATACAGAGCATGTTGGGGTTCGAGTCCCTAACTATTGTGTTCCTAGTGCTGAGTACGATCAGTCCGAGGTCGGCCTTAATTTGCGGTTGTACGGGTTGATAGGTCTGGGGCTGGCTTGGTATGGGCGGCTCTACGGGTCGTGACTTCGGTAAGTCTGGGGTTTGCCTTGTTAAGGCAGTCTAACGACACGTGGTAGTCGATTATTGTGGTATGTTTATGTTTGTATATATGGTATATTTGGCATATTTCCTGCATTTTTATATGTGACATGGTTGCACGCATACACTATACACATTTAGTACATGAGTATTGACAGTTACTCTGGGGTTCATTCTTGAACTCCAGACCGATGTGTAGATACAGGGGACCGCGCCTGAGCACACAAAGACCTTTTTGGAAAGGTGGAGATTACAATGGCAGATTGAAGAATAAGGAATGCCCTATATATTTTGTATTTATATTTGGGATGACTGTATCTATATTTTGTCATTTTATCTTTGGATAACTGTACCATTAACCTTCAGGGACTTTTACTCTTTGGTTATTTACACTTTTACCAGTACAGTAGTTTGTCCAAACCGGTCATATGTTTTGTTGCGCATGCTCTGATATATAATTAAATGGTCTAATAACAAAGGAAGGGTAATATTTAAAAGGAATCCCTCCAACCCGCCACCCGAAAGGACGAGGCCGGTAGGGGTGTAACAGCTAAGTTCTAATTTATATAATTCATTTTGTTTAAATTTTAACGTTGGTCTTGTGAGTTAGGTGACCACTAATAAGCAAGAGTAGTGATTTTAGCTTACTGGAAATGATTTAAGATTAGACCTCAATTAAATAGTGTGTGATAGTAGAGTTTATGGAGAACTCTATTTAAATTGTAGACTATAGGAATAAGTTTACCTCACATAGCCATTACACCTAGTTCTGATTATTATTCCAAGCTAAAAATCTACATAGGAATATGAGAGAAGTAGAGTAAGGAGTATAATTACAGGATTGTGGAAGCTTCTTTATACATTAGTAGTGGGTTAACTGAAGAACTTTGTTGTAGCATTGCGGAAGTTGTTGCAGCATTGTTGTAGCATTGCGTTAAAGCAATCTAGGGAGGAAGTGCAAATTAAGGGGAAGTTTGAACTTTGCCTATTTTAAATATGATTTCTCAACCATATTTACACTTGCTTTGTTTGTTTATTTCATTTTATTAGTATTATTAGTTAACACCAACACTCTTATTATTATTATTACGCGACTTTTGATCAATCTCTTGCTACATAGTTTTAATCTCTATAGGATGATACTCTACTCATCATTTTATTACTTTTTTGACTGGTTTACTTGCCATAAGGGAATTCAACCAACAGTGCCCATGGAGAAATAGTTTATTGCTAAATTTGCACATTAACCATTCTAAAAATATATTAATGATAAGACTGGTGGGACCTATAGTGTAAAAATTAACGAAAGTTAAATTGGGATAACAACGTGGCTTTATATGCTCCGAAATAAATTAATTATGTCTACTTTTACACCCAAAAATAGTTAGTTGTGTTGGGTGCCTATAGGAAAACAGTTGGTTGCTAAATTTGGACCTTAACCCTTACTTGAATAGTTGATTAATTAGCTCTATTTAGAACCTAAAGTAACTTCCATTTCCAAATAAAGGTTCGTTAAATAAAACATAATGGATCTGACTTCTTTCCTTTGCTCTTTCGGTTTGTTGCTCTCCTTTTCCTTAAAATTGTGTCGTTTTGGCGCAAAACAGTACCAGCTGGTGCTTTTTTTGATATTTAAGGGTAATGATTGGTACTAAAAAGATACTTCAGAATGCTGACTGATATTGGAAAAATACTCGTAATATTGAAAAATTATTTTAGGTTCTTAAAACAATAGTTCAGGGTACTGACTGATACTAAAAAAGATACTTGAGGATATTGACTGGTATTGAAAAAATGCTTCATGATCTTGAAATTTAGTACCAGTTAGTACCCTGAAATATTTTTTTAAGCTCATGAAGTATCGGTTAGTATTTTTTTAGTACCAATCAGCATCCTGAAGTATCATTTTAATACCCGTCAGTACCTTGAAATATATATATATTTTTAAAAACACCAATTGGTATTGTTTTACGCCAAAACGATGCAGTTTTAAGGAAAAGGAGGCAGCGGACTGAAGGAACAGAGGAGAGAAGCCAGATCCAAACACAACATCCCTGTGCTTTAAACAAAGATAACAACTTTTTAAGTGTATTTTAGAAGGTTAGAATATCATGCAAATTATCAAAATGAGAAGCAAATAATACACATGTATTAAACCATGAAAGGTAGAGTGGATTTTGTTTCAAAGCAAACAACCACTTATCCAGAGCAATTAATTCTTTAATAATATTTATGTCTTAAACTAAGAATAAGCATTTTATTGTTTTGACTTAATTTCTATAAAAAATGCAAAAGAAGAACAAATAAATTGTTAAACAAGCATGAAGCCCACGGGCCGGATTCAAAAGTGGACCCTTTTATGTATGTCAGGCCTAAACAGGTCGATCCATTTAGGCCTAAGCCAGTGAAGGTCCAGCCTTGTAAGGTTGGGCTGGCCCCTTTTTCATCTCTAACTGGCTAACTGGTATTAAAAAAGTTATTTAAGTTAGTTATTATATATATATATATATATATAGGACCTACAAAACCAAAATTTGTAGTCCCTAGATTCAACCATGTTAACTAGATGAACTAAAAATCACAATTTAAAACTACAAGCACTAAAATCAAAATCCGATAAAATTTGTAAAGAGAAACAAAAACATTAACCCTCTTTTATTATAATATTTTTCATTATTTTGAATAAACGAAAATAAAGATGCGTGAGAAACAATTTTCTGTTTTCTTTACACGTTGGAAGGATTTGAAATTTTTTAACCTCTGTCGGCACCCCCATCACATCTTATCATCTGAACAAGCTGCTGGAGATTAGCTATACTAAATTAATTTCTTCATCGGGTAACAATGAAAAGATTTTTTTTTTAAATGAAAAATAAATACCATATAAATTTGCAAAACCCCCAAAAATCTCTCGAATTTGTAAAAAGACTGAGAGGTACCAAGGACCTATAAGGGATATGCAAATTCGGGTAAAATTACCATTTTACCCTTAGTTTTAAATGAAAACAAAAAATACCCTCCCCAGAGGGCCTCCAGCCGATGGAGGACCGACGGCGGCCGGGAGCCGGAGGACCGCCGATGGCGGGGTACTGGCGAAGGGGTAGGGTTTTTTTTTTTCTTTTTTTTTTTATTTATAAAAAATATATTCATTGAAAGTGTGGGGCGGGTTCAAACCCCCAACCAATTGGGCCACTTGGTTCCATGGATGTGTGGGGGACACATCCATGGAACCAAGTGGCCCAATTGGTTGGGGGTTCGACCCAACCCCCTACACTTTGAATGAATATTTTTTTTAAAAAAAAACCCTACCACTGGTTTTTTTATTTATTTAAAACTAAAGCCAAAAGGGTAATTTCACCCGAATTTGTATATCCCTCATATCTCTTAGTCATTTTACAAATTCGAGAGACTTTTGGGGATTTTACAAATTGATATGCTATTTATTTGTCATTCCCCCTTTTTTTTTTTTTTTACTTTTGTATTTTCTTCAAAATAAAAAGGCTGGTAATCTTGTATAAATCAAATCGGCCAAGCCGAATTAAACAGGAGCGCAGGGGATACCTACCAAAGCATGTGTCGGAGAATTTTGAACACGACATATCTAATAAATTCACACCACGTCACATTCAACTTGACTATATAATCATTATTTTATTATTCTTAAAGTTTACGTTAATAATTCATTCTCATCAAATCATGAACACTAACATTTATTTTATCATAGTATAATAAATAGAACAAATACAATTAGATAATTGATAAATAAAAGTTCAATTGAAATTGTTACGGATATAAATATTAAGCCCATATTCCATATATGGCCTAACAAGGAGCATATTGCATATCGGGATCGCACTTTGTCATAAAAGAGGATCCAATCATATCAATCATAGTAAAGAGGCCGATATGGTTGTTGGGATATGCTGGCTGAGGTTAATGAGACCGATATGATCTGATCTCGGATCAATCATATTAATGAGGCCGATACGATCCCATCTCAGGTATGCCTATAAATACAGGGGGTAAACCCTAAAGGTACACATCTTCTATCTACACACATTCTAACTCACTACTCATATACTGTATCGCATGCACATCCCCCTTTAGACGTATCCCCCCACCCCCCTTTGAGGTGATAAGTCTGCTTAGTGCATTGCGACCCGGTGCTCTCTTGAATATCTCCACCATAGATATCCAGGCGAGCCCATTAATCCAATATCAATTCTCCAGCTCACACATATGGCTGGACATCTGTGTTCTACACCAGAACAGTGGCGCCGACCGTGGGGAACGATAAACTTCGATTCCCATGACCAACGATGGTCAATATCAAAAGCAATAATCTATTCCGGGTCTGGGACTCCGGGGAGTTAGCAATCTTTTCTTCCGAAGGCCATATCCCAGTTTCCAGAAAAAGAGCTCAGACACGGGCGGAAATTCGTGCACCCGATTTGAAATAAACTGAATCCGATTTAAAAACACGACTCCAGACTTCTTCCTTCTCGGTTTTGATGGTGGGTTGGCGATCTGAGCTCCGTCTAGCGTGTCTATCGTCCGTCCGAATTCAATTCGTCGTCGTCGAGGTTTGCCGGAATCTGTATGCACTTTCTCCAAGGCGACTTCTGCGATGGCGCATGCGCCATCAACGGATTTAAGGTGAAGGAGTGCCGAGATTACTGTCCTGAGTTGTAATCCCAAATCCCTAATATGTGAAAACCAAGGAACCGTGAGGTCGAATGGGAGTTCCTTCTGGGTTTCGCGGCGGCCTGAAGAAGCGACGAAGAAGCCAGACCTAAAAACGCAGGGACCTAAATGAAAATCTCAAAAGGTTTCATAAAAGGACCTAAATGAAATCTCAAAAGGTTTCATGAAGGGACCTAAGTGAAAAGCTCAAAAGGTTTCATACAGGGACCTAAGTGAGAATCTCAAAAGGTTTCGCACAGGACCTAAGTGAAAATCTCGAAGGTTTCATACAGGGACCTAAGTGAAAATCTCAAAAGGTTTCATACAAGGACCAAAGTGAAAATCTTAAAAGGTTTCATACAACCTGGTTTTCCTCTCGACCTCCTCCAACGGTCGCTCGTGGTTTTGGGAATCAAACCGCCTTGACATTACCCGAGATCTTTGAGACATTACCTCGGATCTTTGGGGTAGGTGACTCGATAGCCGGATCAAGACTGGATTCAAATACAGGCGAAACATCTCGGCACTACTCGGATCTTTGGCCGCTACCTCATATCTTTGAGAAACTACCTCGGATCTTTGAACAGCAGGGTACTACCTTGGATCTTCGAGACATTACCTCGGATCTGAGGTTATAGGGTAGCGGAGGACTGGCCCAGATGACCTGCTTGGGGGCAAAATACATCCCGGCAGCTCGAGAGCTCAAACTACCGGGCTGGGGGGCAACAGGCTAGGAATGGAAAAGCATGAAAAAAATAGCCTAATTAAGGCAAACCCGAAGACAACAAGTAAGTATTTTCCATTGACTGTGATTTACTTACATGTTATTAAATGCGGGGTACATCTCGACCAAGTCCGCGTTTCATATCAAGCAGATAATACATCCCGGCAGCTCGTAAATCAAGTACGGTCGGGGCATTCGTATGTTACGGATATAAATATTAAGCCCATATTCTATATATGGCCCAACAAGGAGCATATTGCATATCGGGATCTGCTGTCATAAAGAGGATCCAATCATATCAATCATAGTAAAGAGGCCGATATGGTTGTTGGGATATGCCTACCGGGTTAATGAGATCGATATGATCTGATCTCGGATCAATCATATTAATGAGGCCGATACGATCCCATCTCAGGTATGCTTATAAATACAGGGGTAAACCCTAAAGGTACACATCTTCTATCTACTACACATTCTAACTCACTACTCATATACTGTATCGCATGCACATCCCCCTTTAGACATATCCCCCACCCCCCCTTTGAGGTGATAAGTCTCGCTTAGTGCATTGCGACCCGTGCTCTCTTGAATATCTCCACCATAGATATCCAGCAGAGCCCATTAATCCAATATCAATTCTCCACCCCACACATACGGCCGGACATCCGTGTTCTACACCGTAATGTAAATTATTCTTACATTAACTTTTTCTTGTATCATAAAGTTTTTTTTGGGGTCTAAATATCATAAAAGTTTTTTAAATTTTATTCTTTCAAAGAACAGTAAAAACTAAAATCAAATCGGCTTTTCCACCAATCAAAACTGTTTTTTTTTTTTTGTGTGTTTATTATGAAGAATAATGCATATGTTTGAGGAAACACTGAAAGAATCATGGATTTTGTAAAACTATTTTAAGTCATGCTAAATGTAAGAATATGAAATGTTGTATGAAATACATTTGCGAATAATATTTAGGACTTGACTTCTCTCATTCTCTTTTTTCATCATGTCCCATTCTTTATCCCCTTCATAACTATTGGATTAAGATCTAATGATCCATATTTAATATTTCTTTCTCATCCTTCTCTCCATTTGCTTCATATGCTTCTCTTCATATTGTAATAATAATCTTATAGAATATTAAATGTAGATCATTAGATCTTGATCTAACAGTCATAAAAAGGGTGAAGGATGGAAGCAACATGAAAGAGAGAGAGAGAGAAGCCAGGTCCAAAGATTTAAGCCAATAAATTTTACGTCAAATATATAACTTTCATTTACTTTGTTATTAAGTCTAGGGAAATGAACATTTCTGTAATCAAAAAATTAAAAAAATTTGTGGCCCTATTTTATTATGTTTTTTTTAAAAAAATTGTTAGAATAGTTTTATGAACTTTTTTCAGAAAAATTATTTGGAAAAAAATAAGTTTGGAGGGTTTTAAAAAATCATTTTTGAGAAAAAAAAAATAAAAACTTGTTTTAAAAAATCATATTTGAGGAGACAACGAGTAGACTAAGATTAGAGAGTGAAATTTTAGTGAGTTCAAGTTCAAGAGGCAAGTGCTCAAGCCATTAAGCAGCTGAAGGGAGTTAGGGTTGTGGTCTGCTTTTTAAAAACTAGATCAAGAATTACTTTGTAATGGTTACAAAAAATCACTATTCAAATATCAGAATTTGTAGCATTTTATACCAAAACTGCTACAAAATTTAAACAAGATGACTCGCGCCAAGTGGCATGCGAGTTAGGGAACAAACTTTTTAGCGGTTACCACAAAATAATCGCTATAAAATATGGCGCCAAGCTTGGGCCAATTTTGTAGCGGTTTCTTTTCACAAACCACCATAAATGTGGAGCCATCTTTGCACCTTTTGGCGTGAAAGTTATGGCAGTTTATTTGTAGTAGTTTGTATGGAAAAACCGCTACAAAAGCAAAGTGTCAGCAGTTTTGTAGCGGTTATACAAGGAAACAACTACAAAATGAAAAGAGTCTTGCACATTTATAGTGGTTAGTCCTAGAAATTGCTACAAAATGCAAAGAGTCATGTATATTTGTAGCGGTTTGTCATAGAAACTGCAACAAAATGCAAAGAGTCTTGCACATTGGATGAGGTAAGGTTGCATTATTTGTAGCGGTTCGTGAAATGGATTTGGTTAAACCACTACAAATGTCTACAGTTTGTAGCAATACTTTGTAAAACCACTACAAAGTTGAAGCCTTTATACACACACCTCCACCAATTCGTTTACCACACAAATTCATTTCTAACGCGCTCTCTAAAACATTTCGTTAAATCTATGAAAGATTTCTCATGCGCTCAAGTATTTATGGAGTTATGGGTTTTAGGAGAGATAAGGATAAGGGGACGGAGATTGAGAGTCCCAAACCTATTCTATGGGGGAGAAGTAGTAGAAGGGGAGGTGGTAAGGGCCGTCAAGGGCAGTATGGGGGTAGAAATGTCCCCGTACCATCATAGGATGCGACCTAGCCAACACAACTCATCCCAGAGCAGCCACTGCAGACAACCCCACAAGAGCCGGCCCTACCAGAGCCGCATGCTCAGGATGAGGGGGCTGAGCGACTATGAGGGGAATGAAGAGTTTCACTTCAACATTCCCATTAGCGAGATAGAGCAGTTCTAGGATGAGGAGGAGGACGGGGATCAGAATAACCCCCGACAGTTGTCTTTGTGGTCAACCGAGTTTGAGGTGCAAGTCGAAGGTAAATTTAATTATTGTTTCAATAAATTTAATATTTGATAAAAGTAAAAGTGGATTTAAATTTAATAAAAGAATGTGGTAAATTATGCAGATGAGCAGGGCAACATTACCACCAGGAGGCTAGATGTGGCTAGTGTAAATAAGCTAAAGGGGCTATATGTCGTAGTTCCATGGAATGAGGCCATGGACCAGCCGATTGAGAATAGTGGTCAACTATTCAACTGATATCTTAACGAGCTGGGCTCAAATTGGTTGCGGTTCACCATCCACTTCAAGACTTGGAAGAATGTTCCCCAAGTGCTGAAGGATTTAAAGTGGAATGAGGCTGTGAAAGTAATTAATTGTATTTAATTATGTTATAAATGTAAATAGTTATAATTTATGTCATTTTTAATTAATTAATTATATTTATTTAATTATGATACAGGATAAGTTTCTCGTTTGCGACACCAAGAAGAGGTACACATTGATCAAGATGGGGGATGGTTGGAAGAACTGGAGGAATCATCTCTACCACATCATGAATAAGGATGGGATGATTCTTTTGCATGAGCTAATCGAGAACGTGCTAGACAGCGTCCCACCTAATGACTGGGTGAGTTTTGTCCAGTACAAGAGGAGCCAAGATGGACAGGTAAAGTTTTTTAAAATTATAAATTCTTTAACAATTGTTTTTTTAATGATTTTAATGTTTCGCATCTTCTGTAGGCTCTTTCTCAAAGGAACAACAGGAGACAAGTGCAATAGAGGATCCATCACACAACAGGATTGAAGACATTTGTTGTCACTTACAATGAGCTGATTTTTTTTTTTTAAATTAAGTTAATTTTTGCTTTATATTGCCTTGTACAAACTCAAGTTAACCATCACTTGCTCGACTTTCTTTAAAATTTAAAAGCTTTGAAAAACTCTCGACCAATATTGGTCGATTTCCTTGATGGCAAGTAAACCAGTCGAACAAGTAATAAAGAGTAAGTAGAGTATCGTCTCACAGAGACTGAGATACCAAATGTTGACGCCTAATCACGAATTCAGTTGTGTTTGAAAAGAAAATAAATCTGATTTGGTTTGAGGTTTTTATAGCCATTCTAAAAGCAAGAAAAGAAACAAATGGTCGTAGTTGAAAGGATATCAGTAAGAGATTAGGCTGAGCTCAGAATCCTCTCTATGCACATCAATCCCCTAGTTGCCCCACACACAATGCTATAGCATCTATGCTGCACAACTCTCGCATTGCTACAGTATAGACATCGTTAACACAACTATTCAGTTAACCTACCACTCTAATCTATCGAAGCTCTCACGTCCGATACGTACAATCCTAACTTACTTCTCCCATACATCTATGGCAATTTTCTAGTTAAGTTGTTCAATACAATTCAAGGTCTTATGGTTATGAGCGGTAGACCCATCTTTGAAGCCTACAATAATAGGTCAAGCCTTGCACCAGCCTGCCTAGCGATCATTGTTTCTCAGAGGTCTAACCTAGACTCCCTCTCGGTAAACCAAAGCCACCGATCTAGTCCTCAGCTGTCGCTAATCGACAAGAAATTAAATCACTGATAAGAAAACTGAATGTATTGAATTAAAACTAGCAACTGGGTTCAATCCACCCTTAGGACATCATCCTCGCTCAGCCAAAGAAAGTTTAGTTCATGATTGACGAGGGAAACACTAAACAGAGTACAGCAAAATAACCCATGATCAAAAGATTAATTAAAATAAATGAAGCAAAACAGAAAGCTTGATGGAGGTTCGACGACGTGGAAGAAGCCCTGTCAAGTCACAGCTCCACGTCTTCTTATCTCCGTCTCACTTGCAAGGAAGGATGCTGTGTTCTCCTTAATGTCTCGTGCTTTGTAACTTCTCTCACTCTCCTCTTGAGTTTGGCCGTAAGGGGTGGTCTTTTACTCTCAATGACTTTGACACCTTTTAGGGTTGGGTCTTGTTTCCTTGTATAGTCAGGATTACTTGTCGTGTACGTTTAACGAACTGGGCCTTTCCTAATCTGTCGAGGTCCAATTATATCTTCCCTTTCGAATCTCGGTAGATTGATTCTGCTGATATTGAGGGATTCTTCAAATCTTTAGTTTCAATATTCCGCATCTTTTATTTCAGTACGTCAGCAATCTAACCGTTTACCAATCTGCTATTTGTTTCCTTAAATTACCTTGACAAAAGATTAGAACAAATGCCGCATAGCATTGCTTCACTTACTCTACGCCTTTCACACAAAATCTCAAAACTCGATCTTTTTCTCAGCACATGTTTAGGATGCGTATGTGATTTATTTATGTTTATAAACTTCATCCTTAAGTTCCCCATATAATGAATTAATGACTTTTTGCTCGGAATAAATGCAATTAAACTTATGTTTACCACACAATTCAGTCATAGGATACAGGGAAAACATGACATAAATAGTGTTCATCAAATACCCCCACACTTAGCTTTTTGCACTCCTGGGCAAAATAAAGACAAAGATAACAGAGCAGAACATTGACTAATAGCAGTAGTACGTCTATCCACATAACATATGCTTGCTTAATTGCTTTTTAGGTTATGTCCCCGTGCAAGCAATCCTACTGCCCAGTACTATCAGCTTGTGATGCAGATATTGTTCCGGCAAGGAAATGTCAAGAGACTCTCAGATTCAGTGTTTATGCTCTCTTAACTTGGGGATTTATCTTTCTCTCTTGCCATGCTAACCTAGAAGTTCTATAGCCTTGTCAAAATTCTAAGATTACTTTTCAGCTTCTGAGCTTTCATCCGTTAAAAGGGCTTTGCTTGGGTTGGAATGGAGTGGACGGCCATATATGTGTGGAGGTGAAGAACGATGGTCAATGCTATAGCAAGGAATTTAGACAGGTGCCTTGTTGAATGCCTCCATTAACTTAGTTGAATTCCTCCATTAAACTCTATAGTTCAAATGTCTTGACTAACTTTCTGTCTTGAGTAAACTCGAGTTTTGGAACTCCAAACTCGAGTCAAGCTTTGATAGTAAGTTACTGGTTATGTTTGAACAAGTTTTAAATATCTTGACTTAACCATTAACTTCAATTAAGTTTACAATCGTCAGTTATCATCAAAACACATAGAGAACTAAAACACTCCATCTACTATGTTAGCAAGACTCTGACCAATGCCCAAGCAAATTACACCATAATTGAGAAGGAACTCTAGCTGTAGTCTTCGCGTTCGAAAAATTTCACTCATATCTGGTTGGCACCAAAGTCATAGTATTCACAAACCATTCTTCCATCAAGTATCTAATAACCAAAAAGGAAGCCAAGCTTAGACTTATTAGGTGGATTCTATTGTTGCAAGAGTTCAACTTGGAAATAAGGGATAGAAAGGAAACAGAGGACCAAGTCACAGATCACCTATCCCGACTAAAGGACCATATACTGGACTACCAGGCATACCGATCCAAGAATCCTTTCCTGATGAACAACTATACGTCATCACTTGTATCTCAACTCCTTGGTATGCGGACATTACCAACTTCTTGGTTACTGGCGAACTCTCTACTGACCTGACATACCACCAGAAAAAGAAATTCTGGTATGATAGCAGAAAATTCTTCAGGGATGAACCTTATATGTTCAAATGATGCCCAGACAAGTTATTACGACGCTGTGTTCCTGATAACGAAACAGAGTTCGACTTAGAACATTGCCATTCATCTGCATATAGAGGGAATTACGGTGGCATCCGCACGGCCACCAAGGTGTTACAGTCATGTTTCTATTGGCCATCCCTTTTTAAGGACGCTCATGTGTTCGTATCCAAATGCAACAAATGCTAGAGGAAAGGAAACATATCTCGCCGGCATGAGATGACGTTAACCCCCATCCTTGAAGTTGAACTGTTTGACATCTGGGGCATTGACTTTATGAGGCCCTTTCCCCCTTTTATGGGAAACCAATGCATTTTGGTGGGTGTTGATTATGTCTCCAAGTGGGTGGAAGCCATCTCTCTGCCCACAAATGATTCGAAGGCTGTAGGAAAATTCTTAAACAAGAACATCTTCACTAAATTTGGGACCCCAAGAGCAATCATCAGTGATAAGGGTACCCATTTCTGCAATAAACAGATTGAATCACTCTTATCAAAGTACGGGGTCAAACATTGTATTGCTATAGCATACCATCCCCAAACCAATGGGCAAGCTAAGGTATCCAATAGAGAAGTCAAGTGAATCATGGGAAAAGTAGTGCACCCAAATCGCAAGGATTGGTCTGATAAACTTGATGACTCTCTTTTGGCCTATAGAACTGCATTCAAAACACCTTTGGGAGCTTCACCGTACCAACTAGTCTTTGGCAAATCCTACCATCTCCCTGTAGAGTTGGCACATTAAGCTTATTGGGAAATCTCCAAGCTGAATAGGGATGCTAGTGCCACTGGAGAAAAACAGCTACTACAGTTGCACGAGCTCGACAAATTTCAGCTGCTGGCCTATAAGAATGTTATGCTCTATAAGGAAAAATTTAAAAGGTGTCATGATAAGTGGCTGCTCCCAAGGACGTTTGAGGTTGGCGATAAATTTCTTCTATACAACTCTCACCTGAAGCTCTTGCCTGGTAAGCTGAAATCTAGATGGTCAGGACCATTTATCATCCACGCAATAACCCCTCATGGTGCCATCGACTTGTGTAATCCAACGTCCAGACACATATTCAGGGTGAATGGCCAGTGGGTCAAGCATTATTGGGACTATGAGATGCCACAAGCTAAGACATCCATTAATCTCGACCCACCAACCTAAGGACCGTACTCAGTCAGGCTGAAGACACTAAACCAAGTGCTACTGGGAGGCAGCCGAGACATTTTTCTTCATTTTCATCTTTTGTAGAATTGCTGCAGCACACCAGGAGGATGCTACAGCATTGGCACTCTAATTCACCCACACCATGTCACTCTTTGCTATAGCGGGAGCCCTTGGGTTAACCGTAACGCAATCGCACCCACCAGGTATGTTTCCTTGCTCGATAGGTTCAATTTCTAGTATCACACTATCTGCTTTACATACGAGGCCCATCTCCACTAGGCCCACTTTGTCCATTGGTTGTGCCAGTTCCTGCCACCTTTATCCTAAAATCCGCCTGTACCCCATCCCTTCATCTCCCATCTACCAACACCCCTCCACCACGTACCCTTCCTAACACCTTTTCGTCTTCCCCTACACTCATTATGACCCCCCTCGCTCATTGTGCCCGTTATCCTTTATATGCCCCCTTCCACTTCTTTCCTGTTTCACTTACCCATCGCTTCTCACTTCACTAACCCTAACCCTCGCCTTCTCTCATTACCCACCATGGTACACACCAGAACCACCCCACAGCATGGCGGGTACGCCCTCTACACACAGCCTTACCCTCTCCGCTCTTGCTGGATTACCCTTGCTCTGTTGCCGCTCAATCACGGACGACTGCCAAGCCCACCTCCTGGCATCCCTCGTTCTCTTCTTTCTTTCAACCCTCCATCACCCATCTCCATCTCATCCGGTAACTCGAATACGGACCCAGAATGGGTCCGTTTCCTGGCCATCTGCGATCGTTGCTATCCCAAACCTGCTTACCCCCCACCCCAGCTCACACGGCCTTCTCCTACCCTCACCCCTACTTTCGATCGCGTCGCTTGCTAGCCCCGACTCTCCCCTCGGCTGTCTCCACACCTTCCTTTATGGAAGACACGGCCACCAGTGCTCCTCATGACCCATCTGGGCCCTAGTTGTTTTGATTAATTTTCTTGTCTTTTTGTTATTTTTCTTTAGGACTACCTTGTTCACCCTGCCGGCTAACCGCAGGGCCTTTTTCCTGCTCCCTAATATCAAATATAATGCATATCTCTGTTTTCCTGGCTCCATCTTTCTGTGATTCCCCTATTTGTTGTTTGTTCAATTATTCACGCACTGTCTTTCGCCTGTGACTCGTTTTGCCCTCGTTTCCTTATTGGCTGCGATGGGGACATTGCATCATTTAAGTGTGGGGGAAGGCTGTGTGCTTATGTGTGTGTGCAAATTTGAGTGACGAAGGGCTAAGTTAGCTCTTTGCATTCGAGCAAAAAAAAAAAAAAAATTGAACTCTTAAACATGTATTTGAGTATGAACAGAAACCCATAGTAGTAGAGCAATTGTCTGCATAACCTGGTAGAATAAAATTGTCTTAAGGGAACTGGACCATGTAGGCTTGGGAAATTGATGGTACTAGATTGTTCAGTGTAGGGGAAAGTGATAGTGAGGGAGAGTATAGAGTTAAGACACATGGAAAGAAATGTTGAGCCTAAATTTTCATAAATATGTGAGCATTCCTGCTAGTGTTAAGAACTTTCTTTGGTTTGTCTTATTTCTCTAGTTTTGATATCTTGCATCTGAATAGAACTGCATAGGACAAAGGCAATCATTTTTCTACCACAAAACCGATACACAAGCCACTGATATCATACTTCCATTGTCACTCCCTTTGAGCCATACACATACTGCTATAATGGATAACAGACAGTTAGGTGATGAAAAGATGCGCATTGCAATGCTGTAGTAGATCATTTACAATAGAAAAGTCGTGACAAAGTGATGCTTGATAAAAAAAATTTGTTAGCACAAGGCACCACTACTAAATAGGGCATATTAAAATGCAGCATCATGACTAGTTGTTCTAAAAGCTTGTCTGGCGCTATGCTATAGCATGTTTCATTTTCAATAACCATCCCCATACACATACTGCCACACCTCCTATTACAACCTAAAAAGCCCTTTCGATGCAAGTAAGTCAAGATGTTGGGAAGCAACCTTAGAACTTTTACAAGCCTATAGAACTTCTAGGCTAGCATGGCAAAGAGAAACAAATCCCCCTATGTGAGAGAGCGAATATACACTTCACCCGAGAATCTCTTTACGCTCCCTTGCTAGAGCAATGCCTTTCATTATGTTCACTAGTACTAGGTAGTGGGATTGTTTACACGGGTGAACTAAACTTAAGACAATGATAGGATACATGATTCCTAAGACAAACGCACAGCTGTAAGGTTATTTTCTGCTCTATCTTTTTCTCTTTGTTTTGCCTAGGAGTGCAAAAAGCTAATGGTGGGGGAGTTTGATAAGTCATATTTATGTCATGTTTTCCCTATGTGTTTTGACTGTTTTGTATGCTAAATCTGATTTTACTTGTAAGTTATTTGATGAAATGTTTGAGAATTCATGCACATAGGGAAATATAGGACGGATCTTACAAAATGCTGCATCCACATCATTATCATGCTCATGTGCATAAGAAAAGGACTACTTTAGGTTTACCGTGAAAGTGCAAAACAAAGCTGATATAATGCTATAGCATAGGGTATGCTTACATTTGTGCCAACAATACAATGTGACCACTATACTGTAGCATCGTAAGTGATGCAGAGTTATGTGCTACGTTACTCTGACCTTTCCTTACGTGACAATGTGACCACCAATGCTACAGTATGCCCATAGTATACTATGCCAAAAGCACACACTCTCAAGAAACTAGATGACGCTCTAGCAAAGCCATCGCAGCATGCTACAGATGCAGGTTCATCACGGGTATTGAAGCAACAACCGCCTTTCCCGCATAGGTTGCAGAAGCACAGCCAAGAGAAGCAATTCAAGAAATTTCTAGATGTGCTAAAATAACTTCACATTAATATCCCTCTGGTTGAAGCTCTTGAACAAATGCCTAGCTATGTAAAGTTCATGAAGGATATCTTGTCTAAAAAGAGAAAACTGGGAGAATTTAAAATTGTGGCAATGACTGAAGAAAGCAGTGCTATACTGCTAAACAAGCTTCCTCTGAAACTGCAAGATCCTGGAAGTTTCACAATCCCATGTGGCATCGGTCAAAACTATAGCAGTAAAGCACTATGTGATTTGGGAGCAAGCATAAACCTAATGCCTATGTCAATATTCAAGAAATTGGCAGTTGGAGAAGCAAGACTCATTATGGTGACTCTACAGTTTGCGGACAAATCTATCATTTCCCAGAAGGAAAAATCAAAGACGTATTGGTAAAGGTGGACAAATTTATCTTCCCTTTCAACTTCATTGTCATGGACTTTGAAGCTTTTCACAAAGTGCCAATCATTTGGGGAGACCATTCATGCTACAGGGAGAATATGTTGGGATGGAAAACAGGAATAAGGGAAAAGCCATCACCTCTCTTCATTACCTCAACTAGATAACATGGCAAAGTCAAGCTGACGACTTAAAACCAAGTGCTACTAAGAGGAAGCCCAGTGTTTTTCCCCTTTTCTTCTATTGTTTATTGTTTCCTTTTTCTTTAAATTTTATTCCTTAGGACGACATTAAGACTCAGGGAGGTCAGATGTAGTTTCTACGCCTAACAGTGTCATAAGACACCACATATACTACAACAACATGAGGACCACATAATTGATCTGAGCTTTGCTGCAACACAGCTACAGCAACACTTTCCTCAACGTACTGGACAACTTTGTACTCACCTTGTACTTTATTTTCCCACGTGTTTACTAATTCTTAATTATTCCCCACGCATATGTCTATCAAGTTGTGACCCTGTCATTCTTGGCCTACAAAATCCACCACAGTGCAATTACCTATACTTGTCATCACTGCAATCTTTTCACCCTCAATCCACACGCCTTCCCATCTCCAGTCGTTTTCTCTCCTCCTTACGGACTCCTCGTTTTCCACCATCTACCCATCCCTCATAATGTCACCTCTTCATTTCCTGAGCCCTTCCTCCCCTTTATATTTCCCACTTCCCTGCTTGTACCTTCACGCTTCACCATCCTTCCTCCCACAAACCCTAACCCTTTCTTCTCCATCCCACAATCACCATGCCTCACACCAAACTGACTGCCCGACGTGGCTGGTACGCCCTTCACCCTATACCATACCCCAGCCCCTTCGCTGAGTTTCATCTCTCGCTCTGCTGCCGGTACCACCACCACGGGGACCATCAAGTGGCTCCTTGAACCACTTGCTCACTTTCCTCACCCGCAACCTTCTCCTTCTTCTTCCCCACCAAATTTTCTCTCTTCTTTCCACTCAAGTGACACTGATAGTAACTGGAAGGCCTATCTTACCGACCCCCAGCCCTTGTTCAGCCACCTCCCCCGGTCCTTGCTCTGCCTCCACCTGTTCCTGCTTCTACTCATGCTTCAGACTGCGAGGTTCACCTCGTCGCACTACGAGCTGAGGTGGCTCACCTCCATCACGAAATCAACATCATCCTTGCAGCTTGCGTCGCCCGCTCTGTTGTCTCTTCTATCACCCTTTTTGATACTTACTCAGCGATTCCTTTCGTCAACTTGGTGTCGGACTCTTCTTCAGTGGATGAGGCTGCCACCAACACTGCTCCTCGTCGTCCTAGCCTCCCTTGATTTTCTTTATTTATATGTTGTTTGTTTTTTGCTTTTCTTTTTGTTGATCCTTGTAGCATTTTCCTATTGCTCACAACAAGGGCTAACAATTTTTTTTTTTTTAAAAAAACCCCTTTCCCTAGCCATTTGTCTTTTCTATTTTAGTTGCTCTCACTTTGTGCTCTTCCCTTGATATGTTTATGCCTGCACACACCACACACACTGCACTTGATTTGTTATGTTTGAATGCTCCTTCTCAGATTGTCTTCCCTTTTTGCACTGAGGACATTGCAACATTTAAGTGTGGGGGAGGTATATGCCTTGTGTTTTTGGTATGTGTGTTGTATGCATGATGTATGACTTTCCAAATCCCTCAATTAGCTTTTTGCAAGCCTTGGGCAATTTTTAACTGTTTAAATTGAGTAGAAACCATTTAGCAGCAGAGTAACTGTTTATAGAAACATGTAAATTAGAGTTATCTTAAGGAATACAAGTTGTGTAAACTTGGGAAATTGATGGTGCTAGCTGAGCAATGTGTAAGGCAAAGCAATGGTTAGGGAGAATATAGAATTAAGCCACATGGAAGAATTTTTTAGACAATTTTTTAAATTTAGTGTGTAGGCTCCCTAGATCTAGCATTGTCTTTGATTTTTCCTAGTTCTTAGGTTTAAGCCATTTTGCATCTAAGTAAAATTGCACGTGATTAAGGCATTCATTTTCCACCTCAAATCCCATACATAAACCACTGATATCACACTCCCATTGTCAACCCCTTCGAGCCTTCACGTACTGTTATGACAGGAACCGGCAAATAGTGTAATTAAAAAAATTGCCTTGATAATGCTATAGCATTCTATGCCTAAATGGAAATGCTGCAACATGGTGATGCTCTTTGCTTAAGAAAAACCAAATAAAAACAAAATAAGAAAATCTTGATGCAAAGGAATTGAGAGCACAAGCAGCAGTGTAAAAGAAATGCTAAGCACAAATTTTATGTTTTACTGCGAGTCTGTTTGGCACCCTGCTGTTGCAATTTCATTTTATTCACATCTTCCATTCATCTAACCATCGCAACACTACAACCTATGAAAGTCCTTTTGATGCAATTAAACTCAAATGTAAGGTAGAAACTATAGAACTTTGACAAGCCTATAGACAGTCTGGACAATTATAACTAAGTGAAATAAATCCCCCAAGGTAAGAGAGAGACAAACACTTTACCTTAGAGCTTCTGGACGCTCCTCTGCTAGAGCAATGCCTTATATAACGTTAGGTCAGTGCTGGGCAGTGGGATTGTTTACACGAAAAGTTGAACTTGAGATACAACAGGATACATGATTCCTAGGGTGAGATAAAAGTTGTATGGTTTATTCTGCTTTATCTCTTTATCTTTATTTTTCCTAGGAGTGCAAAAAGCTAAGTCTGGGGGAGTTTGAAAAGTCATATTCCTGCCATATATTTCCTATGTGTCATGACTATTTTGTATGGTAATTCTGAGCTTTAATGTGCTTTATTTGATGAAATATGTTAAAATTCATGCACATGTGGAAATAAGGGATAAATGAAGTGAGTTGTTGCATTCTAGCTAGTATCCCGCACTTAGGCAAAAGAAAAGGGTGAATTTTGATGCATTATGAAATCGCAAGATGGTGCTGACATGATGCTACACCATGGTAGATGCTGCTTTGTACTTGCATCACAATGCTATCTTAATATTATAGCATCATAAGTAATATACTATGTTACATTGATCTTTTCTCGAGAATCTTTTAGGAAATAAATATAGGTAATTGAGCCGAACGTGTAGACAGCGGTTGACTTGACAGAGATAGAAATAGAGAACGTGGAGAATCGAAAGGAAGATCCACAGAATCTCGTGGAATTAAAGAAAGAATCAATCAACCGAATCTAGGGAGTCGGGCCTAACAGGATTGGAAAGCCCAACTCACTGGACGTACGACTTGAAGGACCAGACTATAAAAGAGAAAAGACGGCTAGACCTAAAAGAGAGTCAAGAATCAACAGTGAAAATATAACACAATGCGAATAAAGTCGAGAGATTAAGATTCATTGAGAGAGCTGCAGAAAGACTAATTGGTAATACAAGTTAGACAAAGCTTAAGAAGACGTAGAGGCAATATGTGACAAACGTCCCTTATGCCCTCGAACGCTCTGGTGACCTTCTCTGTTTCAATTCTTCTTTCTTATTTTCCATGGATTAGTTTTCTATAGTTTCAATTGTGTTTCCCTCGTTAGCCATGACCTAAATTATGTTGGCTGAGTGAGGACAGATTCTTAAGTTGTAATATGAACCCGAATTGTTAGTTTTAAATTCAATATATTCAGTTTGCTTAATTGTGATTTTTACATCTTGTTTGTTAGTTGGCCGCTGATAGGCCAGATCAGTGACCTTAGCTTACTGGAAAGGAGTTAAGGTTAACCTCTATTAAGCAGTGTGTGCTAGACGAGCTTGTGCAAAGCTCAATCTAAATTGTAAGCTACAGGAATGGGTTTACCTTACATATTCAATACACCTAGGTTAAACTGATGTTCTAAGCCCGAAAATCACCATAGGATATGGGAGAAGTAGAGTAAGGGATGTACATACATGATTGCGGAAGCTTCTATATGAATTAGTGGTGGGTTAACTGAGTAACATCACAATAGGTACTTTGCTAAAGCATTGCAGAAGTTGTGCAACAAAATGTTATAGCAATGCGTTAAAAGCAATATGGAGGATTAATGCGACTTAAGATGAAGTTTGAGCTCTGCATGTTTTAACTCTAATTTTCTCAAATCGTAGTCTCGATCATTTACTCTATCTTGTTATTTGTAGCAATAGTCAAACAACCACCATAACTATTTCCATCATGCAACTTTCAATCGATTATTGGCTGCATAATCGGTTTTACAGTCTCTGTAGGACGATAATCTATCACTACTCTATTACTTATTTGACTGGTTCACTTTCCATAAGGGGATTTTGACCAACAGCTTTCCTCTTCTGTCAGGCCCGACCAGAAGATTCTATTTGATTGATTTAGTTGTGATTAACAGGATTCTGTCTTAATTTCTTTCCTGATCTCTCATGATCTTTGACTTTTGTCTTCCTCAAGTCAGCCGTCTTCTTTTGTCTTTCCTTATCTTCAAGCCTACTCAACGTCTGGCCCATCATCCTGCAATCTATCTTCTATCTTTTCTCAAGAAACGGTCAACGTATAACAGAATATGATATTTCAATTAATTGTCCATATGATGCTATAGTATTGTGACAACAATACTTTGTCAGCTCAGGAATATATCAAATTCTAAGTCTTATTTCTGCCTACATGTAACGACAATGGGCTCGAGTCATTTTGAGTTTGAAATACTTTGAAAGCTCTCAGATCATCAAAGCACATAGAGAACTAATATTCAAAACCTTTTTTTCTAGTAGTTTCATCAACTAAATACTCCATCTTGGTAATAAAATCAAACCCAATATAAAAAGGATTATCATAGTAGGAAATTTAAAAACTAGCAATTAATTATCAAATATGTCCGAGAAAGAGATTAGCCAACATTCAAAAGTCTACAATGGTAGGGAAAAAAGAAATCGCATATTTTTCAAGTTTTAAAAATCACTACCATAGCAAAAAAAAAAAAAAAAAAAAAAAAAAAAAAAAAAAAAAAAATTAAGTAGCGAATCCGCCCCGGAAGTATAGGCTCAGGAGCAACATTGCCCTGGAAGTTTTTCTTATCTCGATGTTACCCGGAAGTTTCAAAACGTAGCAATGTTACCACCATTTTGTTAAAAAACTAATGTTGACCATCAAAAATTGACGTTGACCATTACCTTCTTAACGGAAATGGACAACATTACTATGTTTTGAAACTTTCAGAGCAACATTGAGAAAAGAAAAACTTTCAGGATAACATTGCTTATCGGAGAAAACTTCCAGAGCAAATTTGCTACTTAACCAAAAATAAAAATAAAAAGTCTCTCTAAAATCTCAAATGAATCTAGGAATTAACTTACATGCTTCAACTTCTATCCTCGAACCAATCTCCCAATACCAGCCAAAGAATTTAGAAATCTAAAGTACACTCTTCGTATGAGGCATGATTAGAAGTGTGAAATATAACTAAAATGTTAAGCTTAACAAATAATTAAACTTCCATCCATTGATATCTTGACGTAACACATTATTCACTATGAACCGAAGAATTAAGTTATGCTAGAAAGAATGAGATAAGATCGGGACTTGATGATGTGGATGACGTCGGTCGTTCAATGGGACTTTGGTGGCAGCCATGTACGTGGAAAGGAGGTATTGAAGAATGTGGTGAAGGATATGATCCATCAAAGAAAAACACGCCTTTCAAAAACAAGCCTTTCGTTTCACATTATTCGTTTTCCTTTTCTTTTTTGTCTTTCTTTTTCAGTCATCGTTTTATTCTGGCCATCTTTCTTTTTCAGAATTGTCAAATAAGTTGGCTGGCACGCGTCACGACGTGGCAAGCTATTTGCCTGCACTCACAACAGTCGTTGTTGCCTCCGACGAGGAATGAAAGACACTTCCTGTCATTTCCTTTTTAAAGTCAACTTCAATTTATATTTAGGGAAAATTGCACCTAAGTCTAGATCGCAAGAAAGAGAAAATACGATAAAATAGTCCCTTGAAATTTCAAAACTGCGGTGAAGTCCTATGGGACTATTTTACAATATTTTTCATATTTGAAAAGACATAAATGCCTCATGGAGGCTCATGGACTTGTCATAATAAATTTATGGATTTGTCAAAAAAATACATATATATGGATTTATCAACATAGGCATATGTACTTGTCAAAATATACACATGAACTTGTCAAAACATGCTCATGGATTTATCAACACAGGCACATGGGGCATTTGTATCTTTTCATATATGAAAAATATTGCAAAAAAGTCTCATGAAACTTCACTACAATTTTAGAATTTCTAGGGACCATTTTGTCATAAATTCCCTTGTTCGGGACCTAGTTGCAATTTTCCCTTATATTTATTTTTATTATCTTAATTATAATACAACATATTAAAATCATACTTGGTCTTAAACATAGTATAAAAATATGGTAGTAATTGCAACAAGTCGTCAGTATACTTTAGGTTCCTAAAAAGTACTTTATTTTATCTTGTTTAAGAGTTTAAGAATATCTATTACAATTCCTTTAAAACCATGAATTTAGTTTAGTTATAATTAGGATGATACTACTCATATTTAGTGAATAACATGCCTCCATTTTTTTTTCTTATTTTTTATTTATTATATTGATTCCTTGATGAGTGAATCATTTATTTTTTAATTTTTATCATGCATAATAATGATAATATCAATCAATGTATAATAAAAGTTATGGAAGTAATACTATTTACAATCCATAAAAAGTGTGTACCATTTATCAAATTTATTGTAATGTAAAAGAAAATGTGTTTAGTTATATAAATATTGGATTTATTGTCTCATTAAATGAATAATCTTTTATAGCTCAATTAAGTTATGGATACATTTCTATTTCAAAAGTTTTTTTTTTTGTCGAAATTTCAAAAGTGTTGTTCAATCGTCTTACTTTTTATTTTATTTTTATTTTTATTTTTATTTTATAACCAAAAATAACTTCTAATACAATATAGATTACCTTCAATACATATGGCTAACTATATAAGATCTTAGGGCAATTACACTCAAGACCTAAAGAGAAATTATTAATGAAGGGGCCCATAAAATCTTCAAATAATCAACAAGTCCCATGAGACTTGAGGATGAGATTGAAATTGTTAAGTTACCATCATTCCCTCGTTAATTAAAAAAAGAAAAGAAAAAATGATTACCTTGTTCACGAGAAAGAGAAGCACAAGGATGAAGGTACTTAGTTGTGCCATCATCTCCATTATTCCAACCAAGCCACCTTTTCTCTTCATCATCTCAACAAATTTTGAGGTTAGCAACATTCATCTTCTTTTCCTCTTAGAATATGAGAAAGTATATATCTTTTAGTTTGAATGTTGTTAGGGTTAGGGTGAGTGGGTATGTGGGCCATCGTTCGGCTTATAAGTAAACCATCAAAGTTGACCAAGTAAATGTAAAGGTTGTCTTTTTTTCATACATGAATGTAAAGGTTGTCTTGATAGTATGTCGTCAATGATTATTTTGGTTATGGTTTCATTGTGTGGGTAGGATTACAAATTGCTATTATATTTCTGGGTATATTGGGCTTTGTTTCAGCATGATAAGTGGAAATGAATGAATATGGCTGAAGTTTTTGTGGTTAGAACTGCTATATGAAAGATAAAATGTGTTTAATAATACATGAATCAATAACCATTACCCACTAACGGAAGTTGGCATGGATGGATGGGATCCTTGCCTCTTAACCATCCGCTCTTGGGTTCGATCCCGGGGAGGATGGGAAAGGAGTGTACTTCCTTGGGAGATCTCGCCTTAAATGGCCTGCAAAAAAAAATTGAATGAATATGGCTGAAGTTTTTGTGGTTAGAACTGCTATATGAAAGATAAAATGTGTTTAATAATACATGAATCAATAACCATTACTCCCTCCAGCCCTAATTATAAGACAATATTTAGAAGTTAGTTTTGGTCCTAATTATAGGACAAAGTTCTATTTTTTTTTTATCAATTTCTTCCTAAAATACCCCTATTGACACTTTATCAATAATAATTAAACATAATAATAATTTAATAATGCACTTATATGTTCTATAGAGTAAATAATATTTACAACTCATTAATGCAACATACACCTCAATTCTACTGTTTTTTAAAATAAAATAAAATTAAAATATGACTGGAAGGGGAGAAAAAGTAAATTTAGAAATGATTTTTTTATCTATTAAACCCAACAGAATTATGGTGGAATGATGACGATCGAAGCTAATCTCCTAGACTCGACCATCACGCATTGCCCAAGGGTTGCAGATTTGTTGGGAAGCTTTCTCCTTTGTTTCCTCAACTTGTAAAACCATAAAGCTTAGTTAAACAATGACATTTTAGGAAAATAAATATAGTTAGTTAATTTAACTATTATCCTTAATCTTTCTAAAATCTAGTAAATGTGTCATATAATTAGGATCAGAGGGAGTAATATAGTTGGTTTACTTGTCAATAACATGTGCGATGCATGTTGACATAAAAAATGGCTGGGAAGCATCAATTATGTTTTATTCATATGAAGTGATAGTTTGTAAATGGTGGAGAAGCTTATATGTGGAGTGTGAGAACAAGAACCATGAAAGAAAGCACAACATATGGAGTTGAAAATAGTGATATCATCAATCATTGAAAAAGAAAGTAATAGAATTCTTATGAAATTCATAGGCAATTTTGATACAAGTACATTTGTGGAACTTGTGGATGATGAATGAGTAGAAAATTTAATTAAGCTCAATGCACAAAGTGGTCATGTGTATGTAGGAGAAAATGGAGATCACAACACACAAGTGGCAACATGACAATCCAATGGAGAATCAACATGTGTAACAAGATGGATAACTTATTTGAAGGTTTAGATAGATTGTCTATGTCTCCACACCTTGTTAAATTAAGTTACCGTCATTAATATATACTGTGCACAAATAATGCCAACATCATACCTAAAATGAATTCAGCAAAATCGAAGGATTTTGTTAATGCAGAAGGACAATTTTTTTTCCAATGCGGTGCTCCCTATGACAACCATTATACAAGTGAAATATTTTCCAGAAGTTTTCATACAAGTTTGTCAAGAACAATCAACAAAAGATCGTTGTCAAGTGCAAGGTTGATAGCTATCCATGGATTATGGGTGCATATTCAATGGGAGAACAGAAATATACTAATTAACAATAAGATCATTCAAAAGCGAGCACGTCCATCATGTGCATGACAACTTGGTTGTGTCTCACCCGGTAAGGTCAGATTTAACATCAATCATGATTGATACTTTGAGGTGTAGTATACACAAGAATGCTAATGAAATTAGAAGAGACTTACATAGTATGGTGTGCGACTGAATCAGTCAAGCATACAGGGACATAGAAAGAGCTTTACGAAAAATACATGGTTGTATAAAGAATTCTTATACGGTAATTTCTTGGATTTGTGACAAGCTCATCAAAACTGATCCAAGCACGATTTGAGAGGGTATTCATTGCATATTTAACGATTTTTTAGAAGGGTTTTGAGGCATATTCTATTTTTATGGATGTTGTCTAATTGATTTGTACAAGGGAACATTGATTTTCGAGAATTCATATGATCAGACAATGAATTATTTCCCTTAGCATATGTTGTAATTAGTGGCGAGACATATGATGACTTGACTTGGTTTCTTCGAAATGTCAAATGAATTACAAGATCAATGGAGATTACAATAGTCTCGTATTGCCATAATGTCATTATTGGTGTTGTCCACCCACACAATATGCTTTGAAACAATTTATGGAAGTATGCAAGCATTGAAGTAAAAGGATCTAATAAAGAGGCAAAAGAAGATTATGTGCGAAAGCTTGGTTGACATATGCTGCCCAAAAATTCAACAAGATTTATGTGGATAGTTCAAATGTGCTTTAGACCCTCTAATGAAGTAAATTTATATTCCACCTAAGACATGTCAAATGAGAATAGAAGATGTGAAAAAATTCTTGGGCCTATCGTAAAATGACATTATTTTGATCTGACACTATTGTAATCTCCTCTAATCATGTAATCTCTTCAACATTCTACTGAAACCAAACTCAGTCATCATAATTCTACTCACTAACAATATCAAATCCTAGGGAAAATAATTCATTGTTTACATCACATGAACAAACCGACAATATTCCCTTATAAGGACTACCTTAGATGACATCCATCTAAATAAAGTATGGCTCGGCAACCTTTTTAAAAAACTTTTAATGGTGTATCCATAAGCAATAATGGCTTCTCAAATCTGTTGCTATTCAAGCTTCCTATCTCGCAACCGTGTCTGGATCATTTTTCATTAATATGTCAAAAATTCAAGGAATTATGATATAGTAATTTTGTGCATATTTGCCTCAAGGCTTTCTCTGCCCTTGTATGCTTGATTGTAGTTTAGTCGCATACCAGTCATTATATAAGTATCTTCTAATTCCGTTAGCACTCTTGTCTATATTACACCTCAAAGCATCAATCATAATGGATGATGTTAAACCTAACCTTGTTGGGGTTGAGAAGCGATCAGGTTGTCCTCCACATGATGGATGTGTCAACTTCTGATCAACTTCTGATCGTTCTTACAGTTATGAAGTCATTATTTTGTTGTTCCCATGTTGAGTATGCACTCATATAACACAGACAGCCATCAAACTTGCATTTCACAATAATCTTATCTCGATAATTCTTGATGAATTTATAGGAAAACTTGTTGCAAAATGTTGCCCTTATATAATGATAGTTGAAAAGTCACAACAATGGGAAAAGTTTGTTCTTCTTCTCCTTTCCATTTTGCCGAATTCATTTCAAGTCTTAATGTTTGCATCATTTGTAAAGCACATATCAATGATCTTGAATCTTCAATCTCATTGGACAGGTATGGTAGAGATATAGATGATCCATCTAAACCACCAAACAAGTTATCTATCCTGCAGGAAATGACAAGTTGGGGTGCAAGTAATGACAGAGTATGAGGAGCACAATGACAAGTTATGTGTGACAAATGACATCAAAAAACATTAGATCAACAAGGAAAGAGAAGTTATTTAGTCCTTCATTGAATCTTCCATTGTTGCTTATGGATAGTAATTTTCGTTTGCTGCTACAATCACATGATCACTTCCTACTATGTTCTTAACTCCATCATCATCAAGCTCTACTCACTATGAATTTCATTTTAGTTCTTCTTTCTTTGCCAACAATTCAAGATATCATTGCTGGCAACTCTTCATATGTTGAGGATACCATATTAACAACAATCGCTGCATGTATAAAGAATTCATTTTGTAATCTCATAACAAGGTTCTAACCACAAAAACCATGCACCATATTCATTCATGCCCACTTATTATGCCAAAACAGGGCAACCAATAAACAATGTACCCAGAAACAGAACAACTCCTCATTATTCTACCCGCAATCAATGAAACCCCAACTTAAATAATCAAAAGGGCACACGTTGAACACAAGCTCAACATTTACCTGATTCAGCTCAGATGGTTGACAAATAAGCTGAAGGCTAAAACACTAATCCTCTTTGAATGAAATCCAGCATACCCACACAGTGCAAAGGCAACAAACATTCATGTGAAAATAAATTCTTTTTCCATATTATAGATTGGAGATGGATGTTGTGAACCTCAATCTTGCAGAGATGATGAAGAGAAGAGTTCCACCTCTGCAGGAATGATGGTGGTGGTGATCACGACAAAAATGAGAGCGCGAATTGACTCTCTCCTTCAACTTCTATTTTTAATCAGCAAGAGCAAATTTGTAATTGCACATTTCAAATTACTCACAATCAGTTCCCTAGGGGCTTCAGAATTATTTTGTCAATTCATGAGACCTTTCGGTGAAAACGTTCCTCCATTGGGACTTGACAGTGATTTTCCTAAGATTTATCCCATCTCTTTTTTATGTATGATTACTTTATATTTTACCAAGAGCACAAATAATCAGAGTTTCATCAATAAGATTTTTTTACAAATCGAATAAGATTGACTTTTTCTCTTACATCTCTCCTCTAAATTCCCTCTCCTCCAAGATTTCTATTCTCCCACAATTATTACTTATTTCTCCCTTCTCCTCCTTTTGTCCCCCCTTCCCTCACATGACCTACACCATCTTCCCAATTAATAAAGATTAAATCTTGATATATATTTTGAATTACACAAAACATACCTGAAATTGGAACAGATTTGTGTAATTTATTTATTTTTCCTTCAGAAGTTTGAGTAATTTAATCCGCTCAATTTACTTTTGATTTCCAGAAAGCTTGAATAAGTTCTGAAAATTTTGAGTGTGAATGTAACTTCATTCAATTAAAGAGAGATCCAATTAAATTATCCAACATATATCTATCTGGTTTGAAAAAGATGGTGCGGCATATCCCAACTAAACCCCCAACTAAACCTAAGATCTATCTGACTTGAAGAAAATAGAAGGCTTTATTTTTGTAAAGAAACAAGTTCTGAAATTAAAAACATCAAAAGCATGTATATGAAACAGGTCCTAACATTAAAAACATCAAAAGCATGTATAGGAAATAAGGTCCTAACATTAAAAACATCAAAAACATGAATAGGCAAGTTAAACAAGTTAATATGACACCGTTTATCCAAAATGCAGAAAGTGCTAATGGCTCTAACATGCAACTTTTTAAATGCAGAGTACCATTTAACTCATCATATTAACTTTGATTATATAGAAACTATGTCCAACTTCTCTAAAAGTTATCTTACACGCTTTGTATGAAAATTACTTATGACTTGTTGGATAAATAATTAATAACTGTAGTATGTTTTTGGGCAGTAAATTACTGTTTTAGTTCCACATTAGACACTTACTAATTATTCTGGAATAAGTCAGGTCAAGCCCCAAACTGGCGTAGCTCTGCCAAAACATCTGCATTCATACAGACTGAACACAAAACATCCTGCTTAAACAGAATCTAGCTCCTTCCACTAAGGCTAATACCTATTGATTAATAACTAAACATTTTGATTTTGTGTATTGTTAAGTTAACATTCAGGCTCTCATCTTAAAGAAAAGAAATACTTTATGATGCATTATAAAGACAATAAGATGGTGTTACTACATAAAATCAGAAAATTATTAAATTAAAACTACCATTATAACCCAAGGATGAGGAAAAATTAAAGGAATGCGTGGAAAAAGCTGATAATAGAAATTATTGTCCCACCAAAGAGACATAATCTAAGAACCTTCTCCTTTCTCATTTGCCCTAACGAAGTAAAGTGACTTAGAGCCACTTCTAAAATAGATGCACCATCCAGAAAGTACACCTGAAAAATATCATCATAATTAGAGGAAATGTAGCAATAAGAACAATAAGTCAATAAAGCATAATCTAATTTGCCAAATAATAATCCAAAAGCTTTTTATCCATATTTTGAACGTTTCTTCCCAAATCATACTATCCATATAACGTTAATATACCAAATATGAAAGTGGACAGACATGACTGGACAATATTAATACTTCCAAAAATTTGTTACTAAGTTAGAAGAAAAGGAAGCAAGTTTTATCCAACCCACCAATGTAACAAAATTTTCAAGCTCTCACTTAACAATCTCCTTCTCACAACATTGGAAGTAAGAAATGACATCTCCAACATAGAAACTTCTGTACCAGATTTTCTTTGAAAGCTGCCATTTTCCTTAATTAAAATTATCTAACAACTGTCATATACACAGCAGTTCTTTTTGACAGAATACACTGATCAAGTCCTCGTAATTTTTCCAGCAACATTGAAAGTAAAAATCAATCAATCTTTTTTTGAGTGCTGTAAAAGAAAAATAATTTTTGATAGAATAGACTGCTTAACATAAGAAAAACTTGTTCAAGACTTACAGGCAAACTATTGAGAAGAGCAAGGGCTAGAGAGGTACGGAATGTCCATATCAGGAGCCTTTCCAGCAAATTAGGGAGATATCCAAAACAGATTAGATTCCAGCGAGGCTGATATGATGTTAACAGAATTGAATGGGCCATTAAAATCACATCGCCAACAAATATGAAAGTGCCACCACAATCAGTTTCCTTTTGGTTAGATGTCTTAGAAACTGGAAACTTGTTTCTTTGAAGTGAAAAACATTCATGAGAAGGGCTTGAATATGTGATCTCAATCCATACCGATCCAGGCTCCTGAATCGGAGCTAAACAAAACTCATCCTGTGAACAACATCAATAAGAAATTTTAGTAAGTAGTTATGCACCATCACATTCTAAACATAGTATGTGAGAGCAAGGGAATGGGCACAAAAAATGAGAAACGCTAAAAAATAAATAAATCGATACCTTAGAACACATGCAGCTACTCCCATTTGTTGTAACTGATCCCCATTCACCACATTTTTTAAGTTTGGCGACATCAATAGCATTTAAGCAGTAAAAAAGCCATCCTCTGTTTAAGAGATCTTCACTCTGACCATCATTTGATGTATCAATGGGGCATAAAACTTTTACAAAAGCAGTAAGTTCATTGGGACAAGCATACTGGTTTTCTGCAGATTTAATAAATTTGCTTTCTTCCATCACATGATTATGGACACAATAACCCTTCCTTCCATGTACTGCCCCAAAGTCACCAATGTGCTGGGAATTATTTACATTATTGAGTTTCATACTATATGTCAAAGCCTGCACCCAGTCTTGTGCATTGTGAATGGGCACATTATCAACTGTATGAATAACATCACCAGGAGCTAAATAACCAGATAAAAGTGATGTTGGAGGTACATGCAAAACCTATATCACACAAGACACAGTAAGGTGCAATAAATCAGCAGAGGATGTATAGACAAATAATAAGACAAATACATTGAATGAAGAAAATTACCATGGGACCATGACCATGCGTGTAAAAGGGAAGTAAAATCAGGGGAAGAAGGAACAATGTCAGCCCACAAGCTGCACAACACTAAAGTAGCAGGGTTAAAGCTAGAAATACAATAAGCAGTCTAGCTCATTCACATATCTAATCCTCAAAAATTATTGCGCACACACAAAACTTACAACTGCATTGTGCCAAATTCCAGCAGAATACACACGTAGAGCATTCAAGTTTGGTAATGTTTCCAGTGATTCATTATCAAAGGCAACCAGAGCACCAGGAAAAAGAACAGCGATGAAGATGGCAATGTACTCTATTTGTATTCCCTCACTGCTTTCCCCTTAAAAGGTACAATAGCATAAGCATAAGAATCAAACCTTTGACTTTTGAAGAAAGATCAAATGAGGTTATTGACATCTGCAAACTAATCAGTTGGTAATACATGCTAAGACAGATTTGAGAAGAAAAACATAAATGTCACTGGCCAGAGACAGCTTGATTGAGTAACTCAAATGCAAGTGAAATGAAATCATTCACAATCCAGATTACCTTGGGGTGGGGGCGGGAGAGGAGGAAACAAAAACAGCCAAATGAAAAAGAAAAGAGAAATACCATATAAATACATAAACAAGAAAAGCAATTCAGTAAAAATAATGACGAAAGCCTCAAAACTAGATATGCCAAAACAATATCATCTAACAGCAGCATAGAGGCTTGGCATGCCCTTCTCAAACTCTCCTCAATTTACTTTCAAAAACAAAAATGGTTTTTTATATTTTAAAATAATTAATAAAATGATGGGAATTTATTCACTTTCTATCATCCTCTTATATCAACAACCACATTATTCCTTGCATACTTTGAATTAATGGCCAGAACCAAACTAATATGTAGATACTGATGCATCCCAAGTTGGCTAAATTGTCACCTCAGTTTCACTTTAAACAGAATTTCAGATGATTCTACAATCATTAAATTTTACAATTTGTTAGTGCTGTTGAACCTACAAACTTTAGTAATCACAAAGGCAGATAGGCAATTGACAAAGAGGATGGAAACAAATCTTTTTCCAACCTCTGAACCAATTAAGCCCCAAATGATCTAAGACAAATTATTCATAAATTAACTAATTCTATAAGAGCGAGCTTTCCAAAAACAATAAAGCATAGACACAAGGAAAAGCTGTTTGAAGCGAATATTATGTGCCTGAACTTCCTCCCAAAAGGCCAAAACCATAATCCAACTTCCAAAAAATAACAAGAAAGAAAGAAAAGGAAAAGAAATTGCAGTCTAAAAGAAACAGGTGCCTAAGAAATAAAAGAGTCACTAGAGGATAATGCATGACTCTTCAGAGTGTTACCCCCCCCCAAAAAAAAAAAAATTGTATCCCTTCAGATGCAAAATGCAGAAGCAGCCTCTAGGTGTGTTTCTGTGTTTTGAACCTCCTAAGGTGTGCTGGGGGTCCATTCCCAACACCAAACACACTGATGTGCTTATTGAACAAGAGTTGAGAAATAGAGTAGAAGAGACACAAGAAAGGGATTAGAAGAGAAGAAGAAAGCACCTATGGCTCTCTCACAATGTATTGACACTCCTAGCAAAACTGATCTGATGCTTATAATAATGGAGGAGTAGGCTATTTATAACCTATAGCCTCCCTCAAGTCCTAACTAATGGGTTAATGACTAATTACCCTACTACTTATCTAGTTTACACTTAGGTCCCTAGGTTCACATTACAATTAGGTCCCTAAATGCATTATTATCTTTACATATCAATACCCCCTCCCCAAAACATCCTTGCCCTTAAGGATGCTGAACTACAAAAGTCAATTTCAAAGATTTACAAAAACTGAGCTATGAAACTTCTGAAAACTGCTGCTAGCTAGTGAAAGTTCTTTGACTTGGAATCTGGAAAGCATAAGCTTTTTCCTTCATATTGTGTTTAATTCTGCTGCCCACTTCATCCTTTAGGCATTTTCTTATCTTTCCCTCCTAGAGAGCAAAACCTTCCATAGAGCATTACAATCAACCTTCCCTTGAACCATAGCTGCAGAAGAGTTCTTGTACAAGAGAGTTTAACATGAAAAGACCAATGAATATACATGAATACAGGTTTGGCTGAATTCACCCAGTGCTGCAATGAACTTGGGCCATTTTTGTGAAAGTTAAAGCCCATATACTCATTCAATATTAGAAAATCCAGTGGGTCAAGACAATATATTGGACAGTCAAAGAAGGTGGGCTCCAGCTGAGGTTTTGACTTTTCAAACTCATCCTCTTGTTGCCACGTCACCCTCTGTACCTGCCACATGCCCTGGTGTATCCTTCCTAAAGTAAGCGCACGACCGATGCGTTGCAAACTCCTTGAGCCAATCGATTGAAACAGCAACAATAGTGAATCAAAGGTACCCAACGGCACGATGCAATTAGAACCAACGGCCTCTAATATAGCAAAAACAGTCGGCGAGATTGGGAGGTGACTCGACGGCAGAGAGCAAACAATAACGGTTGGCGACGAAAGAGGAAGAGGAGATAGCGACTATGCCAAGCATGACGTCGTCTTCTGCGACACCTCTGAAAAATTTCTGGGAGAGTCGAAACTTGAACACTTATCAACGCCCAACATGTTTTCCGGCACTTCCCTACTATATGTGGCATGTGAGAAGTCTTGGAAACCTCCGATGGAGTCAACACGGGAAGACCCATCAACGTTCGACTTTGCTTCCATCACCACCTCTGTGTCCTGTTTCGTGACGACCGTGGCTTCATTAATTTCTTTCGTCGCACAAGAAGCCGTTTGAACGGAGCAAGGACTGTCAGCAACCCGAGGCGTCTTGTTCGCAATTACTGGGTTTATTGTATTACTTGCTGAAATTCCCAACACACCCGTGTCTTTCTGGTGGGCACCAAGATGCTGGGTCCCACTTCCCTTACTCATCCTTGTCGTGGCACCCATTTGCGAAGACACCGATATAGCATTAGCCGCAGGTGTATATGGTCCAGTCGACGCGCATCGTCCAGCTCGGTCGCTTCCTATCTTCGGCTCTCGACATTTTAATGATACTTGCAATCAAGCCAGTCGGCGTGCTCCGCTTAGCGTCTGGGGGTCAAACATAAGCACCGAGTCGGCGATATCGTCTTTCAATCCTGCCACGTAAATCTCAACCAAGTACGCCTCGGACAAATCCAATTTGGCTGAAAGTGAATCGAATTTGGTATTGAATTCCGCCACCATGCCAGTCTGCCTCAATCTTGATATTTCGCCCATTGGTTTGTCAATAGGTAAGCCGTAGGTGTCTCTAAGCATAGCCGCATATTCATTCCAAGTTGGTTGGTGTCTCCAGCGTCTTTCCGTAGCTACATGCCATGAGAAGCTAGCATTATCAAGACCCCTAGAAGCCATTGTTACCTTTTCATTTTCTGGTGTGCCGTCGAGCTTAAAGAAACGTTCACATTTCAGAATCCAAGTTTCAATATCTTGCCCCCAAAATCTTGGAAATTCCATTTTAGTAAACTAAGTTGGCCGATGATGTGGGTCTCCATTTCCTCGACCGTTACCTAGACCCAGCTGACACTGACGACGTGGTTGACCTTCATTAACGGCTGCTTGAATCACTAGCCCCATTTCTTGCCTCAAGGCTATTATCCTATGTTGTAAGTCATTGTTATTCTTGTCCAGTTTTTCCTCAAATTCTTCAATCTTGTTGATTTTATGGATTTGTGCTTCAAGAGCCAAGATTAGATCTTCCATGGTTCTTGCTCTTGTATTTACCATCCACTAAGAGTTCTTGATGGTTTTTTGATGAAAACCATCAGCAAAATAACAGAACACTGAACCAGAACCAATAATGACAGAAACCGAACCAAGACTATTGAAACAGTGAGAGCAGAACTGACCAGATATGCAGCAGAAGAACCAGAACGACCCACCCCTGTTTTAAGGCTGATCGAACCGTAAACCAACCCAGAATTTGAAGTTGACAAGACCAGAAATCAGAAGACTCAGATGACTGACGGCAGAACCACAAAACCAAGAAAAACAGAACCAGAAACCAATAATTGAAGTTGACAAAACCAGAAAACAGAAGAAACAGACCCAGAACGATGAATTATGGTCGAATCAAAACCAAGAAGCAGGACCAGAATCGAAGAGGCAGAACCAAAACCAAAGAAAGATACCTGAACCTGAACCATTTGATGACAGAAGCCAAAACAGATGATGGCAGAATCTGGAACCAGACTGCCAAGAACCACTTTCTTTATCTTTCGTTTCTTCTCAAAACAGAGCAGAACAGAACAGAACAGAACAAACCCTTTTATTTTCTTCGTTTTGTTTAACAGACAGAGAGGGATGAGAATTGAACAGAAACAACAAACAGAAGCAGACAAGGAGGGACGGCTCTGATACCACTGATGTGCTTATTGCACAAGAATTGAGAAATAGAGTAGAAGAGACACAAGAAAGGGATTAGAAGAGAAGAATAGAGCACCTATGGCTCTCTCACAATGTATTGACACCCCTAGCAAAACTGATCTGATGCTTACAATAATGGAGGAGTAGGCTATTTATAACCTATAGCCTTCCTCAAGTCCTAACTAATGGGTTAATGACTAATTACCCTACTACTTATCTAGTTTACACTTAGGTCCCTAGGTTCACATTACAATTAGGTCCCTAAATGCATTATTATCTTTACATATCATACACCCTTAGAAGCACACAGCCTGCTTCTGCGTTTTGAACCTTGTAAGATGATCTGGGGGGCTCAAAATGGAAATTGCAATAATAAAAATAAGTAAGCCAAAATGTTAACCTACTCAGTTTTAGTAATAACAAATTTGAGTAAAAACACTGACCTAGCAGCAGAAACTGCATGACCAAGTTCATGTACCAGAACCGATATGATGGTAGAGATGCATATATACCCAACATCAGCCAGTGATAAGCTTAAACCAGAGTGCTGCAAACAAACAATAGGTACCAGCTTGAAAATTTTATATTATTCAAATTTTGCATCTGTTATATTTCCACTGTTATAATATCATTGGTTTTTGTAATTCGGTCCTAATAAACAATAACAATTTTAAACTTGCAACTGAAATAAATAGTTGCCAACCAAAGAGGGGAATCCAAAGAAAAGGGTACGTGTGAGGCTTCCAAGTTTATTGTAGCCATTACAAAGATGCAATACTCTAGCCAATTCCAAAAGGAGAATCTGGAAAAGAGCAGCAGTAAACTTTAAACAGATAAAAGATGGAAAAGAACAAAGGCACAAGAGAAATACAAGAAAAAAATAATTATTGCAAGTGTATACCAGAGTAACTCCAAGCAATGCAGATAGGGCAAAACCAACTCCAATTGAAAACCATACTTTCAAAAACCTGAGATTAGAAAGTGAATAACAGAATGCGATTTTCAAAACAAGAAGTTTAAATAATTAAAAGAAAAATAAGAATAACAACAGAAGATACTACTTGGAGTGTCTCCGACCAAAATGGAAGAGGGGTTTGTTCAGGGCAGATATTTTGTACTCACAATACCTGCATTATAATAGATATACGTAACTTCAAGAAAGCACAAAAGAATGATTTTGATGTGTGTGTGTGTGTAACTAGCCCTCTCACGTGAAAGTGTCTAGGGTTAGGCTTTCAAGTGTCAATAAAGCACATAGGCATCATAGCATGTACAAGAACTAAATAGTAAATAGAATTCAGAAGGTTTGGGGCCGCAAGAATCAATCTCAACATCACTAAGTTGAGAAAACTCTATCTGATATCATGGCAAGAACCATTACAACCATAAAAAGCTTTGTTTTTCTTTTCTATTTATAGAAACACTTGAACTGTTAGGACAAAAGCTTCAGAAGGGTTTCGATTTATGCATCTAATAATAGGCAACACTACCAAGAAAATAAAGGTAGATAAAGAGCTAAATGGAAATGAAATGGACGGAAAAGACAATTACCAACAGGAGATTGTTTTAGAAAGATTAGTAGAGGAAGAAGCATGCATTGGCAAAAGTGCAGGTGACTGTCTTGAGTCTCTTCGAATCACAAACCTCCTCATTCGCCTCCCTTCAATTTCCATGGTGTTACCACAATGCCAAAACTATATAAAAAGAAAAGGAAGTTTCATAATAGTATATTATGACCCAAGTTTTAAATTAAGAGAAAGGAAATAATAAAGAAAAAGCAAGAACCAAGTTTCAAACAAATGCTGCGCAAATCTCACATAAAAGCAACAGTGCAATACAGAGGCACTGAATCAGTCAGCCAGAACCACTGTATATAAACTAGAAAGAAAGTCTCAAACTAGTATAGCAGGAATAAAGTTATAATAGAATTCAGTGGTAATAATAAAAATAAAAATAAAAACAAGCAAGAATCATGTGTCAGAATAGCTCTCTGCAAATCACTAGTAGAAACTAAAACCCAATTTAGGGGCACATAGCTATGGGGAACAACAAACACTGGGACTTTATAACTCAACTAATGAACTATATATTTTTCTTGCATGGTAATCAACTCACAGCTCCTATCAAAGATAACAAAGGTTGTCTTTCTGTCTTGACCTTTATCATTTCCATATAATTATTACAGCAAGATTTGAAACATTCCTTTCATTTGGAAAATCTGTCCTAAAGTGTTGCTTAAGCACAATCTAGGAATACTACCAGAAAGACAGATATAAAAACGTTAGCAAACCTTCAACAATGAAGACTCCTACCACATACTACATGACATTCATCAAATACCTTCAATATAATCTAGAACTAGTACATTCTGATTAGAATCTAGCACATAATAAATAACTACCACTGGTCCTTTTTATGAGTCCAGTTTAGGAGAAAAAATGGTCCTTATTATAAGTTCACTTAGAGAGTAATTAATGACAGTGTTACAAGTCTGCCCCTATTAAATGTAAGGAAAAAACAAACTAAGTCATGTTGGAAAGAGAGAGAGAGATGAGAGAGGGGGTTGAGAATACCATTCATAAATGAGGGCAAACTTGGGAAAATGCATCAATTTAGAAAATATTTAACAAGTCAATTAACTTTCCCTAGTATGTGAGAAATAAATAGACCGGACTTCTAAAAA
The DNA here is from genome assembly GCA_025563575.1 of Acacia pycnantha. Classification (NCBI taxonomy): domain Eukaryota; kingdom Viridiplantae; phylum Streptophyta; class Magnoliopsida; order Fabales; family Fabaceae; genus Acacia; species Acacia pycnantha. The sequence goes on along the minus strand of JAMWYP010000096.1, from coordinate 855,784 downwards.
GGACAAAAGTGGTAAGTTCACATTTACAACATCCAACATCGATAATGTTTGTTAGGTTAGGAAGTAAGTACCCAACCACTCAATTTCCATTATGACAGTATAACCATCAATTTTTAATTCATTAAATACTCGCAGAATCTGTTAGTTGAAGTCACTAACTTGCTTCAAATGGTGTAGACATTGTAAGCACTTGTTATTTACAAACCATAAGTTCTTGATTGATGCCCTGTATGCAAGCGTACTCTTTTATCCTTCAGCTGCCATATTTTTGAATGAGGATTATGGAATAGATTTCTTGACATCTATTGTTCAAAGCCATACACACTCTTTGAGTTGTGTGTTATTTAGATGAAGAGAGGTTACAATATATAGGCGAATGAAGAGAAATTAGAGGAGGAAATCAGGGATTACAATTAAGACCAGGAAATCAAATAATAAAGTTCCCATAATCAGGATCCTATAATCAGAGCATATAATCAACGAGCAACAATCAAGGGATCCTGATGTCCTAATTTATTTCCTAATATTCTAACAGTTCCAACAACATTTATTACCTACTACTCTCCACAACATTCTTTCCTTCATAACATGAGTAAAATTGATGTGGTGAAGGAGAAAAGAAAACAATGGAAGTATAGAGTTTGTAACTTTCATGGACAAAACAGCTCCCAACTACAACAATATAAATTCTTCACCAAATACAAAAACAAAGCAACTCATACCGGATCTTTAGCTACATTTTGGTTTTGATAAAGTTTCCTCTCCCAGCGTAAACAAGCGTTATGACTGACAATGATCACACTTTGTGAGAAGGACAGAGTCTAGGCTGTGGTCAAAGCTGGTAGTGGGCAATAATGGGTAGTCAGATGTTCAGACTTGAAGCATGGAGGAGCAGCACTGCACTTCGTGGTGACTGGTGAGTTCCATGGTGATGGCGGGATGGGATTGGAGATGGCAATCAAAATTTGAGAGAGCTGGGGGTCAAAAATCTTTGTTTGGTGACAGGCAAATTATCAGTGATGTGGAGAGAAAAATCAGCGAGTGATGGTTAGACAAGAGGCATGTTATTGGCTAGTCTTTTATATATGCGACTTCTTATCTATTTGCATCTTTGTTGATTTGAGTTTGATTTCTAACTCTGATAATGGGAAAACATATTTCTTTTCTTCTTTTTTTAATGAATCATTCATTTATATTAATAAAAGTAACAAAAATCAATTACAATACAATAACATCAAATGAAACAAAAGTAGAGAGCCATTATAATAAAACGTCTGAAAGAATAGCTTGAATAGAAATAGTAGCAAGAGCACCCAACAGAATCTTTCTACAACTCAAAGGAGAAAAGGCAATGAGCATAGGATGTTGAATAAGGGACTCTTCAAGAATATCATGTGCCTGACTTTTGTATTTCTCAATCAACCTAAGAATCTCATCGACATTAAAGGAACTCTTCTTGAAAATGCTCTGATTCCTAGTGAGCCAAACAGCATATAAAATAATACCACATTAGATATAACAGAAGTGCCTAAAGAAAAGAAAATGCCATGAAGCCTATGCAGTAAAAGATGTTCTGTTAAAAGAAGATGCACGATTATACATCTTCATTCTGTTACTACCTAATACGCTGATTCCTAGTGAGTAAGATAGCATGTTTCCTTTCTTCAGTACCAAATACAACTAACTTTAGATTCCTTTTCTATCATTGACAAGCATCACCAACTTAAACAATGAAATGTCTTCGTATCTATTTGAAGCAACTACAAATTGAAATTAACTCAAAGCATCATATAAAGGATTCAAATCAGTTGTCAGATTCAGACTTTCACTTTTGAGTTGAAAGCTTCAGAGCTCATTCACTTAAGGCTTCAGTCGGTGCTATTTGGCTCAAAAGACAGAAACGGTTTGAAAGACTGTCAGGTCCATTCTGTAGAAACTTGGACGAATTCCATTCTTAGCAAAAGGGAATGGCATGCTGTTTTATAAAGTTCTTTCTAATTCTTTCTAACTCCAAGGACCATTAATTTAGTTAGAAAACATCCAAATGTCTCCAACATAAATGGGTTGCTTAGAAAAATTCAATAAATCAAAAAATTGATAAACCCATTTCGTTTCGTACATTCTTCTCTGCCTCCACTTTTAAGTTTTCATATCTCATAAACCTAGAACCATTAAGGAAAAGCCTCAGCGGTGCATTTTCGGCCAAACAAAACGAAAAGCCACTGAGTAAATTTAAAGTAAAAGTCAATGAAAGAAATTGAGAAGAAAACAAAAGGTAGAGGATACTACTTTACATCAGAAAGAAACGTGAATCATTGAACCTAGGTTGGAACAAATCAATGTGTTGTCGTGGGGAAAGAAATGGGAGAACTAACCTCACTTGAGCTTCAAGTGTCAGAGGGAGAAATACGAGACTGAGCACGAGCCAGAACGAGCCTGATAGAGAGAAATCGGAGAAGAGACCGATCGCCGACGACAGTGAGTCAGAGAGCCGGAGAGGAGCAGTAGAAACGAAAATCGAAGAGAGGAAGACGATCAGACGACAGCCGACGAATGGGAGAATTTTGTTCCCGCGGAACTTTTTTTTTTTCAGGTTTCCCTCTTATTAGTTATTAGGGTCATTTTGGCAGGAGGGGAAATGGAGGGAAAAGGAGGGGTCGGAAAAATTTTATAGGTTAGATTTAATAAAATCAGACTTGTAGGGTTGTAAAAATTTTAATACAGATAAGATGAAAAATAAAAGAATTAAAAAAATGTCAAACTCACTTTTCTATTTTTTTAAATTAAAGTTATAAATTTTTTTCCTCAACTCCCCATACCAAATAACCCTTTAATTTTGGGAAAATTACTATCATTTGAATTTGCAAAACCTCCATAAGCCTACTGAATTTGTAAAAAGATTGAGAAGTGACATGGGACATGGGACAATGAGAGATATGAAAATTGGGGGAAAAAGACCGCCCTTAAATAACAAAACATATTATATCTATTTCTCTTGTTCAGTCAGACATCCACGAAGAACAAAAAAACAGAGAGCTTCGACCCAAAAAAAATGCAGTGGGTTGAGGAGGGAGTGAAAGGTGATCTTTCCAAGAATCATACGCAATGAAAAGGAAGCCAAAGAAAGATTAAAGGGTAAGTCTCTTTCATTCTTCCATTGACATTGATTGAAGGGGAGACCTAAAATGGCTTCTCCAATAATCACTGTTGCTTTATGTAAGTTCGATGGCATTGACGATGTGGGTTCGTTATTAATTTATTTGTTAGTGTTAGTTGGGAGAGAGAGTATAATGAAGAGGATATTGAGTTGGCATGATATGAATGAATATTAGGGCTTTAGTACTCTAAATGGAAATGTTTGGTGGGCTTGATCAGGTGTAGGCATGACGTGAATGTGGGAAGACAATGTTGAAAAGGCTTGTCAACATATTTATTATAGTTGTTGTCATTAACATTTATAGTGTTTGGTAAACGCCATTATTGAACTTATAATTACCATTACTATATTTATAATTACCATTATATAATTTGTGAAAATCATTACGGACTTTGTGAAAATCGTTAATATTGGAGGAAGTAGTGATTATTGAACTTGTAAATCATTTACTTTTTGTTATTGGAGACTCTGTAATTATAGTTACATTTATGGGAAGGATCATTCAGAAAAACCTGACGAACACACTGGTAAATACCATTACAAAACTAGTAAATATCATTGAAGAATTGGTAATTGTCATTACAAGATTTGTTATAATTGACCTTTATTTGAAGAATGCACTAGTAAATACCATTACAAAACTAGTAAATACCATTGAATAATTGGTAATTGTCATTACAAGATTTGTTATAATTGACATTTATTTGTTGTTTCATCAGAGACACAAGTGGTAAACCTGAAGAACAAACTGTTAAATACCATTACGAAACTAGTAAATCCCATTGAACAATTGGTAATTGTCATTACAAGATTTGTTATAATTGACCTTTATTTGTTGTTTCATCAGAGACACAAGTGGTAAACCTGAAGAACGTACTAGTAAATACCATTACGAAACTAGTAAATACCATTGAAGAATTGGTAATTGTCATTAAAAGATTTGTTATAACTGACCTTTATATGAAGAACGCACTAGTAAATACCATTACAAAATTTGTAAATACCATTAAAGAATTGGTAATTTCCATTAAAAGATTTGTTATAACCGACCTTTATTTGAAGAACGCACAGTAAATACCATTAAAGAATTGATAATTGCCATTACATGATTTGTTATAATTGACATTTGTTTGTTGTTTCATCGTAGACACAAGTGGTAAACCTAAAGAACGAATCGGTAAGTACCATTACAAAACTAGTAAATCTCATTAAAGAATTGGTAATTGCCATTACAAGATTTGGTATAATGACCTTTATTTGAAGAACGACCGGTAAATACCATTACGAAACTAGTAAATGTCATTTAAGAATTGGTAATTAATTTCCATTATAAGATTTGTTATAATTGACATTTATTTGTTGTTTCATTAGAGACACAAGTGGTAAACCTGAAGAACGAACTGGTAAATACCATTACGAAACCAGTAAATCCCATTGAAGAATTGGTAATTGTCATTACAAAATTTGTTATAAATCGTTTACTTTTTGTTAATCTCATATCTTTCATTGAACATTATATTCATGATTTTCAAACATCATGCACAACAAAATTGATTACTATCCATCCATTAATGGAGAGCACTAGATATGTACACAGATTGGCTACAATCCTAAGTACTTAATGACAAAATAATTAACAAAATGTGTCTTGAACAATAATGATCATGTCTTTCTTCTCTTCTTGTGGGTCGCATGCATATGAAAGAGTCTTAATGCAAAGATCTGTGGTCTTATTTAATTCATGGTTGACAAGCCACCAAATGAGGTTGCACCTATACTTGTGCACCTCATCATTCCCGTATTGCATACTTGCACCAAGAGTCCAATTGTGCAACCAAATTAAGACATAGACACCACAGTCTTGCCTACATAATGCATAAACACGAGTTAACAAATATATGACAACCCAACATTAATGATGTTGCCATAGAATGACACTCACAAATTCCGTTGTTGTGGAACGAGTAGCCAAATAATATCTCGTTTTTGCATCTTGCCTAAATGATTTGGTTTGACAAGATCGATGATGTCTTCAAACCGATCCTCTCGCAAACAACACACATGCATGAAATATGTGTTTACTTGATTTGAAAAATATGGCAAAATTTATCAAAATGAATCAGCAATTCCAAGACTCATTTTTGCAAGCAATCCTCAATAATTGCTCGTGACTAAACCTCAAATCACAAATCCAATTCAATCCTAATTTCAACAATTCTTATAACATGTCATAGCAGATGTTCCAAAGTCACTCAGCATATGCAGTCTATCAAGAGAACATTTCATAAGATGCACAATTGATCAACTTCCCAATTTCATGTGTAAAGCCTGTGAGTTAAATTCAAGTTCTGAACATTTGGGATTAAGATGACAATGTGATTCTCAAAGAGACTTGTTTCTAAATTTATAACAGGAGTTAAAAGTATTTGCACAAGTGATTTTTTTTTTTTGATATTAATACAATTCAGTTCTCATGAATACCACACATATAAAGAGTAACTAGGAAACTATAACGTTGAAACCTTGCACTACAGAGACTACCACTGCATGCAATAGAATACACTAATCCTCATATCGATCCATTGTCAATTCACGCCTAAGTTCAGCCCTTATTCACATCAAGAATTTTTCCTTTATCAACCCTCACCATAATCTCAACTCTAATATGACTAACCCCAAAAGGAACAACAAAAAGAAACAAGAGAGAAATGAAAATTACTTAAGAAAGCATTCAACTTGGGCTGAGAATCGAGAAGCAAGAGAGCCGAAAGACAGAGGTAACGATTTGCGAGCAGTGGAAAGCTAAGATAGAGTTGAAAGATAGTAGTGTTGAGTTGTGGTCTGCTTCCCTTTCCTTTCACTCTTCAAAATCGAGCCAGGTCCTTCTCCGATTCCCAAAGTCACGGCCTCCAACTTTGTTTTGATCTGATATCTAGTTGAGGGGTGGCCAAGATGATGGAGATGAGGACAAGAGTTGCCAACAATGAAGAAGACAAAGAGAGCGATGACAGATCTAGTTGGGGGTTTTTTTTTAAAGAGAGATAGAAGATCTGATTCTGTTCAGACCGAGTGAGAGAGAAGAAGGTTGCTGTTTTTATCCCACGACGTTGCGCAATCTGGTTCTACCGCTTCTGTAGCCTTTGATTCCTCCTCTCTCAGTGTGTCTTCCTCACACAGTAGTCAACCGCTGGCCGGAGAGATTTCCTTCCAACAATCACCGATTCTGAGAGTAAGAGGTAAAGGAAGTTGAGTGTGAAGTCAAAAATCAAACTAGGAATTAATTGGCCATATTCCTTCTATCTTCATAGCCTAATTAAGGGCGGTTTAGTCTTTTCACCCCAATTTGCATATCCCTCATTGGCCCATGTCACTTCTCAGTCTTTTTACAAATTCAATAGGCTTTTAGGGGTTTTGTAAATTCAAATGGTATTTAAATGTACTTTTTCCTTAAATTTTCCATCAGCAATGCTGCAGGAAGGCCAATATTTCCATGAAAGCATTTTTAACAAAATGTTAACATAATAGAAAAAGGAAAAATTCCAGATAAATACCAAATGAATTTATAAAACCCTCAGAAGTCCTCTGAATTTGCAAAAAGACTGAGAGGTGATAATGACTTTTAAAGGTTCTGCAATTTCGTGGGAAAAGACTACAATGCCCTTTAATTAACTATACACATCATTCTCATTTGATTCATTCGACTGCCCTATCTTCTTATCCTTCTTCATTGCAGCTTCTTCTCCGTCTTCATCGCAAATGGCTCGTTCGCATCTTCTTCTTGGTGTCGCGTGAATCAGCGAGTTCGGACGGAAATTGCTCCGGTCATTCATTCTTTCTTTACCACACGAAAATCATCTGAGGGTTCTTCACCGTCTTCATCCATCGACACTCGTTCTTCGTCGCTACCCTTGATTTTTTGGATTCTGATTGTGATGCTGGTTCTGTGGTTCATTCATGATCTTACATGACTTGACCGAATCCTAGTGCAAAGAAATGAGTTAATTTAAATAGATCTGTGGTTCTGTGGTTCATTATGATTGTTACATGACTCGATGGAAAGAAGATCTGAGTTTTATATTTAACTTTTTGGTTAATTTGAGGTTCATGCGTTCCCTGATCTGAGTTTTACAAATCCTGAAACGATAATTGCAAATCCACAAACGATATTTACCAATCTATAAACGATAATTACCATTGTTTCTTCCTGGAATCATTTTTACAAATCTTTCATCCATGTTTTGTAAAACCAACAAAAATGCACTTTTACAAATCCTCAAACGATAATTACAAATCCACAAACGATATTTACCAATCCATAAACGATAATTACCATTGTTTCTTCCTAGAATCATTTTTACAAATCTTTCATCCATGTTTTGTAAAACAAACAAAAATGCACTTTTACAAATCCTCAAACGATAATTACAAATCCACAAACGATATTTACCAATCCATAAACGATAATTACCATTGTTTCTTCCTGGAATCATTTTTACAAATCTTTCATCCATGTTTTGTAAAACCAACAAAAATGCACTTTTACAAATCCTCAAACGATAATTACAAATCCACAAACGATATTTACCAATCCATAAACGATAATTACCATTGTTTCTTCCTAGAATCATTTTTACAAATCTTTCATCCATGTTTTGTAAAACAAACAAAAATGCACTCTTACAAATCCTCAAACGATAATTACAAATCCACAAACGATATTTACCAATCCATAAACGATAATTACCATTGTTTCTTCCTGGAATCATTTTTACAAATCTTTCATCCATGTTTTGTAAAACCAACAAAAATGCACTTTTACAAATCCTGAAACGATAATTACAAATCCACAAACGATATTTACCAATCCATAAACGATAATTACCATTGTTTCTTCCTGGAATCATTTTTACAAATCTTTCATCCATGTTTTGTAAAACCAACAAAAATGCACTTTTACAAATCCTCAAACGATAATTACAAATCCACAAACGATATTTACCAATCCATAAACGATAATTACCATTGTTTCTTCCTGGAATCATTTTTACAAATCTTCAATCCATGTTTTGTAAAACCAACAAAAATGCACCTTTACAAATCCTGAAACGATAATTACAAATCCACAAACGATATTTACCAATCCATAAACGATAATCCCTAAACCCTAAACACAATTGTTTCCAAATGATCCTTCCCATAAACATAACTACAAATACAGAGTCTCCAACAACATACACATTTGTAAAAATGATTCCCTGAAGAAACAATGGTAATTCTTGTTTGTGGATTGGTAATTTGCGTTTGTGGATTGGTAATTATCGTTTCAGGATTTGTAAAAGTGAATTTTATTTTGTTTTTACAAAACATTCATGAAAGATTTGTAAAAATGATTCCCTGAAGAAACAATGATAATTTGCGTTCAGGATTGGTAATTATCGTTTGTGGATTTGTAAAAGTGCATTTTTTTTTTCTTTTTTACAAAACATGCATAATGGTAATTCTCGTTTCAGGATTGGTAATTTGCGTTTGTGGATTGGTAATTATCGTTTGTGGATTTGTAAAAGTGCATTTTTTTTCTTTTTTTACAAAACATGCATAATCGTAATTCTCGTTTCAGGATTGATAATTTGCGTTTGTGGATTGGTAATTATCGTTTGTGGATTTGTAAAAGTGCATTTTTTTTCTTTTTTTACAAAACATGCGCATGGGAATATTTGTAAATGCCGTTGGAAATGATTCAATCAACTTTACATCCCTGGTGTACAAAATTTTCCGTAAGACACTTGTAAATGTCAGTGCCAATACAATGATTGTTATAAATAATATCATTTAGTCAACTTTACATCCCTGATTTACAAACATCTGATTTACAAGCATAGAGCACAGCAAAATTGATGACTACCCATACATTTATGGAGAGCACCACATATAAGTACTAAGTGTCAAAATAATTACAAAATTCAGCCTTTAACAAAAACATTCATGTCTTCCTTCTTCTCTTCTTGTGATAGTGCATTTGAGTAGGCAGGAGTCCCAATGCAAAGCATTTGTAGCCTTATTCAATTCATGGTTGACAAGCCACCACACGAGGTTTCACCTATACTCATTCAACTCATCATCATCATACAACATACTTTCATTATGCTCATCATCACCTATACTCATTCCAATTGTGCAACCAAATCAACACATTACATATGAAGGCACCAAGAAATGAATCCAAGACCAAGTCGCCATCACTACTATTGATTACTCATGACTTGAAATGAAACCCTTCAATTAAAATATTAATATTCTTATTGATACTTCTAATCAATAAAAATTCTCTACTTAAAACAGATTACACGTCTCTCTCGGAGGAGTGATTTTCCTTCACCTATTACTAAATTCACATGTATTGCATTAATCATTATGAATTTCATGAAGCACATGATGTTTCTGATTTTGCAAGAGGATGGTCATTTGATATTATTCAGTGGAAATACCTGCAATTGAACCAAGAGCTTCGACAGCTTCATGTCTAACCATTGGATGCTCATTCCCATCCTTAAGTATATTGGATAGTGCAGCCAAAGCAGCTTTGTCTTGTAATTGGCCCAAAACATAAGCAACCTAAATTTTACGAAATTATCAAGATAGAAAATTAGGAGTATCCATTGGCCCCCAAAAAAAGACAAGACAAGTCATGAGTATACAACTGCTGCAAATAATTGAAATTCAACCTCTAACCCAACATGGTTCATCTAATAAGACCATCAATTAATGGCTTTTATCAGTTTACCCAAACTAAGAAGTTGTAGGCACACTTATTTATCAATTATCAGAACAGATGTACAAATATCGAATTTATCTATTTTTAGGAATTTATCTAATTAAGTAAATCTTCTACTAAAAATGGGAGGCATTTTGAGATGAATCAGAATTACGAGACTAACATTAGAAACATTGAATACATATAATGAAGGGCAGCGTCGTCCCAGTTGAATTAAACAATGGGGGTTTATCCCTAGACGGCACAAGCAAAGCCAGAAATCTGTGTAGCTGAGGGAGCCATAATGGAGGCTAGGCTTAGGCCTGGGATCTGCCATTTCCCAGGATCGAAAGCATTCTTGTCAATGTTTTGTTTGGTTTCATGGAAATAGCTAGTCAATATCATCACTAAATGAGTTAAGGGCAATGTGGTCTTTTCACACGAAATTGCATAACCCTCAAAAGTCCTTATCACCTCTCAGTCTTTTTGCAAATTCAAAGGACTTCTGGGGGTTTTACAAATTCATTTGGTATTTAAATGGAATTTTCCCATAGAAAAACCTTCAACTCAAGTTCACTTCAAACATTAACAATGGAAAAGAAAAGAACACAACTATCTATTTTGAAAAGCTAATCGTGGTTATTATTATTATTAACTAATTGATCCTCTAAAATAAATTAAAAACTTTTAAAACATTTAATTGACAAGCCTTGAAAAATTAAAAATAAAAATTAATAAGTTGTCAGAATAATTCAATTATTCATTTAGAATTCAGGTCATATTTGACTAAAATGATTTTACTTGTAAGTTTAATGTGTGTGTCATATATAAGCTGATATATGGAGAGAGAAAAAAGTACTTTTTTTATAAATAGTAATTATACATTTAAGAAACAAAAGAGTAACTCACAAAGGATTCTAATAATTTACATACATCTTGAATATGGTAGGAAAGTGTCCAGGCACTCTTGTATGTAACATCCCAAATTTTGGAACCAAGAATTTAGGAAAAATAGTTGGAGAATATAAATTGGCCTAGAGATTTTAGAGGCAATATTTTATAGAAGCTAATTGAGAAATAAAAGTCTTTATATGGTATTGTACGCTTTCGGTACTTAAATAAAGGGTATGTAAGACGGGTGTTGGTCAAAATCCCCTTATGGCAAGTGAACCAGTCGAACAAGTAATAAAGAGTAAGTAGAGTATCGTCCCACAAAAACTGTAACACTGATTATGCAGCCAATATTCAATTGAAAGTTGCATGATGGAAATAGTTATGGTGGTTGTTTTAACTATTACTACTAGTAAACAGAAATAAAACAAATGATTGGGAGTTGGTTGAGAAGATCATAGTTAAAATAGGTAGAGCTCAGATATCATCTTAAGTCCTATTAATCCCACAGTTTGCATCTAACGCATTACTACAGCATTTTACTACACAACTTCCGCAATGCTACAACAAAATGCTTATATCAACATTATTCAGTTAACACACCACTAATTTATACAGAAGCGTCCGCGTCCTGTAAGTACATCCCTTACTCTACCTCTCCCATATTCCTATGGCAATTTTCAAGCTTAAGATGTCAATTTAACCTAGGTGTATTGGCTATGTGAGGTAAACTCATTCCTGTAGCTTACAGTTTAGATTGAGTCCTACACAAGCTCGCCTAGCACACACTGCCTAACAGAGATCTAACATTAACTCCCTTTCAGTAAGCTAAGGCCACTGACCTCACCTATTAGCGGCCAACTAACATACAAGACAATATATCACAGTTACGAAAACTGAATTTATTTAATTAAATACTAGTAAACTGGTTCATACTACAACTTAAGAATTCATCCTCACTCAACCAATGGAAGTTTAGTTCATTACTGATGAGGGAAACACAATCAAAATTACAGAGAAACAATCCATGGAAAAATAAGGAAGAAAAATAAAACAGAGAAGGTCGCCGGAATGTTCCACGGCGCAACGAACGTCCTATTACACGACGTCTCTATGTCTTCTACAGCTTTGTCTAATCCTCCAATACAGATCGATCTTTCTAAATCTCTCTCAAGGAATCCCAATTTCTCAACCTGAGTCGAGTTGTATAAATTTTGGACCGTGTACTCTTGACTCCTTGACTCTCGACGACCTATAGGTTTAGTCATCTTTTCCATTTATAGTCAGGTTCGTCACGTCGTACTCCAATAAGATGGGCTTTCCAATTCTGTTAAGCTCGACTCCTAAGATTCGGTTGATTGATCCGTTCTTTAATTCCGTAGGATTATGTAGATCTTCTATTCGATTCTCCGTGTTTCATATTTCTGTCTCTATCAAGTCAATCGTCATCTTAACGTCAGACTCGAGTACTTGTATTTAACTTCTAAAACATTCTCGAGAAAAGATCAGCGTAACGCAACACATAACATTTCATCACTTACGATGCTACAGCATTGTGGTCGCATTATGGTGCTAATTCAGAGAAAGGATACACAATGTTGTAGCATTATATCAGCTTTGTTATGCACTTTCATAATGTGATAAAATGCACCCTATTCTTCTACCTACGTGCGGGATTGTGTTAGAAATGCAACAACTTACTTCAACTATCATTTATTTCCATCTGTGCATGATTTCTAACATATTTGAACAGATCAATCATATTCAAGCTCGGTATTACCCTGCAAAATAGTCATAGCACTAGGAAATATATGACAGAAATATGACTTATCAACGGATGTTACAATTTAATGTAACAATCTTGTATAATCAATAATTTTATTCTTTGTAATCAGGATAAGAAACCAACTATTAACGTGAATGATAGACGGTTATGGGGTAGATAAACATGTGATATTTGATCGTAGATAAGTATTTGGTAGTTAGATGGTAGATGGACATGTGAGTGGTAGTTAAATGGTAGATGAACATGTGAGTGGTAGTTAGATGGTAGATGGATATGTGTGTGGTAGTTAGTTCTCAATGTGTTTTGATGATAACTAACAATTGTAAACAAGTATGAATGTTTTTGATAAGTTAAATGAATTGATTTCAAGCCAAAAACATTCTCGCGGCGCTAAACTCGAGCCTAGATGTGTGAACTTACTAACAGAGAGCAAGACAGGCTTTTTGCATTTTAAACTCGAGCCCGTATATTTAAACTCCACCTAAAACCTCCAGAGTATGTGTTCAAAGAGTTTACAAATGTGTAAACTCGAGTTTGTGGTTGCAAACTCGAGTTTGCCTCTGGCAGGAAGCCTTTTCAAAATGAAACTATTTCTTAAACTCTACAGTATTTATTTTTGAGTAGAGTTTGTTATTTGTTGAAAATCTACAAGAGTTTACAAATCATGTAAACTCGAGTTTGCAGTTGGCAGAGAGCAACCAAGTTTTTCAAAGATACCAAAACTCTAGTTTCCATTTGGAAACTCGAGTTTAGGTCATCCAGAGAGTTCTCTAAGTTTCCAACGTTTTTATGGAAACTCGAGTTAAAGATTGAAAACTCGAGTTTACATCACCCGAGAACAATACTCGCCTCGACCTTGTGAGAACTTCATTTATCATTCAAACAAACTATTTCAAAGTTTTCTCATAATAGAGAAAACTCGAGTTTCCGTTTTGAAACTCGAGTTTTGAACTTCCAGAGTAGTTTCCAAAGTTTTCAAAGAATATGAAAACTCGAATTCGTTTTGAAACTCGAGTTTTGGCCGACAGAGACTCTCGTTATTTTTCGAACATTTGAAAACTCCGCTTTGAGTTTTTGGACTAAAACATAATTTCGTCAAAAGTCCAAAACTCGAGTTAGTCACTTAATGACTCGAGTTTTGCATCGTTCACAAAACATGTCCAATTGCAAAATCGCGATGTTTCTCTTTAGAAGAGAAAACTCGAGTTTGGATTGAAAACTCGAGTTTCGGTCTTTTACCGAAAGTTCATCGAAACATGAAAACTCGAGTTTGGAAGAACTCGACTTCGAGTTTGCATCGCAATTTGAATTTCGAACCGAACGAATTTGCGAAATATTTGTGTTTGATCTCAATACTTTATATCATCACTCATTACTATTCCTAACTATGTTTAATCGTGTGTTAGTGAGTTTCAGATGATTTAGACAGATTAAATGGAGATTTAGCATAAAGCAAAGTCGAACATTAAATGCAAAAGTGCGTAAAACTTGCATACTTCAACAACCTTTCTCCACACGTTTGAAGGAATTAAAGGTTCCTTCCATATCCAAGAAACTGCTCCTCCAACGGATTAAAAGTCGAAAGTCAACTCAACATCTCGCACACTGGATTAACCAAAGAGAAGAGAGAGAAGAAGACCAAAAGCTTCACTAATCATCCTCTAATGTCTCCAACGGCTATATGAGGATTTACAACGGTCATTTAATGACCTCTAGCTATATATAGAGCTGCTATCAAGTCTTCAACAAGAGAGACAACACACGAAATGAAATACACTTCGTAGTTCATTATTCTTTAGTTTTCTCATGTCTGCATTATCTTTGATACTTAGAGCTTCGTGTTTATCATATATCTACTCAAAATGAGGAGTCTAAACACTATTTGATTATCTCGTAAATCTTAAGGTTGTGGAACCTTATAAGGGTATACAATTACAACTTGTAAGGGAGTGAGTCCTAGGGAAAGGATCATCTCTAGTACGAGTGTGTAATTGTTTGTATCTCCGATTACAGCTTGTAAAGAAGAGTAAGTCCTAGTGAGAGGATTACTCAAGAGTTACAGAGTGTGTAGTCAAGAGTGAAAAGTCCTAGAGTGTGTCTAGGCAAGTGAAAAGTCCTAGAGTGTTTCGGGCAATTGTAAAACTTAGAGTTTCTAGGTGAGTTAGTGAAATCTCGAGTATTTCCGAGGACTGGACGTAGGTCAAGAGTTGGACCGAACCAAGATACATGTGTGGTAGTTAGATAGTAGATAGACATGTGATACTTGAAAGGTGGTTAAGACCCAGAAACTCTATAAATACCTCATCCCTTCTCTTCTTCCAAACACACATACTCTCTTTTATTCTCCTCATCTCTCTATTCCACTTTATGTCGGGACACACAGAAAGGTAAAGAAAGTCATAAAGTGAAAAGCATGAGACATAGGCAGAAAAGGGGGGAGCACTTTACGGAGAAGGAAATAAAAGTTTAAAGAAGAACTCTGGTGAGAATACGGAGTTAGCAAAGTATTCAAGTAGTAACTCTAATCTCACATACTTTGTATGACTATGTATGTTTGTTTGAACCATGTAAATGAATGTCCCATCCCGTGTAGGGCCAACACTACTCGTGCCTCGATTGTTCGAAAGAGCTGACCATGGAGATCCTTCATGGTGGATAGGGCCTATTAGACCGGTAGTCCATAGGTAACGAACCTAGTTGCATTCAGACAGTTGGGCGGTTCGTAGTCAATTATTCCTAGCGCTATGGTTATACGATTTATGTATGTCGATTTTGCTGCATATGATCTGTAATATAATCTCTGAATGTTGATATGCTGTTGTGGACTATTTCTTTTATGGTTTTATGTCATATACTTCCTATGCTTTGTTTGTGAAATTAATTTGTTACTTTGAGATTCATTTGAGTCTCAGATAATCCCAAAGGTTTAGGATATGATCAGAGTAGAGGACAAAGCTCTAAAGGAATAGCAGCGGATACTGATAACTGAAGTTTGTACTATGGCATTAGATGGGGTTAAATATGAATATTTTAAGCTATTTTATTTTGGGTTTGTAGTATTATAACACTTACATATTTTGGATTACTGTACTAAGTACCCCGTGGGATACTCCTGTTTATAACCAAGAATAGTTTTAATTATTAGTATGCTACGATAACTCTGTTTTCCTCACTATGTTGCGCCATTATACTAATAATGTGTCATTTTAGTTGGGGTGTAATAATTATAGTATTAGAGCAGAGTTTCTGGCAATGGAATCAAATAAAGTTAATTCATACTTTGGTGTCTTGGAAAGTGGTTCAAAGGCTAAGCCTTGATTTGGTGGTTATTTAATTAGTCATAGTTGCAATAACACAGAGAGACTGCCACCATATTTGCACTTACCTGGCCAATTAATATGGTTAACAAAGTTGGTTTCATGTCTGCTCAGAGGCATAGTTCTGGGCAATATCAAAATAGTATATTGATATCTTGGCTATGTGATAATAGAAGATGGTTCCACCTAGAGGTAGAGGTAGACCTAGAGGCGGGCATGTTAGACATGAGCTAAAACTTGAACAAAATCTACCAGAACAAAATCTATTAGAACAAAACCCTATGAATCAGATACTAGGGTTGATAAATGAACTTTGAGAGGAAGTACATGAGTTGAGAGCGAAGCAAAATGAGGATAGGGGACAAGCAACAACTGATGAGGGGGAACAAGGTGAGAGATCCTCCCAATCTGGAACTCAACAGTAAGAGCAACATAATAACAGGGTGGAGGAAACGAATCAATACTAGGTAGCCAAGTTTTGCAAACACCAACCACCAGTATTCTGTGGAAAATACAACCCACAAATAGCCGAAGACTAGATGATGAGGTTAGAGAAAATATTTCAAATTCTTGAGTGCCCGTCTAACAAAAAGGCGTAGCTAGCCATCTATAAGCTGGAAAGGGGTACTGATAGGTGGTGGAAAAACACTAAAATGACTCTAGAAGCCAAAAATATCTCGGTGACTTGAGAAATATTTTAGGAAAAGTTTGATGAGAAATATTTTCCCTGTTCCGTCAGAGTTGCTTTGACAAATATCTTGCCCAATTCATCCAGTTATCTCACTACTCCACGTACTTGAGATTCTGAGATGATGAAAGCTAGAGTACTGACATGCTTATCTAGGGGTTAAGGCCTGAGGTCAAAGAGAAGCTAATTTCCCAACAATACTAAGAGTTCAACAAGCGGTTGAAAAATGAAGATTGTTGAAAAAAATCCGAATGACCTGTGTGTATCAAAGGAAAGCGTGATCCATAGTGAGTCTAGCTTGGGAAATTTCTCACAGAAGAGAAAGGTGACCTATTTCAAATTCTGAGGGAATAACAAAAGACCCTCTCAGCCTAAGCCACGTGTTCCTCAAAGACCCCAGTAACTCAAACATGTCCTCGTTGTGGTACGATACACCCTAGTAAAAATTGCGCTAGAGAGGTGACCTATTTTAATTGCCAAAAGCCAGGTCATTATAGTCGGGATTGTCCACAGCATGCTGCAGAGAAAATGCCTCAGAACCAAGGAAGAGTATTTGCCATGACACACGAGGAGGCTAGAAAGTCTTTTGAGATGATTCAAGGTATTATTCTTCTTCATGGCAATATTCTACAGGCATTGTTTGATTCAGGTACTAGTCATTCTTTTATCACTTATGACTGTTTAAACGGTTAGGACTAAGTACCCATAAGCTACCTTATGATCTAGTTGTGTCAACACCTCTTGGTGTTAAATCTGTGACGGCGAATGTGTGTCTGAATTGTGTTTTGAAAGTTAGTGGCCATGGATCTATGGTGGATTTGATTTGTTTGTCTCTACATGGTATTGATGTGATAATGGGTTTGAATTGGTTGACGACAAACCTTGTGCTGTTAAATTGCGGTAATAAGAGGATTATATATCCGAACTTGCATAGAGATGTTAATGTAGATATAAACCTTAACTTTCTCTCAGTGACTGAAGCTGAGAAATGTCTAAAAATGGTTGCCATGTGTATATGGTGTTCTTCTTGATATAGGTAGAAACTAAAACTTCACTGGAGAATATACCAGTAGTGAACGAGTTCCTTGAGGTATTTCCAGAAGATATTGTGGATTACCTTCAGAAAGGGAAGTGGAGTTTACTATTGAAATAATACCTGGAACTGGACTGATATCCAAAGCACCTTATCGAATGGCATCCAACAAGATGACTAAATTGAAGAATTACGGGAGAAAGGATTTATTCGACCCAGTGTTTCACCATGGAGAGCTCCAATATTGTTTGTAAAGAAGAAAGACGGAAGCTAGAGGCTTTGTATTTATTACAGAGAGTTGAACAAGGTGACCGTCAAGAACAAGTATCCTCTCCCTAGAATTGATGATCTACTTGATCAGTTATCTGGATCTAGTGTATTTTCAAAGATTGATTTGCGATCGGGTTATCATCAGCTGTGAGTAAAAGCTGAATATGTCCCAAAAACAATCTTTAGAACCAGATACAGGCATTATGAATTTTTAGTAATGTTGTTTGGTTTAGCCAATGCACTTGCTGTATTCATAGACTACATCAACCAGATTTTTAATCAATATATGGATCAGTTCGTGGTAGTTTTTATCGACGACATCCTGATCTACTCGAGGAGCAGAGAAAAGCATGAGAGTCATTGAGGATCATGTTGAATATCCTAAAATAAAATCAACTTTATGCCAAGTTAAGTAAGTGTGAGTTCTGGCTTCCAGAAGTCAAATTTCATGGCCATGTTATCTCATAAGAAGGGGTTTCTGTGGATCCCAGTAAAGTGAAAGCAATGCTAAATAGGAAGAGACCAGAGACTGTAACTAAGGTATGCAGTTTTTTGGGTCTTGTTGGTTATTACCGAATTTTTCTCGAATTATTCTTGTCAGTAACAAAGCTTACGAGAAACAACCGGCCATTTGTGTGGGATAAACATTGTGAGGAGTGCTTCTGAGAGCTGAAAGAGAGGTTGACATCCGCACCAGTGTTGATTATCTCAGATCCTAGTATGACCTATGTGGTCTATTGTAATGCTAGTAAGCAAGGATTGACATGTGTTCTAATGTAGCAGAGCAGAGTAGTGGCATATTCCTCTCGACAGTTAAAGCCTCATGAATTGAATTACCCCACTTATGACTTAGAGCTCACAACAATTGTGTTTGCTTTGAAGATATAGCGACATTATCTGTACAGTACTGTTGTTAAATTGTACTGCGACCACAATAGTCTCAAGTATCTTTTTGATCAGAAAGAACTGAATATGAGACAACGTAAATGGATGAAGTTGTTGAAAGACTTTAACCTTAAATTAAATATCATCCAGGAAAATCCAATGTCGTTGCAGATGCTTTGAGTAGAAAAGTTGTGCATGTGGCATGTATGATGATACAGGAACAGAAATTGCTAGAAGAATTTCGAGATTTGAATATGTCAAACCAGGTGTTCCTAAATATGAATGAACCAAGACAAGCACTTCTTGCTAGCCTCAGTGTTAGTCAAGGAGAAAGTAAGCTAAAAGTAGATATTGAAGAAGCTTAGATAAAGGATGAACGAGCAAAGTCTATTCGAGAAATGATCTCATGAGGTGAAACTCAAGATTATGATCTTATACTGAGCGGACTGGTCAAGTAGAAGGGACGCATCTATGTACCACGAAAGGCTGATTTAAGACGAAAGATACTAGAGAAGGCATATAAAAGCAAGTATAACCTCCATCAAGGGTAGTCAAGATGTACCGGAAATTGAAATATTAATTTTGGTAGCCAGGACTGAAAAGTGATATGACTAAATATGTCACTTGATGCCTCACTTTGCAAAAGGTGAAGATTGAGCATCAACAACCAGCAGGACTTTTGCAAGGTCTAGAGATTCCTAAATGGAAATGGGAGAGTGTTACCATAGATCAAGTAGTGGGATTGCCCAAGATCAAGAACTATGATGCGATCTGGGTGATTGTCGATCGTCTTACTAAGTCGGCACATTTCATCTCCATTAGTGTCAACTATTCTCCTGAGAAGCTGGCAAATATGTACGTAAAGGAGATATCAAGACTTTATGGCACACCAAAGATTATCATCTCTAATCAAGACCCACAATTTAGCTCTCAATTTTAGCAAGCTTTACATGAAGCTTTAGGTACAAAACTAAGATTTAGTATAGCTTATCACCCTCAGACGGATGGACAATTAGAAAGAACCATACAGACGCTGGAAGATATGTTAAGAGCGTGTGTATTGGATTTCAAAGGGTATTGGGATCGTTACCTTCCACTCGCTGAGTTTGCTTACAATAATAGCATCATGTGAGCATTCAAATGGCTCTGTATGAATCATTATATGGAAAGAAATGTCAATCACCTTTGCATTGGACATAATTGTTTGAGAAGAGATTATATGGGTCGGATTTAGTTGAATAGACCTCAGAGCAAATCAAACTGATCAGGAAGAGGCTCCTAGCAACATAGAGTAGACAGAAAAGCTATGCTGATAAACGAAGGAGACCTCCATAGTTTGAAGTTGGAGATCATGTTTTCTTGAAAGTATCTCCAGTTATAGGGATTGGTAGAGCAATCAAGAGAAAAAAGCTGAGTCTTCAATACATTGGTCTATTTGATATTTTGGTGAAACATGGACTAGTAGCTTATCAAATAGCTTTACGCCCAAATTTGAGCAGACTCCATGACATATTCCATGTCTCTTAATTGAAGAAATACCAACCAGACCCTAAACATATCATCGAGTACAAAGACATTGATGTACAAGATGACCATACTTATGTGGTTGAGCTTGAACGAATCATTGACTGTCAAGAGAAACAGCTCAGACACAGAAGTATTTCATTTGTGAAGGTGGTCTGGAAAGGGTTATTTCCTAAATAGGCGACCTGGGAAGTGGAGGAAGACATGAAGAAGCATTATCCAAACTTTATGCCATAAGATATATAGCAAATTTCGAGGACAAAATTTATTTATCCATGAGAGAAATATAACATCCCAAATTTTGGAACATAGAATTTAGGAAAAATAGTTGGAGAATATAAATTGGCCTAGAAATTTTAGAGTCAATATTTTATAAAAGCTAATTGAGAAAGAAAAGTCCTTATATAGTATTGTACTCTTTTGGTACTTAAATAAAAGGTATGTAGGATGGGTGTTACAATTTAATGTAACAACCTTGTATAATCAGTATTTTTATTCTTTGCAATCAATATAAGAAACCAAATATTAACTTGAATGATAGACGGTTATGGGGTAGATAAGCATGTGATATTTGATCGGTAGATAAGTATTTGGTAGTTAGATGGTAGATGGATTTGTGAGTGGTAGTTAGATGGTAGATGGACATATGTGTGGTATTTGGATAGTAGATAGACATGTAATACTTGAAAGGTGGTTAAGACCCTGAAACTCTATAAATACCTCATCCCTTCTCTTCTACCACACACACACTCTCTCATTTATTCTCCTTATCTCTCTATTCCACTTTCTGTCGGGACATACAAAAAGGTAGAGAAAGTCATAAAGTGAAAAGCGTGAGACATAGGCAGAAAAGGGGGGAGCACTTTACGGAGAAGGAAATAAAAGTTTAAAGAAGAACTCTGGTGAGGATACAGAGTTTGCAAAGTATTCAAGTAGTAACTATAGTCTCACATACTTTGTATGACTGTGTATGTTTGTTTGAACCATGTATATGAATGTCTCATCCCGTGTAGGGCCAACACCACTTGTGGCTCGATTGTGCGAAAGAGCTGACCATGGAGATCCTCCCGGTGGATAGGGCCTATTGGACCAGTAGTCCATAGGTAACAAACTTAGTTGCATTCAGACGATTGGGTGGTTCCCAGTCAATTATTCCTAGTGCTATGGTTATACGATCTATGTATGTTGATTTGCTGCATGTGATTTGTAATATAATCTCAAAATGCTTATATGCTGTTATGGACTATTTCTTTTATGGTTTTCTGTCATATACTTCCCATGCTTTGTTTGTGAAATTAATTTGTTACTCTGAGATTCATTTGAATCTCAGACAATCCCAAAGGTTCAGGATACGGTCAGAGTAGAGGACAAAGCTCCAAAGGAAAAGCACACGGATGGAAAAAAGGCTTTTAAGACTGGATAAAAGAGGTACCGTTAGACCAGACCCGCGTCAGGTCTTGTTCCAGGCGGTATTAAAAGTCTCCCTATTAAGACCGGACATTAAACCGGTCTTAAAAGTTTCTTTTCGGACTTAAAAGTCGTACTAAATAGATCTGAAATATTTTTTGTTCGGTCCTAAAACTCAACCTTTAAGACCTGGACAAAAACTCGACCACTCTTAAAAGATTCAAATATTAAGACCGGACAAATATCAATCCGGTCCAAAAAATAGCGGATTCTAAGACCAGACGGCTAATTACCCGGTCTTAAAAGACTGACTTTCAAGACCAGATGATATATATATCCGGTATTAAAAATTGAACTTTTAGACTGGACTTATAAATACACTAGTCTTAAAAGACCAACTTTTAAGACCGCCTTAATACCTTTAAGACTGGTCATAGATATACATCCGGTCTTAAAGTTGAACATTTAAGACCGGCTTATTTATTTCTGGTCTAAATTATCCCGATTTTTTCCCTGTTCTATTCTTCTTGATCATATATATATATATATATATATATATATATATATATATACATAAATCCAACACCCAAAACAAAGACATAAAAGTCGATACTTTAAGCTACAACTATGAACAATTATGAATAAATTGAATTGGGAAAAAGAATACAAATATTATCCACCATGAGTTATGTGGCCTCTTAAGACTACAACAAACTAAAGTAATTTATACAATAAGCTAAGATAACTTACAATCACAATGAGTTACAAATACAACACGTAAATCAACATACATGCCCAATATATTATTCACGATGCCTTCATCTCGATTCCCACCCAACAAAGTAACATCCTCTTTATAACAAGCCCCTTTGGATCAAATCCTGCCACAAAAGAAAACAAGAACAAATTCATAGTCGGCGTGACATTGTTTATATTCAAATATAAACCATAGTGTAACATAGTATTGATAATACAGTCATCCTACTGTTTCAAAAGTAAATGCAAAAGCGGAATATTAATTCTCCGGCTAGCGGTCTAATCGTGCTGCTTCCCCCGGTCTCCAACTCTTGGTCCTTCGGACCCTGAAGCTACAGCTGAGATCCAATTTACCACATTGGATCTCAGGGTCTATGAACGTATCTATCACATATATGTATTTAAGCAGCACATGATTAGTATTACAGTACGCGTCCGTACCTCCGTTGACAATATACGGTACTTCAGCACGTTTGACTAAAACCGCACTTTGACGGAAAAAGCAGCACGTCGACAATGGAACAACAATGCACGACGGCGGTTCGTGATCAAAGATTTCCTATAGGAATAATATCACATTTGTCAATATTTGACATCTTAACAGGCATTTTAGATACAAATTACCATTTTGCCCCTATTCCCCTAATCGCCGTAATTTCGCCAGCGCTTCACTACTTTCACTCTATTTCTCCAAAATTTTAACATACCTCTTTCTCCAACATATTTTTGAAATAAATATCATATCTACCTGTAAAACATGATATCTAAATTATACTTGAAAAACTAAAGATCTAATACTTCTACTATAACTACCGAAAGAACTTAAGACTAAGGACCGAAGAACTTACTCAGAGCTTCGCTGCAAATTTCCCCGGACTTCTTCCTCCTTCCTTGCTCCAAGAATTTCGAACTAGACTAGAGAGAAATGGTGTGAAGATTTCAAATGAAGGCTTGGGGTATTTATAGGGAAAAATGGGTTACTATTCACACTTTGCCAGACGGATTCTGGACCGTAGGATCGTACTTTTGCAAAATGGCACATCTTGGACCCTTGGATGCTCTTGGCCGACCTCCCCCCTTAGGTGGCACAAGATGACATCATCCTTGATGATGTCACAGAGTTGCTTTTTGCCTTCGGCCCGATAAAATTCCCCGATCGGTGTCCTAATCGCGTAATCTTGGAAAATCTCAAAATTCCGGGAACATAGCCCTGAAGATCTCTTTTTCCTCTTTCAAAATACTTGGGTCAACTAAATTTTTGATCCCATTCAGGGTGTCTCCGGTTTCGCTGAAGATTTTCGGATATCCGCCTTCGGTTGCAGAAATCACTTTGGGTAACAACATCTTCGGGATAAAAATCCACTGATTCATAATATGCCCAGATTTTTACCAACTTATTCTTGGATTTCAAGTTATGGCTTGGTTTCTATAGATTTTCATTTATCTGATTTGCTTTTTGAACATCAGATAGATTCATAGTCAGCCTAGTATAACCCTTTTCTACATTTAAATGACTTCGGAGACAAACTTACTCCGAGATAAAAATTCACTTGTTTCTAATATACTCTGGTTTTAGAAACCTTGTTCATGGTTTTCTAGATAGGATTTAGTTTCTATCGGTGGTCATTTATCCTATTTGCTTTTTCATAAATTATATTATTATTATAATGCAACTTGCCAAAATAATATCTAGATATTTTTGCTTCATTCTTATCCCAATTTTCTTGCAAAATTTCGGCTGCCCTTTATTTATTTTTATTTTTTTAATTAATATTATATATTTTAATTATTTAATAATTATTTTATATAATTTTTCACAAAATTTCCCTATTGGTCCATACATGTTTTTAGGCTTAAAATTACTTAATCTCATATATTTTTCTTAATATTTTTCCAATAATTAGCAAATATATTTTATGCTAATTTTAGCCATAAACCACTAATTATAGGGTTCTACATAATTATCTTTGGATTTCCCTTTGTTTAAGCTCAAATAATTAGCCAATAATTATTTAATTAATTACCCACTAATTGTTGATAATTTTCTTAATTAGAATAACTCATTACCTCACAACTTTTGTACTGACATTAGTATTTTATGTCCCATGCATTATATTAAAATTCACGGGGGCATTT
The DNA here is from genome assembly GCA_025563575.1 of Acacia pycnantha. Lineage (NCBI taxonomy): Eukaryota > Viridiplantae > Streptophyta > Magnoliopsida > Fabales > Fabaceae > Acacia > Acacia pycnantha. Next base: position 831,183 of record JAMWYP010000096.1, on the reverse strand, counting down.
TGGTCATTATAATACTTTTTGATTTTTCCCCCTTTATTTTTCCAAGTAAATATTACCAAAATTAGAGACAATATACTCTCTTAATTTTAATAATTATTTTACTGCCTCCTAGGATTTTTCATAATTTCCTTAGGTCATTATATGCTCCACAATGGCATTTTAGTCATTTTGACTCCTTATTCTTTTTCCCTAATTTCCAAGAGATTTTACCATCATAAATACGATATTTATAACACAGAAATTCAGACCACATATTCACCTATCAGAAATGGTCATTTTATTTATCCAGATATTACTAACTAGCATATGATTAATCAAACTCGGGAATTAATTTTTCTTAATCATTATCAGCCGTAAGGTAGACGTGGCTGAAGTTTGAACTTATCATCACAAAGGAAAACGTATTGGCTTTCTCCACTAGAGCCCCGATCTTCGTCATCGCTTACGTCTTCTTCTTCCATTTCTATCATCATCTGCAGGTCTCTTCTCAAGTCCTGTTTACACACACACACACACATATTCACAACAGTCAATCGCAATCTAAAATTTGAACCCCGTATTAAGATAAGATACTCTCATACAGCTGAACTTGATAAGATGGAATCAAGAGTTGAAGATATTGTGATTGTAGGAGCTGGAATTGCAGGCCTTACTACCTCCTTAGGACTTCACAGGTATAGTACCTTCTAGTTCTAATCTCTCTTGTGAAACTCCGAATTGCTCAATAGGTTTATTTTTTAAATCTTTTTTGAGTAAAGTATTAGGATGATTTTGTTTTTAGTTTTGCAATTTCTCCTTAAAAAAAAGGAAAAAATGATTCTTAAGTTCGGTTGAAGTCCACAAATCTTGACAGATTTTCTTAAAGAAAAAAATAATAATAATTCATCCATTTCTTTTAGGTAAAATTGCTGAAAAATACACCATTAGTAAAATTTATTACTCACATATCTTAGGACTCATGTTCTTAAGCGGGTGCAAGTCATTTTCAATGGATGCAACTAAGAACTTTAGCTATATATAATATATGTGTAATATATTTTCAATTATGTGCAAATGTCTTCTACTTTATATATAGTTGAAGATAAGTTGTATACAACTAAATAATACTAGTTATACACACTCAAGATAGGTTGCATTTGAGTCTTTGAATAAAGTACCACTAAACAAGGAATTTTGTAATGGGAGATTATTCAACAATTTTTCCTTTGTTTTATTTTTTAAAATTTCACATACCTCCTTCACTCTAGGTTCATAAAATAAAAAAATATAACAGAGCAAAAGGAAAAATGTGTAATTTGAAATTTATTATAAACAAGATTTGCACAAGTCTTGAGAATTAAAACAAAAGAAATTGAGTAAGTACAAAAGAAAATGAAGTTTTTATTCATATAAAGTATAAACATGCAGGCTAGGCGTGCGAAGTTTGGTTTTAGAATCTTCAAATAATTTGAGGGTCACAGGATTTGCTCTCTCAATTTGGACAAATGCTTGGAAAGCTTTAGATGCTCTTGGCATTGGCAACATCCTTCGTCAACAACACCTTCAGCTTCGCGGGTAATCTATATATAGATTGTTCAAACTTGCATGCATATAACCAAGAAATAAGATATTCATTTCCATTCTAAATATAAAACATAATTTAGAAGTGAATGTTTGTTTTAAATATAAAACCATTTACTATTTTATTTCTTATATTTATCATTTTTTTAAATTAATTTGTTTGACTATTAACTTATATATAATCTAATGTTACAAAGAAGTATTTAAAAAAGATCACGCCACATATGTTATAATTAGATAATTTATTTATCTTCCTTAATCTCTTTAAATAAGATAAATATATCTTACATTTAGGATCAGATCATCAAAAGATCAAATTAATGATAGTTAGGTTTTCATCAAATTTTTTTTTTTTTTTTTTATAAAATATGAGATGTGAACAAAAATTTAGACAATAATAAATTTGGGAGTCTCAATTATAAATAATCCATTTGAGTTTCAAATGTAACTCTCAATTTGGGACTTTTTGGATTAATATTTGAAGAGTACCTACATATTTAATATGAATATAACGTACATATGTTGGAAATGCCATTTAGTGAAAATGTTTCAAGAACAATCAATGGAGAAACAGAGTAACCTCCAATTTATACATATTCTTTTTTATGGCAACACTATTTTTAAAAAAAATTAATGTCTACCCATAATCTCTTCCAGCAACTTTGTTCATTCAATAATACTTTTGTCATTTTTCTTATTCCTTTTCTGTTTTTTTACACTTTTTTCCCATAGCTAATTTCGTTGAGACAAATTAAATAGAGAGGTCAGCAGGTAATTAAATAATAAGAAATGAAATGTTTTGCTGGTAATCAATAAAAAGCTCGAAACTAAACATTTTGGGATTGTATTGCAGAAATGTGTCTACTTCTTTGATCACGGGACAGCAAAAATCATCAACCGCTCTCGCTAATGCCACTGGAAAACAGTAAGTATAATATGTAAGTGAAGATTCTATATTCCCATGATAATCTATCATCATGAACATACTTCCATTTCACTACAAACTATACTCTATGTTTTGGATCGGAGAAGCATATACATATGGATATAGATATAAAAGCAGAGTAAGTATAATACTCCCTCTAGTCCTAAATATAAGATAGAGTTGACTTTTTTTAGAGAGATTAATGAAGTTACTTAAATTACTTTACAATATATGAATTTTTATTTTTTTCTCCAAAATAATTAGTTTGACTGATAAACTAATATATAATCTAAGAATACACAACATATGATATGGATTAAGTAACTTATTTAACTTTCTTAATCTCTCCAAAAAAAAGTTAACTCTGTCTTATATTTAGAACCGGAGGGAGTAGTAAATTTATTGTGATTCTCTAGAATTTCATGCTTTTGAAAAATTTTGCTTCTGAAAAACCATATTTTTGCCTTATGAAACCATGGTTTTGTCATAATAATCACATTTTCCATATTATTGGGTGTTTGGGTATTTTTCTATGAAACCATGCTTTATCTTTAAAAAGTGCTTTTTTAATTTCACCCAAACATACATGATGCAGTGGGGCCCATGAAGTTCGTTGTGTCAGACGGCAGTTACTATTGGAAGCCCTTGCCAATGAGCTACCAAGTGGCACCGTAAGGTTCTCTTCAAAGGTGGTAGCAATTGAAGAATCTGGCTTCACTAAACTTGTTCATCTTGCTGATGGAACTGTCATAGGAACCAAGGTAAACACAATTATGTTCATTACCAACAATATCTAAAATCAACCCAACAAGGCTTTAAACCTCAACAACATACAATAATGTCATTGTTCATGAACCCCTCGTCTTTGGGTTCAACTGGCAAGGGGGTCGGACTTCCTCACCTCAAGGGAGGGGGTTCGATCCCTGCGTTGGTCAAGACGCTGGGGAGGCATCCTAGGGGTCTGGGAAGCAGTGGAAACGCTGGTAGAGGTGGAGGCATGTGTACTCTCTGTCCAGTATGCCCTGTGGACTGGGCTCCAAGCGCCCTGCCCTTGGATTGTGGGTGAGCCCAACCCCTTTCCTAAAATTTTGATATCAAAAAAAAAAAAAAGTCATTGTTCATGAGATCAGGTACTGATTGGGAGTGATGGAGTGAACTCAATAGTAGCAAAGTGGCTTGGCTTGAACAAAGCTGCCTTCTTCTCAGGAAGATTATCAATTAGGGGGTGCATTACATTAACAAGTAGTCACAAGCTTGAACCTATGTTCATGCAGTTCTTTGGAAAAGGTTGTAGAAATGGTGTTATTCCCTGTGATGACAAGACAATTTATTGGTTCTTTACTTGCACTCTCACTGAACAAGGTGAATACTCTACGACTCGTAACAATACACTATTATCATTCCTCTAATTAAACATTTGATAAATTCGTTCTCTACTTCTTTAGTATAGAAGATTCCATGGAATAAAACAACAAGAAAATTGAGGGGAATCCCTGTTAAAAAAATTTATAGACATAAAGCACTGTTGCTCTGTGAAATTTGTACACATCGCAAAGCAACATTTCTCTGACTTAGGTCCTTCATAATAAGAAACCTAAAACAATATATATCATGTCACAACATGATGGTATTCAAGATTTCTTATTTATGCATGTATCTTGCCACTTGACAGTGATATGCCAAAATAAAAAGGAAGATATGCCAAATCCCTCTTGAAATTTTTGCTTCTAGATACTGCACATATGATTTATGCGTTAATTTAAACAAAGCTTGGAGCTTATTAAGTTTATGTCAATAAATGCAAGTGTAATACAAGCTCATCCACTTGACTTCCCTTGCAGAGAAGAAGTTAGAAGAGAACCCAGCTAAATTGAAGCAATTTGTATTAGAGAAGCTAGAGAATATGCCAAGTGATGTTAAAGCCTTCATAGAAAACACTGATTTGGATCATATCTTATCAGCTCCATTGAGATACAGACATCCATGGGAGCTAGTGTTTCGAAATATCAATAAAGGCAATGTATGTGTTGCTGGAGATGCATTCCACCCTATGACCCCTGATCTTGGCCAAGGTGGTTGTTGTGCTTTAGAAGATGGGGTTGTTTTAGCTCGGTGTCTCGGCGAGGTCTTTTGTACAAAATCCGGGAGAGATATTAGAAACAGGAATGGAGAAGAAGAGGAAGAGGAACAATATAAGAGGATTGAGGCTAGCTTGAAGAAATATGCTAATGAGAGAAGATGGAGAAGCATGAGTATCATCTTTGCAGCTTATGTGACAGGAATAATTCGGCAGAGTGAATCCAAATTGGTCTCCTTTTTCAGAGACAAATTTTTGGCTGCTTTCCTAGCTGGTGTTCTATTGAAGATAGCTGATTTTGATTGTGGAAAGCTGAGAAGCTCTTAGATGGAATGATTTAGATCCTCTAAAGTTGATTATATGTGTTGTTGAAGTTGAACACAATGTACTAATGTACTGGTACTATAAGTTCATCTTTCACCAACCTACCCACATATCTTCAATTTTAAAGGATCTGAGTGGACTTAAAAAAAAATCTATAGAAAATTTGAATTATTAATGGATCCCGCAATGATACTGTAAAATGGTCATTCAAAAGCTTGCTTCTTGACAAGATCATATGATTATATATATGTGATGTTGGTTTTCCTCCTTTTGTATGCCCACTTTATGGGCAATAAATTAATCAATATTACATGCAGGCTTGTGCTTGTTAGAGCTGTTTTGATATGTGTTGTTGAAGTCCAACACAATGTACTGGTACATCAACCCACAAGTCCTCAATTTTAGAGGATCTGAGTGGATTTAAAGATAAATCTATGGAAAGTTTGAATTATTAATGGATCCAGCAATGATAATGTAAAATGGTCATTCAAAAGCTTGCTTCTTGACAAGATCATATGGTTATATATATGTGATGTTGGTTTTCCTCCTTTTGTATGCCCACTTTATGGGCAATAAATCTATCAATATAATATTACATGCAAGCTTGTTAGAGCTGCTTTGATTTTTGTCTGGCTTTGGTAATTTTTTTTTTTGGCCTGTTAGAGTGAGACTGGCATAATAAAGTACTACCTCGGGTTTTAATATAGAACATATTTTGAAGAATAATTTACACTATAAACAATATCTTATATTTAAGACTAGTATTTTTTTTATCATCCTTTGATCTATAATATGTTTCACTTAATGATTCTTTTTCTTTATTGTTGTTGTTGTTGATGCCCTAGATCACTATTATTATTATAATAGGAAAAGTTATAGAGAATCAGAGCAAATGTAAGAAAGCGTTCAAGTCTAACTAACGAACAATTTTTTAAGGCTTTATATAGAGCCTACAAGATGAATATTAAACCCCAATTATTCAAAATAAAAGACAATATTAAAAGGATAATTAGCAAAGCCTAACGAAAACTTACTAAGGCATTACTTGAAGCTATTTAAAATATAACGAAAGCATATAAACTATATTTAGTCATAATTAAATCATTATTTTCTTGTTCTTTTTTAAAAAATTATTTTATATATTAATCTTTAATCCCTAATTTACAAACATTAAAAAACAATTAATAAAAATGTTGTAATTAGAGGCGTATTTCAATGGCTTTCACTCTACACTACTTTTGGTGCAATTGATATGATGCTCGTGGTAATCTTGTTTCTCTGCAACATCATCCATGGTGGCAGCGAATGGTTAATGTGAAGTATCAATGTTTTTTTATTTTTGGTAAGCATTGGTATCCTTATATTGGAGGCAATATTGTTCAATGTACTAAATATGAGCACCTCTTCCAACAGAGATTTGAACATTGATTCGTCACTGTTATGGACGCGTATATGTGGCCCATTCAATGTATGGCCCAACAAGGGGCAATCTACGTGACAGATATGGCGGCACAATACTTGGGCTTGGAGGCGCAAAGGCCAGGCCCGTAAGTCCAAACCCTAACCCTACAGCTAAACTCTATAAATAAAAGGTAAACCCTAGAGGTATGAACACTCTCTCTCAATTATTATTCTGCTATCACAGTGCACACACACCACCCCCTTTGGCTAATGCTTATTCGTACACAGTGATCTACTATACTCATAGGTATCTGGTTCATAGATACCTAGAAGAGAGTTATCTAATCCAATATCAACATACTAGTCCAACAGACTAGACATCTCTGTCAATCTAGACAGAACATTGGTGCCGATCGTGGGGACTTGGTAAATTTTGATTCTCGCAACCAAAGATGGTCAATACCAAAAGCAGTAGCCAGATGCCCTTGCACGGGCAATTTCTTGAAGATCCACCGCAGCAGAATCAGGAGCAGTGGCCTCAGTGTCAGTAGCAACCTGGGGATGCGATTGTTCCAGATACAACGCAGTGCAAGTTGAAGACGTGTCAGACACGGCTTCATCCCCATCATTCGCGACAACCCCTCAGAATGCGATTGTCCAACATGCCCAACAACAAGTTCCTCCTCAACAAGTTCCAATTGCAGATCCAGACGCTCCCCTTATGTAAACCACATTCAATGCTATATTGAGGCGAATGGAGGAGATGAAGCACCGACACAATCTCCAGAGGCAAGAGGATAACAGAAGAATGCAATTGGTGGAAGAGCGCTTTAGACAAATTGAGAACCCGGTGCGCAATGAGAACTGGGATGAGAGTAACCCTACCCGGGTTAATGCCTCGAGCTCTCTTCAAATTGATGTTGGAGGTCCTACTCGAGTCAATAATGCAGAAAATAACTTCATCAATCAAGACTGGGTTCAAATCCTTGAAGTTCAGGGTTCAGATCCTATACTCATGAAGAACCAACATGCTGAGGATAACCAGGATGTGGCTCCTCGAATGTAAAAGGCTCCTGGGAAATACAGGAGGAAGTACAGTAGGGGGTAGTATAACAACAGTTCGTTCACTGACGAGATCACGAATGCTCCTAACCCAGAAGATTTGGATCTGGCCTTTTTGCCAAAGTACAATGGAAGTCAAGATCCACGAGTCCATCTCGATACTTTTGACATGGACATATTCGTAAGGGGAATTTATGAGCCTATCATTTCTCAGATATTTGCTGCAACATTGACAGAGCTGCACAAACATGGTTTCACACTCTACCCGCAAATTCCATCCAGACGTTCGAAGATTTGGGAGACAAGTTCGAACTGAATTTTGCGACAAGCAGAAAATAACAAAAGTCTGAGTTCAATCTCGGCAAGGTTAAGCATCAACCAGGGGAAATGCTCCAAAAGTACTTGCATCGCTTTAAAGAGGCCACTTTACAAGTGCAAGCGTTGGAAGATAATGTGCACGTGCACTTAATCGTAGCCGGCTTGGATGGTTCATCTCGGCTGGAAAAGTTAATCTACAAGGATCCCGTCAAGACCTTGGTTGAGTTTAGAATTCGATCAAAGAAATATCTGGAGTTGGAACAAATGGAGATAGCTAATGCTACGGGAAAGGAGAGGAGGAAAAGTCTACCCCCAAAAAGGAAAAGAACAACTAGGAAGTCAAAAGTAAGATTTCCACGGAAGAAACCCGAACGAAAAATTTTGGGCTGAAAAGTATGAAGCTAAATATGAGAAGTATACTCCTTTAAATGCTCCGCGATCTCAAATTTGGAAGGAGAAGGCGTTCACTGAGATGAAAAAAGTGGACCAACCTCAACCACTTTACAATAAGGCAGGCGCATATCAATCCCAGTTCTATGCATTCCATAATGGACCAAGGCATACTACTGATCAATGCTGGGATATAAGAGATGCTATGGAAAAATTTGTCAAAGAGGGTAAGTTACGACAATATGTGATAAAAACCTAGGGATGGAAGGATAATAAGCGCAAGCAAGGAGGTCTCAGCAATAGCCTGACTCCTGAAAAGAAAATGAAAGATAAAATGCAGAAGAAACTAGAAGGTAAAGATGACGAATTTCTGGAGGCCGAGTTCGATTGCAACGTTATTAGCGGAGCTCTTGGAGGAGGGGGAGATACAATAAGCCAGAGAAGAAGGTATTTAAGGGAGGTCCTTTTAGTGAGGGATCAACCGAAGTTTAAAGAAGATTCTAGCAAATCGGAACCTCCTCTACTATGTTTCACTAAAGAAGATTTTCATAGATGTTGGAAGCTCTACAGACATTATCCTCTGGGATGTTTGAAGCCATGTAAGACAACCCTTATAGATTTTAACGGGGAACACACTCCTCCTAACGGGTACATTGATCTCAAGTTAACGTTGGGAACAAAGGAAGCATTCAAGTCATAGCGAGTAAAGTTCATTGTGGCCGAATTTCCATCTCCATATAATATAATCTTGGGGAGGCCAACTATTCATAACTGGGATATGTTGTTTTCCACCAAGCATCAAAAATTAAGATGGTGAATAACAAGAACAAAATTGTTACTATAAATGGAGATCAGAAGGAATCTAGACAATGTTATTTTGAAGCGGTCAAAGAAAGTGAAGGCAGACCTTCATCTCCTCCTCGGATTTACGAAGGAGATAGGAATGCGAGCAAGGGTAAAAAGAACCAGTTGAATAAGCCGGTAAATATGGTAAAGTTAGACATACGAGAAGAAAACGAGATTCTGAGACCAGAGCCAGAAGGTGAGTTGGAGAATCTCGTGTTGGGAGATGAGCCCGGGCGTGTCATGAGAGTGGGCAAAGTAATGAACCCAGATGTCAGAACTGGGCTAGAGAGTTCTTGAAAAAGCACCAGGATGATTTTTCCTAGAAGTTGTTGAAAATACCTATAATTGATCCTACATTTTGCTGTCACAAATTAACAATTCATCTGAGATCAGTTCTGGTGGCACAAAAGAAAAGGAAGCTCGGCCCCGAAAGGAGACATGCTTTGGAGGAACATGTTAAAGAGTTGCTGGATGCCAGGTTCATACAGGAGATACAGTATACCACTTGGTTATCCAATGTGGTTATGGTGAAAAAAACAAGTGGAAAGTGGAGAGTATGTACGGACTACACTAATTTGAACAAAGTGTGTCATAAGGATTCATATCCAATGCCCAATATTGATTAGTTAGTTGACAACTCGTCTGGTTTTCAATTGCTCTCCTTCATGGATGCGTATTCCGGGTATAATCAAATAGCAATGTACCTAGAGGATCAAGAGAAGACGACCTTCATTACTGAGAAGGCTAACTACTATTATAATGTGTTGTCGTTTAGGCTGAAGAATGCTGGGGCTACCTATCAAAGTATGATGAACAGAGTGTTCGAAGATCAGCTTGGCAAAAATATAGAGGTCTATATTGATGATATGATTGTCAAGTCAACTGATCCTGCGAGTCATGTTTGAGATCTAGAGCAAACCTTTGACAAGCTGAGAGCATATCGGATCCGATTAAACCTGGCCAAATGTGCATTTGGAGTCCCGGCAAGAAAGTTCCTAAGATTTATGTTAACAAACAGAGGAATTGAGGCTAATCCAAATAAATGCAAAGCTGTGTTGGATATGAAGGCTGCTAAAAACAAGAAATAAGTTCAATAGTTAAAAAGGAAGATTGGTCGCATTGACGAGGTTTTTTCCAAAGTCGGCAGAAAGTGCTCTTCCCTTCTTCAAATTACTAAAAAATGAGGCTCAATGAGGTTGGAACTCAGATTGTGAAGCCGCGTTCGAAAAACTAAGTGTTTAGTTGCCCAGCCGGTTTTGTTTAAACCAAACTAGGAGAAATCCCGATCCTATATCTGTTTGTGGGAGAAGAAGTTGTAAGTGCGGTTTTGGTTAGGGAAACAGAAAATGGCCAAGCGCTAATTTACTTCGTTAGCCAGGCTCTACAAGGTTCCGAGTTAAAGTATCAAAAGCTAAAAAAATGGCATTTGCCTTACCATGGCAAGAAAAATTTGTCCATATTTTAAAGGACACCAAATTGTTGTTAGAACCAGTCAACCAATCCGGCAAGTGATCCATAAGCCAAATTTAGCTGGAAGGATGATTAGTTGGATAGAATTATTCGAATTTGACATCCCATATGAAGCTCGGCATGCAATTAAGTCACAAGTGCTGGCTGACTTTGTAATGGAGTTAACCCCATCAAATAAAGAGGAAAATAGAGATGCTAATACTTGGAAGGTGTATGTCGATGGCTCGTCGAACGTTAAAGGAAGCAGAGTTTGAATCATTGTTGAAAGCCTAGAAGAAGTATCAATTGAGCATTCTCTTCGACTAAACTTTCAAACATCAAATAACCAAGCAGAGTATGAAGCGCTGCTAGCCAAGTTAATACAAACAAAGGAACTTGGAGCTAACAAAGTTAAAGTTTCAAACTGACTCTCAACTGGTTGTAGCACAAATTGAAGGGACGTACCAAGCCAAAGGTCCATTGTTGGTGAAATACTTAAGTAAGGTGAAAAAAGTTATGTATGACTTCAAAGAGGTAGACGTTACTCACATTCTTAGAGGGGAAAATACCCGAGATGATATTTTGTCAAAATTGGCAATTACAAAGAATCCGGGTAACCACAGAACGATGATTCGACAAAGTTTATCAAAGCCGAGTTGTGTTATGGTTATCTCAAGAGCGGAAGACTGGAGAAGACCAATCATAGATTACTTAGAAAAAGGAGTTCTCCTCGATGATTCAATTGAAGCAAAGAAATTGGCACGAGAAGCTGCCATGCACACGGTTGTGGAAGATCATTTATATCGTAAGGGCTTTGCACTCTCCAATGTTGAAATTTTTGAACTTAGAAGAGGTCAGTACGTTTTGGTCGAGATTCATGAAGGTATCAATGGCCAACACATGGGTGCTAAGGCTTTGGCCAGGAAAGCTCTACGGGCAGGTTACTATTGGCCAACGATGGAGGCTGACTCAAATGATCACGTCAAAAAATGTGGTAGCTATCAGAAACATGCCAAAATAATTTGGTCTTCCCCAGCTGAACTGAAGTCTATCTCGACTCCTTGGCCATTTTTCAAATGGGGCATGGATTTGTTGGGACCATTTAAAGCGACTGTAGAACAACTACGATGGCTTATTGTAACTGTTGATTATTTCACTAAGTAGATAGAGGCTGAACCTGTAACAACAATTACCTTGGCTCATGTGCGAAGGTTCTTTGAACGAAATATTGTTTCTAGATTCGGATCCCAGCTGAGGTGGTGATGGATAATGGAACCCAGTTTGTTGATAAGGGATTCCAAGAAATGATGTCTGGGTTCTACATCAAGCATCACTTTGCTTCGGTGGAACATCCTCAATCAAATGGGTAAGCTGAAGCAGCAAACAAAATAATCGTTAATGGACTAAGGAAGCGGATGGAAGATACATAGTTCAGTTGGGTTGAGCAGCTGTATTTCGTCTTGTGGGGTTACAGGACCAGTGTTCAAACGTCAACTACGGAAAATCCATTCAGGTTAACCTATGGATGCGAGGCTATGATCTCGGTCAAGATAGGTCAGCCATCGTGAAGGAGAATGAAGATTATTCAAGAGGAAGAGGAGAAGAATAATAAAGCTTTGGCTGTGGAGTTGGATTTAATAGATGAAGTCAGAGTCACAGCATATTTCCAGGATATGGCTACCAAGAAACTCGTCGTAGCCAAGTATAATAAAAAAGTGAAACCTTGGTCATTTGAAAAAGGTGACTTGGTGCTTCAAAGAGCGGACGTAGGAAATAAAAATGTCAGAAATGGAATGCTTACTGCAAATTGGGAAGGCTTTCATCAGGTTTGAGAAAAGCTTGACAAAGGAGCTTACATGTTGAAGACTCTGGATAAGAAACTAATTAAAAGAACATGGAATGCGGATAAACTGAGAGTCTATTACAGTTAAATCTGAGTTCCATGTTTAAGTTGTTGTTCGCGAATAAATTGAGTCTGTTTCAGTTAAATCCGAGTTTTGTGTTTAATTTTTTGTTTTTGGCACAATTTTCCTTTTCGTAATTGTTTAAATTCGACTACGTCGGCAAGTTTATTTAATCAAGTTATTTTTCAAATAAATGAAGAAATTCTCAGTTGAGAATTATGTTCCAAGCTATTCAAATTGTGTCAATTGTGAATGAATGAATGAAGCCAGGGTTGTTGAACCCGGTTTCCGATAAAGCGAAAGTATAACAAGTTTTCGTAGTTGTGATGAATATCCCATCAGACTCTGTGTACATATTTGTGACTTTGGCCCATTCATTGAATAGAACTCTGAACACATAATTGAGTTCATATAGTTAACTTATCATTGAAATGAAGATAAAGCTCAAAGGTAGATCTGATTGGGTCACGAAATGAGTAAATTTTCTTTGATTTGTGAATTGTCTAAGTACAATGAGGTTAAGTGTAGAAAAATAAACCAGGTTAGTAACTCAGGAAAACTAGTTACAAAAGGAAAGAGGGAACTAAGAACTTCGGACTAAGAACCCCGAACGAAAATCTACAAATGGAACCGGCATCCCAGCCCTTTAGTCGTAACCCTTTGGTTGAACCTCAGCCTCTAGTCGAACTTCTCCACCATCCGGGTCGAGGGCATTGACCTCCTCACCTTGGCCTTTATCTAACTGACTTACAGTCTCGCCACAAGGAGAAGAAAGGGGTGGGATTAATTTCCCTCCATCAATGTAAGCTTTATAGTGCAACCCGGAGGTGTTCGGTTCAACGCCGAGGTTCAAAAGCCGGATTTGCTCCAACGTGTTGTTGAAGGACTCCATTGCGGTATCTTTTAACACGGCTGCATACTCTGAGACGTCAGCATTGGCAGTCTCAAGTGTGGATTGGGCCATTTCAACTCGACTTTAACCTCCTCATGCAATGTCTGAACATATTTCAGTGCCTCCACATCTTAGACATGAGCCTCTTGAAGCCAAAGCAAATCCGAGTTCTCCTTCTCGAGATCCCCCTTAGCCATCAGAAGCTCTTCATATGTCTTGTCCTTCTCCGCCTTGGCCGCTTGTAGCAGCTCATGAGCTTTGTCTTTCTGCTCACGAGCTTCGTTCTTCTTCGCTTTGACTTGTTGCAGCTCGTCATAAGATTTGGCGTATTTTTTTTTCAACGTAGCCACAATCTGGATTAATCCGGAGGCCTTCAAAGAGCTTAATTCGATCTCCTGGAGCTCTTGAACCTCGGCGTTAGTCATGGGGGTTGGCTCAAAGAAGCGCTTAGGAGGACGCAAAGCATAGCCAAGCTCACTCGTCACCCCGGCTTCCCAAAGGATTCCTGTTGAAAGCCGGGCAGGTGGAGGATGAGGAGGAGTCTCAGAGACTGAAGGAGAAGAAGTCGGAGTGACTTGTGGAGTAGAGGTTCAAACAGCAGAAGCCAAAGCGTCTTTTGTTGCTTGGGTTGGGCTTTCATTAGTGCCTTTGGATTTCTTGGCCGAGACTTCTCGGAGGCTCGTCTTGGCTACAGTCTGTCTGGGCTAAAGAGCTTGGCGCTTCTTGGCCTTCTCAGTTCTTGAAGCCGCCTTGCCGCGGTTCAACATGGAAATGTAACGAGACTGCTTCCCCATCCTTGGAGCTGCAGGTCAAGAACACAAAGGTTAAAAACTATGAGTGGATCTTTATCCAGCGAAAAATAAAAGCGCACAATACAAATACAAAAAGAGAGTTGTACTCATTGCCGATGCTAACTTGGCCTGAGACTGTTAAATTAATGAAGCCACGCTAACGTGGCTGTGTTCTTTGACGTGCCCAACCAATGTTACTACTGAGCTGACCTTGGAAACCAGTAAATCATGTTGTTCAAAACGGTAGGAGGAGGGAGCAAAATTGTGATGGTTAGGAGTCCAATATAATGGGAATTTCCATTCCGCATCTTTGGAATCGAGGGAGATAAGGAACCAAGGTTGTTGGCCGGGCTCGGCAACAACTTTAAGAAATCAAGTTTTAAAGTTTATAACACTTTCAGAGTAAACAGTAAAGAGTATCCTGTTAAGGCACCCCGAAGTGTGGTCCAACCTTTTCTATTTGCAGGCTGTCTACCAGTTCGAGCCATTTGGACCGTAAAAAAGTAGAAGAAAAGATAAACTATATAAGGTATATGTAAAGATTTACCCAAATGCTCAAAGGCTATGACAAAACCCCAGCTATTGGGGTGAAGTTGGGTAGGAGCTAAGTGTAGATGATTTAAAATGTCAATTTAAATGGGAATTGTAGCACCCCGAATTCTGAACCCTGAGAATTGGGAATAAGCTTGAAGTAAGCGAACGACTAAGCCATGGGAAGAGTACCAAGAATGTCGGGAGATGGGAAGCCTCTCTGGGACTAAGTAACTCGGCTATACGGGTCAGTGGACCTAATATGTTTAAGCCATGGAATTAAAGTGCCAATGAAAAAGGGGGCACATAAGACCTATACGATGTAAATCCGGTTGGAAAAGATGCCACCTAACTATGTCCTAAGGTATACGACAATTAGTTGAGCGAAAATATGCCGGTATAAGTTAGTAGACAACATTTTTAGGGCAGTTAAGAATGCCCTGCGTTTTTTAGAAAACATCGGTAATCGTGAAGAAAACTCGAGTAAAACCCAGGTAAGATCTCAGGCAAACACCGATAAAGTAGCTCTATTAAAGTAAATTTAATAAAGTAAAGTCATGATGATTAATGATAACATACTTTTGTGTTGGCTCAATAAAATCATGACACATGTCCCATCATCATGACAAGGGAAAAAGCTACTTTTGTGTTGGACCAATAAAAGCATGACACGTGTCCCTTCATAATTACAGGTGCAAAAGTTAAAAAGCTTGTAGAAGAAGCTATAGGAGATATTTTGAGGGTATTTTGGTAAATTCCTATAAGGGACACATGTGCATGCAATTAATATGAAATGATGACTCTAAATCTTCTTAAATAAGCTTCAAATTCGTGCAAAACAAGGAGGAGAGAGAAAAGTCATCAGAACTTGCAAAATAAGCCAAGTTAAGAGGATATTTTGCAAGGGTACTTTGGTAATTTGATTTGGGGGATTTTTAAGTGCCCTCTTGACATGTTTTAAGACATTTTGCACTCCTGTTTGCATGAGTATTTTGACCAAGAGCTCAAGAACCATAACGTTAAAGTGACAGTGCAGAAGTAAAAGTCAGTGGTAGTGATGATTCGTAGGACACGTGGCGTGTTGGGTCAGAAGTTGGATTTTTGGGTAGCACGTAGTACGAGGTAATTATGAGATACTGAAAAATGGATTTCTTGCTCCCCAAGGCAATTTGTTTCGGCCCCTCATGGTCAGGGAGAAGGGACTGATGATCCGGCCCCACACAAGTCCAACTAAGTGGCACAAGTCCCGAGGAAAAGTGTAACCGGCAAAAGGCAGCTGAGCGGGATCGGTTAGGGGTTTCCGGAGACAGGCCCAGGCCCCCAGATACAGGGAGAGGGCGTCACTTAGTGGGCCAGAGCAGAGAGAAAGATAACTTGGAGAGCAAGCAGAAGGTCACATCAGGTAATTATGAAGAAAGAGAAAATAAAATAATAGGATTTAATCTGGACCACACATTTGAATCTAATGTGACAAGGTGAATGACAAGACATCATGACCTCAAATGGGCACACATGGCGCCATTTTAGGGGCTGCCTGGTGGGTCCCACTGTCTTGGAAAAGAAGCAACCAGAAAATGACAATTTTACCCCCAATGCATTTTTTAACCACTGGATAAAAGCTTGCACCTAGAGGACCCAAAAACCATCAGTAGGAGCAGCCAGGTAATCTGATTTTTGGGACATATAGGATGCCTCACTTCTGCCCAAGAAGACTCTAGAATGCCTTGGAAAACAAGCCAAAGAATTATATAAAATTTGGAGCATCCTTCTGACCATTGGACAGTAGCAAGTCTTGGATAATGGCCCTAACCCTTGGAGCCTATTTAAGTACACTTCCCACCCATTTTCTGCTGCCAAGGACATGTTTAAGAAGGGAGAAGAGATGGAGTTGACGGTGGAATATCACCTAGAGGGGGTTGAATAGGTGATCTTAACAAACTTTTCACAAGATACACTTGAAAATAAATAACCAGAGTAAGGGAAGAGAAATGGACACGAAGAGATTTATACTGGTTCGGTCTAATACTTTGACCTACGTCCAGTCCCCAAGTACACCTTGAGATTTTCACTAACTCTTCAAACACAAGTACAATTACCCACTCTATAACTTAGGATGATCCTTTCACACTCGGACTCACTCCCCCTTACAAGTTATTTGTACACCCTTACTTAAGGTTCCACAACCTTAAGTTTGAACAACTGAAATAATAAAGGTGTTTAACAGCTCCTTACGAGTGAATAAAATATGAACACTGAAGTACTAAAGGTATCCGAAGATACTAAAGATAATTGAAGTAGATGATCACAATAATACATAAATGTATATTTCGTTTTCTTGGGTGCTCGTTGAACTGAATCAGATGGTCTTTTATAGTGTAACCCATTTCATGTCGTTGAACTAGCCGTTGAGATTTGTTTCTTCTGTTTTCCATTTTTGCTTGTCATTGAAGGTTTATGACCGTTACGTCATTTAGTGACTTTGCTTCGTCTGTGCAGATAATTGCTCTGAGTGATAGCTTTATCAAATTTTTCCTATATGGAGAAGCTTCATCTGTTTCTGTTTCGACTGTTGCTCTGATTGTTGACGCGTGAGATTAATGCTTTGATTTGTTTCACCGTCAATCAAGTGTTGATTACCTGAAACTCATTTAAAATGACTGATTAAATATGAATTAAACGAGTTTGAATATGATCAGTAGTAATGGTAATGTGACCCAACAAATATTAGAGATATTTAATCAATGATAGCGTATCGTTGCTCTGTTCGTATCGTTGATGCTCGAGCATGAGGCTTTTCATTGCTCGGGCAAGCTCTCTCAAAGTAAAACAGGATTCCACGCTGATGCTCGAGCATGCCATTATGCTTGCTCGAGCAAGCCTAAGCCAGAGGCGAGAATGAGTACTTTAGCGACGCTGCTCGAGCAGCCTATTTCTCCTGCTCGAGCATGGTGCTCGAGCATAAATATATCATGCTCGGGCAGCCGTCATTCAGAGGGTAAATAAAATGTCTTGAGAGATGTTGCTCGAGCATGCAATTACCTCTACTCGAGCATGAAAATCTCATGCTCAGGAAGACATCATCCAGAGGCGAAATAAGGGAGCTGCTCGAGCATGCTTTCTCTGATGCTCGAGCAAGCCTCTTTGACTTGTATTACTTTTGCTTCTGCCTCGATGCTGCTCGAGCAAGGAATTTATCCTGCTCGAGCATGATTGCTCAATGTATAAAACAATGCTTTTGACTCGATGTTGCTCGGTCAAAGTATAAGTGCTGCTCGAGCAAGATTCACTCAACTTAGTTTCTCAGTCCTGAATTTCGATGATGCTCGGGCATGATCAATGAGTTGCTTGAGCAAACTCTGAACTACATATTTTTCACTCAATTTAATAACTTATAAATTTTAATCACCAAAACACCGAGAACCAACAGGAGTAGCAAGGTCTTGGTCCAAGGAGAAGAAGAAGCCATACGCAACCGAAAAACCAAGGTAAGCCCCTAACCAACAACTTGGTGTGTATTATTTCTGCCCTATGGTGTTGAACATGGGGATGCAGTGGGATTTTGATGTTTTTAAGGTTTCCAATGAGTCCAAAACGTGTTTTTGTGTGGGGTTAAGTCAAGGTTACCTTTTTCACACCCAAAAAGCCCTAAGACGTAAAATAAAACAAATCTGCCAACACTTATGATTTCTGGGCAGCAAAGACAAATCAGTATATTTAAAATAGTAAATGATGTCCAAATGCTTTAAAATTTTACATGGAGAAATTAGAAATCTGGGGAATCATTTTGGTATAATATTTTGTGTCTTTTCGGGTTTCCTACTAGGCGATATTTATATTTTCAAATAGCCTTAAAACCTGGACTTTTTTCCGACCAGTGGCTAGAGTTTGGTTTTAAGGGGTAGATAGGAACCCAGAAGACCTTGGAAATTATTTTTTATATAAACTAGATATAATAAGGGTGCAGTGGCCGTTGGAATCACACCGATCAGATTTGTATGGAATTTATTAAAAATCAGAAAATTCGGATCAACGGTTTTGGAAAATTCTGGTGTTAGGCGAAATTTATGGAACTTGAAGTAAATTTTGTATATGTGATTGAAAGTGTGATATTTTGTTGTAATCTAGGGCTTAACACATGTGGAACATATCTCAAACACTGGGGAAGAGGTTACTGTTTTCAAGGAGTACCAGGTAGTAACTGTTAATTTGCATACTCTATGTTGCTCTTATATGTGTGTTGTATCATGATTGTGGATTTGGGCTGTAGTACCTAGTGGACCGTGTGTCCTTGGGTTACAGCTGAAGTCCAAGGTATGTCAGGCTGTAGTGCCTATGGGACTGCGTGTCCTTAGGTTACTGCTGAAGTCCGAGGGCATGTAGGGTTGTAGTGCCTGAAGGACTGTGTGTCCTTGGGTTACTGTTGAAGTCCAAGGTATATGAGGTAGGTAGGACCTATGTGACTGTGTATTCATAGGCGGCTACTGAGTCCTCTTGGGGTAAGTAGGGGTCTGCAGCCCTGACTACCGAGACCCCTTAGCGCGCTGGTTCCGGGACAGAGGTAGTACATGCCAGTTTCATTGTGCCAAAGGCAGATTTATGTTCCTGATTGTGATTTGCATTACATACATATTGTTGGAAATTATGCCCTAGGGGCATATCATTGTACTTTGACGTTATTATTAATTAAAGTATTTCTCCTTTTGTTATCATATTATTTGCATGTTTGTTATGATAACTGTATCCTTGGACATATCATATAGATTGTCCTAAATGTCCCTGGTCGGTCATCTATGTGGGAGCAAAGATGAAATAAGATCGGTATGACTTTGATGAGTATGGAGATACGAATCAAAGTCAAAGGCAATTGTAAGAGTACAAGGTGCTGGACTGACCCACTATGAGAAAGCTACATAGATTTAGTCATGTTTATCTCATGTATAACCGCGTCACAACGCCTTTGACTTGAGATCATCATGGATTCCTACATGAGAGTCGCTGATCTTTGACCTAGTCAAAAGTCACCTTTGACCGAGTGATGATAAAAGCTTGGATTGGGATCAATGGTTTTCATGCGAGGAATGTGAATGGTCAAGATGGAATTTGCCCTCACATTTGTAGAGAGATAATACCGGGCCCCTCGATGAGCGAGTCGGAGAAATGTATGGCCATACTACGATGGAAATGAGTTTCCATTTCAATTGTTAGACTACTCAAGAATCGACAAAGTAATGGTCAAAAACAGGAAGTTGACATTATCCATGCCTCATCCTTGACCAAGTTATCGCGTGACAAAAGGGACGTGACATGGTTGTATGATAGGTTGTATCGTATCATCGATCCCCATGTGAATTGGGTAGTCGCAATGTCTTGCTAGAGACCGCTTGCAACTTGTGGGCTGGTACAATATTGGTCCACTGTCAATCTCATGTGGGCCTACAGGGTCACACACAATAATAGCCCAACACGAGCAATAGTGTCCAGATTCATTGAATCTTAGATATGTCTAAGATTTAATGAATACAACATTTAATCTAGGATGGATATATGCGTGTGTGTGTATATATATACATAATTTCGAAATTAAATAATAATAATATTATTATTTAATAATGATATTATTATATAATATTTGTTTTACATTTAATTTATTTGATAAATTAAATATTTAAAACAAATAGAGATATTGTATCTCGATTTGATTTTCGAATAAAGATGTGGTATCTCATATTTAATTGAGTTGAGATATAGTATCTCGATTTAATTAGATTTAATTAAATTATTTAATCAAAATTCGAAATTCAAGGACTAATTGATATTAGTTTTGAATATTTTAATACGGCCCAATTAGGGTTTTAGAAACTCTATAAATAGATATTGATCTAAGTCGTATTATAAGGATGAACTAACAAGCCTCAAAAGAAGTACTAGAGAGAAAAACGAGAGACACAAAGTAAGAAGGCGCTAGCACGCTGCCATACGTGTTGGAGAGCCGTTCGGTGTGGATACCTAGAGAGGAGTGGATTCGTAGAGTCGGCTCCTAGAGATTGATCGAACAAGAAGGTGTTAGCCCACATGTTTGCAAAGGTGGAACAAGAAGGTGTTAGCCCACGTGTTTGCAAAGGTCGAACAAGAAGGTGTTAGCCCACGTGTTTGCAAAGGTTGAAGAAGAAGGTGTTAGCCCACGTGTTCGAGAAAGGACACATACCAGCTCGTATAGGTACGGTTTCTCTAACGAACCTTGATCTAAACGTCGTTGATAGATCCTCTTTATGAGATTCGTAAAATTAAAATGGATGAGATTCCTTCCGCTGCGTGTACGGATCCCAACAGTGGTATCAGAGCCATGTCAACCGTGCGTTTAGATTGGGTTTTCTATGTGAGAATATATGTGATATATATGCAATAACCCAATCCTATATGCGTTGAGATCGATATATGTCCAAAACCGAATCTGTTGATGCGTTTAAATTGATATATGTTTACCGAATCATGTATGATTTAAAACGTATTCTCCCTACGGGTACGTGTGGTTCTGAATCGTTCAGGATCACACTGAGGTCGAACATTCTAAATCGTTCAGGATCTATGGGGTTTGAAACTTTAGAAATTAATTTCGAAAATCACGTTTTTTTTTTTCCTAGAAACAAATTTCGAAAACAACATGTTATTTTGAAATTAATTTTAGAAATTAATTTCGAAAATCACGTTTTTTCCTTGACCCCGCCCGCTAACCGGCTAGCGGGAATGCCGTAGGGACCCCGGCTGATTGTTCATAGATATGAATTTAATATAACTTGGTTGAGAAGTAGTCAACTCCAATCAATCAAGATTTGAATTTGATTCATCGTATTAAATTCAATCAATCAATCAAGATATGAATATGATTCATCATATTAAATTCAATTAATCAATTAAGATGTGAATTTAATTAACTCGATAATTTAATCATGATATTTTCTTTCATATTGTATGAATTAATATTTGTTGTGATTAATTATTCAAAGTTGTTTGGGTATGGTGAACAACATGGCTCTAGAATTTACAAGTGTTGTATTATTTAAATATGGCCTCGCGAGCCATGCCTCTCTCTAAATATTCTTGATGTACATTCTCTTCTCATCTCACTCCCTCAATGTTAAATGAGGTTTCTCTTGATGTATTTCTCCTTTTATTATTTAGAGAAGTCCCCTCATTGGCTTGAGAGGATTATAGGTTAGATGAGCCATGTTGTGTCACGGTTTGTTAATTATGTTTTGATTTGATCACCGCATGATTAATTTAGAGTTTATATGAGATACAATCGTTATTGCATTCATATAAGTAAAATTAATAGGATTAATTAGATTATATCAAATATACCCTCTAAATAAAATCTTAAGTCGTAATGCCGCCAATTAATGAATACTTGTCAAAACCTAGATCACCCATTTGTATGTTCCACCAAAGTGGATGCACTTGAGTTATCTTGGTGAGACAAGCTGGGTAATGGTGATACTCAATATTCATTATTGTCTTGACTTAATTGAGATTATCAAAACGGTTTTGGATCTCAAGGCATTAGATGGGATTAAACGTGCCGAGTCATATGATGATAGAATCTCATAAAGATCTAAGAGTTACATGTGATGTAATTGGCAAAGAGGTTGCTTACCTAAATAACTTGATTTTTAAGCGTCCTGCCAAAGCGAATTTAAATTTAAGCCAAATATGGATCTTAGCCCACTAATTATAATGAGGGTTGTTAATTCAGTGGGAGATTATTAATCAACTTTGCATATCTTTTAGTTGTAGAATCATATCGTCTAGTAATACTACAATACCATCAATGCGATCACCCTTAAGAAGGACGAACTCGATGAGACAAACTTTCTTGACATGTTTGGGAACTTAAGCGTTGATCCTAAACACGAAAGAAAGGAGTATCTCATAAATCAACCCATTCCTTACGAGCTCGCAGCCAATGCTCCAAGAGTTCACAAAGATGCTTACTTGAAGCATCACGATGACTCTATGGATGTAGGATGCCTGATGCCTGCCACTATGGTTCCATATCTACATAGAGATCTAGAACTTGTGGAAACCTCTGAGATGATTTTTCATCCTATGGAAATGTTCCAGCAATAGGCAAGGCAAGAGGCTTAGATTCCCCATGTCCCAGGAGTTAGCTACAGATGTGATCTTGAACTCACTCCTAGGAAGTTATGATAACTTTGTCATGGATTACAACATGAACAACATGGAGGAATCAATTTCTGAATTGCATGGGATGCTCAAAACAGTTGAGCAGAGCATTAAGGAGAAGCCTAACACTGTTTTGTTGGTTCAAGGGGTATGAAACCGAAAGCCAAGAAGGCAAAACCTCTGAAGGATGGGGTCTGCTTCTTCTACAATGAACTTGGTCATTGGAAGAGGAATTGCAAACTCTACATCGAAGATCTGAATAGAACAAGAAGGATAGCGGGGCTATCACTTCACGTATCTATGTCATAGATATTCACTTTTCTACTTCCTCAACATGGGTATTAGATATTGCATGTGGTTCTCACATTTGTATAAATGTGCAGGATCTCAAGGACAGTTGAAAATTGAATGGACATATCTATGACAAAAACTACCAAAAGGATCAAGTCAAATGATTTGAATCCGACCTACCTATGGCATTGTCGTCTAGGCCATATAAATAAGAAACGCATTTCAAACTCCATCAAGATGGATTTCTTAACTCATTTGATTTTGAATCATTTGATACATGTGAGTCTTGTTTATTGGGAAAGATGACAAAGACACATTTTACTCGGCATAGTGAGAGGGCCACCGATTTATTGGGCCTCATACATACCGATGTGTGTGGACCAATGAATACATCTCGTGCAGAGGAGGTTATATGTACTTCATTACATTTATAGATGATTTTAGTAGATATGGATATATCTATCTAATGAAACATAAGTCTGAATCTTTTGAAATGTTCAAAACATTCCAGAATGAAGTGCAAAACCAACTTGGTAAAACAATTAAAGCACTTCGATCTGATCGGGGGGCAAATATTTGAGCCAAGAGTTCATTGACCATCTTAGGAGTTGTGGGATCATCTCACAACTAACTCCTCTAGGAACACCACAATGGAATGGTGTTTCTGAGTGGAATAATTGAACTCTATTAGATATGGTTCAATCTATGATGTGTCAAACGGATCATCCACCTTCCTTTTGGGGCCATGCCCTAGAAACAAACTGCGTTCACACTAAATCGTGTTCCGTCAAAGGCGCTTGAAAAGACACCATATGAGATATGGACCGGCGTAAAACCTAGTTTGTCATTTCTTAAAATTTGGGGATGTGAGGTTTACGTTAAACTGCAAGCCTCTGATAAATTATCATCCAGATCCTCAAAATGCCTTTTTGTGGGGTATCCTAAGGAAACTAAAGGATACTATGTCTACAACCCTACTGATAATAAATTGTTTGTTAT
This sequence comes from Acacia pycnantha, assembly GCA_025563575.1. Taxonomy (NCBI): domain Eukaryota; kingdom Viridiplantae; phylum Streptophyta; class Magnoliopsida; order Fabales; family Fabaceae; genus Acacia; species Acacia pycnantha. The sequence goes on along the minus strand of JAMWYP010000096.1, from coordinate 807,242 downwards.
TCGAAATGGTATCTTTTTGGAAAAAGAGTTTATTCAAGTAATACAAGGCCCATAAAGGTCCGATAGATCACGGCTACAGCCTCAGAGATATGGATTCCTAATTACTGGAAGTAGTGATGTTTTGCTCATCGAGCAGAATGAGCCAACTACCTATCGAGAAGCCGTGGTGGGACCAAACTCCGAAAATGGCTAAATGCCATGAAGTCTGAAATGCAATCCATGTACGACAATGAGGTATGGACCTTAGTCGATCCACCTGAAAGTATAAAAACTATTGGGTGCAAGTGGGTTTTCAAGGAGAAAACTGACATGGATGGCAAAGTAAATGTCTTCAAGGCTCGACTGGTTGCAAAAGGGTTCACTCAAACTCATGGTGTGGACTATGATGAAACCTTTTCCCCAGTTGCAATGGCCAAATCAATCAGAATCCTTCTTGCCATTACAGCATATTATGACTATGAAATATGGCAGATGGACGTCAAAACAGCCTTCCTTAACGGAAAGCTACTTGAGGATGTGTACATGACACAGCCTGAAGGCTTTGTGCGTCCAGAGGATTCTGGTAAAGTATGCAAGCTTCAAAGGTCCATTTATGGATTGAAGCAAGCATCTCGGAGTTGGAATCATCGTTTTGATGAAGTAGTCAAAGAGTTTGAATTCATTCAAAACATTGATGAACCTTGTGTTTACAAGAAGGTTAGTGGGAGCACAGTTGTATTTCTAGTGCTTTATGTAGATGACATCCTACTTATAGGGAATGACATTCCTACCTTGCAGAGTGTCAAGTCCTGGTTAGGAAAGTCTTTCTCAAAGAAAGATTTAGGCGAAGCCACTTACATCCTAGGGATCAGGATCTATAGAGATAGATCCAAGAGGCTGATAGGCCTAAGTCAGAGTACATACATAGACAAGATACCGCATAGGTTCAGTATGCAGGATTCAAAAAGGGGTTACATGCCCATGTCTCATGGCATCCATCTCAGTAAGGATCAGTGTCCTCGTACACCTGATCAAAGAGACCGCATGAGTAAGATTCCATATGCCTCCGCTATTGGATCTATCATGTATGCCATGTTATGTACTCGACCGGATGTCTCATTTGCCTTAAGTATGACCAGCAGATATCAACAAGATCCCGGTGAGGATCACTGGACTGCTGTCAAGAATATCCTAAAGTACTTAAGAAGGACTAAGGACTTATTCTTGGTATATGGTGGATTGGAAGATGAGCTCTGTGTGACAGGTTACACAGATGCGAGTTTCCAAACTGACCAAGATGATCAGAGATCGCAATCTGGATATGTGTTCATTTTGAATGGTGGTGTGGTAAGTTGGAAGAGCTCTAAGCAGAGCACTGTAGCTGATTCTGTAATGAGAGCCGAGTATATAGCAAAGATCGGATGCGCCTAAGGAAGCCGTTTGGATCGAAAGTTCATTAATGAACTAGGGGTGGTTCCTACCATCTCAAATCCAATAGACTTTCTCTATGACAATAGCGGCTCTATTGTGCAAACCAAGGAGCCTAGGTCACATCAAAGGACCAAGCACATACTCAGGCGATTTCATCTTATCAGAGAAATTAATGATAGAGGTGATATAAAAATATGCAAAGTACTAGGAGAAGACAATGTTGCTGATCCTCTTACTAAGCCGCTTGCACAAGTAAACCATGAGCGTCATGTTAGGACAATGGGAATTAGAGTAATTAATGATTGCACCTAGTGCAAGTGGGAGTCTGTTGGAAATTATGCCCTAGGGGCAGATCATTGTACTTTGACGTTATTATTAATTAAAGTATTTCTCCTTTTGTTATCATATTATTTGCATGTTTGTTATGATAACTGTATCCTTGGACATATCATATAGATTGTCCTAAATGTCCCTGGTCGGTCATCTATGCGGAGCAAAGATGAAATAAGACAGGTATGACTTTGATGAGTATGGAGATACGAATCAAAGTCATAGGCACTTGTAAGAGTACAAGGTGCTGGATTGACCCACTATGAGAAAGCTGCATGGATTTAGTCATAAGCTTATCTCATGTATAACCGCGTCACAACGCCCTTTGACTTGAGATCATCATGGATTCCTACATGAGAGTCGCTGATCTTTGACCTAGTCAAAAGTCACCTTTGACCGAGTGATGATAAAGGCTTTGATCGAGATCAGTGGTTTTCATGCAGGGAATGTGAATGGTCAAGATGGAATTTGTCCCTCACATTTGTAGAGAGATAATACCGGGCCCCTCGATGAGTGAGTCTGAGAAATGTATGGCCATACTACGATGGAAATGAGTTTCCATTTCAATTGTTAGACTACTCAAGAATCGAGAAAGTAATGGTCAAGAACAGGAAGTTGACATTATCCATGCCTCATCCTTGACCAAGTTATCGCGTGACAAAAGGGACGTGACATGGTTGTATGATAGGTTGTATCGTATCATCGATCCCCATATGAATTGGGTAGTCGCAATGTCTTGCTAGAGGCCGCTTGCGACTTGTGGGCTGGTACAATATTGGTCCACAACCAATCTCATGTGGGCCTACAGGGTCACACACAAGAATAGCCCAACACGAGCAATAGTGTCCAGATTCATTGAATCTTAGATATGTCTAAGATTTAATGAATACAACATTTAATCTAGGATGGATATGTGTGTGTGTGTATATATATACATAATTTCAAAATTAAATAATAATATTATTATTATTTAATAATGATATTATTATATAATATTTGTTTTACATTTAATTTATTTGATAAATTAAATATTTAAAACAAATAGAGATATTGTATCTCAGATTTGATTTTCGAATAAAGATGTGGTATCTCATATTTAATTGAGTTGAGATATAGTATCTCGATTTAATTAAATAGATATATATCATATCTCAGATTTGATTTTCGAATAAAGATGTGGTATCTCATATTTAATTGAGTTGAGATATAGTATCTCAGATTTAATTAAATAGATATATATCATATCCCAGATTTGATTTTCGAATAAAGATGTGGTATCTCATATTTAATTGAGTTGAGATATGGTATCTCATATTTAATTAAATAGATATATATATATATCATATCTCAGATTTGATTTATAGAAATAAATTAAATCAGCAGGCTTTTAATATGGATTAATTAAATAGATTAGATTAGATCTCATGGATGATTTAATTAAATTATTTAATCAAAATTCGAAATTCAAGGACTAATTGATATTAGTCTTGAATATTTTGATACGGCCCAATTAGGGTTTTAGAAACTCTATAAATAGATATTGATCTAAGTCGTATTATAAAGATGAACTAACAAGCCTCAAAAGAAGTCCTAGAGAGAAAAACGAGAGACACAAAGTAAGAAGGCGCTAGCACGCTGCCATACGTGTTGGAGAGCTGTTCAGTGTGGATACCGGTAGAGGGAGTGGATTCGTAGAGTCGGCTCCTAGAGATTGATCGAACAAGAAGGTGTTAGCCCACATGTTTGCAAAGGTGGAACAAGAAGGTGTTAGCCCACGTGTTTGCAAAGATCGAACAAGAAGGTGTTAGCCCACGTGTTTGCAAAGGTTGAACAAGAAGGTGTTAGCCCACGTGTTCGAGAAAGAACACATACCAGCTCGTATAGGTACGGTTTCTCTAACGAACCTTGATCTAAACGCCGTTGATAGATCCTCTTTATGGGATTCGTAAAATTAAAATGGATGAGATTCCTTCCGCTACGTGTACGGATCCCAACACATATTGTATATGAGTTTAACAGTTACTCTGGGGTTCAACTTTGAACTCCATCTTGTTTCAAAGATACAGATGTAAGGCGGTAAGCTGGTTGGACTATTGAAAAGGTAAGAGAATGGTGTGGAAGACTGAAGAAATAGGGGATGCCCTATCACTTTTTGCACTTTACATATTTGGGATGATTGTATATCATTTTTGGTAGTTTTTATTTTGGACAATTGTACCCTTAGCCCTACGAAGACTTTACTTTGACTATTGTACCTTTACCAGTATATTGTAAGTTGTCCAAACCGATCAGATGCTTTGTTGTGCACACTCTGATGTACATTAAAAGGAGTAAATAACAGAGGAAAGGTAATAAGTAAAAGAAATCCCTCTAACCCGCCACCCGAAAGGGCGAGGCCAGTGGGGGTGTAACAGTTTGAATAAGTAAAAGAACTCCCTCTAACCCGCCACCTGAAAGGGCGAGGCTGGTAGGGGTGTAACAGGAATTGAATACCGAGCTGGGTAATCAGATCCCGGTAGAAAAAGAAAAAAGGCGGGTTAGTTCCTTCCCCTTGGAGCAAATTGGTTCATCTGTATTGGGGGGCAAAGGCTATAGTTTTTGAGATTGTTGATGGTAAGCCCAACAACATCAGTCGCAGTCATATCGAACAGAGTGTTCAACACTTCATGGGTAACCCACAGATATTTGTCCGTTAAAACTCTCGGCGGACATGCAGAACCCGACTCCCTAGAGTGAGATTCTTCAGTATGGTGTGAAGAAGGCGAACCCATATATACCTATAACAGAGAAATAAAAATCAGAAAGCTGATGGCATACTTGAAACAAGGGAGCTACTACGTGAAGAAGAAAAAGTTGATAAACTGGGAGAATTTTCTGCACTGCGATGACCCTCACTACCAGAAGTCGGGATGGATTTGGGAATTAACTTATGACGGCAGGAGGCTAAAGTAGACTCGGCTAAAGAGTCACGGCCGCTTGCGATGAGTTGGGAGCTTAGAAAGGCACAATCAAAACACGGATCGACGAGTTTCTCTATGTGGGATCCCAGGGTAGCTTGGTGTATACCCTCTTGCCGGGAAATGTGTGATGCTAGGATAGAATTGCTTCTACCCCGGCTCTCAATTTTCGATGGTTGAGTATGGGACCCCAGGTTAAGTACGCTCTCACCCTGACTTCTAGTTTCACCCGGACTCTTAGTTTCTGGAGGCTAGGATCTTTTCCTACTCCCTCAGTACGTTGTCTGCGAAGCAATGCCGCTTGCTTCTCTTCTTCAGCAGGGGGAATACCCCAAAACTAGAACCGAGCTCCAAGAGGAACTGTTCGGCGTAACTCTTCTTCTTCTTCTGGAGTTATCTTATCCTTCTCCATTGTTAGTAGAAGTTTCACCCAAAGATATTGTGTTTAGTAACAGGGGGAAGAGATATAACGATATGGTTCTACGTTCGATAGGATGATTCTAGGTTGGATAGAAAAACTAAAAACATCATACAGATTCAAGGCACGACACTGGAAACTAAATAACAAGAATCAAGAACAAGGGTTCATATTCAGGAGATGAACCCAGAAATCGATATCTACCCAGAAACCTAGAAATCGAAGTGGCTGAAGATATAGACTAAGAACAAGATCAAAGCAACAACTAATTTAAGAACTTCAAAGCGAAAGCAAAAGAAGCAGGAAGAAATGGTGAAGGTACATGACTTTAGGAAGGTGTAAGAAACCCTAAGTGTGCGAACCGGAGGAGCTTGAGAAGACACATATCTTTGAAGAAAGTGAGAGGTTTCTTGGAAGAAAGAAAAAGCGACGATTGAGAAATAGTGAGAATGGAGGGAAATGTGAATATATGAACGTAACCGTTGAGATTACGAAGCGGAAGAGCCAAGGGCAAAAGAGGCAATTCACCCCAAAAAAGCAATGATGACATATGTGAGACGATGTGGGCATTAAATGCGCACGAATATCGAAGACGGCAAAAGGTGGCTGTAGTACGCAAAAGGTAGCGGTTTTACGCTATGACAATTGCAAGTATACATCTGTAAAGTTTTCGTAAAGGTATAAGCAAATCAAGTTCGTTCCTCTTCAGGATAATCTAGATTGGGGGAACCTGGTGCTAAAACCCGGAAACCCGGATGTTGATGCAAAAGAAATCCAAACAATCATGAACAGGAACAAATAGTTTCAAAGTGAATTAACCCAGATTATATATCTGGGGGCAATCCACAATCAGAACACAAATGGATCCAAAGTTTGGTAAAGCTCAGGTAAAAGCTAAATGGAAATCAAGAAATCAAGTAAGTTGAAACGACTCGGATGTGAGATCTGGGTTAAATAATAAACGCACCCCGGCAGCCCAGAGACCTTGGCTATCGGGCTGGGGTCTAACTGTTATGGACTCATATATGAAGCTCATTCAATGTATGGCCCAACAAGGGGAAATCTACGTGACACAGATATGGCAGCACAACACTTGGGCTTGGAGGCACAAAGGCCCATAAGTTCAAACCCTAACCCTACAAGTAAACTCTATAAATAAGAGGTAAACCCTAGAGGAATGAACACACTCTCTCAATTATTATTCTGCTATCACAGTGCACACACACCACCCCCTTTGGCTAACCCCTATTCGTGCACAGTGATCATAGGTATCTAGTTCATATCTAGGATAGGGTTATCTAATCCAATATCAACATACTAGTCCAACGGACTAAACATCTTTGTCAATTAAGACAGAACAGTCACATTATGAGAGATTGGCTCATTCTGTTAGACCTAACCAATGTTCGGTTTCTTGTCTTAATTCCTGGCTTTTATGTGGGTTAGTTTAGTTTTGAGGTCTTGTGTTTTAATTTGGATTTATTTATTTGTACTTTTCTTTGCATTGGGCTAATGTCCTTTGTAATATTAACTGTAACACCCCGGTTTTCACAACTGTTTTTATAGCGTTTTGATCAGAGTTTTGAGCGACAATTTTTTTTTCATAATAAAGAGTAACTGAATAACATTGCTAACAGTGTATCTGGCTGTTCATAAGGCCGTACATTCCTCCGAGTGTTTACATCTAACGCAAGTACAACAAAACTAAAGCGTCTCCATCTGATCTTCATGCTAGCTCCCTTCCTTGTCCTCGATCTACGTGGCCTGCTCGCTTCTCTCCTCGGCCCTCGGTCCTCCGGACCCTGAAGCTATAGCTCCGTTGAGGAACGTCGGCAATTCTGGCGGAAACGGCACGTTTTACTGAAAACAGCGAAACGTCCAACAGCGGCACGTCGGACAGCGTAACGGCAGCAGATCAAAGTTTCTGATGTCCCGTTGAAGACTTCTGCAGAAATTTTCCCAGAGCTTCTCTCTCTACTTTCTCCCTCTAGTTTTCGGCTAGGAGGAGTGGGAAATGGTGTGAAGAAAACTCAAGGGAGGACATGCCTATTTATAGAATTTCTAAGGGATATGTTTGGAATTTTTCACTTTGTTTTCAACCTTGGAAATTCAAACACAAAATGGTGTAAAATTCTTGACCATGGATGCCTCTTGGACGAATTGGAGAGTGATGTGGCTGCTTTGGAGTGGTTCAAAAATGGTGACTTGGGTTGCTTTAAAACCCGGTCTAATAGAATTTCCCCGATCGGTACCCGATTCGCGTGATTTCGGAGAAATCTCAAACTTCTGGATTTACAACTTTGAAAACATGTTCTCACTTACTAGAAATGTCCAAGTTAACCTAAATTTTGATTCCATATAGGGCTCCAACAGTCCAGTTGAAGTTTTCTCGAAAAACGTGTCCGAACGCGTCCGGGTTTGAACGCATTTCAAATCATTAACTTCTTCAGAAAAATCCACTGATTCCAAATATGTACATATAAATTCAAACTCATTCCTAGATGTTGAGTTAGAATTTATTTCCTTCATATCCAAAAATGTGCCTATCTGCATTTTTCCCTATTTCGTCTTATTAGGAAAATGCACAAACGACTTCAGAATTAACTTCCGTAAGAGTCTAACGGAAGATAAAATTCCACTGATCAATATTCTACCCTGACTTTGGAAATCCCATTCCTAGATCTCCAGATAGGATCCATTTCCTAAATTCTAAATTACTATTCATCATTTTTTACTTTAATTAATTATAATGTTAAAATAATAGCAACTTGCACAAATTTATTTTTCATTTCATTTTTATTATTATTATTTTCTTTTCTTTTTTTTTCTCTTTTTTTTTTCTTCCCTCTTTTTTTTTATTTCGTTTTTTTTAATTAATTATTTAATTAATTAAATAATTATTTTTTACATAATTTTTACAAGATTTTCCCATTGGTCAATACTTTGATTTAGGCTTAAAAAAAATACCTAAAATCAACTATTTTTCTCCAAAATTTCCAATTAATTAGTAAACATATTTTTACTAATTTTAAAACAAAAACCACTAATTTTAGGGTTTTACATAATTACCTGTGAATTTCCTTTACTTAAGCTTAAGTAATTAGCCAATAATTTCCTAATTACTTTCTTATCAATAGTTGATAATTTTCTTACTTAGGATGCTTCATTACCTCATAACTTCGTATTGACATTTTTGCTTTCATGTCTCTTGCATTATCTTAGCACCTACGAGGGTATTACGGTCATTTCCTTACTTTTTGAGTATTCTTCTACATTTTCTCCAAGTTTGTAACTTATTAAATTACCTAAATTAGGGACAATATCCTTCCCTATTTCAAATAGATTTTTACTTGCTTCTTTTATAGCTTTCACAATTTTCCTAAGTATTTATGTCCCTTAGGGGCATTTCCGTCATTTGGCACTTTGGCCCTTAGATTCTCTAATTTCCAAGAGATTTTCCTTTAAAAAATAAAATAATTATAACTTAATATTTGATATCTCATATTCACCTACTTTCTATAGGTATAATTTTACCAAATTATGATACGTATTTTTGGGGTATTACATTAACATGATCTTGTTAAAGCCCCATGTTTTTTATGTATTTTTTTTTTTACTTAGGTTTGAATAAACTTGTCTTCTTATGAAAAAAAAGTCAAACAATTAATAATATTCATCCCATTTTCAAATACGTAAGCTCTTTTTTTTTCGGTTGCCAATACGTAAGCTCTTTTATTCCCTAATAAAACTGCTTAAATGGAACCGGCCAAAAAGAAAATGCTTAAAGTGCTTTGAATTATGTGCCCAATTCTGGATGATGCAAGCAAGTACTGGCAGAAGGGTATGGCTGGCATAGGGGTGGAAATAGGCCAGGCCCCTATCAGGCGACCTACAGCCTGGCCTGTTTAGGGCCTAGTCAGGACTGGCATGTTTGTTAAAAAGGCTAGGCCAATGCCTATTTAAAGGCCTAAATGTGTAAATAGGTCAGGCCTATGTTATTAAGGCCTGGCCTGTAAGCCTTCCTTCTACCACCATTACAGGCTCAGGCCTATTTAGCCAAAGCCTAGCCTGGCCTGGCCTATTTCCATCCCTAGGCTGGCATATATAAAAACTTAATAGAAGTAATTATGTGCATATTTGATATATGGGGTTTAAATTTCTCTTGTTGCATGAGAAGAAGAAGATTCCTACACATACATGAAATGGTAGGACCCACATATATATATATAATGCTCATTATATATATATGTGGGTCCCATTATTTTATGTGTGTGTGACATGAGAAAACACTTCTCCTACAACATGAGAAGTGTTTTTACCTTGATATATATATATATATATATATATATATATATATATATATATATATATATATATATATATATATATATATATATATATATATATATCAAATATATATTAAGTTTATATGCGTTTTTAAATAATTTAATAATAGAAGAAAACTAAAGTGTATATTATAAATATTAAGTTGCATTATTTCTTATTAATGAAAAATTAATAGTAATCAATTATATATATATATATATATATATATATATATATATATATATATATATATATATATATATATATATATATATATATATATATATATATTATGTTTGGCCCATGCATTTATTTGCTTTCTTTCATTTAATAACGACTTACAAATAATATTTTGATTTGATATATTTAACTTATATTATTATTATTTTTGTATTTTTGAAAAGGGTAAAAAAGTAAAAATACCTTTTTATTTTCAAAATGTGCAGTTGACACCATAATCAAATATTGGGTACAAAGTTATATATACTTTTTAAAATAGAGCAAGAATGCCATCTCGTTAAATATCTATTACGTTTTCAAAATATACTTTTGTAAATGTGCAAAAAACCCATAATTTTTTTCAAAAAAATGATGCTAGCACTATAATCGAACCGTAGGACAGTGGCGGACGTAGGTATATGACTTGAGGGGCAAGTGCCCCCTTTAAAACGACGTGTTTTTTTTTTTAAAATTTTAATTTTAGGGTTAAATCCAAATACTAGAGAATCCTTTCACATCGCAGAATCAAATAGTCAGCTTCTCTGAATCAAATTTTCGCCATTTGTTTAATGCCTTGTATTGAAAAAGATGTATTTGATAGCATTGATAATAAGGCAACTACGATGAAATTCCAAAAAATATAGCTTAGAAGGATAACATTATAATTATTTTAATTGTAATATATTTTTGTTATTAAAATATATGTACTTGAACTTATTTAGTGCCCAACCTTGCTATTTTTAACAGCACTTTTGTTATTTCTAACCGTACTTAACCTTGTTTTTCCCTTTATATTCTTTTGTTTTTTCAATGTATTTTAAACTTTTTTAAGAAAAAAATTCGGACGCGCTGCCCCCGAACCCCCAAATCCCCCCGCAAATTACACCCCCCACCTTCCGTAAATTTCTGAATCCACCCCTGCCGTAGGTATAAAAGTCGCTATATCACATTAATCCTACATATTACCTTCTCTCTCTTCTTTATAATTACATCACTTCTAATTAATTATAATATATTTTAAGAAAGATTTTCTCTTTCTCTTCTCCTAATTTTCTTTCCACGTCCTTCAAAGAGTTCTCCACCGTCTTCATCAAGCCTATCTCCATCATCATTGGGTATTTATAATGTGCCAAATTATTTACACTCTGGCCTATCACAACACAACACCTCACTTAATCTTAATCCTAGTTGTTAGCTCCTCAGTCATTTATAAATATTTAACAATATGTTACGGTTCTTCACTAAAATCCATGAGTAAATATCCTTTCTGGTCTCTGACAAAAAACACGGATCCCATTTTGGTCCCTGACAAAAAAAATGGTCTTTTTAGTCTATAAAAAGGACGAATAAGGGTCGATTGGTGGACATTTTGATCCCTCACAAATTTCCAAAAGGTCCATTTTAGTCCCATAAAAAGGACGAATAATGGTCGGTTTTTTTGCCATGGACCAAAATAGGGTCCGTGTTTTTTTCAGGGACCAGAAAGGGTATTTACTCAAAATCCATTAAGTATTCTTTAATAAAAAAGAGTGGGAGTCTGGGGGAAATCAGATATAGAGTGGCAGGATTTTGAAAAAAAAAATCATTTGATGCAACTCTTTAAACCCATTCTTAAACGTTTTTTGAGCTTCTTTAGTAGGTCTCATACTCTTTTTTCTTTAAGTTTTGCTTTGGCATTGCACGTCTTTGTCCTCCACCACTCTCATGGGTCTTCTTCACTCATAGCTCCTTCATTTTGTGATTCTTACTCGTGTAAGTTTTCATTTTTTTCAATTAACGTTTTTTGTTTCATTTTATTTTTAATATAAGAGTAAATACCCTTTTCGGTCCCTGGAAAAAAACACGGGCCCCTTTTTGGTCCCTGGAAAAAAAAAAGTCATTTTTCGTCCTTTTTAGGGACTAAAAATGACTTTTTGGGAATTTGTGAGGGATTAAAATGTCTACAAAAAGGACCAAAAAGAACTAAAAGGGACCTTATTCGTATTTTTTATGGACTAAAAAGGATTTTTTTTCCAGGAACCAAAAAGGGGCCTGTGTTTTTTTCCAATGACCGAAATGGGTATTTACTCTTAATATAACAAGAATTTCCCAGTTGATGCTCAAGGTCTCCCGTCGAGATCATGATATCTAATCTAACGATGGCCATTTGTTTGAAGATTAAAAGAGAGAATAAAAACACAAGAGAAAGAAGTGAACACGGAAAAAATGATGAGATAAAATCTTGTTTTTTTAATTGTCGAGCATCTCACGTTCCCAAACTTTAGCTACCCATACTGTAGGTTGAAATTAGGTTTGTTGAATTAGGTTATGACATTTACTCAAGTTTTTATATTTTCCTACGTTTACTATATTTTGATTTTCAAAGTTATATTCCAATATTTGTTTGTTTTTATATTTGATTTTTTATATTCTTTTATTTATATTTATATTATCCTTTTGCAATTAAATGATATGTGAAAGGAAACCTTGGGTCGCACATATTCGTGACCCTTTACAACAAAGACATGGGAGAATACTGTGGATTTTTTTATTGGTTGATTTTCTTTTAGAATTCAAAACGTTATAGTTAAGATAATGTTTTATTATGAGAATGTTTAACTCTAATTTCTTTTAAATTGTATGATGTTGATCTATAATGTATTGAATTTTGAATCCTATAAATGTAATTTTTTATTTGATATTGTTATGTTGTTGTTATCTATGATTATATTGTGTCAAATATAAAAAATATTAATAGTAAAAATAAATAAAAACAAATAATAAAAATAACTATATAGAATAAAAAATAAAATCAATGCATTATGGTTATTAACAAATAACTGTTATATATGTCTTTAATATATTACAATTTGGAACCATTATTTATCTGTGCAGAGCACATATAGTGCTTGCATATATGACGATTCAGAACCTATGTTTGATAACAATTGTCATAAAAAGCATTTTTCTGTAAGAGTATATCAAAACTATTATGTCAACTAACGTTGACCATTTAACAAATATGACAACTATGAAAATAGTGTAAAAATATACTTCCTCCGGTCCTAATTATATGACATATTTATCCTATTTTTTAGAAATTAAGGAAAGAAGCTAAATTAATTAATTTTACTCATTTTTCCTAAAATGTTCTTATATAAATTTAAAATGACATAAATAAAAGTGAATCAATAGCTTCTTTCACATACCTCTCCAACCTATATTTTTTTTTCTATATATTATTTAATTGAAATAATGGTCTTACTATATATACATACATGTGTGTATATATATATATGTGTGTGTGTGTACATATATAAACACAAATATATATGCACGCGCGCGTGCACGCATATAAACACACACATATAAAGATGTATATGTATATATGTGTGTACATATACACACACTCACATATGTGTGTTTATATATATTTGTGTGTACACACACACATATATACATATACATCTTTGTATATATGTGTGTATTTTATATGTTCGCGTGCATGTGCATATATATGTGTAGATATATGTACATATATAAACACATTGTACAGACATATATACCTATATAGACACACACACGCACATATATATATCTAAAAATTTTACTGATTGGGAGAGTCTACACATCTACATACATATATTCACAAAAAATCAAATACACTTGTAAGAATAAAATAGGGGTATTTTAGGAAAAAAATTGATAAAAATTAGAATGTTGTCTTATAATTAGGATCAAAACCAACTTTAAAATGTTGTCTTATAATTAGGACCGGATGGAGTAATACACATGAAGTTTTCAAAATGGTATAAAAATACATATGAAGTTTCTAAAGGCATGATATTTTTTCACCATTTTGAAAACTTCATATGTATTTGTGTATCGTTTTCTTGACTTGTATACTTGCAAAATGGTCAAGATTAGTTAACTTAATAGATATGACATTATTGCATCATTTTGAAAATTTCACATGTAATTTTGCACCAACGAAAAATTTATCGTGCCATGACGAAATACTTTATATGTAGATTCGCATCTTAACCTTATATATATTCATGCAATTAGGAGACGGTTAATTATGAACGTAATCATTTTTAATCAACATCTACATTTGTTCTAATTAATAGATAATAAGGATATGGATTAATGATTATAATTAAATAAAAAATGTAAGAACTTGATATAAAAAGGGAAAAAGCCAAAAACAAAATATCATTTGAATTTCAAAATCTTATTACCCACAAGAGCAATGAAATTAACAAAAATAATAAAGCAATTGACAACTGATTTTATTGAGAAATCACTCATTTAAAATTTTGAAGCTCAAGTGGTATTTTTTTAGCATTTCCACCTAAAAAACTACTTACTAGCATATAATTAATCAAACTCGGGAATTAATTTTTCTTAATAATTATCAGCCGTAAGGTAGATGTGGCTGAAGTTTGAACATATCATCACAAAGGAAAACGTAATGGCTTTCTTCACTAGAGCACCAATCTACATCATCGCTTACGTCTTCTTCTTCCATCTCTATCATCATCATCTGGTCTCTTCTCAAGTCCTATTCACACACGCACACAGACACACACACATATATATATATTCACTATCACACTCAATCGCAATCTAAAATTCGAACCACGTATTAAGAAAGCAGAAGAGCAGAAGCAGATAAGATACTCTCATACAGCTGAACTTGATAAGATGGAATCAAGAGTTGAAGATATTGTGATTGTAGGAGCTGGAATTGCAGGCCTTACTACCTCCTTAGGACTTCACAGGTAGTACCTTCTAATTCTTATCTCTCTCTTGTGAAACTGCGAATTGCTCAATATATAGGTTTATTTTTTTTAATCTTTTTTGAGTAAAGTGTTAGGTTGATTTTGTTTTTAGTTTTTCACATTTCTCCTCTAAACAAAGGAAAAAATGATTCTTAAGTTCGGTTGAAGCCCATGAATCTTGACAGATTTTCTTAAAGAAAGCAGGTCATTTTCAGTGGATGCAACTCAGATATGCATAAGTCTTGAGATTTAAACAAAAGAAATTGAGTAAGTACCCAAAAAAAAAAAAATTGAAGTTTTGATTGATTCCCAAAACAAGTTCAAAAAAATCGTTTTAATTTTAATAAAATTCATGAAGAGTCTGAATAATTTATTTATTTTTAATTTCTTAATTATGTAAACTAGTGTTTTTTATTCATATAAAGTATAAACATGCAGGCTAGGCGTCCGAAGTTTGGTTTTAGAATCTTCAAATAATTTGAGAGTCACAGGATTTGCTCTCTCAATTTGGACAAATGCTTGGAAAGCTTTAGATGCTCTTGGCGTTGGCAACATCCTTCGTCAACAACACCTTCAGCTTCGTGGGTAATCTACACATAGATCGTTCAAACATGCATGTACATAACCAAGGAGTAATGATATTCACATTGGTCATAAATATAAAACATAATTTAGAAGTGAATGTTGGTTCTGAATATAAAGCACTTTTCTATTTTATTTCCTATATTTATCATGTTTTTTTTCTAAATTAAAATTTGTCTAACTTATAAACTATATATAATATAATATTACAAAGAAGTATTTAAGAGAGATCATATCACATATGCTGTAATTAAATAACTTATTTAATCTCTTCAAATGAAATAAATAGGTCTTATATTTAGGACCATATGAAATATTTGGACATCAAAAAATCAAATTAGTGATAGTTAGGTTTTTAACAATTTTTTATAAAATGAGTTGTGAATGCAAAATTAAGAGAATTATAAATTTATTAGGAGTCTCAATTGTAAATAAACCATTTGTGTTTCAAATGTAACTATCGCTTAATTAGCAACTAAGATTCATATTTGGGACTTTTTGGATTAATATTTGAAGAGTACGTACATATTTAATATGAATATAACGTACATATGTTGGATACTCCATTTAGTGAACAATCAATGGAGAAATAGAGTAACCTCCAATTTATACATATTCTTTTTTATGGCAACTCTATTTTTTTAAAAAAAATAATGTCTACCCATAATCTCTTCCAGTAACTCTGCTCATTCAATAATAAATTTGTAATTTTTCCTTTTCTGTTTTTTACACTTTTTTCCCATAGCTAATTTCGTTGAGACAAATTAAATAGAGAGGTCAGCAGGTAATTAAATAATAAGAAATGAAATGTTTTGCTGGTACTCATTAAGAGCTTGAAACTAAACATTTTGTTTGGGATTGGATTGCAGAAATGTGACTACTTCTTTGATCACGGGACAACAAACATCATCAACCGCTCTCGCTAATGCCACTGGAAAACAGTAAGTATAATATATAAGTGAAGATTCTATATTCCCATTATAATCTTTGCTATCATCATGATTCATGAACATACTACCATTTCACCACAAACTATACAGGATCGGAGAAGTATATACATATGGATATAGATGTAAAAATAGATATAAAAGCAAAGCGACTACAACACTCATTTCGATCCTAAAAATAAGACATAGTTAACTTTTTTGCAGAGATTAAGGAAGCTAAATAAATTACTTTAGAGTATTTTTTCTTTTTTTTTTCTCCAAATTAATAATAAACTGATATATAATATAAGGATACACAACATATGATATGATTAAGCAACTTATTTAGCTTCTTTAATCTTCCCAAAAAAAGTCAACTCTGCCTTATATTCAGAATTGGAGGAAGTATTGTGGTTCTCTTGAATTTCATGCTTTTGAAAAAATTTCCTTCTGAAACACCATATTTTTGCATTATGAAACCATGGTTTTGTCATAATAATCACATTTTCCATATTAATGGGTGTTTGGGTATTTTTCTTCGAAACCATGCTTTATCTTAAAAAAGTGCTTCTTATTTTTTTAATTTCAACCAAACACACATGGTGCAGTGGGGCCCATGAAGTTCGTTGTATCAGACGGCAGTTACTATTGGAAGCCCTTGCCAATGAGCTACCAAGTGGCACCATAAGGTTCTCTTCAAAGGTGGTAGCAATTGAGGAATCTGGCTTCACTAAGCTTGTTCATCTTGCTGATGGAACTGTCATAAGAACCAAGGTAAACACTATGTTCATTACCAACAAACAAGGCCTTAAACCTCAACAACATACATTAATATCATTGTTCATGAGATCAGGTACTGATTGGGAGTGATGGAGTGAACTCAGTAGTAGCAAAGTGGCTTGGCTTGAACAAAGCTGCCTTCTCGGGAAGATTATCAATCAGGGGGTGCATTACATTAACAAGTGGTCACAACCTTGAACCTAAGTTCATGCAGTTCTTTGGAGAAGGTTGTAGAAATGGTTTTATTCCCTGTGATGACAAGACAATTTATTGGTTCTATACTTGTAGTTCCACTGAACAAGGTGAATACTCTGCGACTCGTAACAATACACTATTATTATTCCTCTAAACATGTGATAAATTCATTCTCTATTTCTTTAGTATATAAGATTCCATGGAATAAAACAATGAGAAAATTGAGGGGAATCCTTGTTAAAATTTTTATTGGTGAGGATGACTAGAGATTTTTTTATAGACATAAAGCAATGTTTCTCTGTAAAATTTGTACACATCGCAGAACAACGTTACTCTGACTTAGGTCCTTCTTAGCAAAAAAACTTTCAGCGGAGGACTTTTCTCCAATTTCCCCTAAAACAATATATACCATGTCACAACATATTGGTATTCAAGATTTCTTATTTATGCATGTATCTTGCAACTTGACAGTGATATATGCCAAAATAAAAGGGAAGATATGCCAAATCCCTCTTGAAATTTTTGTTTCTAGATACTGCACATATGATTTATGCATAAATTTAAGCAAAGCTTGGAGCTTATTAAGTTTATGTCAATAAATGCAAGTGTAATACAAGCTCATCCCTTGACTTCCCTTGCAGAAAAGAAGCTAGAAGAGAACCCAGCTAAATTGAAGCAATTTGTATTAGAGAAGCTAGAGAATATGCCAGGTGATGTTAAAGCCTTCATAGAAAACACTGATTTGGATCATATCTTATCAGCTCCATTGAGATACAGACATCCATGGGAGCTAGTGTTTGGAAATATCAATAAAGGCAATGTATGTGTTGCTGGAGATGCATTCCACCCTATGACCCCTGATCTTGGCCAAGGTGGTTGTTGTGCTTTAGAAGATGGGGTTGTTTTAGCTCGGTGTCTCGGCGAGGTCTTCTGTAGAAAATCCGGGGGAGATATTAGAAACAACAAGGGAGAAGAAGAGGAAGAGGAACAATATAAGAGGATTGAGGCTAGCTTGAAGAAATATGCTAATGAGAGAAGATGGAGAAGCATGAATGTCATATTTGCAGCTTATGTGACAGGAATAATTCAGCAGGGTGAATCCAAATTGGTCTCCTTTTTCAGAGACAAGTTTTTGGCTGCTTTCCTAGCTGGTATTCTATTGAAGATAGCTGATTTTGATTGTGGAAAGCTGAGAAACTCTTAGATGGAATGATTTAGATCCTCTAAAGTTGATTATATGTGTTGTTGAAGTCCAACACAATGTACTGGTACATCAACCCACAAGTCCTCAATTTTAAAGGATCTGAGTGGATTTAAAGATAAATCTATGGAAAGTTTGAATTATTAATGGATCCAGCAATGATAATGTAAAATGGTCATTCAAAAGCTTGCTTCTTGACAAGATCATATGGTTATATATATGTGATGTTGGTTTTCCTCCTTTTATATGCCCACTTTATAGGCAATAAATTAATCAATATTATATGCAGGCTTGTTAGAGCTGCTTTGATATTTTTCTGGCTTTGGTATTTTTTTTGGCCTGTTAGAGTGAGACTAGCATAATAAAGTATTTTTTATCATCCTTTGATCTAGAATATGTTTCACTCAATGATTCTTTTTTGTTGTTGTTGTTGATGCCCTGTTTCTCTATTATTATAATAGGAAAAGTTGTAGAGAATCGGAGCAAATGTCTTTATTAGCAAAGAAAGCGTTCAAGTCTAACTATCGAACAATTGCTTTTGGCTTTATATAGGGTCTAAAGGATGAAATATCAAACCACAATTATTCAAAATATATAAAAGACAATATTAAAAGGATAATTAGCAAAGTCTAACGAAAACTTATCGAGGCAATACTTGAAGCTATTTAAAATATAACGAAAGCATATAAACTATTTAGTCATAATTAAATCTTTATTTTCTTGTTTTTAAAAAAATATCATTTTATATATTTATCTTCAATCCCTAATTTACAAACATTGAATTTTTTTTTTAATAAAAATGTGGTAATTGGAGGCGTATTTCAATGGCTTTCACTCTACGGGTCAGTTTCTCTCCCCTTCCATATTCTACCCATCCTCATCATCCTCCATCCCGGCCGTCAAAATCTTAATCTAAGGGGCCGATTTATTTTTGAAAAAACCGCGGTCGGGATGGAGGATGAGAGGGATGGGCGAAATATGGAAGGTGAGGGTATCTCCTTCCGCCTACACTTATGGTATGTTCGGTTTGAGGGGAGGGAGGACATTTACCAAATTGTCATTAATGAAAAGAAAAAAGGTTTTTTTGTTAAGAGTATAGTTATGGAATATTGGAAATTTTCCATGAACAATTTAGTCTAAATAAGGTAAAAAAATTCTCTCTCCTCCTCTCCCTCCCCTCGCTCCCTTCAAATCAAATATACTTTAGTGTCTCGAAAAGGATACTTGTGTCTAGCGCGGAAAAAAAAAAAAAAAAAAACATTGATCCTTCACATTAACCATGTTGCTGCCACCATGGATGATGTTGCAGAGAAACAAGATTACCGCAAGCATCAATTGCACCAAAAGCAGTGTAGAGTGAAGGAAGGAGATACTCTCACCTTCCATATTCTGCCCATCCCCCTCATCCTCCATCTTAACCATCAAAATCTTGATCCAAGAGGCTATATTTATTTTTGACAAAACCGCATGCGGTAAAACCCATTTAAGCATTTTCTTTTTTGGTTGGTTCCATTTAAGCAGTTTTATTAGGGAATAAAAACAGTTTACGATACGTATTTGAAAACACATGTATTTACAACAAAAAGTCCCTTGGGACTTCTCTCGTAATTTAGTGATTTTAAGGGACTTTTTGTAATTTTTTCGGCCCTTGGGACTTACGCGTAATTTTCCTTTTTTTTATGTATTTTTCTTACTTAGGTTTGAATAAATTTGTCCTCTTATGAAAAAAAAAAGTCAAACAATTAATAATATTGTTCCCATTTTCAAATACATAAACTGTTTTTATTCCCTAATAAAACTGCTTAAATGGAACTCCGTAATACCCTAAAAATCACACTTAGGGTAAATATCATAAATTAGGAAATAATACCTATTAAAAATAGGTGAATATGTGGTCTCAAAGAATATGTTGAATTTATCTAATTTTCTAAAGGAAATTTCTTGGAAATTAGGGAAAAAATATAATAATGTGCCAAAATGACCAAAATGCCCCTACGGAGCATATAATGACTTAGAGAAATTATGAAAAATCCTAAGAGACAGGTAAAATAATTATCAAAATTGAGAGAATATATTTTCTCTAATTTTGGTAATTTAATAAATTATAAGCTTGGAAGAATTGTAAAATAACAATTATAAAAGTATTTGGAGATCATAACTAACTCCATAATTGTTGGTATTTTACATGAGAGCATAAAATATCAATATAAGTAAAATAGTTGAGAGATAATGTTTAATACTAATTAAGAAAATTGTCGACAATTAGTAAGGGATTAATTAAATAATTGTTGGCTAATTATTTAGGCATAAGAAAATGAGATACTCAAAGTTAATGATATAAAACTCTAAATTGAAGATTAGTGACCAATAAAGGGTCAAGATTAGTATGGGAATAATTACTAAATAAGTAAGCATGATTAAGAGAAATATAAGATGAAATATACTCCAAAGCCTACTTAATCATAGAGATAATCCTTTTGAAATTAAGAAACCAATGGGAGAGATTCTATCTAATTAATATAAGATAAAATAATATAAGATAATTGAAAAACTAAACTAAAAAGCAAGAGGGGGGCATGTTCGGTTTTGAAAAGAGGTAGAAGAGGAATGAATTTGTTAAATAATAAGCAAAGTCCACATGATAAAGCAAGCACATGGAGCAATTAATGTTGGAAGAGGATAAGGTCATTAAAGCAAAGTTTGAAAAAACAAAACTTGTGGGGAAAGGGTGTTGGCCGAAAATCAAAAGAAAATAGGAGAGGAAAAATTGTTAAAAGAATTATGTATGTGAAGAGTAATTATGTGGAAAAGTCAAACAAAAAACTCTAGCCAATTACACTAGTGGAAAAAGGCTTTTAAGACCGGACAAAAAAGGTACATTAGGACCGGAACCATGAGCGATCTTGTTCCGGGCGGTATTAAAAGTCGACCTTTAAGACCGGACTTTTACACGGTCTTAAAGATTTTCTTTAAGACAGGACATTTTAAACCTTCTGGTCTTAAAAGTCGTACTAAATAAATATCGACCGCTCTTAAAAGATCCATATATTAAGACCAGGACAAATATCAATCCGGTCCTAAAGATAGAGGACTCTAAGACCGGAGGACTAATTACCCTGGCCTTAAAAGACCGACTTTCAAGACCGAATTTTTCAATGGACCGGTCTTAAAAGACCAACTTTTAAGACCGGCTTAACACCTTTAAGAGCGGTGTTATATATACATCCGGTCTTAATATTTGAACATTTAAGAGCGTATTTTTATTTGCGGTCTAAATTTTCCCGTATTTTTCCCTGTTCTGTTCTTCCCGATCAATATATATACACAAATCCACCATCCAAAACAGCACATAAAAATCGATATACTTTAAGCTACAAGCTATGAACATGAATAAATTGAATTGGGAAAAAGAATACAAATATTATCCACCATGAGTTATATGGCCTCTTAATTAAGTCTAAAACAACTAAAGTAATTTATACAATAAGCTAACATATAACTAATTACAAAGGCAATGAGTTACAATACATGCAAGACGTAATTCAACATACAAATGTAGTCCAATATATTATTCACCATGCCTTCATTTGATTCCCACCCAACAACGTAACATGCATCCTCTTTTATAACATGCCCCTTTGAAACAGATCCTGCCACAAAAACAAAACAAGAACAAATTCATATTCAATGATGACATTGTTTAATTAAGAACATAGACAGCATATAATAATAGTTAAAACCTTAAAGTTTTCTAAGAATTCTGCATATGAATATTAATTACCTTATGAATTGACACTTTTATAAAGTGATATCCTCCCATATCCCTTCTTGATGATCATTTCTTATGCCGGGTTCATTATCCGCTTCATCTTCTTCGTTCATGTCCGGTAGACCCCTTGTAAAAGGAGTACTCTCAGAAGATCACCATGAAAGACTTGGCTATCACCCAAGAGGGGGTGAATTGGGTGTTTGATTAAAAACTTAGAACTTTAAGAACTTTTCTTCACTTGCCGGAAATAGTTTGAATGTCAATAATAATTTATAAAGTGGTAAGCAATCATTCAAACATATATCTTTGGAATGTAAGAGATAAGGGAAGAGAATATGCAAACGGTGATTTATCTTGGTTCGGCCCAATCCTTGACCTACGTCCAGTCCCAAGCTCTACTTGAGAATTTCAATCCACTATCTTCTTTCAACTTGATTACACGTTATGTACTTGAAGTAAACCCCTTACTAGGATTGACTCCCTTACAAACGTAATCAATACACTGTTTGATTACACACTCTGCACTCGAAGTAATCCTCTCACTAGGATTCACTCCTTACAAGTCGTAATCAACACAATGTGTTTCCCACTCAAGATCACCCAATCTTGAGTAACTCACGAATATAAAGATAGGATGTTTACAATGAATCTTCTCTCTCGAAGTGTATGGATGAACACTGAAGTACAATACAAAACATTTCACTCTCTATGATATATAGACATTGAAAAAGCAGAGTAAATGATATAAAGATCGAGTATTAGCATGTTGAAGATGTAAGCTTGTTCTCTGCGTGTTCTTGTTATCTTTGAAGGTTTGTATGCAGCTCTATATATAGCGGCAAATCTTCATATGACCGTTGCTTCTCAATTCGAATTCTCATCATTCGAAATTCTAGTCATTGTGGAATATAGCCGTTAGGTCATTATGTTTCCAGATATTCGGATGATTGCTCCTCCTGTTTGACGCGTGAGATTAATGCTTTTGATTCTTTCAGTCATCATCGACTTGCTTTTAATTGACTTTAAAGCAAATTCAAATCTGTCATAATAGAAACTTTGAATGATGAATCCGTTGGGGCTTCTATTTCATCTTCTGAATGCCTGAACGTATTGGAGAAGCATTACACTTGAGCATTTGTCCAAGTTCCTCATTCAAATCTGTCATCGCTCCATTTCGGAAATGTGCGGCAAGTTCATCTTCACAAATCATCATTTCTTGATTTGCTTCTAATCCTTCATTTTAATCACTCCGTAACTTATACATAAATGATATAAATAATGTTAAGAAGAAGTATAAGTTATTGGGTAATCATCTGGATGAGAAATGAGACTTTCGAATGATGTTTTTCCGCATCGGAGACATGAACTCGAGCTTGGTTGAGTAGACTCGAGTTTGCCGGGTATTTTGAATGTCAAGTTCGGGTGCAAACCGAGAGGTTTTAAAGCAAACTCTAGAGTTTGCAACATTTTTAGGATCTAGGCTCGAGCCCATACTTGTAGGCTTGAGTTTGGTTCTCTTCAAAAACATATTTTGCTCTCTGTCTTGTCTAAACTCGAGGGTGTAACTTATAGGCTCGAGTTTGGATGATTTTCGTGACTGGTAGCTCTCGTAACCCGCGAACTCGAGCTTGTCAACTAATAGGCTCGAGTTTGCCTTGTCCAGACACCGAAATGTTGAAGACACTACGAGGCTCGAGTTTGCTAATTATGGGCTCGAGTTTGGAGTTCCAAACTGAGGTTTGAGTTCTAAGCTCGAGTTTGACTTGTCCGAGGCGCGGAGTTGCGAGGACATTACAGCTCGAGTTTGCAAGTTATGAACTCGAGTTTGCTCATCCCGGAACTGATTTTTGATGGTTTAAACTCGAATTGATCCGTTCCGGCTTCCATATGATCTTGGATACTTCTAGCATCAATATAAGAACTTCAATAAAGATATTCCATTGCATTGCAAGTTCTTCCTTCTTCAATTTCTTCTCTCCTTCTAGATTATCCCCCAAAATCATTTGATAACCTCTTGCTTCCTTAATATTATGATATTCCCATTATATTGTGCAAGAGCTTCTTTCTTCAATCAACATTCTCCATCATAAAACTTTGCATCTACTTTAAATATAATAATTAGTCAAAGTAAAAGATAAATGTAGTATGCAACCTTTTTGCTATTAAGAATGACATCTATATAAGACATCATCAAAACTAATCAAAACCAACATTCTCCCCTTTTTGATGATGGCAAATACTTTAAGAAAAATATGTATGAATATGAAAAACTAATAGACCCAGCATATTTTTATTTTTCTTGCCATTCTCTCCCCTTATTTGTCATTAGCAAAAGTTGAGTTTAAAGAAGAGATACTTGTAGAGAGACAAATAGGAAAGCAAATTAGAAAGAATCAAAGAATTGATTTTCTCTCCCCAATTTGAAATTGTTTTCATTCTAAATATTATGCAATTTGGGATGTTGTTATGAAAACAAGTTTGATGGAGTTTGGAGAGGTTTTCAAAAACATCTTTGACAATTAAAGCATATAAATACCAAACATGTGCAAAGTTTCTAATGAATATAAAAGATAGAGATTAGAAATGCTCATGTTGATTTTGCAAATTAATGATTGATCGATGAGGTCCATTTGTTTGCTTTGTATGAGATCATTTCCATCCTTCTCCTTTCATTCATAGAACTCTTCGCGAACATGTCACTGGCTTTAAGAATTTTTCTTCTTTTTTGTGGAGCATATCACAACTTCAGGTGTGATTAAGACATCTTTCATCAATGTAATAGTTTTTCCTTGTAGTATGTTGAGGAATGTCCTAACACATAACAGAATCTCCTGCTACAAATTGAACACTTTCTTTTCCAAAGAGATTTGTTAGTGCAATATGATATCGAAATATCCCTTGATATTTTCAAATTAAGATAACCAATTCATCATCAAAACTAATACGGCATAGTAGATGTAGATGAGAATACTTAAAGGATTTTCTCAAATAAAGGAGATGAGCTTTTAAGATATAAAACACATGTGAATGTGAAGCTCCCCTTAATGAATGCATGTAAGTTTGATTAATGAGCATAGAAAATTTTATCCATAATGATAAGCATTTCTCAAATCATAGTTCATGAATGAAATCAGATTTTTCAATAATGATAGTGAACTATGAAGATTGTTTCAAATCTTGAATGTTCTTTCAAATCATGATAATGAATTATGAAATCAAAATTTTGATGAATGAAAGAGTCATTTTTGAAACATGCTTGAAAATAATGCTCACTTTAAACATGGTGGAAGTCAACATGTTTAATGAATAAATCAGAATGCTTCAAGATTAAGAGAACATGTGAAACATTGAAGTTTACATGTAGAAGAATTTTTCAAGAGCAAAAGTCATGAAGATAAAGCATTATCGAAACATGCTTAGCACAATAGGAATGTATGAGCACAATGACTTTGCTATTGACCAAAAGATAATCTTGCATCTTAGGATTAGAAGAGTATGAATGCTCAAGGCAAGACTATGAATACAGTTACTCAAAATAAGGATTGAAGACAAATGCTGATGTATTTGAGCAACTAAGTGAATGCTAGGATTCATGAATGATGAATCACAAACTCATTAGTTCAAATGACTAGAGTTCCAGAATATTATCCTAGTAAGTTATTCCTTTAATGGTTAATGCATTAAGATTCAATACGTTAATGAACATTAAAAAAAAACTTGGAATAACTTGGCCAATAACAGTTTCACAAATTGAGTTCTTTTCTTGAAGATAAGCTTGAAACTCATGTATGGATAACTTATTAGACATGAAGTCCAACTAGTTAGAGAATTAAACAAGGAGGTTCAAGCAACACATTGAATATCAAAGATCAATATGTGAATGATAGGGAAGAGTCAACTAGACAAGTTTGAAGCATATCCAACATTCAAAATACAATATTAACTTCCAATTTTTGAAACATCATTTGAATGCAATCAAAGTATGGATATGTTTTCAAAACATTGGTTTGCACTTTCACAAGACATGTATATGCATTTTCACGAGAATGAGTGAATTGAAATCCAAACAAAACAGTGTGACTTGTACATTTCAAAACAAATATGAACTAATAAAGTTATGCACAAATTTCACTTGTTTGATCATCAAAAAAAAAACTCACTAACAAATTGATTAAATCAAGTTAGGAACATTAGTGATTGGTGATATGGAATATAAAGATCAAACATTAAGATTTTACAAATTTCGAGCAAGATCATTTCAAAAACAAAGTTGACTCAAACTGTAATTTGGAGAGGCAAACTCGGAGTTTATATGTAAACTCGGAGTTTATATGTAAACTCGGAGTTTATATGTAAACTCGGAGTTTAGCGTAAACTCGAGTTTGGTGCAAACTCGGAGTTTAGTGTAAACTCGGAGTTTGTTAATTATGGCAGCTTTTGTGAAGAGCAAACTGCGGAGTAAAATTGTAAACTCTAGAGTTTGTTATTTTTAAACGTCGAGTTAAGCTTCGGAAGAGCAAACTCTAGAGTTTAAATGTAAACTCGGAGTTTGTTATTTTTTAAAGGGGCGAACTCGAGTTCATGAAAAACAGGCTCGAGTTCGTATCACCGTAGAGCATTTATCGCGAAAGCCATCTCAAATCAAACTTCACAAAATTGGCAAACTCGAGTCCATTGGTGAGCAGGCTCGAGTTTGACACTATTCATGCCAAAATAAATTAGTTGTTTAAAAACGTGAACTGGAGCATAAACACAAACTCTGGAGTTTGTAAAATAATTTTTCTCATTTTCAAAGACCAGAGTTTAGAGATTCGGGCTCGAGTTTACATGTTTTGTAAATTCTTTTTATTTCTCAAACCACAGAGTAAACTCTACACAAAAATTTAGGCTAGAGTTTAGAAATTTAGGCTCGAGTTTGACACTATTCATGTCAAAACAAAATTAAGCATTTTAGCGAGAACTTGAGGTTTAAATATAAACTCTAGAGTAAACTCTGGAGTTTGGTGCAAACTCTGGAGTTTAGCGTAAACTCTAGAGTTTGGTGTAAACTCTGGAGTTTAGCGTAAAATAACTTTACTCAATTTAAAGTTCAGACTCGAGTTTAAATTCTTAGGCTCGAGTTTGAGTTTTGGAATAGTGGCAAACCAGAGGTTTAAAAGAAAACTCTAGAGTTTGCGAAAATAAAAAAAATTGGAAGCTCTCTGCCAAGGGCAAACTCTACACAAAACTCTGGAGTTTAAACAAACTCTACACAAAACTCTGGAGTTTAAACAAACTCTACACAAAACTCTGGAGTTTAAACAAACTCTACACAAAAATCTGGAGTTTAAAGAAATGGTTTTCAATTGGGAAACTTTCCCGCCAGAGGCAAACTCGAGCTTGCATCTGCAGGCTCGAGCTTACATACTTGTAAACTCTTTTAACTCATTTTTTGGAGGATTCAAGCTAGAGTTTGCATTTCTAAACTGGATTTTGGCTTTGACAGAAAAATTCTAATTGAAATTGAATCAGTTTAAAATCTTTTAACTTAACCAAAGACAAACCAAGAATGAATTTAAATATAATCATAGTAAGAGGCAAGAATTAGATATCACCGTAATTCCTCTTGTCCTCATAGAAGCTTGCTTGGTTGAGATGGATTGATGTAGATAACTCCTTTTCCAATGTTCACCATCAACATCCAGCATAGCTTGTTTAGCTTTCTCAAGACTTGGATCATTTCTCTATGTTGCATCTTTGAGAAGCTTTCCTTGATCCCATTTGTTCTTCATATGTCTTTCCATGGGTATCTGTAAAGTTCTCTCAGAAAATGTAGACTTCAAGAGTCTTCTATTTGATACTTGAGAGATTCTCCTCTTCTTGTTCTCCTCAAGATAGTTGAATGGTACTCTATGGTGGTTTGTTCTTGAGGTAGAAGATACTCTTCTTGCTTGTATCCATTGCTTCTTATGATTTGACCATGTAGTTCCAAAGAATGGCTTTTCCACAAGTTCTCCTTGCTGATATGAGTTTCCTTGTAGGTTCATGAGAAACTATTGGATTCTTCTTCATCTTCTCAGTTCCCTTATGTCCATTGATTTTCAAATGGTCCTGTATACATGGAGCACAAGATGGACATTTTGGTACCCATTTATACTTGGGTCCTTGATGTTATTAGTAGTGGACCTTACTTGTCTTTTAGGAACCCAAACAGATTTATTTCTCACATTATAATTTCTCCTAATATAGCATGTATGAGAGATATGTCCAGATTTACCACAATAATTGCAAACAATAGAATGATGTTTATTATAAACAGTTTTGCAAGAATTGTGCTGGTCTAGAGGATGCAATGTCAAATGGCCCATATCTGTATATTCTTTCTTCCCACATGATTTTCCAGCATGATTTTCGAAAACATGTTTGTTTTTCAAAATAGAATCAGTAAATGGTTGCAGAACAATTTTATGCGAGATGTTTAGAATCATTTTTCTTAACTACACAAGAAGAATTGGAATTGTTTACCACATGTGCATCTTGAACTCTAGATAATGATTGATCATAATCTTCCATGAGTTCTTCACGGGAATCCTCTTCGTCTTGTTCTTTTCTTGACTGGATTATGGAAGCGTTTCTTGAATTCAATGATTTCCCTTCTTCATTCTCCGTTGTTCATCAATCATAGATGTAAAACATATAGTCTTAGATGAACTGTCAACACTTTCAACTTCAACACAATTGTTAGATGTATAAATAGAATCAAGAGCATCCCAAATTTCTTTAGCACTAGAGCAACATTTGATTTTCTCAAAATCTTTTTCGATTAAAGACCTATATAATATGTTCATTGCTCTAATGTTCAATGAAAACATTTTCATATCTGTTTCGTCCAATCCTTTCTTGGAGTAAAGTCAAAAACATTTGTAAAGACTTTCCACATATCAAAATCAGTTGCTTTGATAAAACTAGTCATTCTAGCTTTCCAAAACCAAAAATCAATATCTTTGAAAAGTGGTGGAATGGTAAAGTCAAAACCTTTCAAAACGAGCAGCACCCAAAATTAGCCATTTGATAACTCTTGAGACTCGTTAAGTCCTTTAAACAAGAGCCTAGCTCGATACCAAATGAAAGACTTGGCTATCACCCAAGAGGGGGTGAATTGGGTGTTTGATTAAAAACTTAGAACTTTAAGAACTTTTCTTCACTTGTTTGGAAATAGTTTGAATGTCAATAATAATTTATAAAGTGATAAGCAATCATTCAAACATATATCTTGGAATGTAAGAGATAAGGGAAGAGAATATGCAAACGGTGGTTTATACTGGTTCGGCCCAATCCTTGACCTACGTCCAAATTCCCAAGCTCTACTTGAGAATTTCAATCCACTATCTTCTTTCAACTTGATTATGAAAACGAAAGGAAATCACCAAGAGGGGGTGAATTGGGGATTTTAAAACTTTATAATAACGTTGTACCCAAGTCAAGCTAAACGTAAAGAGATAGGGAAGAAGAGCTTGACACGAAAGTTTATCCTGGTTCGGTCTAAATTCTTGACCTACGTCCAGTCCCAGATTCTCCGGGTTTTTCTACTATCACTTTAACTCGTATACACACTCGTACTCAAGGATTATCCTCTCTCTAGGGATACACTCCCCTTACAAGTTGTACTCGAAATCCCAATCTCCAAGTCCCCTTGACTTGAGATCTTTACAATGAATGAATAATTTGAATATAATCTCTCTCACGAGAAGGTAATGATAAACACCGAGGCTCTTTGTATATCAAAATACAATACGAAAAGAAAAGCTGAATGTATAAGAATTCTTGAGCTTGCTTTTCGTTTTGTTTGATCTTTCGGTGGTTCTTCTAAGTTTGTAATCAGCTCTTTATATAGTGGAGAGTTGCAATGTGACCGTTACTTCTCAACTTAGTATGTTCTTCAATTGAAATTCAGTTTGATGAGGATTATAGCCGTTGGGTCCTGATCTTGGTGATTCAATTCTGGACGCGTTGAAATCATTCTTCCGATTCTTCGCGTTAATGATTCGCTTGATCGATTTTAATACCGAAACATTCTCAATATAGAGTAGTTAAATACGTTTGAATACACTAAATAAATGCCATCAATTCGTATAAACATGGTAAGTTTGCAGTTCAAAAGAATCGAATGAAATCGTAAACGATCAAATTCGCTTCCGTCTTAAACTCGAGTTCTCTAAGTCGGGCTCGAGTTCGTCAAAGCTTTTAGAGTATCCGGTTTATCTTCGAGATAGCAAACTCTGGAGTTTGATGTAAACTCTGGAGTTTGTATTCTGTTTCACCATGTGAACTCGAGTTCACTAAGGTAGGCTCGAGTTCGAATATTCTCTAAGCTCTTTGTCGAATGAACACAGGAGTAATATTTCTCAAGTTAAGCGTGCTCGAGTCCATTAGTGTTTAGGCTCGAGTTTAACACTATTCATGCCTAAGAGTTTTGGTGCTCGATTAGAGTGGTGGAGCATGAGTATAAACTCGGAGTTTGTACACTTGCTTTTCTTTCTTCGGATGAAGGGCTCGAGTTCATTATTCTTAGGCTCGAGTTCAGCGATATTTATTCTATGACTTATTGAAGTGAACTCGGAGGTTTGTGCTTAAACTCGGAGTTTGCAAAGAAGGGAAAGCTTGGGAGCTCTCTGCAAGGGAAAACTCGAGCTTGTAATAACTGTGCTCGAGTTTACCTATTTTGTAAACTCTTCTTCGTTTGTCAAACCATAGAGTAAACTCTACACAAAAGCATTAGGCTTGAGTCCATATACTTGGGCTCGAGTGTTCATTAAACTATAGCCATAGAAACAAGTGAACTCTACTCAACAAGGATAAACTCGGAGTTTAAAGAGATTCAATTTAATCGAAAACTTCCGCCATGGGAAAACTCGAGCTTGTCTATACAGGCTCGAGTTTACTTGTTTTCGTAAACTCTTTATTTATATCATGAGGGTTTAGGCTCGAGTCTATTTACTCAGGCTCGAGTTCGTTATGCTGAAAATATCCGAAGAGCTCTCTGTTTGCAGAGAACTCGAGTTTGCTTAGTCAGGCTCGAGTTTTGCGGTGACAGAGTGATATTGACTCTTTTGTCATTTTAAAAGCATTAGTACATGTTTACAATTGTTATTAATCATCAAAACATATAGAGAACTAACATTCTCCCCCTTTTTGATGATGACAACATTTGTAAACAATTAACTCCTTTAAAAACACTGTTTTGATCATTTGAAATCATTGAAGCAAAAGTGTTCAGTGTAAATGCACCAGAATCAGATTTTAACCTTTAAATCAGAGTTAGCAGCTTTAACATAAATCAAAACACATATTGTCATTGCATAAGCTAAAACATTCAATGGTTTACAAAATGACATTTAGAGTTTCAAGCATACATATATCTAAACAAAAAGACAGCTGCTTGACAACTTGACTTCTCTTTCTTTACTTCAACTCTTCTCCCCCTTTGGCATCATCGAAAAGTGGAGGATGAGTTGAGATAGAGGAGGACTGAAGAGGCGGATCATGGGTAGATGGTTCAGGGGCTATGGATGTTGGGATTGGTTCAGAAGAGGGTGGAGGTGCCGAGAGCTAGGTCCACTGAATGGATGGACTGATTTGCTAAGATTTTGTCCATTTTGTCATGGAGGTGGACATAGACACCAAGAGAGGGAGATGCTGACTGAGTGATCTCCAATTTTATCCCCGAGACCTTGCACTTTATCTTTGATAATCTCATGTTCAAGAATGAGATCTTCTTGTGCATCAGAGAACTCCTCATATCCTTTCTTGACTGTGGTGAAACCAGATTCGATCTTGGAAGAAAGATCAGAAACAACTTGGGCAATGTAAGTCTTTATTCTTTCATCCAAATCAGAGGGAAAGGATTGTGGTGGAGGTGGTGCACTTTGAGCTTCTTGAACTCTAGATTGAGTTGCTCTGGTTCTAGTAGGTCTAGAGGGTGCTCTGAATGATCACTTCCTTGATCAAAGCTTATCCTCATCAAATTGAGGATGTCTTTGCCAAATTTGGTCAGTTTTTCGAGTTTTCTCATTGGTGGTAAATACCGGACCCTTTCATGAAACATAATCTTTCGAGATGAGACTTGCAAAGGGTATCGGGATGTTTTTCTTCCATGGAAACGAAATTTGAACATCTCTTTAAAGATCCAATCTCCTATGTTATGAGGACTTGATCTATGATAGAAGCAAAAATAGGAAGTCCTTTTTGGCAAAGTGAGTGAAATTTCCTCCCTTTTGTACTAAGTTTCTAGTGTAGATATACCAAGCAGCTCTTTGCTTAGGAGGCATCGAGCCGGAGGGAAATTCAGAATATCTACGGCATCGGGTATAGGCTCGTCGGGTCCGAGGAGTGAAAAAATTTGCCTATTAGTATAATTTGGAGAAGCCACGGGAGGAGGATTTTGGATTTGGAGGAGGGAATTGAGGTATGCGGCGGTGATGGTTATCTGTTTTCCTCTAATGGATGTGGTAATCATTTCCTCAACCAAATTTCTATCCGCATCCATAAATTATCACTTTGCATACAATAGTAAAAGGTTTTAACAAAGGATGGACTATATGAGGCTCTAATGGATATGAGAGGTTCAAATTGTCTAAGCCGAGTGGGTAAGATCAAGGTTGCATTCCTCTTTTAGAGCATCTAGATTGACATACGAAGGGGGCAAAAACTCTTAGCCTCATAGTGTTCTTGGAACCGTGTGGCATCCTCACCATATAGAGTGACATCCTCACTAGAGAATCCTTTAGGGATGGAGGAATGATTGTAAATTTCAAATAATGCTTCTGGGTTTTCTCTAGATACACGAGGAAGAGAGTGTTGTTGGTGATGGGAGGATGATTGAGCGTGAGAGCTAGGTTGACTAGTTTGTGGTCTTTCGAGATTTGTGTATCGGTTCTTTGTCCCTTCGAGGTGGTGTGTCGGCGGTTGAAGCTTTCTTTGAGGTATTCATCTTGATTGTAGTTATTGGAGTGGCTTGGGTAATAGGAATACCAGGGAATTTGCTTGTCAATTCCATGCTTGAATCGTTTGGGAAGCGATTTTCTTGGGGAGGACGTTGAGAGATTTGTGGATGATCGGCTTGGGGTTCTTGAGGATCGAGGAGGATTTGGAATCTTGGGTTGCGAGATCGCTTGGACGCCATGTTCTCTGGTTTTCGTTGGAGGAGATTGAGAGAGTTTTTAGGTTTAGGCTCGAGGGAGAGATAGAGTGAAGACGAAAAGACGGGGTTTTAAAGAAATTTTATCGCGCAAACTCGAGTTCTTAAGTGTAGGCTCGAGTTTGTGTAATGTTACTTACACGGAATTCAAGAGTGTATGTGTGAACCCTTGAAATTTCTTGTGAGGCTCGAGTCGATCATATCGTTGGTTCGAGTTTGTGCGGTTCTCGAGGTGGATTGTTCTGTCTCCCTCGAACTCGAGTCCGTTTACTAGTAGGCTCGAGTCTGTCAAGATTTCTGAGATGAGTTGCTCTCTGTCTCCCGCGAACTCGAGTCCATTCACTAATAGGCTCGAGTCTGTCAAAGATCTCTGAGATGAGTTGCTCTCTGTCTCTCGCGAACTCGAGTCCATTCACTAATAGGCTCGAGTTTGGTGACCTGATAGTTGTATTTCTCGCTGAATTACTTACAACTCATTGGGATTTACCATTCCCAATTCTCTTCTTATGAATACAAATTGTTCTTTTGCTAGTGGCTTGGTGAAGATATCGGCGAGTTGCAAGTGAGTTGGGATGAACATGACTTTGACATCCTTCTTTTGAACATGGTCTCTTATGAAGTGATGTCGACATCAATATGTTTGGTTCTAGTATGTTGAGCAGATTCTTTGCCAAACTTATTGTGCTTGTGTTGTCACAAAGAATTGGGATTTCTTTGAGATGGACTCCCAAATCACACAATTGTTGTTTGAGCCAAAGAACTTGAGCACAGCAACTTGAGGCAGCAACATACTCGGCTTCGAGTGGATGACACACCCACTCATTATGCACTTTGCTGAACCAAGACACTAATGATCCTCCAAAGAACTCACATTGACCACTTGTGCTTTTTCATCGAGTCTTGTATCACATGATCTGAATCGGTATAGGCTACTAAGTGTTCATGTTGATCTTTGGGAAACCATAACAAGAGTCTTTGTATCGGCAAGATATCTAAAAATTCTTTTAACATGTTCGACAGATGTGACTCCATAGGGGCAGATTGGAATCTAGCACACATTCCAACACTGAATTGAATGTCTGGACGACTTGCCGTAAGATAGAGTAATGATCCAATCATTCCTCTATACTTAGTGATGTTGAAGTTAGTCCCCTTTTCATCAGCATCCAGAGTTGCCGTTGAACTCATTGGAGTATCTGCTCCATTACAATCAGCTAGACCATATTTTTTTAATAGATCTTTCAGATACTTGGTCCAGGGAAATGAAGATTCCATCATGGCGTTGCTTGATTTGAAGTCCAAGGAAGTAATTAAGTTCTCCCATCATGGACATTTCAAATTCTCCTGCATTGTCTTGGCAAATGCTTCACACATAGTATCATTAGTAGCACCAAAAATAATATCATCAACATAAATTTGAGCTATTAATACATCACCAAGTTTATTTTTCTTTATAAAGAGAGTTGTATCTGCTTTTCCTCTAACAAATCCTTGATCAAGAAGGAAAGTACTTAACCTCTCATACCAAGCTCTAGGAGCTTGCTTAAGACCATATAAGGCTTTCTTGAGGTGATAAACATGATCCGGATGATGTTCATTTTGAAAACACGGAGGTTGTTCTACATAAACTTCCTCTGTATAAAACCATTTAAAAAAGCGGATTTTACATCCATTTGAAAAAGTTTGAATCCTTTAACACAAGCAAAGGCTAGAAGAACTCTTATAGCTTCCAATCTTGCTCTCTGGAGCATAAGTTTCTTCATAATCAATTCCTTCTTCTTGATTATAGCCTTTTGCAACTAGCCTTGCTTTATTTCGAATGATTATGGCGGATTCATCACATTTATTTTTGAATACCCATTTAGTACCAATGACCGGATGGTCTTTAGGTCTGGGCACCAAGTCCCAAACTTGGTTTCTTTCAAATTGATGTAATTCCTCTTGCATTGCTATAACCCAATCATTGTGCGAAAGGGCTTCATCAATCTTAGAGGGTTCAATTTTGAAATGAAAGCTGAAAAAGTAACTTCATTTAAAGTGCTTTTACGGTTCTTACTCCTTGATTTGCATCACCTATCACTTGATCCAGAGGATGACTCCTCTTGTATCTCCATGATTTTGGTTGAGTTTGAACACTTTTTTCATAAGCATTTTCACAATGTTTTTCGGTTTGAGAATCATCTTGCAAATCTTTTTCCGTATTTGTTGAAATAGAAGTTTGGTTTGTTACAGAGAATCATCATCATCATCCAAGGACTTGTTAGATTTAGTTTCACGAGAAAACAATATGCATAGATTCTTCAACGGTGTGATTACGAGTATTATAAACTCTATATGCTTTACTTCTACTTGAATAACCCAAGAATATACCTTCATGACTTTGGAATCAAATTTCCCCAAGTGTCCTTACCATTATTGTGGATGAAGCATTTACATCCAAAGATATGTAAGTGAGCTAAGTTGGGTTTTCTTCC
The DNA here is from genome assembly GCA_025563575.1 of Acacia pycnantha. Lineage (NCBI taxonomy): Eukaryota > Viridiplantae > Streptophyta > Magnoliopsida > Fabales > Fabaceae > Acacia > Acacia pycnantha. The sequence goes on along the minus strand of JAMWYP010000096.1, from coordinate 771,716 downwards.
TTTGTAGAGTTCATAGGGAGTTTTGTCCAATTTCTTTCGGAGATATGCCTGTTTGATATATAACAAGCGGTGCTCATAGCATCGACCCAAAACACTTGAGATGTTTGGTTCTCATTTAGCATTGATCTTGCCATTTCGAAGCACTCTATTCTTTCTTTCAACAACTCCATTTCTTTGTGGGGTTCTTGGAGCCGAGAAGTTATGATTGATTCCCATACTATCACAGAATTCTCCAAAGGCATGGTTCTCAAATTCTCCACCATGATCTCGTACGAATACAATGCAATAGATAATCCTTTCTCGTTTTGGACCTTCTTGGCAAACACAATAAATTGATCAAATGTTTTATCTTTTGATGATAAAAGAATGACCCATGTAAATCTTGAGAAATCATCTACTATAACTAATGTATAAAGATTTCCGCCAGGCTCTTTACTCTAGCTGGTCAACTAAATCCATATGGAGTAATTGAAGAGGTCTATCAGTTGATATTTCTGTTTTCGACTTGAAAGAAGATTTGGTTTGTTTACCTTTTGACATGCATCACAAATCATATCATTTTTAAAAGAAAGTTTTGGTAAACCAATAACTAATTCCTTTTACGTAGTTTATCAAGTTGAATCATATTGACATGTCCTAAACGCTTATGCCATAACCAACTTTCATCTAAGTTACCAACAAAACATTTTCAGAATCAAAATTGTTTTTAGACAGATTAAGAGTATAACAATTACCTTCTCTTGGAGCTCTGAATAATGCTTTGGATTTAATACTTTCTAAAGAGAGAGCATCCTTACTTACAATCAAACATTCTTCTGAATCAAAGATGACTAGGTTTCCTTTGTCCGTGCTTTGACTCACACAGAGGAGGTTGTGACATAATCCATCCACAAGATAAACATCTTTGATTTGAGGTCCATTGCTATTTCCAATTTTGCCAATGCCAAGCAATTCTTCGGACTCATTTCCACCAAATGTTACCTTGCCACCATCCTTATGTTTGATTGAAGCAAATTTGGATTGGTCTCCAGTCATATGTCTTGAGCATCCACTTGTCAATGTACCACTTATTGGGATTTGATGCTCTAAGACAAATCTGCATAAGAAGATATATCATCTTTTAGGTACCCAATATTCTTTGGGTCCTTTTGGGTTAGTTTGTGTCTTAGGAATCATATAGGATCCCTTAGGCACCCATTGATAGTTTCCTACGTGTTTGATTGATCTATCTTTCTTATGAAAGCATGAAGAAGTAGTATGACCTTTTCTATTACAATAATTGCAATGTGCAAAAGGATTTGAGGTATGGACAGATTTTTGAAAATAATTCATGTAAGATCTTTGTCCATGTTTCTTTTGCCTTTCTTTTGTCATAATCGGGTTTGTAACCAATTCCCGATTTGTCATTTGTAAATCTTTGTCTGTTTCAAAATTACCTCAAGCATTTCACTTCCTCTAGTGAATTTTTCAAGAGTCTTTGTAAGGTATTCATTTTTCTTTTTCGAATAGAACATTCATCACATATGAGATTTTCTCGAACCGAAAGATTTTCTACTTGTTGTTCAAGTGTTGTATTCTTCCTTTTTAAACCAAAGTATTTTTCAGCAAGTTCATCAAATTCATTTTGAACAAGTTTATATTCGATAAACAATTCATTATAAGTTGGTTTTGTATCATGATTAGAACAAGTAGAGTTTTCCTTTTCACAAGTAGAGATAGGTGTAGAAATCGTTTGAACTTGTTCTTCTAATAGTTTGATTTTTCTTTTTGAAAGTAAGAGCTCTTTTGCGCTTTTCTTAAATTCGGTATAAAGAGAATCATATGTTGAAGATAATTCATCATAAGGTAAATCAGATTACTTACCTCTTCGTTGTCGATTCCTCTTGAGCCACAAGGCGTAGATTGGCACTTTGTTCCTCTTCTCGCTTCATCTTCATCGATGATATTTGTTGCCCCATATAGCCGATACATAAGCTCTTTTCTTGAACTTATTGAATTTCTTTTCTTTGTTTTTCAGCTGGACATTCTGATTTGATGTGGCCGGTTTCTCACATTCATAGCATATAATTGGTTTCTTAGTTTACGTGCTAGAATTTCCTTTGTGAAACCTTCGTGAGATTGGTCCTTTTTGTAGAATTTTTGAATCTTCGGACCATCATTCCTAGCTCACCATCTTCATCTTCATCTTCTTCATCGTCATCTGATTTAGCTTCTTTGATGGTTTTAAGAGCTATTCCCTTGTTCTTGACATTGATATCATTTAGTCCCTTTTTGAATTTGATCTTCCCCTCATATTCAGAAAGGCTGCCAAATAGTGCTGCCACGGAGGCCATTGATTCGCCTCGAGATTCTTCAATTGCAGTGACCTTGGCTTCCCATTCCTTGGTGAGAATATTTAGTATTTTCCTCACTTGGGCAGGTTGTTCATATTCTTTTCCCAAGGCAATGAGTTGATTGATCAGGTGAGTGAATCTGAGTTGAAATTCACCAATAGATTCTCTGGTCTTCATCTGCAATAGATCGTATTCGGTCATGAGAGTATTGATACGATTTTCTTTGATCGCAAATGTTCCTTCATGAGCTATTTCAAGAGCATCCCACATTTGCTTAGCAGGATGGCAAAGTGCAGTCTCGAAGTACTCTTTTTGGCCAAGAGCACTTTGGAGCATATGAATTGCCTTCATGTTGAGAGTGACTTGTTTTTTATCATTGTCATCGTACTCTTCTTCTTTCTTGGGAGTTACGATGTCGGCTACAACCGAGGAAGGAACATAGTTTCCTTTTCAAAGACCCTCCACAAACCAAACTCGGAGAGGCCATTACATAGACCACGAACTTAGCCTTCCGAATGAGTAGTGTTCTCCATTTGAAACACGGAGGACGGTTGATTGAGGCTCCATCTGGTAGAATTCCTTCCATTGGATCTTTGTGTCTAGGATGTTAGTCCTTCAAATTGACAACGGCTCGATACCAAATGAAAACGAAGGAAATCACCAAGAGGGGGTGAATTGGGGATTTTAAAACTTTTATAATAACGTTGCACCCAAGGCGAAGCTAAACGTAAAGAGATAGGGAAGAAGAGCTTGACACGTAAAGTTTATCCTGGTTCGGTCTAAATTCTTGACCTACGTCCAGGTCCCAGTTCTCCGGGTTTTCTACTATCACTTTAACTCGGATACACACTCTGTACTCAAGGATTATCCTCTCTCTAGGATACACTCCCCTTACAAGTTGTACTACGAAATCCCAATCTCCAAGTCCCCTTGACTTGAGATCTTTTACAATGAATGAATAATTTGAATATAATCTCTCTCACGAGAGAAGGTAATGATAAACACCGAGGCTCTTTGTATATCAAAATACAATACGAGAAAGAAAACTGAATGTATAAGAATTCTTGAGCTTGCTTTTCGTTTCTGTTTGATCTTTCGGTGGTTCTTCTAAGTTTGTAATCAGCTCTTTATATAGTGGTGAGTTGCAATGTGACCGTTACTTCTCAACTTAGTATGTTCTTCAATTGAAATTCAGTTTGATGAGGATTATAGCCGTTGGGTCCTGATCTTGGTGATTCAATTCTGGACGCGTTGAAATCATTCTTGATTCTTCGCGTTAATGATTCGTTTGATCTGATTTTAATACGAAAACATTCTCAATATAGAGTAGTTAAATACGTTTGAATACACTAAATAAATGCCATCAATTCGTATAAACATGGTAAGTTTGCAGTTCAAAAGAATCGGATGAAATCAGTAACGATCAAATTCGCTTTCGTCTTAAACTCGAGTTCTCTAAGTCAGGCTCGAGTTCGTCGGGCTTTTAGAGTATCTGGTTTATCTTCTGAGATAGCAAACTCTGGAGTTTGATGTAAACTCTGGAGTTTGTATTCTGTTTCACCATGTGAACTCGAGTTCACTAAGGTAGGCTCGAGTTCGAATATTCTCTAAGCTCTTTGTCGAATGAACACCTGGAGTAATATTTCTCAAGTTAAGCAGGCTCGAGTCCATTAGTGTTTAGGCTCGAGTTTAACACTATTCATGCCTAAGAGTTTTGGTGCTCGATTAGAGTGGATTAGAGCATGAGTATAAACTCGGAGTTTGTACACTTGCTTTTCTTTCTTCGATGAAGGGCTCGAGTTCATTATTCTTAGGCTCGAGTTCAGCGATATTTATTCTATGACTTATTGAAGTGAACTGGAGGTTTGTGCTTAAACTCTGGAGTTTGCAAAGAAGGGAAAGCTTGGGAGCTCTCTGCCAAGGAAAACTCGAGCTTGTCATAACAGGCTCGAGTTTACCTATTTTGTAAACTCTTCTTCGTTTGTCAAACCATAGAGTAAACTCTACACAAAAGCATTAGGCTTGAGTCCATATACTTGGGCTCGAGTGTTCATTAAACTATAGCCATAGAAACAAGTGAACTCTACTCAAAAAGAATAAACTCGGAGTTTAAAGAGATTCAATTTAATCGAAAACTTCCCGCCATGGGAAAACTCGAGCTTGTCTATACGGGCTCGAGTTTACTTGTTTTCGTAAACTCTTTATTTATATCATGAGGGTTTAGGCTCGAGTCTATTTACTCGGAGCTCGAGTTCGTTATGCTGAAAATATCCGAAGAGCTCTCTTGTTTGCGAGAAAACTCGAGTTTGCTTAGTCGGGCTCGAGTTTTGCGGTGTAGAGTGATATTGACTCTTTTGTCATTTTAAAAGCATTAGTACATGTTTACAATTGTTATTAATCATCAAAACATATAGAGAACTAACAGATTACACGTTATGTTGGCAGATTAAACCCACTTACTAGGATTGACTCCCCACCCCTGGCTGTAGCCAATCCAATACGCTGTTTGATTACACACTCTGCTTCGAAATAATCCTCTCACTAGGATTCACTCCACCCCACAAGGCATGATAATCAACACAATGTGTTTCCACTTCAAGATCACCCAATCTTGCAGTAACTCCATCGAATATAAAGATAGGATGTTTACAATGAATCTTCTCTCTCTCGAAGTGTATGGATGAACAACTGAAGTACAATACAAAACATTTCACTCTCTATGATATATAGACATTGAAAAAGCGAGAGAGTAAATGATATAAAGATCAGTATTAGCATGTTGAAGATGTAAGATTGTTCTCTGCGTGTTCTTGTTATATTTGAAGGTTTGTATGCCGGCTCAATATATAGCGGCAAAATCTTCATATGACCGTTGCTTCTCAATTAATTCTCTCCATTGAAATTCTAATTGTTGTTGAATATAGTCGTTGGGTCATTATGTTTCCGGATATTCGGATGATTGCTCCTCTTTTTGTGACGTGAGATTAATGCTTTTGATTCTTTCCAGGCTGTCATCGACTTGCTTTTAATTGACTTTAAAGCAAATTCAAATCTGTCATAATAGAAACTTTGAATGATGAATCAGTTTTGGGCTTCTATTTCATCTTACGAATGCTGAACGTATTGGAGAAGCATTACACTTCGAGCATTTGTCCAAGTTCCTCATTCAAATCTGTCATCGCTCCATTTAACTTATGTGCGGCAAGTTCATCTTCACAAATCTCTGTCATTTCTTGATTTGCTTCCTAATCCTTCATTTTAATCACCCAGCAACTGTATACATAAATGATATAAATAATGTTAAGAAGAAGTATAAGTTATTGGGTAATCATCTGGATGAGAAATGAGACTTTCGGAATGATGTTTTCGCGTGAGAGACATGAACTCGAGCTTGGTTGAGTAAGCTCAAGAGTTGCCGTTATTTGAATGTCAAGTTCGGGTGCAAACCCGAGAGGTTTTAAAAGCAAACTCTAGAGTTTGCAACATTTTTAGGATCTAGGCTCGAGTCCATACTTGTAGGCTCGAGTTTGGTTCTCTTCAAAAGCATATTTTTGCTCTCTGTCTTGTCTAAACTCGAGGTGTAACATAGGCTCGAGTTTGGATGATTCGTGACACGGTAGCTCTGTAACCCGCGAACTCGAGCTTGTCAACTAATAGACTCGAGTTTGCCTTGTCCGAGACACCGAAATCTTAGCGAAGACACTACAGGGCTCGAGTTTGCTAATGATGGGCTCGAGTTTGGGTTCCCGACCTGAGGTTTGAGTTCTAAGCTCGAGTTTGACTTTGACGGAGGCGCCGGAGTTCTTGAGGACATTCACAGCTTCCCGAGTTTGCAAGTTATGAACTCGAGTTTGCTCATCCACGGAACTGATTTTGATGGTTTAAACTACGAATTGATCCGTTCCGACTTCCATATGATCTTGGATACTTCTAGCATCAATATAAGAACTTCCAATAAAGATATTCCATTTGCATTGCAAGTTCTTCCTTCTTCAATTTCTTCTACTCCTTCCTAGATTATCCCCAAAATCATTTGATAACCTCTTGCTTCCTTAATATTATGATATTCCCATTATATTGTGCAAGAGCTTCTTTCTTTCAATCAAGCATTCTCCATCATAAAACTTTGCATCTACTTTAAATATAATAATTAGTCAAAGTAAAAAGATAAATGTAGTATGCAACCTTTTGCTATTAAGAATGACATCTATATAAGACATCATCAAAACTAATCAAAACCAACACACCATAATTTGAATGACTTTCCTCATCAATATCAATGACCCTCTTTCCTTGGAGAGCTACTGGACCACATTTTATTTTCTTGATCGGTGATATAGAACACTTGTTTTGCATGATCCGCCATAATAAAGGTTCATCTCCAAAACTTCTACTATTGACATCGACTAAAGTGAATCCTAGTCGATCGATCTCGAACACCATTATTGACATTAACCCACTTGCATTTGAAGATGGGAAATCTAACTTTGACATAGTCCACCTCCCAAATCTCTTCAATAACCCCATAATATGGCATGACGCCAATTTAGGCCTCTTGTCTTTGGTGGAGAAGTGCATAGATTCAGCCTCTAACATAACACCAACGTTCTGGGTCCGTGCTCCTATCATCTAGGGACTTCGTGTAAAATGTATAACCATTGATCACATACGAATTCCAACTTATGACATCAAACTCGGGACCACGTGCTAACCATTTCATTGTCTCGAAACACATTCGAGATCCCTCGACCTTTTGTTTGAACCGGTTTGCAAAAGTTACGGTATGCTCCCTAATCAACCTTTGTTCGGTCATTCGATGGTTCTCTTTCCTTGACCTCTTTATGTGCGAGATATGCTGGCTTGAACTTCATCAACATTATTCAAGATGTATAAGTGGACTTGTGACAATTCATCAGGATCCACACTCTTTCACAGAAGCCCCGTCTACCCCTTGACATCTTGTGTGCGTTTTGAAGCCCAATATGTCTTACTTTGGCCAAATAATTTTGACAAAATTCCATGGCCTCTTGAAACATATTTTTGAACAATTGATGCTTAAAGCCGGTACGCGTTCTTCACATACCCTTTTAGGAATTTCATAGATCTTTCAATAGGGTACATCCACCGTAAATGGATAAGGCCGCATAAATTTATCTCCCTCACTAGATGAACAATGCGACGAACCATGATGTCAAAAATGAAGGAACAAAAAGCTTCTCAAGGTGGCACAAGATAAGATATCCTTCATTCTCCAATTCATCCAACTTTTCAATCTTGAAAACTTTACTACAAACCGCATTGAAGAAGAAACAAAGTCTAGTCAAAACGACCTGAAGATCATATTCGGCAATCCCTCGAATAGCTACTGGGAGTAGTTTGTTGCATCAAGACATGACAGTCATGAGACTTTTGGCCTACTAATTTCAAGTCCTTCATCGAGACAAGCCTCTTAAAATTTGAAGAATACCCAGGGAACTTTTGTGCCATGTAAACACTCACAAAGCTTCGTTTCTCATCCTTAGACAAAGTATGAGAAGCCAGGGGACAATAAGTTCTCTTCCCATATGGCCTTGGATGCAAGTCTTCGCGTATTCCCATTGCTTGCAAATCCAATCTTGCCTTCACACCATCCTTGAACTACCTTGTATGTTGAGAAGCGTGCCCACAATACTATCACATACGTTCTTCTCACATGCATGACATCAATCTGTTGTCTCACATCAAGATTGCGCCAATAGGGAAGATCAAAGAATACAGATCTCTTCTTCCATATATTTGTTTCTTTTCTACTCTTTCCGGAGCTTACCGAAGATGACACCGATATTTTTAACCTTTTCATACACTTGCTCCCAGTCAATGCCACCGGAGCTTCTTCATACTCTTGGCCACCAAAAAGGCCTTCTTTAATCGACGATATGGGTGGCCGTCTAAGAAATCTCCTATGTCCAAGATACACCGTCTTTTTTCCATGTTGAAGTTGATGGTAGCATGTGCATTCTTCACAAACCGGACATGCTTTATGGCCTTTACACTATACCCTGACAAGTTCCCATATGCTGGGAAGTCGTTTATAGTACAAAATATCATGGCTCTCATTCTAAAGACCTCCTTCTTGAAAGAGTCAAAAACATCGACACCTTCTTCCCACAACTCCTTCAAGTCTTCGATCAAGGGCTCTAGGTAAACATCTATGTCATTTCCGGGTTGTTTTGGTCCCGAAATCAACATAGACGGCATGATGTACTTTCGTTTCATGCATAACATAGGAGATAAGTTGTAAACAATCGGGACTACGGGCCATGAGCTATGTATCTTGCTAAGGCTTCCATAGGGATTCATTCCATCCGTGCTAAGTGCAAGCCTGAGGTTCCTAGGTTCTTCGCCGAAGTTCGGAAATAATTGATCGATCTTCTTCCATTGAGAAGAATCGGCCGGATGTCGAAGCTGTCCATCCGAAATCCTCTCATCTCGCATGCCACCTCAGATTTTTTGCATCATTTTCATTCGCAAACAACCGCTTGAACCTTGGTATGATTGGAAGATACCACAACACTTTTGCAGGCCCCTTATCTGACTTGTACCGTGGGGTTTCACATATCGGACAACTCTGCTTCTCTTCAAACTCTTTTCTATATAATACACAATCATTCGGGCATGCATGGATCTTTTTGTACTCCATCCCCAGTGGACAAAGTATCTTCTTAGCATCATAGTAGCGATGCGGCAACACGTTATCATCCGGAAGCATGTCCTTCAAAGCCTCAAGCAATTCTAAAAAACTCTTGTCGCTCCATCCATGACGTGCCTTCAAGCTTACCAATTTCAATACGGCGTTCAACAATTGGTATTTTTACACCCGCGGTATAGCGGTGTCTCGCATCATCGCACATATTACCATATGCATGTGATCGCTCAAAAGCCTCTTCTCCTACATCACGGATAATGTCCTCTATGCGATCATCCATATCCGTGTCATTATCATCAAAGGCCACTTCCCATGTTGTTTCCCACTTGATGGCACTTGTTCACCATGCCATACCCATACTTGTATAAGTCTTACAAAATCCGTGACAAATTAAATGTGTGCGTATAACTTCGAGGACATAGTCGACACTCATTCAAACATTTTACACAAGGGCAATAATACTTCCCCCCATCATCATGGGCATTTTGTTTAGCAAATTCTATAATTCCCTAACCCCATTCTGATATTCAATACTCGTTCGTAAAGCATCTATCCAACTGTGATCCATAGTAGAATTCCTATATATTATTTAGACGAATTAAGAATTACTTTTGGTCATAAATGCATCACGGTGAATCCAAGAACCAAAATAAATGCAAGACGAGGAAATTAAATGCGGGATGAAGGTCTTGTGGACTAACTCAGTAGCATATGCGTTTGCCGAGTCGTCTTACTTCTCCGCTCACGAACGTTGATGTTGCTACAAGACAGCAAGAGTAACCTAAAAACACTTGTTGGTCAGTTGGGTAGGTCTAAAGTGCAAATATAATCTTCAAAAAACAATATTCGTTAACAACAGAGAATACCCATAACAACATTACACCGATTTCGTTAAACCCATGAAAAACCAAGAACGATAAGTTGGAAAGTAATAAAGTTTTAACCGAAACATCTCTTACAGCTTCGTCTATAGACGTTTATCTAAGGAACCGAGAGTGATTGTCGAGAAAGGTACGCGAAGCGCCGACGAAGCCGAGATGGAAATTTCGAGTCGGAACCTCGAGTATTCACTTTCGGCGCGACAAGAGTTCAGAGAGGGAAATTTAATTTTTCCGCGCGACAAAGATACCTTATTTAGCTTTTTGGATTTTATTAATACCGGTTATTAATTAAATGTCCGGTCCTAAAGATACAACTAACATTTTAAGACCGGAGTTTTAAAATTATCCGGTCCTAAAATTTTATTAGACTTTTAAGTTTTAAGACCGGAGGTTTATAAAACATCCGGTCCTAAAATTCAAATTATCTTTAGACCGTTACTTATAAAATAAAATGTCCCGGTCTTAATGGCCTTCGTGATTGGTATATTAAATCAATAAAATAATGATATTTTTTGGACAAAAAATAAAGCAAAATTGGAGAATAAGTTTCTTTAATGAATTACTGGAGAACAGCCAAAAAATTCATAGTGTTCTTAATGTTTCTTACATTACTTGTAATATATACACAACAACAAAAAACAAAAGAAAAACAAGCTGAATAATATCATCCACAAGAATCTGACTGAACAACCTCGGCGATTTCGGCGTGAAGAGCATTAATTTCCCGCCGGAGATCAGCAAGTTGTTGTCTTATTCTCTCCACCCGCAATATGAATGGATCATTACAGGAGAGCGGAGAGGGGTCAGAGGTAGGCGCGCTGGGGCCAACAGGTTGGAGAGGGGGGATTACGAACATCTGCATGGCCAGCTTCAAGATGAGGGATGGACTCAGCAAGGACAGGATCGGCGAGGAAGGATCGAGGGGGCGGCATGAGCAATCTCTTCATCATCCGAAGAAATAACAATGGGTCCAACGACCCGAGAGTCTTCTAAACAATACGACCTTATACCGTCGGGAGGAGGCGCACCATATAATGATCTAGCCATGGCACGAGAGTGAGGCGTGTATGCACCCCTACGAGCGGTTTGCTTGTATCTAACCATGGTTTGAGGATTTGAGAAGTTGGGGCGAGAGCTAGGAAGTGAGGAGTTAACAAGGACAAAGAGGTAGTGTATGGAGTATATAAAGACAGATGGCGGGAGAGATAAACATCGATGATGAATTCGTCATTTTACTTTTATACAAACTTTTAAGACCGGACTTTTATCTTATATCCGGTCCTAATTTTAATTCAATTACTTTTAAGACCGTCCTTTTATCACATATCCGGTCCTAAAATCATTTAAGACCGATATATTACTTGGTATCCGGTCCTAAAACTAATTTTTAATTCAATTACTTTTGAGACCGTCCTTTTATCAAATATCCGGTCCTAAAACTCATTTAAGACCGATATATTACTTTGTATCCGGTCCTAAAACTCATTTATTTTTATATTTCAATTTATTTTTTTCAAGTAAAAATCTTTGGTTAAAAATATTACTTTTAAGAACGGATCTCACACAAGATCCGGTATTAAAAGTTCATTCTTTTCAAGAGTCCCTTCCCCATTGTTGAAATGAATTCAGAGTCTCTTCGGCTTCCACATAAACTTCCCAACTAGGCGTCTCCTCGTATTCTGAGCAAATATGCGTCTCCTCGTTAATGTTTCCGGCGTTTCACATTCTTCAGGATGGGTTCTCTATTTAAACCCGTTGTTACTTTCTTAACATTCATCTCCATCTCCTCCTAGAACCTCCACCGTAATGGCTTCTCCACCACGACGAGGTCCTCCTTCTGGGCGAAATCCTGAGGCACCTCCATATCCTCCTCCGTTGCCTCCGAAACCGAACTTCCAACGATGCCGGAGCACTGATAGCCCGCGTCGATCATATAGACCGAAGCTTGGGCAACTGCTTCAGTCTATCACGCCGTCAACAACAAGCGCGGTACTCGACGCCAATGACGTTGAGTACCATACCTCTGATGACGACGTCTCCGACCATTCCCTCCCCTCCGACAACGATGGGGAGGATTAGGATTTTAAGTTTTTTTTTTTTTTGTACTGCTGCCTTACGAGGCAGCAGAAAAAAAAAAATTATTAAATAAAATTTTTATTTCCCAATCGCCTTCCTTGTTTGTCTTTAACTTTATGTTCTTTTTTCTCCGACAACAAGAACAAACAAAACATTGTCCTATTCGTGGTGATCAATCTTAAAAATTTGCGTAATAAAGTTAATGATGCGACCATACAAAACAAAACAAAAACATTATTTACCTTTTTCGAATAAAAACAAACAGAGTGACAACTATTCTCAAGTTTGGACCATCGTTGTCTTCCCCTCTACTTTTCCGGATGTGATGAAAATTTTCGGTGTCGTTTTCGTTATCTTCTTTCTTTTTCCGACAAAAAGAAAAGGGACACCGATGACGTTCTTCACATCCGAAAAGTTGAAACGAGAACAACGAAGCACAAAACTTGAGAAGAACGCCGAAACATGGTTGCCTTGAACCCTAACGATATGTCTAAAAATCGAGTCACCAACTCTATTTAAATGAAGAATATTAGGACCGGACGTTTAATAAATCCTCGGTCCTAAAAATTAAGCCTTATTTTAAAATTTAAAGTTAGGAGCGGACAACTAACAAATATACGGTCCTAAAGGTTTCGGCAATCTATTAAATAAAATGAAGACTTTTAAGACCTGACTACTAACAAATATACGGTCCTAATATTTTAGCCGTATATTTTCTATACTTTTAGGACCGGATATTTGACATACATACGGTCCTAAAAGTCTCTACCCATATTTTTAGAATTAGACGAAGACTTTTAGGACCGGATATTTGTTAAATATACGGTCTTAAAATGGACGAAGATTTTAGGACCGTATATTTAACAAATATACGGTCCTAAAAGTCTCTACCCAAATTTTTTATAATTAGACGAAGACTTTTAGGACCCGATATTTGTTAAATATACGGTCTTAAAATGGACGAAGACCTTTAGGACCGTACATTTAACAAATATGCGGTCCTAAAAGTCTCTACCCAAATTTTTTAGAATTAGACGAAGACTTTTAGGACCGTATATTTATTAAATATCCGGTCTCAAAATGGACGCAAACCTTTAGGACCGCACTTTTAACAAATATCCGGTCCTAAAAGTCGCGAAACTTTTCGAGCCTCATCTCGGCTCATTTTCAACATCCGCCCGTACCTCAAATTTCAAGCACTAAATAGCTTTATCCACCATCCCATTCATTCGAAACCCAAAATGGACACACACAAATTGTTCGAAAAAATAAACAAATTTATTATTGAATTACATTGCTATATTTACAAATGAATGAATTAGCTAGTCGAAAAAATAAACAAATGTACAGACAAAACATAAATAACATATTATGTGCATATTTCATATGTAACATTAAGCCATCGATGATCGAATTCACCATAACATCTTACCCTTAAAGTGACTTTAGTGTTTCCCTCCGTCACAATATCATATAAGTGTTTCATGACGTACGGGCCACATAAGTTCGATCCTTCCGGTTGCTGACAGGTCTAAAAATAACAATAAATATATATAAGAGCATATATAGCTTACTTACCAACTTCAGAAGGCAATTATGCCATGTCCAATTATGTATTAACCTTAATTTTGTGCCATTTAGGATCTGTGAGCCGAGCACCACGCTTTTTTACCTCAACACGGAAGGTCTTCATGGCACTATCATCAAAATCACAAATTTATCGGTAATGTTCACCGAAAATTCACAACAGAGATTTCGGACAAGACAATCAAAATGACATTCTTACTTGGTGATCATCGCCTTCAACGTAGTCGATGGATCGCCGTGAGTGGAGCATAAGAAGATAACAGATATATATATATATATATATATATATATATATATATATATATATATATATATGTAGCATAATTATATTATGAATTGCATAAGTATATATGTACCCGAGCCAAATGTGGAAACAAGTACACCTTTCTTTGCACTTTACACAACCTATTTGATATGTACTCCTGTCTCAATTCCAGAGGTAGTGTTGTGCTTGCATACACTCGGGCACAAGAATCCAAAATCCAAATTCCGCCTGTTGGGCAGCTCGTGCATGCACCTACAAGAATGACATCGATGAGGGAATTAGTATATATGTATATATGTGTGTCTAAACGGTGCATTTCAATTATGTAATCAAGGAAGAAGATACTTACTTCATAAATATTTGAACACATGGACTAGTAACCTCCTTTCCAGAATCAAGATGGACTCTACATCTTCATTATCAATGTAAACCGGTCCAGGATGAGGAGGCCTATTACTTCATCGACAGGCCAGGATTTATCTTTAAACCATTGTTGGGCTACCAAATCTTGTATTTTTCCTTGGCCGTCAAGTTAGCAGTAGGGGGTGGAGCTTGAGGAGGGGGTGGAGCTTGAGGAGGGGGTGGAGCTTGAGGAGGGGATGGAGATTGAGGAGGGGGTGGAGCTTGATGAGGGGGTGGAGCTTGAGGAGGAGTAGAGACATCTACAAGCTTCACTGGCCAAGAGATGAAGGTTCCCTTGACATCACTCACAACCTTCACTCATCGGTTGGGAGAGGACAGTGCATCAAAGATCACCTCTTCAACCGACACTCGACTTCATCATCGCCCATTTGTTCGTGGTGTCTGAGTTGATCCCAAGTTGTGGACAGTCCCTTTAGCAACCAATTGTCTATGACCATCACGATCCTCCACATACGGATGACAAGGTTGCTCGACTCATTGTCCAACAATGCAGCTCCCTCTAGTGCTCGCTCGCATAGGTGCACTCAAGGTGTCAAGGGATCCACACTGGTCTCTCGGCCGAGAGCTCATCGGGAGGAACTTCATTTTATCCATCTCCTCCTTCATCTTGCTCATCTCGATTGAAACATCCTCAATGTAGCATCTTTCGCCGCCGATTCCTCACTTAATTTGGCCGCTCGATCCATCTCCTCCCTGTAACCATACTTTGTCTCGTGGCGTTTGGATTTACCAAAGTATTGCTTTAGGCCTACCCGTCCTCCAATCCCCTTACACGCCCGAGTGATCTGGTTTTCGGCCGCAGCGGCCGAACATCATTCCTCCCGTCCGACGCAAAAGATCCTCTCCGCTCTTTCTTTTTAAGATCTTCCGTAAGATACGGATAACGAGAAGCTTAGTGATGAAACATGTTTAGTAAGTAAAAAATAACAATATCGATACTTACAATTGTTTCAGAACTACACGAGTTTTTTCACTCGTGTAGGTGCCGCTTGGCTTTTGTCGAATATACAACCGAGCTCCTCGCGACGTATTGAGATGGCGGCCGGTCAACTACCGTAGAAGGATTGGATTCAGCTTCATCTTCCAATCTCTTCCGTTTGGCCGCCATCAAATCTTTTTCGGCCTTTTCATATCCGCCGCGAGAAGCCCCGTGTGGGCAATCATTCTTTCTCCCAATCTCCCCGATATTTTTCCCTTATTTTCGTGAATCGGATTGAAAACAACTATATATCAATTATGAATTCCACCATGTCACTAACGTAAATTAGAGAACTTCGCTTGATATGAACGTCAAACATTAGTCAAATTCACTTCATCAAGTTTCAACATTTTACTTAAGGAAGATGTAGCATTGTAGAAGAAATTGGGAAAACCAAAGGAAAGGGAGTTGCGAAATGCTGCCAACTCACCAATTCATTCATTCATCATAAATGGTTCCTACACATATTAGAATAACTAACTAACTAACAAAGAACGCCTAACCATGGCCATTACACGCTTTACATATCAAACTTGCATGGAACTAGGACATGCTCCTCTCATGCAGACAAAGGCAGCAAATGTATACTTCTATTCACACACCAAACCATTTAACTAACAGATTAGATGTACACAATAACATTCACATATCCTCACAGTTAATAAGCAAACAAAAGTGCAAACAAAACTAAATATAACTCACCGTAGCTTCAGAGTGGTCCGCTTCGAACAAATTGTTGCCAAGTTTGTTCATCAAGAAATTTGTACTAGTAGGGTTGATGGTCGCTTCTCCTCGGCAAAAATATAAGTGTTAGCCGTAAAGGTCTTAAACTTCCCGAACCGCCAAAGACAATAAGACAATGTTGAGTCTTTCAACTTCTCGCACTCGGGGACGGTGAATGTAAGCCGATATAGTGTCCCACATAGGATCCTTTATTTTTTTGGTCCACATTTTTCCACTCATCACCAAAATGCTAACCTTGCTGCGTACTAGAGCGCCGACAAAACTAGTATATGTGCTTTTATTAGGACCGAAAGGTTGCAAATTTTCATCAAAATGAATCTCGAGCTTCGTCCCAAGATTCCGACTAAGGGATACTTCCATCATTCGTGTGCCGCTTCTACCACGGCGTGCACGGCCGAGGAGGCTCAATGTGAGATGAAGAGGGTTCGTTTGTCCGACCCTCCCTACCAAACCAATGATCCTGGAGTTTCAAGAACACGAGTGGAATCGTTTTCACCGTTCATTTTCAAGACAAGAAGAGAGGAATGCCCGAGAAAATGAGGGAGTAACAGAGGCTAACAGACGCGGGGCGAGGAAGAGAGGTAATGGAACAGGAAGGGTTTCGCAACGTGAACAGGGGTTCTTCAGTGAGAGTGTGAGAGTGACAAAAACTTCCGCGTGAAGTTAACTTTTGGCGCTTCATTTTTAAGACCTGGACAAATACACATATACGGTCTTAAAATATAACCTTTAAGACCGATCTCTATATATGTCCTGGCCTTAAAAGTAATTAATATTTTATTCAAACTTTAGTACCGGCCAAATTTTTGGTCCGTTCTTAAAAGTCTAACTTTTAAGACCGGTCCATTCTCAGAATTATGGTCTTAACATTTATTACTTTTTATTTAAACTTTAGTACCGGACAAATTTTAAGTTCGGCCTTAAAAATCAAAGTTTTAAGACTCGCTTTTATATATGTTCGGTCTTAAAACTTTAATACCTTTATATTAATATTTTTCCGTATTATTTTGGAGTGTAGAAAATATAAGTCTGCCTTGATGAGATTTCTCCATAAAAGTATTTGATATTTCAATTTTTTTATAAACATTTTTAAGACCGGTTGTTATTTTAACAGGAATTAAGACCGGTGCTTCGATTATCCGCTCTAAATGAGGCGGTCTTATAGCCCTTCATTGTTTAAGAAGTTCTTTTTATTTACAAAGCGCCACTGGCCACATCTTTAAGACCTGCTGGCGATTATCCGCTCCTAATGAGACAGTCTTAAAGCCCTTTTTGCACTAGTGTTAGAACATAAAGCAAATAAGATATTTGAGCAAGTTGGAGCATCTTTCCTTAGTCTAGAAGGAAGCTTTGTTCGAAATGAAGAAGGAAGGAGAGAGGAAAATAATTGTATATGTATATGCAAGTGGATGAGGATAATTATTAAAGGCATTTGTGATTGAACCGAAATGGATGTCGGCCAAGGATTTCATCTCCAATCAATTAATTAGAAAGCAAGTGGAAAAGTCAAATTGGGAGGAGGGTTTTTATGTGTGTGTGCGGCCAAAACTTAAAGAAAAAAGGGAGAAGAAATATTGGATTAATGAGGTATAAAGCAAATGTATGACCTCTTGTGCATGACATGGGTTGAAGTCATTTTTGTTGACAAAATGGGCCAAGAGGTCGGCACATAGGGATCCATGGAGGAGAATTAGCTAATTCAAGAAGTTGTAATCCAATGGTTTAGAATTAATGTAGGAAGGTGCAATTTTGCCCTCCAAAAGTATATAAATAGGCATTCAAGTCTTTGGAGAATTCACACCAAATTGCAAGAGCAATTTTAGAGAGAAGTTAGAGAGGAGCTCTGAGGAAAAAGCGCCAAGCTCTGGGTAAGTTTTTCTGCACTTAAGCTTTCGTAGTTCTTTCGGTAGTTAGAGTAGAAAGCTAGTTTAGTCTTTAAACTTCCAAGTATGATTAGATATCATATGTTAGGGGTATTTTAGTCATTATTTCGAAAATCCTTGTGGGGTTGAAGTTCTGGCAAAATTTTGGAAGATTAGAGTTAAAATAGCGAAGCTCTGGCAAAATTTCGGCGATTAGGGGAATAGGGGCAAAATGGTAATTTGTACCTAAAATGCCTGTTATGAAGTGAATCACTAATCAATATGATATATATTTTGAAATTATGTTGGAGTAGGAGTTATGTTGAAATTTTGGAAGATTAGGGTTAAAGTAACGAAGTCTTTGGCAAATTCCACTGATTAGGGGTCGGGGGTAAAATGGTCATTTTGACTAATTCAAACATGAAAACTATGAAAAATGACTAATTCGCGTGACAAGAAGATTGGGAGTAGATGAAGTAGAAGCTGCTAATTGTTCCTTTGCATCAAGATAGCTAGTTGAGTATGTATTCTTTACTCCATTTGTTTAATCTTGTACTTAAACTATGAACGCTCTGCTTCTATCTTTACACATTCTTCTCCAATTCGATGCCCTAGACGTGTAGTGAAGTTATTTAAAACTATCTTAGGCTTGTGGATGGTTGGATTTCCATAACCTACAAGTATATGGGTAGGAAAACTTCACTAAATAGTTAATATATAAGAGAGAATAATAAAAGAGCAGATGAAAATTTTCATTTGATCCACATAAGAAGCCAAAGTAATAGAAGCAGAGAAACAAATTTTCAGATGAGAGCACGATTACATTTATAGACAAAATAGAGATCTAGATTTGAAATTTGAAAAACTAACATCCTAACAATATTCTCCTATAATCTCTAGGTTTAGTTAATCCCTATAATTATGGGACTAATAAAATATTCTAATAATAACATATTCAACATTCAAATTAAACTAACATCCTAACAATAATATCCTATAATCTCTAGGTTTAGTTAATCCCTACAATTACCAATTCTCACGTTCAAAGTTTCAAAAAGGCAAGGTGAGAATAGTTTCTTACCTAGAATATATTCTATTGTCAATACTACAGGACCATGCATATCTGTGAAGCCTGGCTTCTTCCCTTTGTTGCATGCACCAAATCTCCATTTGGAGACTGCCTCACCTTCAAAATCTGCACGCACATGATCTGCTTGTTAGGATTTTGCAATATTCTCCATCCCAACATTGCCAACAAATTAAAAAAAGGAAAAAGATTAAAATCAACCCTCTACTTTGTTTAAAGCCCTATCTTTACTAATTTCTTCCTATAACTAGTCCCAGAACTCAACAAGGGCAGCAACATCCCTGGATAGAAGAATAGCCCAATTAGTTACATGTTGAATATCATTTATATTTGTAACTTTTTACATTAAAACTTCACAAACAATTGGGAGTATCCAACAGAGGATAGCTCAAATGAATATCTCTTCGTGTCCTCAAAGATACATAATTTTTCTGTGATTTCAATCTTTGAAATTGACTGTTTCAATTTGATTTATACCGGTCATTTTGTACATCCTAAATTCTTTAAATCAACGAATGGATGTGTGTGAGAAGATGAAAACACCCTTTTGGCGGCGACAAAGAATTGTCGCCACTGAAAGTATTACAATTTTAAGGAAAAAAACTAAGATTTTAAATTAGACTTTTGGCGGCAACAAAAGGTCGCCACCAAAACATCCTTTTGGCGGCGACAAAGAATTGTCGCCACCGAAAGTATTACAATTTATAAAAAAACTAAAATTTTAAATTAGACTTTTGGCGGCAACAAAGGTCGCCACCAAAACACCCTTTTGGCGTTACAATTTAAAAAAAAAAAAACTAAAATTTTAAATTAGACTTTTGGCAGCAACAAAAGGTCGCCACCAAAACACCCTTTTGGCGGCGACAAAGAATTGTCGCCACTGAAAGTATTACAATTTTAAGGAAAAAAACTAAGATTTTAAATTAGACTTTTGGCGGCAACAAAAGGTCGCCACCAAAACATCCTTTTGGCGGCGACAAAGAATTGTCGCCACTGAAAGTATTACAATTTTTTTAAAAAAAATTTTAAATTAGACTTTTGGCGGCAATAAAAAGTCGCCACCAAAACACCTTTCAGCGGCGACAATGCTTTGTCGCTGCCAAAGGTCCTACTTTTAGCAGCGACTACAAAATGTCGCCGCAGAAAGTATTACTTTTAGCGGCGACACTATTGTCGCCGCCGAAAGCTATACTTTCAGCGGTGACTTTTTATGTCGCCGCCAAATGTCGCCACTAAAAGTCCATTTTTTTGTAGTGTTGTTTAATATTATGGACCCTAAAAATGTCTATTCATGTAAATTGAGACAAAACTCATCTTAAATGTTTACCTCATATACAGTAAATTACGATTGAAAAACTATTTTTGAATGCTCCAATCGCTATTGTAACATTCCAATTTTTATTTATTGTAATTAAATATCATTAGGATGCTATGTACTAAGTAATCTAGGATAGATTAGAGAAGATCTAGAATAATAAAATTAAGGGTGTTCTCTATATTATAAAACATAAATGATTTTTTTAAAATAATAATAATAATAATAATAAGGGAAAATTCCATTTAAATATCAAATGAAATTACAAAACACCCAAATGTCTGTTAAACTTTGTAAAGGACTTGAAAGTGAAAAGGACCAAATTGATAATACATTATGGCTCTTCGCAAATAACTGTTAAGTATTATTTAGTATAAATAAAGGTAGAATTATGAAAGATATCATATATAAAGAGGCAAGGTCCTAACAAAGCTTTATAATACATTACAGTTCTTCATGAAGAACCATTAATTTTTTCAATATAAATAATGGTGGGATTCTGAAAGATATGGAATATAAGAAGACGAGATCTAAAAAAATTATTTAACAATACATTATAGTTCGTTACTAATAAGAACTGTTAATTATTTTAACAATATATTATAGTTCTTCCATAAGAACCGTTAAGTATTATTTAATATAAACAAAGGCAGGATTCTGAAAGATATCAAATTTAAGAAGCGAATTTCTGAAGGAAAAAAAAAAGTAACAATTTGTTATAGTTCTTCTCTAAGAACCATTGGGATTCTGAAAATAAATAAAATATGAAGAGGCAGGATTTTGAAAAAAAATGATTTGATGCAACTTTTTAAACTCATTCTCAAAAGTTTTTTGAGCTTCTCTAGTGGGTCTCATACTCTTTTTTTCATAAGTTTTGTTTTAGTGCTCCACGTCTTGTCCCCCATCATTACCATGAGTCTTCACTCTATAGCTCATATCTCTTGTGATTTTTACTTGTATAAGCTTTCAATTTTTTTCAATTAACATTTTTAGTTTCATTTTATCTTTTTATATAGCAAGAGCTTGCTAGTTGATGCTCAAGGTCTCCGGTCGGGATTACGATATCTAATCTAATGATGTTTGTTTTTTTGAAAATTAAAAGAGAGGAAAATACATAAGAGAAAGTGGAAAAAAAAATGAGGTAAAATGCTGTTTTTCTTTTTAATTGTTGAGCATCTCACGTTCCTAAACTTTAGCTATCCAAACTCTAGGTTAAAATCAAATTTTGATATTTACTCAAGTTTTTATATTTGCCTATTTTTACTCTATTTTGATGCTCAAAGTTATATTCCAAGATTTGTTTAATTTTTTATATTTGATTGTTTCTATTATATATATTCTTGTATTTATATTTATATTATCCTTTTGCAATTAAAGGATATGTGAGGGGAAATCATAGAGCGCAATAAAACGTGATCTATGGACAATCTATAATAACGGCATTGGAGAATATTGTGAAATTTTTTATTGATTGATTTTCTTTTAGAATTCAAAACATTATAAGATAATGTTTTATTGTGAGAATGTTTAAGTTTAATTTCTTTTAAATTATATGATGTTTATCTATAATTATTGAATTTTGAATCCTATAAATATAATTTTTTATTTAATATTGCTATCTTGTTATTATAAATGATTATATTGTGTCAAATATAATAAATATTAATAGTAAAAATAAATGAAAATATATAATAAAATAACTATATATAATAAAAAATAAATCTAATAATTGTTATATATGCCTTTCATATATTGCAGTTCGGAACCATTATTTATCTATGTAAATAATATATAGAACCTGCATATATGATGGTTTGGATGAAAATTTCATATGTATTTTTGTACCGCTTTCTTGACATGCATATTTGCAAAATGGTCAATATTAGTTAACTTAATAGATTTGACATTGTTGCATCATTTTGAAAACTTCACATGTAATTTTGCACCAAAGAAAAATTTATGGTGTAAATGCCCATGACGAATCTTTATATGGATTTGCATCTTAAGCCTTATATACATTCATGCAACTAGGAGACCCTTAATTATGAACATAATCACTTTTATCTTTATATATATTTATATATATATATAAACTCTTTTCCATTTTGTATTTTGTGGCACCAACACATATACCTTAATTAATCAACATCTTTATTAGTTCTAATTAATAGATAATAAGCATATGGATTAATGATTATAATTAAAAAATGTAAGAACTTGATATAAAAAAAAAAAAAGGGAAAATCTAAAATCAAAATATCACTTGAATTTCAAAATCTTATTGCCCACAATAGTAATAAGATTAATAAGAATAGTAAAGCAATTGACCACTCGTTTTATTAAAAAATTATTTATTTAGAATTTTGAAGTTCAAGTGTTTTTTTTTTTCTCAAAATTTTCCCTATAAATTAAAAAACTACGTTTTTGATCAGGAATTAAAAAAACTACTTACTAGCATATAATTATTCAAACTCGGGGAATTAATTTTTCTTAATCATTATCAGCCGTAAGGTAGATGTGGCTGAAGTTTGAAAATATCATCACAAAGGAAAACGTATTGGCTTTCTCCACTAGAGCCCCGATCTTCATCATCGCTTACGTTTTCTTCTTCCATTTCTATCATCATCTGCAGGTCTCTTCTCAAGTCCTGTTTACACACACACACACACATATATTCACAACAGTCAATCGCAATCTAAAATTTGAACCACGTATTAAGAAAGCAGAAGAGCAGAAGCAGATAAGATACTCTCATACAGCTGAACTTGATCAGATGGAATCAAGAGTTGAAGATATTGTGATTGTAGGAGCTGGAATTGCAGGCCTTACTACCTCCTTAGGACTTCACAGGTAGTACCTTCTAATTCTAATCTCTCTCTTGTGAACCTGCGAATTGCTCAATAGTGTTTTTATTCATGAAGAGTCTGAATAATTTTTTTTTTTAATTTCTTAATTATGTAAACTAGTGTTTTTATTCATATAAAGTAAAAACATGCAGGCTAGGCGTCCGAAGTTTGGTTTTAGAATCTTCAAATAATTTGAGGGTCACAGGATTTGCTCTCTCAATCTGGACAAATGCTTGGAAAGCTTTAGATGCTCTTGGCATTGGCAACATCCTTCGTCAGCAACACCTTCAGCTTCGCGGGTAATCTGTATATAGATTGTTATATATCAAGGAATAATGATATTCGCTCCGGTTTTAAATATAAAACATAATTTTGAAGTGATAATTCGTTCTAAATATAAAACACTTTTTTATTTTATTTTTTATATTTATCATTTTTTTAAATTAATTTACTTGACTTATAAAGTTATATATAATCTAATGTTACAAAAGAGAGATTATGCCATATGAAGTTATATATAATTAAATAATTTATTTAGCTTCCTTAATCAATTCAAATAAGCTAAATATGTCTTATATTTAAAACCATATGAATTATTTGGACATCAAAAGATCAAGATAGTTAGGTTTTCAGCAATTTTTTATAAAATGAGTTGTGAGTGAAAATTTAGACAATTATAAATTTAGGAGTCTCAATTGAAAACAAACCATTTGAGTTTCAAATGTACCTCTCGCTTAATTAGCAACTAAGATTCATAGGATTAATATTTGAAGAGTACATATGTTAATATGAATATAACGTACATATGTTGGATATGCCATTTAGTGAAATGTTTCAAGAACAATCAATGGAGAAACAGAGTAACCTCCAACTTATACATATTCTTTGAGTGGCAACTCTGTTTTTTGTTTTTTATAATTAATGTCTATCCATAATCTCTTACAGCAACTCTTTTTTTTTTTATAAACAAATTTTAGGAAAGGGGTCAGGCTCACCCACAGTCTAAGGGTATGGCGCTTTGGTTCCGCTCCACAGGGTATACTGGGTTAGAGAGTGTAACATCCCAATTTCAAAAGCAGTATTTTTTTTTTCATCAAAACATCATTTCAAATAATCAGAGTAGAGCATCGGAGAGATTGAGTAACTGATATGTATATATAAAATGCCGTAAGTCTAGCCAATTTACAGAAGCGGTACAAAACCGTGTGGTTCAAAAGTAGATAATAACATCAAAGGAAGGCTTCAGACGGAACAACAAAAGAAGTCTTCATCCGGAACTTCTACGCGGGCTGCTTGTCTCTCTCCTCGGTCCTCGGTCCTCCTGAACTCCGACGCTATGTTAAGGGTGAGATCCAGCAGACCGGATCTCGTGTAACAGTTAACCTCATGTTTATGTATACACATACAAACGATGACATCCACAACATCATCAGCACATATCATCACTCTATCACAACCCATGCATATGTATTGCCCCCAAAGATGTAGACCTATTGCCCTCAAAGATACCGACAAATTGCCCCAAAGATACGAAATATTGCCCCCAAAGATACGAGACATATTGCCCCAAAGATACGTACATATCCTCTAACCACTATATGCATTCAAACAGTACAACATCTATACAACACACATACCACATACATGCATACCATAAACATCAGAGTTAGTGTTACAGTACGCGAACGTACCTTCGTTGATGTTATTCTAGCACGTTTACTAAAACCGTACTTCGACGGAAAACGAAACCAAAGACGTCAGACAGCGGTTCGACAGTTGGTCAAAATGTATTCAGGGATATCCTATCAATATAACAACGTACTTGTTAAGGATCTATCATTACGACGGACATTTTTAGTCAAAATGACCATTTTACCCCTGACCCCCTAATTGGCGGAAATTCGCCAGCACTTCGTTACTTTGACTCCGATTTTTCAAAATTTCAACATAACTCTTACTCCAACATCATTTTCGAAATACAAATCATATCAATTAATGATTTACATCATAATAGGCATTTTAGGTAAAAATTACCATTTTGCCCCTGATGCCCCTAATCGGCGGAATTTCGCCAGAGCTTCGTTATTTTAACTCTAACCTTCCAAAATTTTTCCAGAACTCTGACCCCATCATGATTTTCGAAATAATGACTAAAATACCCCTATCATATGATATCTAATCATACTTGGAAGATTAAAGACTAATATAGCATTTCTACTCTAACTACCGAAAGAACTAGGAACGCTTAAGTACCGAAAAACTTACCCAGAGCTTCGCTGCAAATTTCCCCAGAGCTCCTCTCTCTAAAACCTCTCTCTAATTTCGGAATTTTCTAAGGCAAATGGTGTGAGAAATTCAAAGAGAACCCTTGGCTATTTATAGGGAAAATTGTGACACTATTCACTACTTTTTCATACCGGATATAGACCGTTGGATCGCACTTCTGCAAGGTGTCTTGATCCTCTCCATGCCACTTGGCAGCTGTCCTTCCCCCCCCCCTAGGTGGCATCCCTTGGCCAATCACAAGGTGCCATGTGGTCCTTTCTAGAAGATTCTACCGATAAAGTCTCCGATCGGTGTCCGAATTGCGTAATCTTGTAAAATCTTAGAAATTTGGAATCACAACTTTGAAGACCTTCTCTTTCTCTTCAAAAGTATCTAGGTTAACTTAATTTTTGATTCCATTCAGGGTTCCAACGGTTCAGCCGAAGTTTCTCGAAAAACGTGCTTGCTACTTTAATCAATTTCCGGAATTATCAACTTCTGGACAAAAATTCACTGATTCCAAATATGTCCAGATAATCATAAACTCATCTCCAGATGTTGAGTTAGAATTTATTTCCTTCAATCCTAAAATGTGACTATTTTCATTTTTCCCTATTTCGTCTTATTAGGAAAATGCTCTACCGGCTTCGAAATCAACTTCCGGAAAAGTCTAACTGAAGATAAAAATCCACTGATCAATATTTTACCTTGACTTTGGAAAACCTATTCCTGGTTCTCTAGATAGGATCCGTTTCCTATTTATTTTTTACTATTCCCTTCTTATAATTTTTCCAAGGTGATATTTTATTAAATTACTAAAATTAGAGACAATATACTCTCCTAATTTTAATAATTATTTTTCTGCCTCCTAGGATTTTTCATAATATTTTCTAGGCCACTTATGCCCACAGGGGCATTTTGGTAATTTTGGCACTTAATTCCCTTTAATCCCCATAGTATTTTCCTTTAGAAAATATAATCTACTAATTTATGATATTTACCCTAAGTCAGATTTTAGGGTATTACAGATAGTACACATGCATCCACCTCTTCCTAGTGTTTCCACTGCTTCACATCACCTAGGATGTCTCCCATAGCGCCTTGACCAACTCCAGGATCGAACCCTCTCCCTTTGGTGAGAGTGTCCGACCCTTTTGCTAGTTGAACTCAAGAACGAGGGGTCTCTTCCAGCAACTTTGTTCATTCAATAATACATTTTTCTTTTTTCCTTTTCTGTTTTTTTTTTAACACTTTTTTCCCATTGCTAATTTTGCTGAGACAAATTAAATAGAGAGGTCAATAATAAGAAATGAGATGTTTTGCTGGTAATCATTAACAGCTTGAACTTAAACATTTTGGGATTGGATTGCAGAAATGTGACTACTTCTTTGATCACGGGACAACAAACATCATCAACCGCTCTCGCTAATGCCACTGGAAAATAGTAAGTATAATATGTAAGTGAAGATTCTATATTCCCATTATAATCATTGCTATCATCATGAACATGCTACCATTTCACTACAAACTATACAGGATCGGAGAAGTATATACATATGGATATAGATGTAAAAATAGATATAAAAGCAAAGCGAGTATGATACTCGCTCCGGTGCTAAATATAAGACATAATTAATTTTTTTTAAGAGATTAAGGAAATTAATTAAATTACTTTAGAGTGTTTTTATTATTTTTTCTCCAAACTAATAATAAATTGATATATAATATAAGGATATATAACATGTGATATGATTAAGTAACTTATTTAGCTTCCTTAAGCTAAAAAAAAAAAAGTAAATTCTGTCTTATATTTAAGACCATAACGAATAGTAAATTTACTGTCGTTCTCTAGAATATCATGCTTTTGAAAAATTAGAAAAATTTGGCTTTTGTAAAACCATATTTTTGCCTTATGAAACATGGTTTTGTCATAATAATCACGTTTTCCATATTAATGGGTGTTTGTGTATTTTTCTCTGAAACCATGCTTTATCTTAAAAAAGTGCCTTTTTTTTCTTTAATTTCACCCAAACACACATGATGCAGTGGGACCCATGAAGTTCGTTGTGTCAGACGACAGTTACTATTGGAAGCCCTTGCCAATGAGCTACCAAGAGGCACCATAAGGTTCTCTTCAAAGGTGGTAGCAATTGAGGAATCTGGCCTCACTAAACTTGTTCATCTTGCTGATGGAACTGTCATAAGAACCAAGGTAAACACTATGTTCATTACCAACAATATCTAAAATCAACCCTACAAGGCCTTAAACCTCAACAACATACAATAATATCATTGTTCATGAGATCAGGTACTGATTGGCAGTGATGGAGTGAACTCAGTAGTAGCAAAGTGGCTTGGCTTGAAAAAAGCTGCCTTCTCAGGAAGATTATCAATTAGGGGAAGCATTACATTAACTAGTGGTCACAACCTTGAACCTAAGTTCATGCGGTTCTTTGGAAAAGGTTGTAGAAATGGTGTTATTCCATGTGACGACAAGACAGTTTATTGGTTCTTTACTTGCACTCCCACTGAACAAGGTGAATACTCTACGTCTCGTAACAATAATAAACTATTATTATTCCTCTAAACATTTGATAAATTCGTTCTCTATTTCTTTAGTATACAAGATTCCATGCAATAAAACAAGAAAATAATTGAGGGGAATCCTTGTTAAAATTTTTATAGACCAATGTTGCTCCGTAAAATTTGTTCACATATCACAGAGCAACGTTGCTCTGACTTAGGTTCCTCTTAGCAAAAAACTTAAAACAATATATACCATGTCACAACATCTTGGTATTCAAGATTTCTTATTTATGCATGTATCTTGCCACTGACAGTGATATGCCAAAATAAAAGGAAAGATATGCCAAATCCCTTTTGAAATTTTTGTTTCTAGATACTGCACATATGATTTATGCATTAATATAAGCAAAACTTGGAGCTTATTAAGTTTGTCAATAAATGCAAGTGTACTAATACAAGCTCATCCACTTGACTTCCCTTGCAGAAAGGAAGCTAGATGACAACCCAGCTAAATTGAAGCAATTTGTATTAGAGAAGCTAGAGAATTTGCCAAGTGATGTTAAAGCCTTCATAGAAAATACTGATTTGGATCATATCTTATCAGCTCCATTGAGATACAGACATCCATGGGAGCTAGTGTTTGGAAATATCAATAAAGGCAATGTTTGTGTTGCTGGAGATGCATTCCACCCTATGACCCCTGCTCTTGGCCAAGGTGGTTGTTGTGCTTTAGAAGATGGGGTTGTTTTAGCTC
Source organism: Acacia pycnantha (assembly GCA_025563575.1). Lineage (NCBI taxonomy): Eukaryota > Viridiplantae > Streptophyta > Magnoliopsida > Fabales > Fabaceae > Acacia > Acacia pycnantha. The sequence continues at coordinate 743,088 of JAMWYP010000096.1, read as the reverse complement.
GGTGTCTTGGCGAGGTCTTCTGTACAAAATACGGGAGAGATATTAGAAACAACAAGGGAGAAGAAGAGGAAGAGGAACAATATAAGAGGATTGAGGCTAGCTTGAAGAAATATGCTAATGAGAGAAGATGGAGAAGCATGAATATCATCTTTGCAGCTTATGTGACAGGAACAATTCAGCAGGGTGAATCCAAATTGGTCTCCTTTTTCAGAGACAAATTTTTGTCTGCTTTCCTAGCTGGTATTCTATTGAAGACAGCTGATTTTGATTGTGGAAAGCTGAGAAGCTCTTAGATGGAATGATTTAGATCCTCTAAAGCTGATTGTATGTGCTGTTGAAGTTGAACACTACTGGTACTATAAGTTCATCTTTCACCAACCCACATAAATTTGAATTATTAATGGATCCAGCAATGATACTGTAAAATGGTCATCCAAGAGTTTGCTTCTTGACAATATCAGATGGTTATCAGGTTATATATATGTGATGTTGGTTTTCCTCCTTTTGTATGCCCACTTTATGGGCAATAAATTAATCAATATTACATGCAGGCTTGTTAGAGCTGTTTTGATATTTTTCTGGCTTTGATATTTTTTTTTTTTTGGAAAATCACAGTGATGTCCCAAGGTACGGAAATAATCACAAAAAAGTTGCATACCAAATTCCCCTCAAGGGACTTTTTTGTGATTAGTTGTGAATAAGCTATTGAATTCCCCTCACAGAAAAGTCTATATGTCAAAATGGCTTTCCATGTTGTAAAAATGGCTTTATTAGTTGTTAAAATGTCCCTATGAAAATTTGGTTGTAAAAAATGGCTTCTAATATTGTCAAAATGGCTTTTCATGTGGCCAAAAATTTTCTAAAATTCTACACGTATAAAAAGATCGGAGAATTTTCGACAACATTCAAAGCCATTTTGATCACATTAGAAGTCATTTTCACAACGATATTTTCATAGGGACATTTTAACAACTAATAAAGACATTTTGCAACATGAAAACCATTTTAATGTAGGGATTTTTTTATGAAGGGAATTCAGTAGCGAAAGCATATAAACTATTTAGTCATAATTAAATTATTGTTTTCTTGTTTTTAAAAAAAATATTATTTTATATATCTTAGAAGGGAAAATTCCATTAAAATACCATTTGAATTTGTAAAACCCTCAGAAGTCTTCCGAATTTGTAAAAAGACTGAGAGGTACTAAGGACCTATGAGGGATATGCAAATTCGCGTGAAATTACCATTTTGCCATTAGTTTTAAAAAAATCAAAAAAATAAAAAACCCCTCGCCGGCCACCGGAGGACCGCCGCCGACGGTTGGGTGCCGGCCGGCCGGTGGCTACTGGTGGGTTTTTTTTTTTGGGGGGGGGGGGGGGTGGGGGTTTAAACAAAATTAATTTTTAAAGTGAGGAGGTGGGGTTCGAATCCCCACCTCTCAAATAGGAGCCAATTGGCCAACCAGTTGGGCTACTTGGCTCCTTTGATATATATACACAATAATAAATATATATATTCTTCCTAACATTTTTTCAATTGTATTTACAAATCCTAAAACGAAAATTATCATTCCACAAACGAGAATTACCATTCCAGAAAACGAGAATTACCACTTTTTCTACAGGGTTCCCTTTTTTTACCATTTGATGCATGTTTTGTAAAACCAAAAAAATTGCACTATTATCATTCCACAAACGAAAATTACCATTCCACAAACGAAAATTATCATTCCAGAAACGAGAATTACCACTTTTTCTACAGGGTTCCCTTTTTTTTACCATTTCATGCATGTTTTGTAAAATCAAAAAAAAATTGCACTATTACCATTCCACAAACGAAAATTACCATTCCACAAACGGAAATTACCATTCCAGAAACGAGAATTACCACTTTTTCTACAGGGTTCCCTTTTTTTACCATTTCATGCATGTTTTGTAAAACCAAAAAAAAAAATTGCACTATTACCATTCCACAAACGAAAATTAACATTCCACAAACGAGAATTACCACTTTTTTTACAGGGTTCCTTTTTTTTTTTTTACCATTTCATGCATGTTTTGTAAAACCAAAAAAAAATTGCACTATTATCATTCCACCAACGAGAATTACCATTCCACAAATGAGAATTATCATTCCACAAACGAGAATTACAAAAGTGGTAATTCTCGTTTCTGGAATGGTAATTCTCGTTTGTGGAATGATAATTTTCGTTTCAGGATTTGTAAATACAATTGAAACAATGTTAGGAAGAATATATATATTTATTATTGTATATATATATCAAATGAGCCAAGTAGCCTCTTTGAGAGGTGGGGGGTTCGAACCCCACCTCCTCACTTTCAAAAATTAATTTTGTTAAAACCCCTCCCCCCCCCCCAAAAAAAACCCACCGGTGGCCGTCTGCCGGCCGGCGGTGGTCCTCTGGCGGCCGACGAGGGGTTTTTTATTTTTTTAAAACTAAGGGCAAAAAGGTAATTTCACGCAAATTTGCATATCCCTCATAGGTCCTTAGTACCTCTCAGTCTTTTTACAAATTCGGAAGACTTCTGAGGGTTTTGCAAATTCAAATGGTATTTTAATGAAATTTTCCCTATTAATTTTCAATCTCTAATTTGCAAACATTGAATTTTTTTTTTAATAAAAATATGGTAATTAGAGGCGTACTTCAATGGCTTTCACTCTACACTACTTTTGGTGCAGTTGATGCTTGTGGTAATCTTGTTTCTCTGCAACATCATCCATGGTGGCAGCGACATGGTTAACGCGAAGTATCAACGTTTTTGTGTGTGTGCTAGATACATATATTCTCCTATTGGAAGCAATACTATTTGAGATATTAATAATAGACATATCTCCCAGTAAGAATTTGAATATTGATTCATCACATTGTAAAAAACTATAGCCTATTCCACACCCATGTTGGTAGTATCGATGTTCTGTTTCTTGCCTTGGTTTCAGCCTTTTATGTGGGTATGTTTAGTTTTAGGGTCTTACTATTTTTTTTTTTTTTTTATACAAAAAATTTAGGAAAGGGGTTGGGCTCACCCACAATCCAAGGGCAGGGCGCTTAGAGCCCAGTCCACAGGACATACTGGATAGAGAGTACACATGTCTCCACCTCTACCAGCGTTTCCACTGTTTCCTAGACCCCTAGGATGCCTCCCCCAGCGCCTTGACCAACGCAGGGATCAAACCCCCTCCCTTAAGATGAGGAAGTTCAACCCCTTTGCTAGTTGAACCCAAGAACGAGGGGTAGTTTTAGAGTCTTATGTTTTAATTTGGGTTGATTTATTTGTACTTTTCCCTTTACTTTGCATTGGGCTAATATCCTTTGTAATGTTAACATGATCTTGTAAAAGCCCAATGTTTTTTATGTATTTTTTTCTTTACTTATGTTTGAATAAATTTGTCCTCTGGTGAAAGAAAAGGCAAACAATTAATAATATTCTTCCCATTTTCAAATACTTAAACTGTTTTTATTCCCAAATAAAAATTATTAAATGGCACCGGCCAAAAAAGAAAATGCTTAAGTGGCTTTGAATTATATGCCTAACACATTATTTGGGATCCAGATTCTTTCAGAATCCCTCCCCTCAGTATCCATACATCCTGACTGTCCAAAAATTGATCCAAGCGTCCAGAGCGATACACCTCATTTATTTCAAAATACCGCATGCGGTAAACACTACCACATGCGGTAAAGATGAAAATTTTAAAAGTACATGAAGTTTCTCTCTCTGAATGCTTGGATCAATTTTTAGACGGTCAGGATGCACAGATACTGAAGGATACTGAGAGGAGGGCTTCTGAGCAAATCTGCTTCCCATTTTTTGAGGCTGATTGAATAATAGAAGGCGCATTACAGTTGCTGTGCAACAATGTAAAGCAATGATGAAGGCAACGGTTTTAAGGCTTTTATTCTTCCAAACATGGGCGGAGCCACCTATTGGAGAAGGGGGCACGAAATTTTTTTTTTAAAATTTTTTTAAAGTATTCTTTCCTCATGATTGTTTGCCTTCTCAATATCATGAAAATACTTGCGGACAGTAATCAGTGCCTTGCTGTACACATTTCTTCTTTCCCATGTAAAAATACTTGCTGACATATTTTAGCATTGTGACCTCAACTGGGAAATATCTGCTTCCTTTTTTGAGATATTTTCCTAACATTTTGTTACATTTTCTCTGTATTTTAGGTGGATATTCCCAACACAAAAAATTGTTTGGAGCATGTAGGTTGCTAATTTTCTGCCATGGGCATTTTATGGCTAACACTTGCTCTTTTTCTTATTGATGATGATCAAACTTGCAACTGATGACAAGTGAAAACCTTCTGGATCCTGTATTTTTTTGTGTGCTTTTAATGACAAATGAAAAAAAAAATTCGGGGCCGCACCCTCCAATCAATAGTGCCCCCCTTCCATAAATTTATGGATCCGCCCCTGCTTTCAGATATAGGTTTATTAGTGACGATTTCTTCCCGATCATCATTATCTTCTTCCAATGATGATGAATGTGATGAAGAAGGGTGATGCACTGGTGCTGATGGAGGGGAACTTGATGAATTCGTGCTTTGGGATCATGTTTTGGGACCTTAAAAGTGTTTTACTCACATAAATCGAGACAAAATTCCTGTTACATCTTACTTCATATATTATAAATCAAGATTGAAAAATTGTTTTTAAATGCTCTAATCGTTATTGTAACATCCCAAATTTTTTAAAGTAATTAAATATTATTAGGATGCAATTTATTAAGTAATCTGTGATTAGAGAAGATTTAGAATAATAAAATTAAGTGTTTTGTCTATATTATAAAAGATAAATGATTTTAAAAAAAAATATATATATAAAATAATAAAAATATAAATGCAGGCCCACTCACATATATACAACTGCTCCCGTGACTTCTTCCTCATTCTTTCTCTTTTCGTTAAAAATGCATATAATATAAAGATGTGGGGCCCACCTACATATTTATTTCATCCCTAACTTTCTTCTAATCCTCCGTTTTCTATCGTATATATTAAACATAAAATAAAATAAATAAAGAATATAATAATAAAGAGATGGGGCCACACCGTTTAATATATTCCCACCGCACTTGTTTTCATTTTTTCCAAAGCCGCCTTTGTCTTCTTCCTCTCATGGTTCTTCTGCCATTTTTATTTTTATGAGTTTATGACAAATTTTAAGAATCGATAAAGTACTCAATTAAGATCACTTCTATTCATTAAATTTTCTTTATAAAATTTACTCTAAATAATTTTAATTTTTTAATGATACTACCTTAATATTGATTAGAAAATATTTTAAAGTTAGAATTTTGGGTAAGTTTTGAGTTTAATTTGTCAATAGATGTAGAAGATGATTAATAATTAATTTTAATCGGTTTACTTTTGTTATTTAGTTTATATAAAAATTTATAATGAATTTTCTATCTAATTAGTTTATAAATAATTCTATATTGAAATTTTTAACCGATTAAATTAGGGTTAAATAATTTATTTAGATTATTGAAGGTATTCTTAAAATTTTATATTTCAGTATATGAGAGATATAGAGTTAAGGTTTGAATATTAGAAAAATGTTATGATAAAATATAATAGTTTTATCGATTAAATTTGAGTTTAATGGTTGATTTATCCTCGAATTGATGTTTAATCTGTTTAGAATGTTGTTATAACTTATAGAATGAAAATGAGTATTTTGGGTCAAACTCTAAGTTGGAGAAATTGGAGATTTTGATCTAGTTGAGTAATCATGGGATAATTATTAGTTCAAATGAGATATCAGGGTTTGGAAAAGATATAACTATCTCCAGTCCTAATTATCCTATAATTAAGACCAGAGGGAGTATTTGATATTAGATTGGAGGTTTAGTCATTTAATGATATATTAGGTGTTAAAGGTAGAGTTTGAGACTTTAAGTCTAAATAATTCAATGGATTATTTGTTTAGCAATTGATTGATGATAAATTTTATTATAATGGTGTAGATTGAAGTTAAATTATTTGATATTAGCAAATTGAAGTATTCAAGTATTGGTAAAAATAAGCTTGGAATAGAGGTAACCTCAATTAATTTTTTTATATACTTGTTAACTATATATACATATATTAAACTGTTTGGGGATTTGTTACGCATATGGAGAGCTTGATTTGAAATTGTATATTTGACTAAAATTATATTGATGAGATTGGAAACTATTCAAGCATGCTTGTGTGCATTAGAACTCATGATTATATATTTTGGAAACTGTTTAAGCATGCTTATGTTTTATGATGAAAATACCGTTTATTATAAGTGATTTTGAAATGATTTATATGTTTAAGATTGTGTTATTTGTTATCTTAAAGATGATTGAGGATGAATTATTTCATAAATCCTGTTTGAAACTATACTCGTGATTTGGAACTTGTATATATACATGCCAATATTGTGATTGTTTGTCATTGATGCATATGGATGGTTGTGGAGTTGTGAAGGGTTGGAGTAAGGAGGGATATGTATGATGAGATATCTTACCATGTGGTATACCATCACTCGATACACAATGGATGATACTTGTCAGGGCCCTTTCTTCCATGTTTTCCTTTGCCCGGAATTACATTGGAGCTGTGGGACATGTGACACCTCCTTAGTTTTGTTCTTATAAGGAGGGAAGCCATAATCCAAATTTAAGCTTTATACCGTAGCTAGGTGTTTCTTAAGAATTGGTGAGTTTGAGACAATTCAGTCAAATATATGAGTTTTTTTTTGGACTATATGTTAGCCTATGGCTTCAGTCAGTGGTTATAAGGCTGGTTAGGGGTAATAAGGATGATCTATGCATTCAATCATTTTCTTGACATGTTATATATGCAATTTATGATTTAAATGATAAAGCTTTTGTATGTATAATTATTTTTGTAACAAGGTTGATACATGTTTTTGTAAAATCTCTTGTAAACAATATTTGAAAAATGAATTGATGTTCAAACGTCTTAGAACCCTTTTTGGGAGGGGGTTTTGGTAACCAAATCAAGAACTAGTCTGTGAAAGGTTTTATATTGATAATATAAATAAATTATTGTGAGTTAAACTTTATTTTTGAACCATATGTTCTTGATCTTAGTTTGCATTTTTGAATAACCTATGGTTACTGAGATCTTTGGATCTCATGGTTACTATATTTGCATTTTCAGGTGAGAAATGAATAGGGTTGTAGGGAAGTTGTAAGAGGTGAGCCTAGTTGAAGGCTTTTGTTAAGGTTCCTCTTACTGGCATACGTAACCAATTGTCATTGCTGTTTATATATGTAATGTCATGACCTAAGAACTATGTAATTATGGTTTATAAAAGAGGTGTTACAATTTTGGTATCAGAGCTTCGTGTTTTGAGGGATATGGGTTGAGGTTTCAAAAAAAGCATTTAGAGGTCATGGCAACATATGTATTAATGACATGTGCACTTCCCTGTTTAGTAAGTCCGCTTATTAGTTAAATTATAGACGACCATCACCTTGTTATGCTATCTAATTGCGGTTTTTGTCCTTAGAAGTGGAAAGGGTAAGAATAACAAGTTTGCATATTTAGAATAATCTTGCGCCCTAAGATAATGATAAATTTTTAGATAATTGAGCTAGTTAATATCAAAAGTTGATAAGTAGATGCAAAGACAATAATAATTAGATAGAAAGAGTCATTGAAACAATGATTATACTAATCATGAAGTTGACTCGATTACCAAGTTTTGGAGAATATGCAATATATATAGACTTTTCTCATTGGAAGTTGGGTAATGTGGAGAGATTAAAGGAAATGTTTATATGGTTATAGTTGTATTACTTATCAAAAAATGCAAATTGTTATTGTATTGTATTGTTGGTGAAAGCAGTCAAGAGGTGGTAAGGCGAATGACACAACTTAGCTAGTAATTGAAGTGTTATAACTTGGAAATAATTTATGGAAAAATCCTTGGTCATTAATTACTATCCTATTATTATATTGAGGTCTAATAAAAAGGAAGGAATTCTTAAACATAAGAAAGAAAACTTGTACAAATGGGAGTTCGCAGCCAAATGTTTGGGGTTGCATGCCAAATACTCCTTGTACCTTCAGGATGTGAATGATATTAGATGGATGTGAAAAATGTTGTTAGATAAGAATAAGTTGAAGTTGAGTTAGAACCTAGGTACATCTTTCTTAAAAAAGATGTGCACTAGAGTCTAAATAAATTGTTGAATATTGATCAAGAAGAGGCTGAGAAAATGATGGAAGCATATGAATCTTACCCTACTATTTGAGATCTTCAAGATGAGTTAATAAAAAAAAATAGTTATAATTTGAGAGTTCTGATGATAGAGTTACTATTTGAGAATCATGATTTCAATAATAATAAAAAAAGAACTCCAGAATTTTAGGCCACGTTAAAGGACCTTAACCTAACATCATATATATATATATATATATATATATATATATATATATATATATATATATATATATATATATATATATATATATATATATATATATATATATATATGGGTTTATCGTTTGTCATGTCACTTGACATAAGATTATGTCAAGTGAGCCTAAAACTACGTCGTTTTGAGAGTTAAGGGAATTAATGAAGGGTGTTTTTGTATTTTTGTTTTAGTATTTATTATATGAATTTTACCAAAAGATCCTTCATTAATTCCCCTGACCCTAAAACTACGTCGTTTTGAGAGTTCATTAATTCCTCTAACCTCAAAACGACGTAGTTTAGGAGTAACTTGACATAACCTTATGTCGAGTGGCGTAACGATATATATATATATATATATATATATATATATATATATATATATATATATATATATATATATATTCAAAAAAACAACTTTGAAGTTCTTGAAGCATTTGTGGTCCCCCGCCCCCTCCTTCCATTTTCATCAATGGCGTGATTGAAGGCTCTTCTAATCCTAGTGCCTGTTTTAATACTATTTTTACATGCATGCCGTGATTTCTTTGTCCTTATGCCTTACCTCAAATATATATTATATTGCCCAAATCATTACCTAATTCCCTTAATTTACTCTTGCAGGTGTGAAAAGAATCTACTCTATTTAAAAAAAAAAAATTATAAATAAGATTAGGAGAAGATAAAGAGAAATTATTTTTAAAGAAATTAAAATTAATCAGAAGTGATGTAATTATAGAGAAAAGAAAGAAGATGACATGTAGGATTAATATGATATATGCACCTTTTCACTCAGGGTTCGAGTATGGCGCTAGCAGGAATTTTTGAAAGAGATGAAGGGTATTTTTGCACTTTTACAAAACCATATTTTGAAAAAGGAATAGATGTTTAACAGAGTTAACAGAGGTGACATTTTTTCTCAATTTTAAAAAGTTCATGTGTATTTTTGCACATGAGATTTGATTATGGTGCCATCAGTTCTCTTTTTTTAAAAAAATAAATATTAATTAAGAAATTCGCATGGCTCATATTTAATAATTATGCAACTCCCTATAGCTTCACCTTATTCTTAATTAAGGCCTTATAGTTTTTATTTTTATTTTTATTGGTTCCTTATAGTTTTCTCAATTATTAAAGGTATTGATTCTTAAACTCTTAATTTATTAAATAGTAACAGAAACAATGCAAGGTCAGTTGATGATGATGCTACTCTTACTTAGCATGCACATGGATTAATTTTGTTACATGGATCTAATTAAAATAAAAATAAAACAAAATTACAAATTATTTATAGATGCAAGGAGGGTATCTAGAGCATATTTTATCTTAAAAATAAATGTACATTTTTTAAAAAACCTCGTGTTTAATTATGTTGTATTTTAGCAACTTACATGTTATTTAATCAGCATACATATTGACCCTAATTAAATAGATAATAGGGACTAAAGACATAGTGGAGAAAATTGTAAGAAACCAATAATAATAAAAAAGCAATAGGAGCTGATTAAAAATAAGAATTTAGAAAATATTTCCCCCCAATTATTAGTAGCCATCAGGTAGATGTGGTGGAAGCCTTGAAGGTGAACATCACAAAGGCAAACAAACGTGTTGGCTTTCATCACTAGATCAGATAGAGCCAAAATCTTCAATTATCACTCTCTCACACTCTTCATATACTCCATACACACACACACACTCACTGTCTCACACAATAGGAATCTAGAGAACCAGATAAGATATATATGCTATTGTACAGCTGGATTTGAGAAGATGGGATCAAGAGTTGAAGATATAGTGATTGTGGGAGCTGGGATTGCTGGCCTTGCAACCTCCTTAGGACTTCACAGGTACCTTCTGATTCTAATCTCTCTCTTGTGTGCTTTTTCGATGTGAAAATCACAGCGAAATGCGAATCTCAGTTAAGAATTGAGGTTTGAAGGCATATGTAGTACACCCATGAATCATTTTATATTATTTCTTCCAGATGAATTGGTGCAGAATTGAAGCTGCCAAGCATATCTACGTATAAAGTACATATAATTTCTTAATTCTGTTTGAAGTACAGAAGTCTTAACAGATTTTTTAAGAAAATAAATAATAAATCTGAAAATATCTTTCACTATTGTTTTTTTTTTTTTTGGGGGGTAAAAACGGGGCAATAGCCCTTCCTCATTCATGGATCAACACAGCCCTTGCGAATACAGCCCCCACTCTATCACTGTATAGACATGAGACATCTAACTACCTTCCGGGAGGATCCACAAAAAAATTGTTCAGATCCTCTTGCATGCAACTAACATTTGCAAGTATATCAGCACTACTATTACATCCTCTAAACACATGTATAGCCCTATATATTGAGAACTTCCTTATAGCCCAGCGTATCCTCCACAGCAGCCGTGACTCCTTGCTGCATCAGCCTGCAAATTTTCTAACAGAGACACCACAGCGAAAGAATCACACTCAAGAATTCCAGGCCAGTGTGTACAGCCCAAAGCTCTGCTTTAATAGCAGAGCAAAAACCCAGCTTTTTTGTAAATCCACACAGCCATTCCCCTTCACAACCTCTGATCAAACTGCCACAACCTGCCACCTTCATTATACTTTTTGAGGCACCGTCAACATTAAGTTTAACCCAGCCCTCTTCAGGAGCTTCCTAGCCAATATACACCTCCCTTTTTGTGCCTTTAACTCTCCCAAATTCCACACCAGCCCTCTTAATTTCTTGCGCATACGAATGCAATATTTTGGTCAGATTCGCAGGAATATTATACCCTTCCTCAACTCTACTTCTATTCCTCCATCCCCATAAAACTAGCAAGCCAAGCCGAATATCAGTCTCCAATTCCTGTTAGGATTTGACAAATTCCAGTCAAACCATGGCTTCCCACATAACCATGAGAACTCTGGCTCAAATCTTCCCCTTTTAATTCACCCCACAAACTCCCTACTATTTTACAATCCCGCATAACATGCATCAAACTCTCAGCTTGACTCATACAGCAGTGACAGTTTTCAGGCCCACCCATCATCCTACTTCTGCGTTCAGCCGTTAGTAATCTGTCATGGGTAGCTAGCCACAAAAAGTTTGAACTCTTTTTGGACCCTCCCATCTCCACAGTTTTCCACACACCCTCTCCAGTGTCTTGCTCTTTCCTCAATGCATGATACATTTCAGAGACACTATATTTGTTTTGCACATGACAGCCCCACCTAACAAAATTCTCTCCATGCAACCTGTTAGGGGTAGAAACAGCCATGATCAGTTTAATTCCTTCCTCATTAACCCATCTCCCAATCCTCTCTATATCCCAAACTCCCTCTTCATTCACCATGTCCTTCACCCTTTTATTCCTTTCTGTAGAAGGCATTGATACATCACAATTATCAATCAGCTTACACTTCAATCAACCCAATGGCCATCCCAAAAATTAATAGTTTCTTCATCCCCTACTTCCCAAACAATATTGCTCACAACCTCATGCCAAATCCTTCCCAGATTCCTCCATAATTCGAATCAGCTTTTGTATTTTTGCACTCTCTTTGTAAATCTCTGTCCCTCCCATACTTGCCTCTTAAGCATAGGCTCTCGGCATTGAGATAACATTCCATGCCACCTTACCTAACAAAGCATCATTCATTATCTCAAGACTCCTTAACTCCATTCCACCATTCCACCATTCTTTTTTTCTTTGCACAGCATTTCCCAACTTACCGCATGCACTTTCCTCTTTCCCACTTCACTACCCCAAATGAAATCTTGTTGTATTTTCTCCATATGCATCCTCACACATGCTGGGATTAAAGAGTGTTTCATAGAGAACACAACCATTTGGTTTGTAACGGCTTGCACTATAGTGATATGGCCACTAAGCGATAATGTTTGTTTTTCCAGCAGCTCAACTTTCCTTGCATCTTGTCAATAAGATGTTGAAACTTCCTCTTGTTCTCCCTTCCATTAATCATATACGCACCCAAGTATCTCCCTAGATCCTCCATCCTTCTAAAACCATAGAGCAAACAAATCTCATTACGAACTCTCCTTTCAACATTCTTTGAGAAAAAAACACCGATTTTACGAACATTAACCTTTTGACCGAGCTCTCCCCAAACTTCCCCAAAATTTCCATCACTACACCCATCGATCCATATCGCTTCACAAATTAAGAGCAAATCATCTACAAATAATAGGTGGAAAACATCCGTGCCATGTCTACCCATTTTAAAAGACTTCCACTTCCCTTCGTTTACACTATCAATGATTAAGTGTGTTAACTTCTCCATAACTAACACAAACAGATAAGGAGATAAAGGATCCCTTGCCACAACCCGTCTGCCTCAGTTCCACATTAACGCCATTTTAATTGAATTAACACACCCCCTAATGATACTCCAAAGCTTCTCATCAACCCCAATTTCGGCCAACACATTTCCAACAAAATTCCAATTCATCCTATCATAGGCTTTCTCTAAGTCAATTTTGATAATCATATACCCCTTCCTCCCCCTAATCCGATTCATATAATGAACTATTTCCTTTGCAATAATGATGTTATCATGGATACTCCTCCTAGGCACAAAGCTAGTTTGATAACGAGATATAAGGCTATCCATAAGCGGTTTTAACCTATTCAAAATTACTTTGGACAACCCTTTTTATATGACATTACAAAGAGCAATAGGTCGAAACTGACTTACCACTTCCGGTTGATCTATTTTCGGTACAAGCACCGGCAATGTATAATTGACATCACCTTTTTAGGATTTTCCCATAGCTCTTGAATAAATCTAGTCATCGATCGCCCCCACACTCCGGTTGTGTTGATAGAATGCGGTTGGAAAACCGTCACGTCTTGAGGCTTTAAAGTCCCCATTTGGAAGAAAGCCCTCCTAACTTCCTCCCCTTGATTTCCATTCCCAAATTCTTCAAGCTGTTCTTCCTTTACTTCACCCCATCTTTGGTTTGTCATAATCTACTCCATATCGATCTTAACCTCACAAAACATATTATTGTAGTATTCTTGCATCATATGTACAATCCCTTCCTCATCATCCACCCACAGTCCTCGGCATTCTTTAACATTTTATTTTTATTTTTTCTTCTTCTACACAAGGTCTTAGTATGATAGTACATTGTATTTCGGTTGTAATACCCTAAAAATCACACTTAGGGTAAATATCAAAAATTGGGAAATATACCTATTGAAAATAGGTGAATATGAGGTCTCAAACACCTTGTATTGAGTTTACCTTGTTGTTAGGGTAATTTCCCTTGAAATTAGATAATTTGCAATTAGGTCCCTAAAACGTTTGAAGATTTGCAAATAGGTCCCTAAACACATTATGGGTTATAAATACCCTGTGAAAGCTATAAAAGAAGCAAGTAAAAATCTATTTGAAATAGGGAAGGATATTGTCCCTAATTTAGGTAATTTATTAAGTTACAAATTTGGAGAAATTGTAGAAGAATGCTCAAAAAGTGGTAAATGACCAAAATACCCTCACAAATTCTAGTATAATGAAAGAGACATGGAAACACAAATGTCAATGCAAGTGTTATGAGGTAATAAGATATTCTAATTAAGAAAATTATCAACAAGTGATAATTAAGTAATTAGGTAATTCTTGGCTAATTACTTAAGCATAAGCAAAGGAAATTCGGGAATAATTATGTAAAACCCTAAAATTAGTGGTTTTGGGTTGAAAATTAGTAAAGTATATTTACTAATTACTTGGAAATTTTGGAGAAAATAGTTGAATTTAGGTATTTTTAAGCCTAAATGCAAGAATGGACCAATAGGAGAATTTTGTAAAAAATTATGTAAAAAATAATTATTTAATTAATTAAATAATTAATTGAAAAAAAAACGAAATAAAAAAAATGGCAGAAAAAAAAGGAAAAAAAAATATAAAGATAATAATAATAAAGTTTGCAAGTTGCAATTATTTTATTAATATAATTAATTAAAGTGAAATATGATGAATAGTAAATAAGAATTTAGGAAACGGATCCTATCGGAGATCCAGGAATGGGAATGTCAAAGTCGGGATAAAATATTGATCGGTGAGTTTTTATCTTCCGTTAGACACTTACGGAAGTTAATTCAAGCCGTTTGTGCTTTTTCCTAATAAGACGAAATAGGAAATTCGAGAAAATGCCGGATAGCCAAGAGGACGAAAAGGTTATGTTGTGACATTTGGAAAAGAATTGGGAATTTTCATGGACATATTTGGAATCGGTGAATTTTTCTCTAGAGATTGGTGATTAGAAACGCGTTTAAATGCAGGACCGTACGGACACGTTTTCGAGAAACTTGACTGAACACGGAATGCCCTGTATGGAATCAAGATTTAGATTAGAATAGACATTTCTAGTAAGTAAGAGGAGATCTTCAAAGTTAGTTAACCGAATTTTGAGATTTCTCCGAAAGTACGCGATCGGACCCGATCGGAAACTTATCGGTGAGACGGCTTCTTGAGGAAGTAAGTGACATCACCACCATGACATCATGGCTTTAAATGATGATGTCGGCTGCCAAGTGGCTCGGTGAGGATCATGACACCTTGCGAAGTGCGATCCTACGGTTGAGATTAAAGGAGAAAAATGTGCGAATTTGCCCTGGAAATCTCTATAAATAGCCAACTCCTCTTCATAAGTTTTCCACACCACTTCTCACTAGCTTGGCGAAATTTAGAGAGAGAAGCTCGGGGAAAAGTTGTTCTAAGTCTACAACTGGTAAGTCTCTCGGTCTGTAGCTTTTTAGTTCGGTAGTTAGTAGAATTGTTAGATAGTTTTAGTAAGTAGGGAGTGAAATTCCTACTATTGTTTTAGGCCTCATTGCATTGAAAGATGCCTAAAGAGGTAAAACTTGGTAGGGATTGAGTCCCGGTATGCATGTATGTGCTAGGTGTATTGTATGTGATAGCTTATAGCTCTGTGGTATGTCTATGTCTTGTTTATATGTTCATGTTTGCTATGGGCGATATATCTGCATGCTTTTGGGCGATATATGTATACATGCTATTGGGCGATATATGTATGCATGCTTTTGGGCGATGAGTGCACATATCTTTGTTGTTGATATGATTGTACATGGTCCATACGTTGTGTCTCGTAA
Source organism: Acacia pycnantha (assembly GCA_025563575.1). Classification (NCBI taxonomy): domain Eukaryota; kingdom Viridiplantae; phylum Streptophyta; class Magnoliopsida; order Fabales; family Fabaceae; genus Acacia; species Acacia pycnantha. Next base: position 727,524 of record JAMWYP010000096.1, on the reverse strand, counting down.
ATATGAGGTTAGCAGTTACACGAGATCCGATGCGGATCTCGGCCCTAATATAGCATCGGGCTCCAGGGGCCAGGGAGAGAGACAAGCGGCTCGCGTAGATGTTCACGTGAAGACTTCCTTTCGATGTTTCGTGGAAGCCTTCCCTTTTGTTATTATCTGTTTTTGAAATATTCGGTTATTGTACCGTAGTTGTAACCAGACGGACTTACGGCGGTTTATAAATATATATCGAGTTACTCTTCCGCTCAAATGCTACACTCGATGATTTTATATGGAAAAAATTTTATCTTGCTTTTGGAAAACGGGGATGTTACATTTTGGTATCGAGCTAGTATAAGGCGATGGCAAATTCGACTCATGATCGGGGTTCTCACGGTGTGATGCGCGCGAAGCATTGGCTCTTACCCAGACATGGCTGCCTGAAGAAACCACCGGATGGGTTGCATGCGTCGTGAGGCGGTGCGTAAAACTAGCGGCTGAGGTATCTTATGTTGTCACGGCGTATTGGCGCCACGGAGACATTTTTGGTATCAGAGCCAGTATAAGCTGATGGCAAATTCGACTCATGATCGGGGGTTCTCACAGTGTGATCTGGGATGCAGCCTATCCGGTGGCTAGCCGGCGAGCCATGTCGGGTAAGAGCCAATGCTTCGTCACGATCACACTGTGAGAACCTCGATCATGAGTCGAATTTTCCATCGGCTTATACTAGCTACGATACAAAATGTCTCCGTGGCACCAATACGCCGTGACAACATAAGATACCTCGGCCAGCTAGTTTACGCACCGCCTCACGACGGATGCAACCTTCCGGTGGCTAGCCCAGGCGAAGCCATGTCGGGTAGAGCCAATGCTTCGTCACGGATCACACTGTGAGAACCCCAGATCATGAGTCGAATTTGCCATCGGCTTATACTAGCTACGATACCAAAATGTAACATCCCCGTTTTCCAAAAGCGTATAAAATTTTTCCATATAAAATCATCGAGTAGAGCATTTGAGCGGAAGAGTAGCGATATATATTTATAAAGCGCCGTAAGTACGGCTGGTTACAACTACGGTACAATAACCGAATATTTCAAAAACAGATAATAACAAAGGAAGGCTTCAGTGAAACATCGAAAGGAAGTCTTCGGCCGAACATCTACGCGAGCCGCTTGTCTCTCTCCTCGGTCCTCGGGAGCTTGATGCTATATTAAGGCCGAGATCCGCATGGGATCTCGGAGTAGCAGTTAACCTCATATTCTGACACAACGTATGGACCACGGACAATCATATCAACAACAGATATATGTGCACTCATCGCCCAAAAGCATGCATACATATATCGCCCAATAGCATGTATACATATATCGCCCAAAAGCATGCGATATATCGCCATAGCAAACATGAACATATAAACAACATATAGACATACCACGAGCTATAAGCTATCACATACAATACACCTAGCACATACATGCATACCATAAACATCGATTAGTGTTACATCGCGAACGTACCTTCTTTGACGGTATTCACGCTTTATGGAAAACGGTCGTTTTGTGAGAAAACAATAAACGCCTGTCGGACAACAGAATAACGAAAATCGAGTTTATGATGTCTATAAGAGTAATATCACTTTCGTTAGTGATTTGGTACAATAACTGGCATTTAGGTAAAAATTACCATTTTGCCCTTCTACCCCTAATTGGCGGAATTTCGCCGCACTACGCTACTTACACTTTTCGGGGACTCAATCCCTACCAAGTTTTACCTCTTTAGGCATCTTTCAATGCAATGAGGCCTAAAACAATAGTAGGAATTTCACTCCTACTTACTAAAACTATCTAACAATTCTACTAACTACTTGAACTAAAAAGCTACTGAGGCCAGAGACTTACCTTGTAGACTTCCGAACAACTTTTCCCAGGCTTCTCTCTCTAAATTTCGGCCAAGCTAGTGAGAAGTGGTGTGGAAAACTTATGAAGAGGAGTTGGCTATTTATAGAGATTTCAGGGCAAATTCGCACCTTTTCTCCTTTAATCTCAACCGTAGGATCGCACCTCATAAGGTTTCATGATCCTCACCGAGCCACTTGGAAGCTGACATCATCATTTAAAGCCATGATGTCATGGTGGTGATGTCACTTACTTCCTCAAGAAACCTGTCTCACCGATAAGTTTCCGATCGATGTCCGAATCGCGTACTTTCTGAGAAATCTCAAAATTACAGTTAACTAACTTTGAAGATCTCCTCTTACTTACTAGAAATGTCTATTCTAATCTAAATCTTGATTCCATACTGGGCATTCCGTGTTCAATGAAGTTTCAAAAACGTGTCCGTACGGGTCAGTTACAACAATCGTTTTGAATCACCAATCTCTAGAGAAAAATTCAGCGATTCCAAATATGTCCATGAAAATTCCCAATTCTTTTCCAAATGTCACAACATAACCTTTTCGTCCTCTTGGCTATCGGCATTTTCTCGAATTTCCTATTTCGTCTTATTAGGAAAAAGCACAAACTTCTTAATTAACTTCCGTAAGTGTCTAACGGAAGATAAAAACTCACTGATCAATATTTTATCCTGACTTTGACATTCCCATTCCTAGATCTCCGATAGGATCCGTTTCTAAATTCTTATTTACTATTCATCATATTTCACTTTAATTAATTATATTAATAAAATAATTGCAACTTGCAAACTTTATTATTATTATCTTTATATTTTTTTCTGCCTTTTTTTCGTTTTTTTAAAATTAATTATTTAATTAATTAAATAATTATTTTTACATAATTTTTTACAAAATTCTCCTATTGGTCCATTCTTGCATTTAGGCTTAAAAATACCTAAATTCAAATATTTTTCTCCAAAATTTCCAAGTAATTAGTAAATATACTTTTACTAATTTTCAACCCAAAACCACTAATTTTAGGGTTTTACATAATTATTCCTGAATTTCCTTTGCTTATGCTTAAGTAATTAGCTAAGAATTACCTAATTACTTAATTATCACTTGTTGATAATTTTCTTAATTAGAATATCTTATTACCTCATAACACTTGCATTGACATTTGTGTTTCCATGTCTCTTTCATTATACTAGAATTTGTGAGGGTATTTTGGTCATTTACCACTTTTGAGCATTCTTCTACAATTTCTCCAATTTTGTAACTTAATAAATTACCTAAATTAGGGACAATATCCTTCCTATTTCAAATAGATTTTTACTTGCTTCTTTTATAGCTTTCACAGGTATTTATAACCCATAATGTGTTTAGGGACCTATTTGCAAATCTTCAAACGTTTTAGGACCTAATTGCAAATTATCTAATTTCAAGGAAATTACCCTAACAACAAGGTAAACTCAATACAAGGTGTTTGAGACTCATATTCACCTATTTTAAATAGGTATATTTCCCAATTTTGATATTTACCCTAAGTGTGATTTTTAGGGTATTACATCTGGCCCCCCTCCTCTAACCATCGCCTCTTGATTTTGAAACCAGATGACCTTTTCCCGCCTTAATGTCTCAATAGTTCCTCCACAAGCTCTGTTCCCAGCCGTATAAGATAAGGATTACATTGCCTATGCATACTTTGTTTAATCCCATTTAATCTATTCAAAATTCTTCTCTTATGATTCTCAATCATCCCACAAACTTCCTTGTTCCAAAGATTTTAGATCTTGCCATAAAATTGATAGCATCACATTGAGATCTTCTCCTTGCTTCCAGCTATTCTTCATGAGTTCACCAAAATCTTCATTTATTTGCCATGCCACTTCATAGTGAAGTTTCTCGCCACAACTCTATTAGAATCCATACTCGGCTTCACCAACAAGGGGTGATGGTTAGATCACACTCTAGGGATAACCCTAACTTCGCATTCTCAAACCTCTCAAGCCAATTAACATTAAATAGACATCTATCTAAACGTTTGAACACTCTATCAAGGCCTTCCCATTTAGGTCCCTTCCAAGTAAAGAAAGGACCATTAGTCTCCAAATCAATAAGGTTGCAATTTTGAATCCACTCGTTATATTTGTCGCATCTCATCTCACCGACTCTTCCCCACCCGCTTTTTCTCCAATGGCAACTTTATTTCATTGAAATCACTCGCCAATAGCCAAGGATCAGCAATCTCACCAACCATCCTCGTGAAGCATTCCAAGTTCTTAGTCTTCTTTGCTCACATGGATTAGCATATACAATTGTGAACAACATCTCCTTCCTTCCGGCTTCAATCTATAGTGAATAAATTGCTCCTCTCTCACTAAAACATCCACACTTAGCTCTTCTAGATTCCACAACATCCAAATGCCCCCGAAAATCCTCACCTCCACCCTCTCCGAGTATTTGAACCCCCAATTCTTGATAACCTTTGTTGCTAGGTTACCACTAATTATTGGCTCCAATATGACAACAACATCCACCTTATATCTATATTTTATATCTTTAAGGATAGCCGCAAACCCCTTACTAGTTGTCCCCTACTATTCCATATTGATATTGACGTCATAACAATAGTAGTAATATGAAAAAACAAACCATCCAAAGAAATCAACAATCAGCAAGCACAGGGGTGATAAAAACTCCCCCATACCCATACCCGAACTTTCAATTGAGTCCTCATCCTCCCCACCATTCTAGCTTCACCGGTATCCAAAACAATCCTCTCTAGATCTCCTCCAGTTGAAGATTCTCCTTTCCATCATGTTCATTGCCTTCAACTTATACATATCCATGTTACTCGGAATAACCTCACAACTCACGATCTTTTGTTTATCTTCATGTATCCTCCTCCTCAATCCATCGTTATTTTTTGCAGTCAAGACCTTCTCCTCCTTACCTCCTACCCTTTTTCTCTCCCGCGTTGGCCTCCCCCAAATGCCCTTCTTGATGGTTCAACTATATACCCACTAGCCCCTATTACGCTAGACTTCCCTTGTTTATTCTTCGATATTGTACTTTTTCCCTAATCACATTCTCACTAATCGCAGCACTCCAGCTTCCTCCGCTTTTGAGGTAGATTCATCCTGTTAATTTCTTCCCTAAATCCACGTTTAAAATAGCAAATCTCGAACTAGATTGTTGCTCTTGATTCAATATTACATTCCTTCTAGGCCTTCTACTTCGTTGTACCATCCTCCATACTTCCTTCACCTCCACATTCTCATCCCTTTGGCTCTCCACATCCATTCCTCCTCATTTGATTTCTTATGAAAATCCTCACGGCCTTCTTTGTTATGCCCATACCATCCGCACTTAGTACATAGCATACTCAGGCTTTCATACTCAACACTAAGAATTTGCCCTCAACATTAAACACCGGAACCGGCGGCTTTGTGAGATCTAATTCTACGCACATACGCGCAAATTTACCCCTAGCCCTTTGTGCCATGTGAGCATCAAGCCCGATAGCTTTACCTATCGCATTCCCAAATTCAGGAGAAATTTCTTATCAAAAGAGGTGCAGAAACTCCAAAATTCTAACCCATGCAACCAGGGACTAAATCTTCTAATTACGTGGATTAAACTCAAGCTTCCATCGGGATACACTCGTATAAGCATCGCCATGACCTAAGGCCCCCAATCAATGCCCTAATATAGTCATCAAGATGCTAAAAATTAACTAAGTAAATATCATTCTCTAGATCAAAGATATCGATCTTACCTTTCCTTTCCCAAATCTACTTCAATTTCTTCATCATGAAACCAAAGGATGGTCAGTCTTCCCATTAGTTTAACCACCAGCGTACGTCGAAACGACCTCATGAGCCTCTCCTTCTCCTTCTCTTCGAAATTGAACATTGGACATAGTGGATTAGCATAATCCACACTAATACCATCACTCGGATTGAGAACCTTCTCAAAATCTGCCTCGGCGCCATAGTCCTCTGTTACCTTGTCATCGCGTTCCTTACCCATTCCCACCAACACGATCTCGAACTCACATTCTGCAAGAGTGACTCCTATATGACTTCGGCTCTTGCTCTTTTCCATTTGAATGCATCCATCTCTCGTCCCTAATCATCTTAAACTCCTCCTTGAAAATTCTGCTACAACGAAATGCACCTTCCTTTTCCAACGTCCCAAATCATCTTGACCATCCTCCATCATACCTCACCGTCCCCTTGCACGCGAACGGAGGGGCCACTCATATCCTCTCACAGGTGGGTGGCGGAGGTTGCCCTCTTTGTTCGAAGCCCTAGCATAGCTTGCGATTTTTCTTTTTCCTTTCCCGAAATCTTCTTTCATAGTTGTTTTTATTATTGCATTCCTCCGTCAATCTTAATTAAGGTGTTTGAGTCAATTTTGAAATTCAAAAATAATTCAAAAACGTAAAACATTGGGAGAATGATGAATAAATACCAAATGAAATAATTCTAAAAGTTTGTTAACATTTATAAAGGACATAAAGGTAACAGTACCAAATGGGGATTTTAAAATGTTGATGAATTCACCATTATACCCTCACTTGTTAATTTGTTTTTAAAAAAGGAAAATGGGTGCACCACCGCTGCGACCGCTAGAGGGCTGGAGAGAGAGAGAGAGAGAGAGCCTGAGGGTGTGTTTCTATTGCCATTGCCGCCGCATCTAGGAGAGAGAGAGAGAGAGGGATAAGATCTTGGGTTTTTGAGGTGGATTTGATGGGCAAGATCTGATTCTTGGAGCCGAGTTAGGTTTGAAGGCGGATGATGTCAAAGGATCCAGTGAGCATTTGGACAACCTAATTGAAAGAGGAAGTGTCGGCTTGGACGAAAGTGGTGGGGTAAGGGGCATCATATTTGGATATGGTGATAGGTTTAAGATGTGGTGGTTGTTGGGGCTGGACTCCATTGTTGGAAGGGGAAGGGAGGAGAGATGAAGAAGAAGGTGAATAGACATTTCACAAAAATCGTAATAGGATTAACAAGTTCATCAATGATTTTCATAAGAATTGTAATGAATTTAATAAAGATGTTCGTTAGGTGAAAACATGTCACCTAGGTTTATCAACATTTGAGCCCTATGGACAAAAGTTGTAATGGAATCAACAAGTTCATCAATAGTATTCACAAGACTTTTAATGGGTTTAATCGTCGGTGAAAACATGTCGGACCCACATTTGAGCACTATGAACAAAAGTCCTAATGGGATAACAAATTTATTAATGGTATTCACAAGATTTGTAATAGGTTTAACAAAGGCGTTTCGATGAAGCCGATCGACATGTTTTCACTTGATGAACGTCATTGTTAAACCCATTCATAAACTTGTTAATCCCATTACGAGTTTTGTTAAAAGCGTTTGTTGATGAAAACATGCAACTGAGGATTATTACTCTTGTGAAAGCCATTAAAAATATTGTCAAACTCATTACTGAATTTGTGCCCACTCCGAATTTTGTGAAATCCCACATTTAAGGTTCACATTCTTCTTCCTCAAAACCCATATATTGTTCAACTCAAGAGGGGTAGGTTCGACGGTGGCACAATAGACCAAGAAGAAGGTTGTGCCCAATGGATCTAGAAGGAGAGCCTGAACACAAACGATGCTGGTGAAAGAAGGTTGTTTTCAGATCTGGTTTTTGATCTAGTTCTTTGAAGAGGGAGGTTGAAGACGATGAGACGATGATTGGGGTTGAAGACGGAAGTCTTGTGATCACTGCGGTGCGAAGAGAAGAAGAAGCCCGTGGTCTTTGCCGATAGTGAGGAAGAATGGTAGTTTGGTCTTTTACCAAAATATTCAAAACTCAGATTCATGCCTACTTACATCTCTCTCCTTTTTCCTTTTCAGTAGACATTTCTGGGTTTTGAAATTTCATTTGGTATTATTCGTCATTCTTCCAAAAACATTTGTGATTTGAAATTTATAATAAAGATATTTGTATAAGTTCTAAGAATTAAACAAAAACACTTGAGTAAGTACAACAAACTTTGCGGTTCATATTAATTAAAAAAAAGAAAAAATCATTGTAATTTTGTAAAATTCATGAAATATCTAGATAAATTATTTTTTTAATATTTTAATTATGTAAGCTAATGTTTTTATTCAAAATAAATAAATAAATGCAGGCTAGGTATACGAAGTTTGGTTCTAGAATCTTCAAATGATTTGAGGGTCACAGGATTTGCTCTCACAATATGGACAAATGGTTGGAAAGCTTTGGATACTCTTGGCATTGGAAACATCCTTCAACAACAACACATACAACTTCACGGGTAATCTATGTTTAGATCATTGGAAAAGACACATTGCCCTCACCGGTTTTTTCCCCAGAAGTTCCCTTAACACCCAGAGGACTGTAGCCGCCTCCTTGCCGGTAGTGGCTGCCGCCCACGAAGTTCATAATACCCTTTTGAAATTTTTTAAGACAAAAGTAATTAATAGCGAAATTGAAATAGTAAACAAGAACTTTGTTGATTATTACTAGTATTTCCTAATAACTACTCTTATTTCGGTATTTATTACTCTTGTTTCGTTATTAACTAGTTTTATTTCAAAAATTCGGAAAATATCTTAGGACTTTTGCCTGTTGCTGGTAACCGGATTTACCACATCTAATACAATTTTGCAATTTTTAAATCAAAGTGGTTAATAACGAGACTAAAATAGTAAATAGTGAAAACTAAAATAGTAAACAGAGTCATTGTTGCTGATTATTTCCCCATAATTAACTACTTTAGTTTCATTATTTACTACTCTTGTTTTAAAAATTCGAAAAATGTATTAGAAACTTTTGTTTTGGAAATTTCAAAAGTGCGTTAGGACTTTTGCCAGTGGTTGACCGCGGCATGGGTAGTTATTAAGGGGGGTTTTTTTTTTTTTAAGTGAGGGCAATGATGTCTTTTCACACCATTTTAAATTCCAATGGACTATTTTGAGATTGGTAAAATTCAGCACCCTAATTTGTCCTTTTTATATTTTATGCCTTCTTCCCTTAATTGTAATTTTTATCATTTACAACGTGTTATTTTAATAATATTAGTTTGGATATCATGTGCATATGTGAGATATGCCATTTAGTGAAACAGTTTCATGAACAATCAATGGAGAACCGGAATAATTAACCTCCAATAGGTTTAAACATATTTTTTCCACAATTGACGTCTAAATTTTTGGAATTGCTAATAAATCTTATTTGATTTTTTTTTCCGAAGGACCTAAGTTTATTTTAAGGACCTAGATCCTTTAGGGTATATATGAGTGAGAATGAAATGACTAAAATACACATACCACCCTACCGCACCACTTAGATGCTATCGCACTCTCTTCCCTTGCATCACCACTCATTCTCCATCTTTCACAAATCACCGGTTATTGACTACCATTCACCCTCCTCTTACACATCATCAGTTCCCTCTCATTCACCTTCTTAGTCACACCGCATTCTCCTTGCTCATCTTATTCATGATTGACATCGACGACGACGACAACCTCCTCCAATAACTGTGACACTACAGCTTCAAAACGACAATAATGGCTTCCAACGAGATGACAATGGTTTCTCCATCCTTCGATCTAATATAGAATTTATTAACCCTGTCCTTCATTTCTTCTTCTCCTCCGCAACCCCATCTCACTATCCTTAGTTTGTTGCTGCCTCTCATTAACCCCCTATTTGACCAACTAATTTGTAAATCTAGATCTTTGGGTTCAATTTCTAGAGGTATGAATGTGAGTGACCAGAAGTTTAAAGAAATTTAAGGGAAACTTGGAAATTTTATTTGCACAATAAGGGAAGATGATTTGCATATATATAAGGGACGGAAGATCGTTTGTGCTAGCATAGTTTGCACATTTTAGCTTAATTTGGGGCACATATGGGAAGACATTTGCATACAGGGAAAACGAATTGCATACAACGGAATTTGAGTTGTACGTAAAGGAGATGAATTTCATATAAGGAAGATATATTGCACATAGGGAAGACCATTTGCATACAAGGGAAGACCATTTACACTAAGTGAAGATCATTTGCAAATAGCATAGTTTGCACTAAGGCTTAATATTAGGACACAAGGGAAGACATTTGTATATAATGAAACTTAATTTTAGATTGTATATAATGAAACTTAAATTGCACAAAAAGAATATAAATTGCACATAGGAAATATTTTTACTAAAAGGGCAATTTAGTCATTTAATGCTTATATATATTCATCATAAAAGACCAAGATCTTTAAGGAAACTTGAGGTACCACTGGGCAATAAACTTCTCAAACTGGTCCTTTTAAGCAATTTTCCCTTTTTTTTTCTTTATCGTTTTGGTTTTACTTTCTTGCATTGTTAATTTCGCTGGGCTAAATGAAGAGTTCAGCTGTTGAATAATAAGCAATGAAATGTTTTCCCAGTAATGATTAAGAGCTTGAAACTAAATATTTTGGGTTTGAAGTGCAGAAATGTCACTACTTCTTTGCTTACGGGACAACAAACATCAACAACCGCTCTCGCCACCGCCATGGGAAAACAGTAAGTATAATATGTGTTAGAAGACTCCATGTTCACTTTACACACACACTCTCTCTCTCGTATATAGTAAGTTTAACTGTAAATTTACTCAAATTCTCCAGAAGAATTTCATACTTCTATAAAAATTCAAGGGCCAAGGTGCAAATCCGACCCAGAAGTATTAAAAAAAAATTCAATGTTGATCTAGGGGATTTTCGGTCTCAATACTATTTTAGAAGTTTAAAAATATAGTAATGTTACCTTGATCATTGAAAAAGTTAATTTTGACTATTAATTCGTTGGTTTGACTAAAATAATACAAATGCAACTTTTATCTAACACTCAGTACGACATTTAGAACAAAAGATGATGAAGTGGTGCAATGACTAATAAGTGTGAGGTAAGAGTGTTATGTGCATTATTTCAGTTAAATTAAAAGAGTTAATGATTGAGGGCAACATTGCTACATTTTTAAACTTCTGGAGTGACATTGAGACTGAAAAAACTTCTAGACAACATTGAGACTTTTTGAATACTTTTGAGGCAGATTTACCCATTAACTCAAAATTTAATCATCTTTCTAGTTTCTACTGTATACACAAGGAGCCCTATGAGTTCATAATAATAATAATAATAAAAAGATTTCTAATGATGCCATCGACAGTGGCGGACCTTTGTGGAGACAATGGTAGGCCATGGCCTCCCAAAAAAAAAAAAAAACCTCTTCCAAATTTTTAATGTAAATTGGATTATTATTATTATTTTTTTTTTTTTTTTTTACATTTGGCCCAAAATGTATGTATTTGTCCCAAAGATTTATACATTTGGCCCCCAATTTTTTTTTTAAAGAAAATTAGTTAATGAGTATACATTTACCCTCTGTGGTTTTATAATAAAAAAATGAAAATAAGGGAGGTTGTGGGTTTGATGCTGCTTATAACCTTATGTTAAAAAAAGAGGAAAAAGACAAAGAAAGAATTTTGAAATTGCAAAATTCCAAATCATATAGTTTGCAAAAAAATGAGTTATAAATTGCTTATCAAATTTCGTCATTCCTTTATCAACTCTTGTTAACAAACCTGATATGAGATTTTATAATTTCAAAGTTCTTTTTCATTATTTTTCTTAAAGAATGATTATTTTTTTTTTAATATATAAAAGTGGTCATGTAGACTCCCGGCAGTCAGAAATTCGTACATACTTGACAGGGAAGTTGTTTTGATCCAATCAAATGGTACAAACAAGGTTTTTCAAACCTGGTAAAAATAGCTTTCGAACTTGTATAGATAAATGTAGTTTGGAAGGTCATGAACTTCTAAACCGGTTATATAATCGATTTAGAAAATGATTTTCTAGACAAACTGGTTTAGAAAGTACCCTTCAGTCCTAATTATAGGAACATTTTTATAGTGTAATTTGTAGTGTAAATTATACTATAAAAGTGTTCCTATAATTAAAATTGGAGGAAGTAACATTTTCCTAACCGATTGTGACATTAAAAGGTTTAGAATTTTTTTTTAAAAAATAGAAAAAATGTGTTTGTTTCTTACCTTAACCCCGTTTTTTATACCTGAAAAGAAAACCAACCATCCTAGAAATATATATTCAAATTGTAATTCAATATTCTCAACAGTTTAATGTACAACTTTAAATCCAATTGCAACAATTTTATCTTTTTATTTGTTATTCCAAGGTTCCCATAAACAATATAAAAAACATGAAATCTAATTCTAACAGTATTCCTATTAAAATTTGTAAAACTCCAATACTCTTAACTCACGGGATGAGAAATACTTACATACTTGAGAAGCACCATTTCATTTGTACTTTAATTAATTAAAATACAACAACCCATCCTATTTAAATTCCATATGGAAATGAATCTCTGTAGAAATTCAAATTTTATAATTTTAAAAAAACATATACTTCTTAATTTGAAAAAACAAAAAACTCAATTCCTTAATTCCCACGATGCCTAAAATCATAAAACTATAAAATTTGAATTTCTCCAGATGACTCATTTGCCATGTAGGATAAAAATAAGATGAGTTGTTATATTTTAATGGGTTAAGGTGCATATTTGCCAACCAACTATTACCCGAGGAGTGTCTCGGCACAAAAAACAATTGAGGGGACCAAAGTTACCAATCAACAATTAAAAAGTGAAAAAACACAATTTGGTGCAGATTTGCCAATGAACTATTACCCCGTCATTGTCTTGGTGTCTCCGTCTTCCATTGATTGTCACGGTGGCGGTGATGTCGGCATCTCCAAAGCTTCCATTTTTGCTAGGTGTTCCACTCACCCTCTTGAACTCATCTAGCCGTCTACGCGACCGGCACGCGCCTTGCACCATGTTTCCATCCCTCCGATGCCATTGGAAGCAGCAGCTGTCGCTACCACAGCGCTTGCTCGCATGGGTCCCATCTCTGTTGGTGTTTGCCTTATCCAATAAGAAGACTTAACCGCACTTTTCTCCTTATCACCGCCACCATCCTACACCAGCACTTCAGATTTTAACTTAATTGTGATAGTTGTTTTTTTAATAGTTATTTGGTGTTTTTTTTTCACTTTTTAATTGTTGATTGGTAATTTTAGTCCCCTCAATTGTTTTTTGTGCCAGACACTCCTCGGGTAATAGTTGGTTGGCAAATCTACACCTTAAGCCTATTTTAACCCTATTTTAATTAGTCAGAGTATAGAGTATAGATGAAGTGTCACTCCTATAATGTGTAAGTATTTCTCCTCATACAAGCAATGTAATCTCATCCCTGCTAATCATAAGCAACCGATAACCAACAAACCAGTGTTTGAACTAATAAATTGTACCTGCATGTCCAAGTCCAACAAATAAGAACACACCCACAAACTACTTCAGAAACAAACTAACGAATTATAAAGACAAGCTCAATCTTATAGCTTTTCACACATATGGCAAGGTCATGTTGATTGGAGTAAAAGGGGAGAGCCAAATGCTTCTGATATTTCAGGGAAAACATTGCACAGTGAACCTAAAGCAAGCTAATTATTTGAGCACCAAGAAACCTCACCAATTATGAACCCTACCAGTTAGCATTTTCACCACCTGTACATCTGCAAACAGTCATATAAAACACAATTATACAAGATGTTTCATATTTCAGAACTTATTACATGAAATTTGTCACAATCTTAGAGACTTGAGTTTGATGCTATATAACCTGATCATTGGCTTGACCTGCATATGACATATGAGTTTCTGAACAACACTGCCAGTATCAACAATCATGTAGCAAAATATTCTCCAAATATGGATATAGAACAGCTTATTCAGAAGGACAAACAAAATTTCAGTACAAGGATTAGAGACTTCATAATTGAGGTTTAAACTAACTTAGCTATTTCATATTTACTCCAATTCAATGTCAGTTCACCTAGTTGGCTTACAATATTTGATCTTGCTATAAAAATCCTCTGTATCTATAAAGTAAATGGACCATGGTGTGAAAAATATTTTATTAATATTTATATTCATAATTTATTACAATGGAATAATCACTTTACAACATAAAGTTCTCAAATACATTATTATTTCCTATAAGAAGTCTAAAAAAATATGCCCAGAGGAAACTAGAGAGGCTTCTTGTCTGCTGCTCTGGTTCATCTTCATATCAGCATGATTTCCAATTTTTGGGACATTACGACAAAATATGAGTGATAATAAATAAATAGGTTTTAACTAATAATGCTCAGCTGCTAATTTAGCAGAAAACAAATTAAATCCCTGCAATATAATTATATGTGAATATGCATAGAAATATATTCATAAACATCAACAATGACATAGTTCCATCACTCAGACATACTAGGGTGTCCCCTAGGTGGATCCACAATAATTCAAACAAAACTCTTACCCCATATAGGATAGTTCACACAGCATTCCTTCTTAGAAACCAAGGAAACCAAGGGGTATATATATATATAGGAGATTTCTTGCAAAAGGAGTTAATCCTAGTAAGCATATACTAGGCTTACTTATTACCTTCTCATCTTTACTTTACTTCCCTCCCAAGCCAAGATGATCCTATCCTTTTCCTTTTTGTTCTCCAAGCTTCTAGGAGCTCATCCTTTAATTTGTTTTAACTTCCCTTCCAAGCCTTGTAGATGCTGTTCAATATTTTTTTTTCCTTTGATATTATTATATAAATATATATTATGACATCATCGCAATTACAATCACTCTTAATATCTCATCGTTTTGTCCCCATGAGGATTTTTATCTTGTTAACTTATTTTGTAATTTCTTTATATACCAAACTTTAAATACATGTAACACTGTATACTTATGTGTGAGTATAAACACAGAAAACGTTATTTTATTTATTTTTTTAGGATGTTACAAGGATCCAAGTTAGGTCATTAAAAGAATTTTTATATGGTGCAGTGGGGCCCATGAAGTTCGTTGCATCAGACGGCAGTTACTGTTGGAAGCCCTTGCCAAGGAGCTTCCAAGTGACACCATCAGGTACTCTTCAAAGGTGGTAGCTATTGAGGAATCTGGCCCCACTAAACTTGTTCATCTTGCTGATGAAACTGTCATCAAAACCAAGGTAAACACTATATTCATTAACTATATATACTCCCTTTTTAAATATAAGAGCTAGATAACACTATGTTCATCAGAACCAAGGCCTTAAACCTCAATAATAATATCATTGTTCATCATGAGAGAGAGTAGGTACTGATTGGGTGTGATGGAGTGAACTCAATAGTAGCAAAGTGGCTTGGCTTAAACAAGGCTGCCTTCTCAGGAAGATCTGAAATTAGGGGGTGCATTACGTTACAGAGTAGTCACAAGCTTGAACCTATGTTCATGCAGTTCGTTGGAAAAGGTTTTAGAAATGCTGTTATTCCCTGTGATGACAAGACAGTTTATTGGTTCTTTACTTGGCCTCCCACTGAACAAGGTGAATTCTCTGTGACTCATAGAACAGCAAACTATTATCATTCCTTTAAACATTTGATAAGTTGTATTCCTTTGTAATATACAAGGTTCAATGCAATAAAACAATATACATCATGTTGGAGCATGTCAGCCTTCAAGTTTTCTTACCATAGAAAAGAAAAATAGTATTACCTCCGGTCCTAATTATAGGAGCATTTTTGTAGTGCAAATTGCACTACAAAAGTGTTCCTATGATTAGGATTGAAGTGAGTAGTCTCTTTTATTTTTTATGCATGTATCTTGCCACTTGACAGTGATATACCCAAACAAAAAGGAAGATATGCCAAATCCCTCTTGAAATATGTTTCTAAATACTGCACACATGATATATGCCAACATTCATATCCATTACTGTATTAATATAAGCAGGCTTAGTGCTTTGTATTGGCTAGCTAATTAGTAAGCAGTGATCACCTGTGAAACGCCCTAATATTAAGATTATCTTCTAAATCGTCTATTCTGTGTAACATCTCATTCAATATGCGTAACAATTACCATGTTTTTGTTATTCAATGCAAGTGAAATACATGCTTATCCACTTGACTTCCCTTGTAGAAAAGAAGATAGAAGAGAACCAAGCTAAAATGAAGCAATTTGTGTTAGAGAAGCTAGAGAATATGCCAAGTGATGTTAGAGCCTTCATAGAAAATACTGATTTGGATCATTTCTCGTCATCTCCATTGAGATATAGACATCCTTGGGAACTAGTGTTGGGAAATATCTATGAAAGCAATGTGTGTGTTGCTGGAGATGCATTCCACCCTATGACCCCTGATCTTGGCCAAGGTGGGTGTTGTGCTTTGGAAGATGGGGTTGTTTTAGCACGGTGTCTTGGTGAGGTCTTCGGCTCGAAATCAGTTGGAGATATTAGAAACAAGAATGGAGGAGGAGAAGAAGAGGAGCAGTATAAAAGGATTGAGGCTAGCTTGAAGAAATATGCCAATGAGAGACGATGGAGAAGCATTAAAATCGTCCTTGCAGCTTATGTGACAGGCATTATTCTGCAGGGTGAATCCAAATTGGTCTCCTTTTTTAGAGACAAATTTTTGGCTGCATTCCTAGCTGGTGTTCAATTAAAGACAGCTGATTTTGATTGTGGAAAGCTGAGCAGCTCTTAGATGATGGTGTAATTTAGATTATCTAAAGTTGATTGTATGTGTTGTTGAAGTTGAACACCTTATATGTATGCAAGACAAAATCTACATTGAACTTATAGTATCAGTACTCTGCGTTCATCTTCCACCAACCCACATATCTTCAATTTTAAAGGATCTCAGTGGACAAAAAGAAGACTCTTGAAGATCTAAATTATTAATGGATCTTTTCATGCCTTAATAAAGCATTTTCTACTGTCCTTTGATCTTGAATGTTGCACTTAATGATGATTCTTTCATGGATGATGGCCTAGATCACTATCATTGGAGTGGGAAAATTTGTAGAGAATCAGAGCAAATGTCTTTAATATCTCAGAAAGCTTTCAAGTCTAACAATAGAACAATTTCTTAGAGCATTATATAGAGCCAAAAAGATGAATATCAAACCCCAATTATTCAAAATAAAAGACAATATTAAAAGGATAATTAGCAAAGCCTAACGAAAACTTAATCAAGCCAATACTTTAAAGCTATTATTAAAATATAACAAAAGAACACATAAACTATTGAGTCATAATCAAAGCATATTTTCTTTTTTGTAAAAAAAATATTATTTTATATATTAATCTTTAATCCCTAATTTACAAATAATATTGGCAAACAATTAATAATACCTTTCCCATTTAATTTCTTAAGCTGTTTTTATTCCCTCTAATAAAATGCTTATGTTGTTCAGAGAAAGCACATGAATGGCTCTGAATTATGTCCCCAACACCAGATGATGCAGCCAGGCAAGACCACATTAGAAAGGGAAAAATAATAGAAAGCCAGATGGAATTGAACAAAAAAAGACCA
Organism: Acacia pycnantha; assembly: GCA_025563575.1. Classification (NCBI taxonomy): domain Eukaryota; kingdom Viridiplantae; phylum Streptophyta; class Magnoliopsida; order Fabales; family Fabaceae; genus Acacia; species Acacia pycnantha. The sequence goes on along the minus strand of JAMWYP010000096.1, from coordinate 710,174 downwards.
CACTAAAACTGAAATTGTTTTAGTAATTCTCTGCAAATTCCAAGTACAAACCTCAACCCCATGTAAAGGTACTTAATCACAGGGAACAACAAACACTGCAAATAAATTGAAAAGAAGTTTTCATGTCTATATCTTGGTAAAATTATCTCATATAATTTAAGGTAAATAATAAAGGAGCAAATACCATCCAAGTGTGAAAACAGTTCTCTGCAAATTCCTAATTCAAACCACCACATGCAATGCAAAAACTCTAGAACTCAAACATCAATTAATCAATTCTTTATTTTTACTGCACAATAATTTATTCTCACATACTATCCAAGATAAAGTAGAGTATTAATCTTTTAATACAACATATATCACTTCCAAGGTGGGAAGATTTTGACCATATCTTCACTTAAAATATTATAATTTTAAGAGGAGGTTGAAGAGATTATAGGACTGAATTGTTCGATAATCTTATTCACACTGTAAGGTTACATATACATAGGAAAAATATAATCGGTCCATTAATGAGATCCCGATATTATGCTATACAAATTAGGAAATAATTATCCTAATCAATCTCCTATAATTTCATATTTAAATTTTGTCCCTTAAGTTTCAGGATTCCACACGCCTCCCCCCAAAGTTGGACTATAGATATCAGTCATGTTCGACTTGCCAATGAAATACTCAAACTCGTCCCTGGGCAATCCTTTAGTGAGAATATATGTAGTTTGTTCTCTAGAAGGTATATACTTTAAGTCAACTATACTCTCATCAACCTTTTCTCTTATAAAATGTCTATCTATCTCAACATGTTTGGTTTTGTCATGTTGGACCAAATTATGGGCAATGTTGTCACAATATACCTTGATAGGTAGATTCATGCATTGCCTCAAATCCTCAAGAACTTACTTTAGACATATGTCCTCATAGATTCCAAGTGCAACAGCTTTATATTCTGTTAGTTCTCTATGGGTTTTGATGATAACTAACAATTGTAAACTCAAGATGAAGTTTTGTCTTTGGTAAGTTGAAAACTTACTGTCTAAGACAAAACTCGAGTTTTGATTTTGCAAACTCGAGTTTTGGCTTGACAGAGAGTTGCTCGATTTTCACAAGTTTAGAAAACTCTAGTTTGCACAGGTAAACTCGAGTTTGTATCATACAGAGAGCACTCCAATTTTTCACTTCAAGGAAAACTCGAGTTTAGGTTTCGGAAACTCGAGTTTGTACCTTACAGAGACACTTCAATATTTTGTAAAGAGAACAAAACTCCAGTTTGCATTTGGCGAACTCGAGTTTTGGTCATACAGAGGACCACCAAAGTTTTGAACTAAGCAAAACTCCAGTTTCCATTTGGAAACTTGAGTTTCGCCAACACAGAGAGTTCTCTAAGTTTTCAAAGCTATTTGGAAACTCGAGTTTGCTTTTGTAAACTCGAGTTTGCAAGTCACAGAGAGCTATGCTCATTTCTAAGTTTATGAAAACTCCAGTTTCGATTTCAAAACTCCAATTTTCAATTGACAGAATATTTATCAAAGTTTTCTCTTATGAGGAAACTCGACTTTGTATTTGGAAACTCGAGTTTCCACAAGACAGAGAGTTTTCATGTTTTACTCACTTTGAGAAAACTCCATTTTTGACTTGGCCTGAATTTTCAGATGTTTTCAAACTTAAGAGAAAACTCGAGTTTACTATTGGAAGATTGCAAGGAGAAAGAAGAGGAAAGAGTCTTTGAGTTGTTGGCTAGTCTTAATGTGATTTTCAACAATATTCGAGCAAGGATTCTCAGCCAAGAACCTTTACCTTTTCTGTACATGAGGCCAAGAGGCCAAATACAAGCCTACAAAAACGCACAAAAGCGAAATTACCCAACATCAGCCTCACTCATTACAAAGCTAGACAAAGAAGTATCACCACAAGAGATATTAGCCTCCATAACATCCACGGTTAGAAGAGAAATCAAAGCGGTGTTGGTGGAAGACCCACCCGATGGGGTACACCTCTTTATAAGCAGCCGCTGCAAGGTAATCAGCAAAGACGATTCCCCGTGAGGACAAAAGTTCTGTAAAACCCAACTTTGGAGTATAGGAGACATATAACATCGTGTACAATACTTCTACTTTTCCAGTCATATAAATCGAAGACTTAGCCGTGATACAGACCGTAATAAAAGACAATCGTTTCAAATACCACTTTGTCATGACCAAGGTCCAAAGCAAGCATAAGGGCCTTTTTAAGAGCCAAAGCTTCACCATAAAGGCCGAAATAGATTTGACCTTATCAATATAACCCCATTTAAATTGCCCCCATTCATTCCTGCAGATCACTCCTATAGAGGCGGTATTCATATCATTAGAAAAAGCACCATCACAATTAATCTTCGACAATTAGCAACAGGAGGTAACCAATGAACGTGCGATTCCTCATTATGCCTCACCGAAGTACCGACCCCACTAGATTTGTTCCAATATACCCGAAATCCCAATTATTACTCTTTGCTAACCGTATAAATGAGTGTCCGGATTCGGTTCGTAGTTGAAAACTTTATCATTTCTTTGTTTCCAGATAAACCAAAGAATCCAACATACTAGTGAAATGTCTTGGGAACAACAATTTAAAATACCTATTATAGCAAGCCACCATGAGTTGAAATTTGTCACCTGTTACCATCAAATTTCGCACCCAGCCGCACTCCCAAACCAGGATACAACGCGTCCATGGGCGGTAGAAGAATAGGTGCTCTAGCGTCTCATCGGCGGACTCACGAGATCGGCATGTGCGAATCTTGGATCTCCTGCGTCTATACAAAGCAAGATTGGTGGCCAATGAATTATTTAGAACGCGCCAAAGGAATTGTTGGACTCTTGGAATAGTTTTGATCTTCCAAAGATTCCTTCCAAGTAGATGAGGGAATCGTGATTGAGGACCCCGCTTTACAAGGGCAAGCAAAGCATCATTCATAACTAGTAGATCCCAAAATCCCATACCACCTTGATTCTTCCCAGTCATTAACGAATCCCAAGCCTTCCAATGGAGGCGATCGCCAAAAGCCTTGCCTTCCCACCAAAAATTAGCAATAATCCTATTAATTCCTTGCAAGTACCAATGGGGAATTTGAAGCAATGCATTGGGTAGATAGGGATGGCCTGAATTATAGCTTTGATCAACACTTCCCTACCGGCAAAGGAGAGGAAAGAATGTCCCCATCCCTGAATCTTCCTAATTACTCTTTCTCGAATATAGGCCAAAGCTTGATTTTTAGTTTTTCCCCAAATACTTGGTATACCCAAATATCTCTCTCGGATCTTCGGTGATTGGCATTCCCAACATTGACCCCACCAAGGTTCGAATTGCCTCCGAGTATTACTAGAAAAGAAGATGCTGGATTTACCCAAGTTAATCATTTGACCGGAGGCATCACAATATTTCTCTGAATATCTGCTAGAGCCTCACAATCTGAGTACTTGCATTCATAAAAAGAAGTGCATCATCCGCAAAGAAACAGTGGGTGAGCACCGGACATGAGTGGCTTAGCTTAATCCCTTTGATTCGGTTCACATCTCGAGACTTGTTGATCTTCGAGAGAGAAACTTCGAGACAAGAATAAATAAGTACGGGAAAGAGGATCCCTTGCCGAGGCCTCTAGATGGATAAAAGGAGTTTACCGTCTCTCCCGAAGTACACACATTCAACCTCACTGATCGACACACTTCATAATAAGCTCAACCCAAGCAGGACAAAAGCCGAAACATAACAGCACCCTTTCCAAGAAATCCCAATCCACCCGATCGTATGCTTTGCTTATATCCATCTTGAGTGCAAATTCAAACTTATCCCCTTCTTCTTCCTTCAAGGTAATGATAGACTTCATGAGTGATAATTATGTTATCTTGAATACTCCTCCCAGGCACGAAGGCGCCTTGACTATGAGAAACACAGTGATCCAGCAGAGGCTTCATTCTAGTGGCAATAAGCTTAGAAATGATCTTGTACAGGAAGTTGCACAGCCCAATAGGTCTCAACTGGGATACATGCTCTGGTCTCTCAAATTTGGGGATTAGAGTGAGATTAGTGTCATTAATCTCATCTAAATGCAGTCTACCTACAAAAAAATCCTGAATTAACTGGAAAATAGAATTTTCAATTTCAGGCCAAGCAGCGTGATAGAAAAAACCTGAGAAACCGTCTGGACCTGGAGCTTTGGTTTTACCCACTAAATGCAGCCTTCCTAACCTCATCCTTAGTCAAAGGTAGCATGAGACCCTCATTCATTTCCGACGAAACAATTACATCAATATAACCCAAAACACATTCCACCATTAGAGACTCAAGAAGGCGTAAACAAATTGTGAAAAGAGCTTGCAATGTGTTGCGCAATCTCCTCCTTCTCAAACAACTAGGATCCCGAGTCATCCTTAATACTCGAGAATGCTATTTCTACTTCTTCTCTTCAAAGTCAACGGATGGAAAAATTTGGAATTCCTATCGCCCGCCTCTAACCAGCTTAACTCGGATCTTTGCCACTGAATTGTTCTTCCAACTCAAAAAGCTTGTCAATAGCCGCTTTAATATCGGTGATAGCGAAGAAGAATCAGTCTTTCGGGGGCCTTGAGAAATATCTCCACTTGAGATTTCAATTGTGCAATAAGGTTAGCGAGAATTTGGGAATTCTCGCCTACTCCATCTAATCAACTCCCGCCTACATCTATCCAATTTTCTAAGAAAATTAGTCATCACATCCGATCATCCACCACCGCACCTTTCCGGCTAGTACGCACTATTAGGGAAAACTATCATGAGAAGCCTGGGTGCTTCAAAACGGATGTTTTCTTACGATCACTATGAACAGGAGAACATTGTATCGAAGTAAATGGTGATCGAGCCAACAGGATCGATATTGTGAACTGAATGTTTGGAAAGATATCCCGGCAAAGGGTTACCCAAAGCTCTGTCAAGACGTTCCCATATCAGATCAAGTTCCTCTCGGTTATTACACCACGTAAATTGAGACCCATGGAAGCCCAAATCGTCTAACTCGCAATCGGCCAAGAAACATTTGAAGTTTAATATCTTACGCCATGGACGCTGGTCACCCCCACACTTCTCATCCCGCGATAAGATATCATTGAAGTCCCCCAAGCATAACCAGGGCCACCGATATTTCTCCCAATACGCCTCATCTCATGCCAACACAAGTTCCTCTTCTTCTCATCAGTAGGACCATAAATAAAAGAAATATACTCGGTGTATCAAACTCACCGACATCACCGAGGTATGAATGATATTAGGCGAGGAGAATAAAATATTTACCACTATAGCATCTGTCCACCAATGATCCACTCCTGAGTAAAACCGCATCTCCTTCTAATCTTCCTAACCACTCTGCTTTTTTGTTTAGTTTCCATGATGAACACCAGATGGGGATTTTTCCTGAGGCACTCTTCCTTCAGGTTCCGAACTGTCAAGGCAGCCCCTAGACCATGACAATTCTAGGCGAGTAGATTCATGGCGCACCGGTGGCGGGATCAACCCATCCACCGGCGTTAAGAGAATCAAGGTTCTCTTGAGTATCATGACGGCCCGGCCCTCCATTTATCCACTCAAGGAAAATCAACCTCCCTATCGATGATTGGCCCTCCGGGAAACATTAAGAGAATCATTCCCGGAAGATCCGGAAGAACTGCTACGAATAAGGGATTTTAAGGCTCGAAAGTTTCTGCGTTTCCCTCTCAAAGCCAAAGGGCGAGAGATGCTTGGTAAATCCCCAATGTCGGGATCTTCAAAATTAAGGCGTCTTTGGCGCTTGACTTCGTTGGGCCCCACTAAGTCATCTTCGAGGATAGAATCCTAAACCTTTTCAGCGAAAGGGATACGAGAGGAAATGGGGAAAGCCCAATAGACAACGGTGGGCCGAGAGAATTGGGTCATCCCCCATTGGAAATTCAACCTCAAAGACTTGGGTTGATTCTTCAATAATTGGGCCTTTACCATTCGGCCTTATTGGGCTTGATTCCAGTGGCAAGATATCGGGTCCAAAGAGTTGACCACCTCCTCCAAAGAACTTGGTACAGTACGAAAAGACCGTTGAAAAGCCTGTGATTTTCATCATCCGCCGAATGTACCATTCCTCGATCATACCCAGGACACTTTTCCTTCCTTTATCTTGATCTTCTTGGAATCCCTACTCACCTTTTGACCCCTTAACACCACCTCGGACTGTCCATCATCTCGTGCCACTCCTATCCTAGGCACGAGATTACTCAATAGGAATCATCCTCGCTCCGGTGAGAGATTCGATTGTAAAACGGAGCCTCCTCCCACGCCCACTCCTGCTTCCATATCTCCACATTTTCCTCTATGGTTCTGACAGCAGACGTACCCAACCATGAGCCAAATTCATCTCCACCTCCAACAGTACTCCCAGAAAATGCAGTGTCTCTACATCCAATCCCATTATGGCCGATCCTACCACATTTATAGCAAAAAATCTGGAGTCTCTCATAGCGAACTGATACCCAAGCTTGTTCCAAATTGTCACGAGGAATCCAGAAGCCAGTAGGTAGAGGGTCATTAAGGCTTATCAGAGTCCTGACTCTAATAAAGCCCCGACTCAACTTTCCTTCGACTAACGGTTTTTCAAACATAACTGTTTCCCCAACTGCATCACCTAGAACAACTGCATTAGAGGTATCAAAAGCTTCCACAGGCAGTCCGTGGAATTGAACCCAAAAAGGAGCAAGATCAAAGTTAACATCCTTAGCACCATCAAATCATTCCACACTTGTAAGTTGAGGAGAAAACCTTGTATAGACCAGGGTCGACCTTTAAGGATCCGAGCGTAGGCCTCTTGAGACCCAAACCTGAAAAGAAAAATTAGTTTGCTTCGGTCAAGCTCATGAACCTCCACCTCCCCATCTAACTGCCAGCCCTTTTTAATCATGGAGACCACCGTGGGGATGTTCAGATTTTTACTTGTAAGGATCTTCCCTACTAGAGTTCCCCCCCCCCCAGCCTTTGCCTTCTTCCCAAGACTCAGGACTAGCTGTTTTGGCTTGACAGACTGAGAGCTTTGTCCTTCTTCCATACTCGAAACTACAGCACCAGATAAAAAACAAGCTTGATAGACCTAGATTGATTCTCGCCGCTCTAAGAACACACTCGATTACATCGAATCTTCTATAACGGTTCTCTTTATGGAAGAAACCATTTTATCTCTTACATTTTTCTTCAGAGAAGAGAAGTGTTATACATAAATAATTTAGAGAGATCACTCACACCAACATTAGTTTTTAACGATTGGGGTGACTCGACTTTTTTAACAATCTTGGGACAAAATTGTTCCTAAAAATTTCCAGATAACCAACACGCCTAAGTGTTATTTTTGGGGCAAAATTGTATCTTAACTCTTAATAAAAAGTAATTAATGATTTTATCCTAAAACGGCACCAAAAATAAATAAATTACAACTTGACCCCATCAATTTGTTTTCCCCTTCAAGATAAAAGAAAATCAAATACATTTAATTAAGGAAATATTTAAAAATTGGAATGATTCAGAGACACTAACTACTTGTCTCTTTCTTTAAATTATGTAAAGATGACTATTAATATTCCAATTATATTTAGGATCTGTGGGTTTTTTTTATTAAAATTTTAAAATATTTTCATCCTAAATGTAACATCTCGTTTTCTAAAGCGATTTTTTTTTTTCAATCGAGTAGAGCATTGGAGCGAAAGAGTAACGATTTACATTCAACTGCTTGCCTCGATCTCCGATCCGTGGTCCTCCGGACCCTGAAGCTATAGCTGAGATTCAATTTACCGCATTGAATCTCAGGTAACGGTTAACCTCATGCCCAAACAATACAGTATACAGACAACAGATATTCTAGACAATACAGCAGTATATCACTACATAAGCATACAACAGATGCATGATCATTATGCCGAAAAAACATAAGCATACAACAATATGTAAAGCCCCATAAAGTAACAACAATAACGGCTGCACTATTCACCAGTGCCACGATACCACTCGTGTCCTCAGCGCTAGGAAAACATAACGGCATTATTATAACTATAACCCGTATAAAACTGTCTGTATAACGGTCTACGAACGTATCTTTGACATATATGCATTTAAGCAGCACAAGATTAGTGTTACAGTATGCGTCCGTACCTTCGTTGACGGCGTTAGGTACTTCTGGCGGAAAACGTACTTTTTACGGAAAAACGTGAAATGTCCAACAATGACACGTCGGGCGGCAGAATTAAGTAAGATCGAGTTCTGATATCCTATAAGAGTAATATCACTTTCATTAGTGATTTGGCATTATAACTGGCATTTTAGGTAAAAATTACCATTTTGCCCCTATACCCCTAATTGACGGAATTTCGCCAGCACTTCGTTACTTTGGCTCCGATTTTCCAAAATTTTGCCAGAACTTCGACCCAATGATAATTTTCGAAATTCTAGACTAATATAGCCCTATCATATGATATTTAATCATACTTGAAAAATTAAAGGCTATACTAACATTACTACTCTAACTATTGAAAGAACTACGAAAGCTTAAAGCTCGGTACCGAAAAACTTACCCAGAGCTTCGCTACAGAATTTCCCAGAGCTCCTCTCTCTTCTTTCTCTCTCTAGATTCGGTCTTGCTTCTCAAATTGTGAGAAAACCAAAGGGAGGGGGGTATTTATAGATTAGGAGGAAGGATTTCGACCGTCGGATCAACTTTGTGAGAATCGATCTGGACCGTCCAAGACAACTTTTGAAACAAGTTTCCTTCTTCCTCTTCCTTCCTTGGCCGACATAAGGGGGCTGATGTGGCAGCCATGGGTTGGTCCAAAATGATGACTCATGGTTGCTTTAAGCCCGGTCTGATAGATTTTCCCCGATCGGTGTCTGAATCGCGTAATTTCGGAAAATCTCAAAATTCTGGATTATACAATTCCAAGACAATTCATTCCTCATTAGAAATGTCTAGTCTAACTATCTTTTAACTCTGTCTAGGCCTTCTCAGGCTGAGCGGAAGTTTTACGGAAAACGTGTCGGTTTCGAAACGAATTTCCTAATCATCAACCTCGGACAAAAATTCACCGATTCCAAATATGTCCAGATAATTCCAAACTCATTTCCGGATGTTGAGTTAGAATTTATTTTCTTCAGATCCAAAATGTATCTATCTCGCATTTTTCCCTATTTCGTCTTATTAGGAAAATGCTCTACCTAAGCCTCGAATTGACTTCCTAAAAGTCTAATGGAAGATAAAAATCCACTGATCAATATTTTACCTTGACTTTGAAATTCCCATTCCTAGTTCTCTAGATAGGATCCGTTTCCTATTTATTCCATTACTATTCACTACATTTAATTATAATATATAATAATAAAACTTTTACAAAAATATCATGATATTATTTTTCATTCTTATCTTCATTTTTTTTTTCTTTCTTGGGCAAAATTTCGGCTGGCCCTTTATTATTTATTTAATTAATTATTTAATTATTTACTTATTTCAATTTTCCCAAAAATTTCACAAAATTACCTTATTGGTCCATTCTTGTATTTAGGCTTAAAAATACCTAAACTCATCCATTTTTCTCAAAAATTCCACATTAATTAGAAAATATGTTTTTACTAATTTTAAGCCAAAAACCACTAATTTTAGGGTTTTACATAATTATTCATGAATTTCCTTTGCTTATGCTTAAGTAATTAGCCAATAATTACCTAATTACTTCCTTATCAATAGTTGATAATTTTCTTAATTAGAATGCCTCATTACCTCATAACTTTTACACTGACATTTCTGTTTCCATGTCCTCTGCATTATTTTAGGATTTACAAGGGTATTTTAGTCATTTCAATACTTTTTGAGCATTCTTATTCAATTTCTCCAAGTTCATAATTTATTAAATTACCATAATTAGAGATAATATACTCTCATAATTCACTTGGTCATTTTACTGCCTTTTAGGATTTTTCACAATTTTTCTAAGTCATTTAGGCATTCTAGGGGTATTTTGGTCATTTTGACACTTTGACCCTTAAATTCCCTAATTTCCTACAAAATTTAACTTAGAATAATAGACTATATTTACACAAATCTGGAGATCAAAACTTCACTTATCAGAAATATCCAATTTATTTATAATATTCCAGATAATAAATATCCGGGTATTACATTTCTTCCCCCCTTAAACAAAATTTCGCCCTCGAAATTTAATCTATCCTAACTAAACTTCGAGCCATGAAATCTGGGTACTTCTCTTCCATGTCTTTCTCGGTTTCCCAAGTCGCCTCTTTGGGTGATAAACCCTTCCAGACTACCTTCACTATCGGTATAGTCTTGTTTCTGAGCCGTTTCTCTTTGTGATCGATGATCTGCTCCGGCTCGACTATGAAGGTATTATCATGCCGTACTTCAACGTCCTCGTACTCGATGACATGATCACGGTTTGGTTGGTATTTCTTCAATTGCGACACGTGGAAAACGTCGTGGAGATTACTCGGTTCGGGGTAAAGCTATCGATAAGCTACTTCTCGCGTTCGCCAAAATTTCAAAGGGTCCCACGTACCGTGGACTCGGTTTCTTCCTCTTAAGCGTTCGCCGACACCGATTCTTGGAGATAACTTTAGAAATACATGGTCGCCGACATAGAACGTCTAAGGTCTCCTCCTTTTGTCGGCGTAGCTCTTCGTCTACTATGTGCCGCTAGGAGTCTCTTCTTGATCAACGAGGTCTGCTCAAGCATATCCGGCCCAAGTAACTGCTTTTCGGACGAATCTGTCCAACACAATGGTGATTGACACTTCCGCCCGTACAATGCCTCGAACGGGGCCATTTGTATACTAGCATGATAACTGTTGTTATATGCAAACTCAGCTAGCGAAAGATGTCGATCCCAACTTCCTTTGAAATCTAGGGCACATGCTCGCAAAGCATATCCTCTAGCGTCTGAATCGTCCTCTCAGATTGACCGTCGGTTTGAGGGTGATAAGCCGAACTGAACTACAGCTTGGTACCCATACCTTCATGTAATGCTTGCCAGAAACGGGATTTGAATCGCGTATCCCGATCAGAGACAATGCTCTTAGGGACACCATGTAATCTCACTATCTCTTTGATATAAATCTCCGCCAATCGTTCTAGAGAATAGTGGATACTGATGGGAATAAAGTGTGCTGACTTGGTTAATCTGTCAACAACTACCCAAATTGTATCATGATTTCTGATTTTGGGCAGACCTACCACAAAATCCATGGTTATGTTCTCCCATTTCCATTCCGGCAGCTCTAGTCCTTGAAGAAGACCAGGGGGTCGACGGTGTTCAATCTTCACTTTCTGACAGGTCAAGCATTTGGCCACGTAGTCGGCTACATCTTTCTTCAACCCGGGCCACCAAAGTTCAGACTTCATACTCTGGTACATCTTGACCATGCCTGGATGCAGAGTGTATTTACTCTTATGAGCCTCATCCAGTATCTTCCGCCTCAATTCATCAATTGGCGGTACGTAGATCCGCTTCTTGTACCTGACCAACCCACTAGGTGATAGGTCATGGTCTTGGGTCTCACCTCGAGAGATCTTCTCACGAATCTCGATTGCCCAATCATCTTGCTTCTGAGCTTCGTCAACTTCGTTTCTCAGATCATACTCCCTTGACTAACAAGAAGAGTTGCAAGATAGGCATCGGTGGTGCGTGAAGACCCATGCGGATTTGATTGGATAGATTTAGATCTACGAAATCTTCCGGTAATTTCTGCTCTTGTATCATCATGTATGCCACCTGCACCGTCTTTCTACTAAGAGCATCAGCAACGACGTTTGCTTTACCCGGATGATACTTGATCTCCAGGTCGTAGTCTTTAATCAGCTCCATCCAGCGACGCTGTCTCATATTGAGTTCTCGTTGGTCGAAGAGATACTTCAGGCTTTTGTGGTCACAGTACAACTCTACGGTTACACCGTATGTAATGCCTCCATATCTTCAAAGCAAACACGATAGCCGCCAGCTCTAGATCGTGTGTAGGATAGTTTAACTCGTGAGGCTTCAGCTGACGAGAGGCATAAGCCACCACTCTGCCCTGCTGCATTAGGACACATCCCAATCCTTGCCCACTGGCATCACTGTAGACAACATAGGTCTCATCAGGATCGGGGATAATTAACACTGGTGCTGTAGTCAACCTCTCCCTCAGTCTCTGAAAGCTCTCCTCACAATCATCTCCCCATACATAGGGTTGATTCTTCCTCGTAAGCTTTGTCAATGGTAAAGCAAGACGCGAGAAATCCCGTATGAATCTGCGGTAGTATCCCGCCAGACCAAGAAAACTACGGATCTCCGTCACGAGTCTCGCCGTTTCCAGTCCAGAACTGCAACCACCTTGCCTGGATCAACTGCAACTCCGCCGCTAGATATAACATGGCCCGAAATTTCACTTCCAGGAGCCAAAATTCGCATTTGCTCAGTTTAGCATAGAGTTGCTTCTCCCTGAGTATGCCTAACACCTTTCGCAGATGTTCTTCGTGCTCTTCTTTGCTCTTAGAATAAATAAGAATGTCATCGATGAACACCACCACAAATTGGTCTAGGTGTTGTCGGAAGATACAGTTCATGTAATCCATGAATACCGCAGGTGCATTTGTCAATCCGAAGGGCATCACAAGGAATTCATAATGCCCATATCTGGTTCTGAAAGCCGTCTTGGGAATATCGCCATCTTTAACTGGCAACTGATGGTATCCCGAACGTAAATCAATCTTAGAGAAGCAGTGGAACCGGATAACTGATCCAAAGATCATCAATCCGGGAAGTGGGTACTTGTTTTTGACGATCACTTTGTTGAGTTCGCGGTAATCGATGCGAGTCGGAAGCTTCCATCTTTCTTCTTTACAAAAATACTTGGGGCTCCCACTGTGATACGCTAGGTCGTATGAACCCCTTCTTCAAAAGCTCTTCTAGCTGCTTCTTCAACTCCTGTATCTCGTTAGGAGCCATACGATACGGCGCCTTTGATATTGATCCGGTACCAGGCATCAGATCAATGTTGAACTCCACTTCTCGGATAGGAGGTAACTCAGTGAGATCCTCCGGGAATACATCAGGAAAATCGTTCACCACAGGGATATCCTGGAGTGAAAGGTCAGCTTCTGCTTTGACGGAAAAGAATACCATGTAAGCATGGCATCCCTGCTTCACGCACCGATCAGCTTCTGTAGCGGAGAGAAAGTTCAGGCTCACTTCAACCTTATCTCCGGCAAATGATATCTCCTTCTTGCCACAGTCGATCATCGCACCGTTGGCCATTAACCAGTTTAGACCAAGTATGACGTCGATGCCGTGAAGAGGTAGACAGATAAGATCCACTTTAGAAACTCGTCCATCCACGTCAGCAGTACAATTCATACATGCATCAGAAGCTAAAGACTTTACTCCCAACGGTGTAGATACTACAAGATCAAATGGTAATCTATAGGCATGCAATCCTAAACGATTTGCATAATCATATGAAATAAACGAATGGCTGGCACCTGAATCATACAATGCTTGCAATAGATTCCCATTGAGATAGATGGTACCTTGGACCATCTCTGGAGATTTTCTGGCCTCTGAGTTTGTCAACGCAAAGATCCGGCCAGCGCTCTGAGGTCTCGCCTCTGCAGCCTTCTCGGGGCAATCCCGGCTAATGTGTCCCGGCTTCTGGCACCTGAAGCAGACTTGTTTCCCATCACAGTTGGCTACTGGATGGTACTTCTTGCATTTTGGACACGTTTGGGATCCCTGCTACCTAGGATTGTTCTGTTGCCCAGCTTGATACGGCCTCTTGTTTTCGCCTTGGTTATTGTTCCATGGCGCCTTCCTCTTCTGTGAGGAACCTCCGCGGTTAGACCCATTGCGACCAGCATTGTTACCTTCCCGGCCGGAACTGCGCATTTCTTTCAAGTTGCGCTCCGTCGGTCTGCGGAACCCACGGCTTGAGGCATATTAGGAAGCTGTTGTGATACCAGTCTTGCCCTAATGTCATACTTCAGTCCGCACACCAGCCTGTTAGCCTTCCAGCTTTCGTTCACATTGCTCTTCAGATATGAAGAGTATCTTGATAGGTTGGTGAAACGGGCGAAGTAGTCGTCAAATGATTCTTCATTCCCTTGTTGGATATGCAGAAATTCCTCCTTCTTAATCACCTATATCGAGGGAGGAAAAAATTGCTCGTTGAATTTCTCTAGGAACATCTCCCAAGTAACAGGGCCTTGCAAAGTTGTGGAAACGCTCTTCCACCATCTATGGGCATCGCCTTCAAGCTTGTAGATTGCTAGCTGAGCCTTCCGATTTCCCGGGAACTCAATGACCTCAAAAATCTTTTCCAAACTTAGAAGTCAATCCTCAGCTAACTCATTTTTCCCCCGGAAACCGGGTGGCTTCAACTTGCAGAACTGGTTGACCCAGCTTTCTGTGGTTCTTTCCGTTCGTTCGTGCCTAGGTGGTGATTGGGATCTCTCAGACCCCTCAGACTCTTCATCACGTTCTTCATTGTCATCATTCTCTTCTTCATCATTGTTGTCAGCTTCTTCATTATTTCGTTCCTCCTCGTGTTGCAATCGTCTTTGAGCTTCTTGGTCTTGTTGGTTCTGTCTAGCCAAGGGCATCAATCGAGCTCTTTCCTCTGTGGGTTCTACGCATTTCTTCTATCTCGTCGTGACCTGGTTGATTCGGTACCTGGTTTCGTCCGTCCTGAGGCTGTCTGCCTCCTCTCCTACCTCGGCCCCGTCCTCGGCCTCGGTCTCTTGGTGCACCGGCACCTCTTATGTTGACCATGTCTTATTCTTTTTCCTTTATTTAATTATGGGAAATATGTAAATATTAGAAATGACACAATGGTTTGCACAACAAACATATATTCACATATATTCATTTCATAAGATTTGTACATATAAGTCGGACTAATCCTAATACAAGTCATGCTGTACAATCTCTTTATTCAAACGTATTTTACAACCCTCTCAGAGGTGTCTAGAGATATTCCTTACACACTAAGTTATCTAACTTCTATGTTCCACAGCTTCCTTCAACTGGCGCTCTCCTTCTACATGTATAAGCGAACCATGCTCTTCAAGTAACGAAGGTAGATATGGGCGTTTATAACCGGTCCTTCATCCAACAGCTCGTTGATGAATCTTGCCCAGAATTGAGTTTGAGGGAAAAAGTACAGGGTAGTCCTAATCCAATCCCCAGGTGGGTGTTGGTCGCATACGGCAAGATAGGTCTTTATCAGGCTTAGAAACACGAGATATCTGCCTTGTGTGGTTTCAGTGTATGTTCCGGCTTGAATGAAATACGTCTCTAACCGTATGATTAGCGACATATTATCATCTAAGACATAATGGTAGTCATCCGGGTCGCTATCTCATTATCAAGGGTCCGGACGTCGGGATATTCGAAATTGTCTCCTACAAAGGAGTGGGTTGACCCGGTAGGGCTTCCGGTTCGTAGGTTTTCAACTCTGGTTCGTTCAAGTCATGGCTAAGAGACTCAGGGTCAGAGTTTCCTGAAGCAGGGTGATAAGATGGTCCAGATACACTGTAGTAATGACTGGGAGTTGTGGGATCAGTGTATTCATACTCTGGATCCCAAGGGAATTGCTCAGAGTGATTCTCAGGCTCCGGTTCGTTTAGTTGCTCCACGGAGAAATTTGGATCTACAAGGAGATTATGGTAGTACTCTAGGACAGGGTTTTCTTGAATTGCCGGAGGTTCGGGTTCCGGTGGAGGATAGACAGGGTCAGGGTTGAGCCTTCTTCCAACCATCCCTGGTACGACGGATCTCCTAGCGGTACGCCTCCACATGCCGTAGTAGAGAACGTAAGGGTTTTCGTCTCTGTTCATCGCTACACATTACACCAATGGTCGTATCAGTACTCATTTTCAAAAAGTGCTCAAAGTCAAAAGGCTTAAGAACCTAACTCCGTTATCCGAACAGAATGGCCAGGTAAGTGTCTACCATGGGGGCCTCACCGACTTATACGGCGACTGATTGGCATACCCACGTAGACTAGCCTTGCCTTCGGCACCAAACTGTTCGTGGTAACATAGTTAAATACTTGCCAGAAAGATTTGCTCTGATACCAAAAATGTAACATCCCGTTTTCTAAAGCGAATTTTTTTTTTCAATCAGAGTAGAGCATTGGAGCGAAAGAGTAACTGATTTACATTCAAACAGTAACCATAGTGTAACATAGTATTGATAATACGGTTATCCTACTTGTTTCAAAAGAAAGTACAAAAGAAACAGAAACAGATTCTTCGGCTCGTGGTCTATTCATGCTTTGCTTGCCTCGATCTACGATCCGTGGTCCTCCGGACCACTGAAGCTATAGGCGAGATTCAATTTACCGGATTGAATCTCGGGTAGCATTAACCTCATGCCCAAACAATACGGTATACGGACAACGAGATATTCTAGACAATACAAGCGGTATATCACTACATAAGCATACAACGGATGCATGATCATTATGCCGACAAAACATAAGCATACAGCAATATGTAAAGCCCCATAAATTAACAACAATAACGGCTGCACTATTCACCGGTGCCACGATACCACTCGTGTCCTCGGCGCTAGGAAAACATCACGGCATTATTTTGACTATAACCCGTATAAAATTGTACGTATAACGGTCTACGAACGTATCTTTGACATATATGCATTTAAGCAGCACAAGATTAGTGTTACGATGCGCGTCCCTACCTTCTTTGACGGCGTTAGGTACTTGCGCGGAAAACTTACTTTTTACGGAAAAACGTGAAATGTCCAACCGCGCGGCACGTCGGGCGTAACGGCGGCGAATCGAGTTTCGATATCCTATAAGAGTAATATCACTTTCATTAGTGATTTGGCATTATAACGGCATTTTAGGTAAAAATTACCATTTTGCCCCTATACCCCTAATTGGCGGAATT
This sequence comes from Acacia pycnantha, assembly GCA_025563575.1. Lineage (NCBI taxonomy): Eukaryota > Viridiplantae > Streptophyta > Magnoliopsida > Fabales > Fabaceae > Acacia > Acacia pycnantha. Next base: position 693,211 of record JAMWYP010000096.1, on the reverse strand, counting down.
TCGCCAGCACTTCGTTACTTTGGCTTCGATTTTTCCAAAATTTTGCCAGAACTTCGACCCAATGATAATTTTCGAAATTCTAGACTAATATAGCCCTATCATATGATATTTAATCATACTTGAAAAATTAAAGGCTATACTAACATTACTACTCTAACTATTGAAAGAACTACGAAAGCTTAAAGCTCGGTACCGAAAAACTTACCCAGAGCTTCGCTACAGAATTTCCCAGAGCTCCTCTCTCTTCTTTCTCTCTCTATATTTCGGTCTTGCTTCTCAAATTGTGAGAAATCCAAAGGGAGGGGGGTATTTATAGATTAGGAAGAAGGATTTCGTAGTCGGATCAACTTTGTGAGAATCGATCTGGACCGTCCAAGACAACTTTTGAAACAAGTTTCCTTCTTCCTCTTCCTTCCTTGGCCGACATAAGGGGGCTGATGTGGCAGCCATGGGTTGGTCCAAAATGATGACTCATGGTTGCTTTAAGCCCGGTCTGATAGATTTTCCCCGATCGGTGTCTGAATCGTGTAATTTCGGAAAATCTCAAAATTATGGATTATACAATTCCAAGACAATTCATTCCTCATTAGAAATGTCTAGTCTAACTATCTTTTTAACTCTGTCTAGGCCTTCTCCGGTCTGACGGAAGTTTTACGGAAAAACGTGTCGGTTTGAAGCGAATTTCGGAATCATCAACCTCCGGACAAAAATTCACGATTCCAAATATGTCCAGATAATTCCAAACTCATTTCCGGATGTTGAGTTAGAATTTATTTTCTTCAGATCCAAAATGTATCTATCGCATTTTTCCCTATTTCGTCTTATTAGGAAAATGCTCTACTCTAGGCCTCGGAATTGACTTAGGAAAAGTCTAACAGAAGGTAAAAATCCACTGATCAATATTTTACCTTGACTTCGAAATTCCCATTCCTAGTTCTCTAGATAGGATCCGTTTCCTATTTATTCCATTACTATTCACTACATTTAATTATAATATATAATAATAAAACTTTTACAAAAATATCATGATATTATTTTTCATTCTTATCTTCATTTTTTTTTTCTTTCTTGGGCAAAATTTCGGCTGGCCCTTTTTTTATTATAACTAATATTTATTTTTTAATTAATTAATTATTTATTTATTTATTTATTTATTTTAATTTTCTTAAAAAATTTCACAAAATTTCCTTATTGGTCTATTCTTGCATTTAGGCTTAAAAATACCTAAACTCATCTATTTTTCTCAAAATTTCCAATTAATTAGCAAATATGTTTTTACTAATTTTAAGCCAAAAACCACTAATTTTAGGGTTTTACATAATTATTCATGAATTTCCTTTGCTTATGCTTAAGTAATTAGCCAATAAATACCTAATTACTTCCTTATCAATAGTTGATAATTTTCTTAATTAGAATGCCTCATTACCTCATAACTTTTACAGCGACATTTCTGTTTCCATGTCCTCTCGCATTATTTTAGGATTTACAAGGGTATTTTAGTCATTTCAATACTTTTTGAGTATTCTTATTCAATTTCTCCAAGTTCATAATTTATTAAATTACCATAATTAGAGATAATATACTCTCATAATTCACTTGGTCATTTTACTGCCTTTTAGGATTTTTCACAATTTTTCTAAGTCATTTAGGCATTCTAGGGGTATTTTGGTCATTTTGACACTTTGACCCTTAAATTCCTAATTTCCTACAAAATTTAACTTAGAATAATAGACTATATTTACACAAATCTGAAGGTCAAAACTTCACTTATCGAAATATCCAATTTATTTATAATATTCCGTATAATAAATATCCGGGTATTACACTAAAGTTATAATTGTAACTAATTTAATATAGCGTTCTCAAATTGTCATCCCCCAACCATGTATAGGGTCCTAAACAAAAAGATAAACATTACTTTATTTCCACAATGCAAAAGGTTGTGATAACAAGTTTCAAATCTTAATTGGTCTCATCAAAAACTTGTTAAATAAACTACTTCCACTTTCAAAGATTATCAATACTATAGGCCATTTGTCAAAATTTGTTGTCACGTCAAATATCAGTATTCTTTAATTTTTTGTCTCTATCTGTGTATTTAATAGTTCCATGGACAGAGCTGGAATGATCCGTATGTAGACGCCACTTTTTTTAGCAAAAATAAAAAAGCGCCACACTTTTATTCGGTATTACTCCCTCCGGTCCTAATTATTTGAGTAAATTATCAGAATTTGGGGAGATTAAAGAAGGAAGTTAAATTAGTTAATTATGTGTATTTTCCAAAAATACCCTTAATTGTTGACTATATTAGGACCGGAGGGACATTATTTGTGTATATATGCATTTCAATAGGGTGATCGAATAATATATGTTGATAGACAAATATAATCAAATAAATAAGAGCATGACACTCAATAGGGATATTATAGGAAAACACACACACACACATATACATATATATATATCTATATAATGCTCCTAATAATAATAAGTATAAACAGGGATATTATAGGAAAAAAATTATAAAAGTTAAAACTTGCTCTTATAATTAAGACCAAAACCAACTCTAAAATTTGCTCCTATAATTAGGACCGGATGGAGTATATGTTATTATTTTAAACATCTTTGAATGTTAATCCTGAAAATCTTAAATTAATTTTATAAACTAAAAAGTAAATTAAAATACTTCAACTACACTTTTTTTATATTATCACCGATATACGGTTTAAGGTTTGTGGCTATCCCTTCCAACACAAATGTATTCTTTAGGATTTAAACTCAAGACCTAAAGGGATCTAATATGGTCTTATACCACTAGACCAACTCTATATTAGTTACTGTAACTACGCTTTGCTTGGACTTAATTCCACAAACCCCTCTATTTTAAAAATATTCATTTAGTCCAAATTATTGACAATATTAAAGAATATTCTAAAAAGATTGTTTACACCCCCAATTATATAATGTTAGAACCGGCTGACATGAATGGCTTTGAACTATACGCCGTACATTGGATGATACAATCAGGAAAAACTACATAAAAAAATGAGAAAACAGATTGTAGTATAATTGAACAAAAAAGGCCATTCTAGATATTTTATGTCGTTTGTTCTCAATTTCCATTATCATTGCCGCACAATTTATTTATTGTCGTATCTAGGAGTGAGCATTCGGTTTTCGGTTAAAACCAAAATATGCACATGTTAAAAACTGAACCGAAAACCGAAAAAACAGAATTATTTCGATTCGGTTTTTTGGTTAATTCGGTTTAACCGAATTTTACATAGAGTTATGAAATTTTACATGAATAAAGTAGACATATAGGGCTTTCTAAATATATAAATTATGTAGCATTTTGAGTTCTACACAAGTAGTAACATATTTTTGAAGTTAAGCCTTATTTATGGAGTCATAAACTGGGCAGCGTTGAGAAAATATTAAATTGGGAATGATCCGTGACTTTCTTGCTTCTGGGAATATTTTTCCTTGAAAATAGATATGTCAAGGGTCATGAAGAATTTTGAAGCACTAAAAAACAATTTTTGTAGAATTAATTATGATTTTTTTTAAAAACAAAATTTTAAAAAATCGGTTTTTCGGTTTTAACCGATTTTTTTTTGCAAAAACCGAACTAAGTTAGTTTAAAAAACCGAACCGAACCAAAAAACCGAACACCGAATTATTCGGTTCGGTTTTCGGTTTCGATTTTGATTTGATCACCCCTAGTCATATTTATGGTATTCTCTAGCATCATTCTAAATATGCATGGGATCAGAGGCGGACCCACACTGGTGCCAGTGTGGGCAAGGGAACACACAAAATTTTTGATAATATATATATATAATGAAAGAATACTACCAAAAATGTTTGTAGCCTAGTGGTTAAGAGTGTGCAGATATTACAAGCATGACCAGAGTTCGATCCCTTCAAGGTGCGTTTCTTTCAATTTTTTTTTAGAACAGCAAAAGAGGCAAATCTTTTAAAGAAAGATTCACCAAAACTGCACCATGAGAATTCGAACCCATGACATGTAAGTGTACTGCACCTTAAGAGGATGCAGCCTACCAGATGAGCTATACAACTTTTTATTAAGAGGAGACACAAAAAAATATAAAAAGATACCTTCATTTAGTTTACTTATCCATAATTTATTGCTTACAAATACAGTATTTTCATCCTTTGGATGTTAATTTAGTTGACTCTTGATTATTATTTTTTTATGTTAAGTTGAAGTTTTTTTTTATTGTTTCTATTTTTTTGTTTTTTAATGCGTTTAAAACTTTTCTTAAAAAAAATTTTCGGGGGCGCTGCCCCGAACCCCCGAATCTCACCACTAATTATGCACCCACAAACTTAAAATCCTGGGTCCGCCACTGTATGGGATAATGAACAATACTGTTCTTATAACTTGATGGTCTTCTCTAGTTAATGTCAAGTACAAAATTTCACCATAGAGCTTCACATGCATGGAGACACGTACCTATATAACCATAACACATTTTAATCTCACCATTAGACTATACACTTCCTTCTATCGATGAAGATTCAGCAAAAAAAACTGCAGTAGCTTGATTAAGACCTTTGCTGACATATTTGATTGATTCTCATTGATTGCATCTTTCAAAATTCACATGGGCTTGATTTTTCAGGAGTTTGGGATTGTAAGGTATCACACTTATGTTATTCAATCAAATCCATTTTTTATTTTTTATTGATTACATCGTCTAATCTTCTATAACGTGGATAACCATCTTTATGGATTATTAACAATGTTAGAGAATATTCTAAAAAGATTGTTTACACACCTCCCATTATATAATGTTAGAACTGACTGACATCTAAGGGGAGTGAATTGAGTGTATGATAAAATTTAGAAACTTTGAAAATCTTTTCGCATCTTTATAAAAATAATACGTATGAAATAAATAAATTATAAACTCATAGTCAGTTATTCAAAACATATGTGATGAGGATAACAGGAAAAAAAATGATGAAGAAAACGTATGAACATGGGGAGTTTAAATATATTCGAAGTGAAACTTGCCTTAGAATTTGAAGAGGGTTAGTCCACGCGTAACTATATTCTTTTTTCCCATGTCATGAGTTATATGACGGTTGTTTTATAAAACCATTATTTATCTACATGACTGTATAACAAGGAGGCAACCAAAGTCAGCCCCAGGAAAGAGGAAAGGTTTCAAAACCTTTAATTAAGGTAGGACATAATTGGAAGTTAGTCTTAATCCTAAATATAAAACATATTTATCATTATATTCTTCCCATGATTGGCTTCTCTCCAATATTCCTGCCCATCATTTTCCCTCCTTTCAACTTTTCCACCATTAGATTAAGATCTAAACGGTCCGAATTTAACATCATATAAAAATAATATCATAATTTTAATTATTATAAGATATAGAAATAATTTTAAGAGTTCAAATTTATTTTATATATTGCATAAAAAATTATTTTTGTATCTTTTAAGTAAAATTAAAATAATATTTTTTTATAAGATATTAAATCTAGACCGTTGTCTAAATCCAATGGTTAAAAAAGGGAAAGGAGGGAAAATGATATGGGAAGAGGTATTGGAGAGAAGCAAATTTCGGGGGAAAAACTCCTATTGGTATTCCTTAACAATAAAAAAAAAAAAAAATCATTATATATATGGACTTTGAGGACTTTAATTTTAAACAAGGATGTTTTAAGAAAACTATCATATTTATTATAATTAATATTTTCATAGTTTCAAGTTTTTCTCGATAATAATTAACTATTATTTCTTTATAATTGTAATTATAGTTTTCCTCTTAAAATAAATAAATAAATAAATAAATATATATATATATATATATATATATATATATATATATATATATATATATATATATATATAAAAGATTCACATAATTTCTAGTTATTTTATTTTCATCTAAAATTGCATTTCGTATAATCATCTAAACAAGGTTTAGTTTGAAAAAAAATCACTTTTACTATCATCAATACAAATATAAATCACATTATGTTTTCTAATTTCAATGATAAAATTGAGTTTGAAAAAGTCATATAGGAAAAAAAAAGTTAAATTTTCAACTTCTAATCCAAATAGGCTCATCATTCTTATTGGGGTTAAGGTGTTTACGGATCATGATGAACACACTGACACAGATAACAATGGCTAATTAATTCAATACTCACTCTGGTTCATTTTATAAGAGTCCAAAATTTAAATTGTATGTCATATTCTTTCTTATAATTAAGAGCTCGAGAAGAATTGTCTAAACATTTAATGAGTTTTTCTTTTTCATCTTTCCCTTATTAATTATACAAATTGCATTAATTAAATTGTTGTTGATACTTATATCTACTCTATCTCTCTCTCTTACTTGCCTCCTCATAAACAAGGCCATATTTGAAAAAAAAAAAAAATAGTTTAAATACAGTTATTATTTTTAACTAATTTTAACCACTTCTTTGGTTATCGGGTCTTATAAATATGATCGATGGAGTAACTAATAGGGAAAATTACGTGCAGGTCCCAAGGACGGAAAAAAATTACAAAAAAATCCCTTAAAATCACAAAATTACATAGAAGTCCCAATGGACTTTTTTTATATTATTTGTATTAACAACAGGAAATGCATGTATTTACAACAACATTTAAACATCTGACCATTTATAACAGAAAAAACCATATTTACAACCGAAAATGACTATATTTACAACAACATTTAAACACCTGGATTTTAAACGTAGAGAAGTCATTTACAACAGGAAGCGTTGTATTTACAACAAAATTTAAAACCTGACCATTTACAATAGGAAATGCATGTATTTATAACAGGAAATGCATGTATTTACAACAACATTTAAACACCTGAATTTTGAACGTAGAGAGGTCATTTACAACAGGAAAATGCTATATTTACAACAAGAAGTGTTGTATTTACAACAACATTTAAAATCTGACTATTTATAACAGGAAATGCATGTATTTACAACACCATTTAAAAACCTGGATTTTAATTCCATACAAATAATATCAAAAAAGTCCCTTGGGACTTCTATGTAATTTTGTGATTTCAAAGGACTTTTTTGTAAAAAAATTCGGTCCTTGGGACCTACGCGTGATTTTCCCTAATTAATATTTAATCCTAAGATGCATGTGCGCGATTGAGCAAAAGACAAAGGCACAATACGCATTGGTTTTCATCACCAAAGGGGCAAACGCCAAAATATTCAACTATTGAGCTCTCGTAGTGGCCGCCCTCGTCTATAGCTGATGTCTTTTTTCTCCAATTTGCAACATTTAATCTCAATATATATAAATGGAATATAGACACAAGAACACACACACACTCAATATAAATCTACAAATCGAGGATTGAGGAAGCAGAAAAGGCTGAACTCTAGACAGAAGATGGAATCAAGAGTTGAAGATGTAGTGATTGTGGGAGCTGGCATTGCTGGCCTTGCAACCTCCTTAGGACTGCACAGGTACACATCTCTCTTGAATTTTTTCTCTCATGTGAAACTAATCATATGTTTGGATGTAGAGAAAATTAGTGGGGAGAAAATACTAGAAGGGAAAACTGCAAACAATGTTAAAGAAATAAATTTACCATTTTGATGCTATATAGTCTAAATTTTTTCTCCTAGTATTTCCTCCACCATTTTCATCACTTTTCTCTCCATCTAAAAGTTATTACCAAGGAAATTTGTACAATTTTTATTTTTTTTTAAAATGAAATGATTTATACAAATCTTGGAAGGAATATCTTAATTATAAAACATATGTTATAAACGTCTTCATTATTCAATTTTTTTTATTTTAAATCTGTATATTTTGATCACGATTGCAAGTGCTTTTATTCACATATAATTAAACTTGCAGGTTAGGCGTGCGAAGTTTGGTTTTAGAATCTTCAAATACTCTGAGGGCCGCAGGATTTGCTCTCACAATATGGACAAATGCTTGGAAAGCTTTGGATGCTCTTGGCATTGGTGACATCCTCCGTCAACAACACCTCCAGCTTCACGGGTAATATTATCTATACCAATGTTCTAAAATCCTGGAAATCGGTGAACCGATCAGTAATCTGGTCAGTTCCAGACATCAACCCAGTTCTAGTTTTAAAAAAATCAAAAAACTTTCTTACTTATTTGGCGCCAAGATAGCTTCAGTTTGGCCCCAGGTTAGCTCCAGTTTGAGTCCGTTCTGATCCACTGACCCTTGACCTAGTACCCCAACTGGTTTAGTGGTTGATCCGGATTTCAAAACCTTGATCTATACATGTTATATAATTATATCCATTAAGTCAAGTTTTCCTATCACACACTTTTATTTTACTATTATTAATTATTAAAATGCCACTTATAAATTCATCTTTAAAAACTTGTAAATTTTTGCATCATCTCTTATCATATAAATTATGATTTATAGGTTTTCATACATACATTTGTTATTTTATTATTGTTAGTTAATAAAATACATATATGCACTCATAAATTCTCCTAGCTATAAATTCAACCTAATGAATATAAGTAACTTTATCTAAGTTTGTCCTTATATAAGTAACAATTGGTGACTAAAAAGAAATTTTGCTGGTAATGATTTAGAGCTTGAAACTAAACATTTTTGGGATTGGAGTGCATAATTGTCACTGCTTCTTTGATTACCGGAGAACAAACATCATCGACCGCTCTCGGAAACGCCACCGGGAAACAGTAAGTGCCATATGTAAACGGAGACTCTCTGTTCCCTTTATAATAATCATTCTTAGTTCTTACTATACACACCCACAGTAGGTATATATATAACTGTAAATTTAGTTCTCTAGAAGAATTTCATGCTTATGTGAAAATTAATTACCCTTTCTACATTGTTCACAAAGAGTTATTCTAATGACATTTGAGTCCTATCAATTAGGAAGGGGATGTTAAACTTTCCTATCATTTGTAAGAGTCTAAGAGAAAATAAATAAATAAATGACAGAAATTAAATGACAAAAGAGTCACCAAAATTATTAACATGGGAACCTCTCAAGTCAAGGGTAAGAATCATGGGTTGTCAAGACCAATGAAAGAACAGCCTATCATGAAAGACAAGACACAGAAAATTTAATTACAAGTATCAAAAAGTTCATGTATTTAAATTGGCGTTTGCTACAATAAAGGGATCTAGATCCTCTATTTTTAACAAATAAATGCACCATGTGTATATAAAAAAAAAAATGAGAATATATACCTTATACACACATCCACTTTTTTGGGTTACATTCTGTCTTAAATGCATAATGTATTGCCACTCAAGATCCAAATTAGAATATTGATAGAAACTTCATATGGTGCAGTTAACAAATAAATGCACCATGTGTATATAAAAAAAAAAAGAGAATATATACCTAATACACACATCCACTTTTTTGTGTTACATTCTGTCTTAAATGCATAATGTATTGCCACTCAAGATCCAAATTAGAATATTGATAGAAATTCGTTGTGTCATGCGACAGCTACTGTTGGAAGCCCTTGTCAATGAGCTTCCAAGTGGTACCATTAGGTACTCTTCAAAGGTGGTAGCTATTGAGGAATCTGGGTTCTCTAAACTTGTTCATCTTGCTGATGGAACTATTATTAGAACCAAGGTAAACACTATATTCATTAACTGTACACCCTCCAATCCTAAATATAGGAGCTAGATAACACTATGTTCATCAGAACCAAGGCTAACCTCAACAATAATATCATTGTTCATGAACGAGAGCAGGTACTTGTTGGTGGTGATGGAGTGAACTCAGTGGTAGCAAAGTGGCTTGGTTTGAACAAGGCTGCCTTCTCAGGCAGGTCTGCAGTTAGAGGATGCATTATGTTAAAGAATTGCCCTACGCTTGAACCCAAGTTTATGCAATCCTTTGGAAAAGGTTTTAGAATTGGTGTTATTCCTTGTGATGACAAGACAGTTTATTGGTTCTTTACTTGGACTCCAACTAAACAAGGTGAATCTTCTATGCCTCACATAACAATAGACCCTTATTATTTCACTAAAGTTAGATTTGATTTTAATTAGTATACAAGATTCCATGGCATAAATTAATATATAACATGTTTCAGCATGTTAGCACTCAAGATTTCTTATCAGTTTATCTGGGAAAAAGTAGTTGGCTTTAGTGTTCATGTATCTTGCTTGCCACTTGACACTGATATACCAAAATCAAGATGAAGATATGCCAAATTCTTTTCTGATTGAATTAGAGGGGGCAATGATGCCTTGTCAGTTTATGAATTTTTTGTTTATAAATATTTCTGCACATATGATTTATGCCAATATTCTTATCCATTACAACATTAATATAAGCAAGGCTTAGATCTTTGCATTAACAAGCTAATTGCTGAGCAATGATCACTTTGAAATGCCCTCATTAACATTATCTACTAAATTATCTGTTCCATGTAACATTTCATTTACTATGCCTAACAGTTTGAAGTTTGTGTTGATAAATGCAATCTGCCTTGCAGAAAATAAGCTAGAAGAGAACCCAGCTAAAGTGAAGGAATTTGTGTTAGAGAAACTAGAGAATATGCCAAGTGATATTAGAGCCGTCATAGAAAATACTGATTTGGATCATTTCTTATCGTCTCCATTGAGATATAGACATCCTTGGGAGCTAGTGATTGGTAATATCAGTAAAAGTAATGTGTGTGTTGCTGGAGATGCATTCCATCCTATGACCCCTGAACTTGGACAAGGTGGGTGTTGTGCTTTAGAAGATGGGGTCGTTTTAGCACGGTGTCTCGGTGAGGTTTTCGCTGCAAAATCAGTCAGAGATATCGAAAAGAAGAATGGAGAAGAAGAAGAAGAAGAAGAAGATTATAAAAGGATCGAGGCGAGCTTGAAGAAATATGCAGATGAGAGACGATGGAGATGCATTAATATCATCTCTACAGCTTTTGTGATGGGTATTATTCAGCAGGGTGAATCCAAAGTGGTATCTTTTTTCAGAGACAAATTTTTGGCTGCATTCCTAGCTGGTATTCTATTTAAAATTGCCGCTTTTGATTGTGGAAAGCTGAGCAGCTCTTAGATGGAGAAATTTAGATTGATGATAAGTGTTTTTGAAATTGAACACACATTGTACTAGTACTTTTAATTTTATTAATGCATGCATCTTGAGAACATCATATGGTTATATATGTGTGATGTTGGATTTCGTCCCTTTTTCGGCCTTAATAAAGCATGTTCTACTATCCTCGCCGAAGTGAGTGAGAGAGTCACTCCTTGTTTAGCCATGCATCTCCCTTTTATAAACTTACAAATTATTAATACTATCCTGTCCTAAATATAAGATTTGACTGGGTGTTTGTACGTGTTTGTGCATGTATTTGAGACTCTTTTGTACCCTATTTTAATTATAGTACGGATCATATTTTTCGTTGGTGTATTTATTTTCTGGTACCCATTATTTTTACCCTTGAGTTTAGGGGTTTCTCATGTCAAATTCTGGATTGAAGTGCAATTTATTTTCTGCCATATATTTTTTTATTTGTTTTCTCATAGACTCTTGTAAGTGATAGGAAGGTTTAACATCCGCTGCCCCCTTTCTAACAAAAGTTTCAAAAAAAGTATTAATATTATCCCACCCTATTATAAAACTAACGTTGATGGTTAAAAAATAGATGTTGATAGTTTACTTTTTCAACGGATTGTCCTATTTTAATACTTTTGGGGCAACCTTGAACGGTAACAACACAACTTTGTATTAGCAATATCAGTCATTTTTATCATTAATATTAGGGTGCATTAACAACAATATCGGTGTTCGTTAACAACAATATCAAGGTACGTTAACAACAATATCAGGGTTCCTTAACAACAATATCAGGGTGTCTTAACAACAATATCAATGTGCATTAACAACAATATCGGTGTGCATTATGGAATGAGAACAACAAAAGAATTGACAAGTAAATAAGACATTTGTATCAACAATATCATTGTATCAGCAATATCAGTCATTTTTATCAGCCACATCAGTCATTTGTATCAGCGGGCGTTAACAACAATATCAGTTCCCACTAACAACAATAACAGGGGTGTTAACAACAATATCAATACCCACTAACAACAATATCAATACCCACTAACAACAAGATCAGTACCTACTAACAACAATATTAGTACCCACTAACAACAAGATCAGGACCCACTAACAACAATATCAGTTCCCACTAACAACAATATCAATACCCACTAACAACAATATTAGTAGCCACTAACAACAATATTAGTACCCACTAACAACAATATCAGTATCTATTCATCAATCTGCATTAACAACAATATAAATATGTGTAAATAAGATATTTTCTAGCTGCATTTTTTTTCAACGTCATTTACATTTGTAACACAATGTCAATATGTGTACATAAATGAAACTTGGATACAATTGTGTATTATATCCAACCTTCATTTACATCCTGCATATTTTTTTGCTGTTCTCATATCATGAACAAATATCATAAAAGAAGGAAAAATTTCCTCTTATCATTGAATTCAAATTGTCAAGTTAGCATCAGTAGACAATTTATAGAAATACAAATGTTGAAGGTCATTCTCATAAATACAAATTTGTTATAAATACATATACACGTGTACACAACAAGTGATCAACTACAATGTGTCCTAACAACTATGTTGCCTAATGTCTTATCTTCTGCTTCTGGGACTCCTCAATGATGGACAACACTTTTTGGCTTTGCACGTGTTGCTTGAAGAATTCTTCAGTGAACCGGAGAACCTTGTGTCCTTTTGTGTAGATTTCATTGTTGTTACTTCTTCTTATGTTACACCCTTCTTGCTCATGTACCTACAACAATTGTCAATGAAGTTCAATTAAAATTACCCTTGATCATAAGAATAAAGAGCACACTTCACAATCACAAGTACTACAAGTAAAAAATGGAAACCATCAAAACAAGAATACCTTTATTCTCTGTGAGTAACAAATATACCTTAGAAGAATAATCCTAAAAGAATAGGGATGTTAAAAACACAAAACCAGTACAACAACACAATTGTAGTTTTGCATAAGCTTGATTTAAGAAAAATCACATATTCACATTGATCACTACATCACAATCACAGTCCAGATTAGTGTATTAACTACCAAAACCATAAGAGACATGATCAAGAATGTCACTTTTCATCAAAACTAAGGTAACCAATATAGGATCCTGATAAAGGAAATTTCTGTCAGAACATGCTCCTTGCTTTTGAAGAATTTAAGAACAAAATCACTTTTTGTAATACCACGAAAATCTCACTTATGATAAGTATCATATTGGGTAAATAATACCTATTGGAAATAGGTGAATATGTGATATCAAATTTGTAGGGAAAAATCTCTTGAAAATTAGAGTGCCAAAATGACGAAAATGCCCTTATAGGACATAAGTAACTTAGGAGAATTGTGAAAAAATCCTAAAAGGAAGTAAAATAATTATTAAAATTAAGAGAATATATTGCCTCTAATTTTGGTAATTTAATAAATTATAAACTTGGCAAAATTAAAGAAGAATGTTCATAAAGTATTGAAATGGCCAAAATGCCCCCGCAAATTCTAATAGAATGCATAAGTCATGAAATGCTAATGTTAGTGCAAAAGTAGTGAGGTAATGAGTTATTCTAATTAAGAAAATTATCAACTATGTTTAAAAAATTAATTAAGTAATTATTGGCTAATTACTTAAGCATAAAAAAAGGGAAATTCAAAGATAATTATGTAAGACCCTAAAATTAGTGGATTATGGCTAAAAATTAGCATGAATATATTTGCTAATTAATTGGAAAATATTGAGAAAAATAAATGAGATTAAGTATTTTTGAGCTTAAAAGCAAGTTTGGACCAATAAGAAAAAGTTATGAAAAATTATGTAAAAATAATTAAAATAATAATTAATTAATTAATTAAAAATAAAATAAAAATATATATAATAATAAGTGTGAGGGCCGACATCTTTGAGGAAAAAAGAAAGAAAAAATAGAAAAGAAATGAAGGAAGAGTGTAATATATAAACTCTTAATTAAATATTAATTAAAGTAAAAAAATAAATAAACACCTTTAGGAAACGGATCCTATCTAGAGAACTAGGAACAAGATTTCTAAAGTCAAAATATAATATTGATGAGTGGATTTTTATCTTGAATTGAGCTGTGCACTGAGTCGTTTAGAGATCGGTAAAAGAAGTTAGTAATAAGACGAAATAGGGAAATCGAGAAATAGGCCGATAGTCATAAAATTAGGATTTGAACAAAATAAATTATAACTCAACAATTGGAGATGAGTTTATGATTTTACGGACATATTTGGAATCGGTGAATTTTTGTCCGAAGTTGATGATTAGGAAGTTCGTTCCGAAACCGACACGTTTTAGTAAAACTTGAATGACCATTGAAACCCTATATGGAATCAAAATTTAGGTTAACTTAGAAATTTCTAATAAGTGAGAAAGAGTCTTCAAAGTTGTGATTCTAGATTTCTAAGATTTTACAAGATTACGCGATTCGGACACCGATCGGAGATTTTATCGGTAGAACCTTCTAGAAATGACCACATGGCACCTTGTGATTGTCCAAGGGTGCCACCTAAGGGGAGGGCAGGTCAGTTGCCAAGTGGCCTGGTGAGGATCGTGACACCTTGCAGAAGTGCGATCCGATGGCCGATATCCATTATGAAAAATCAATGAATAGTGTCACAATTTCTTCTATAAATAGAAGTGCAACCCTTTGAGTTTTCACACCAAAAACCACTCTTAGAAATCCTAGAGAGAATTTAGAGAGAGGAGCTGGGAGGAGGAAGGAGTCGGGGAATTGCAATGAAGCTACGAGTAAGTTCTTCGGTACTTAGTCTTAAGCTTTCGCAGTTCTTTCTGGTAGTTAGAATAGAAATGTTAGATTAGTCTTTAATCTTCCTAGTATGATTGGTTATCATATGAGAGGGGTATTTTAGTCATTATTTCGAAAATCATGGGGGTCGAAATTCGGCAAAATTCTGGAAGAAATTAGTCAAAGTAACGAAGTCTTTGCAAAATTCTAGATTAAGGGAAAAGGGGCAAAATGGTAATTTATACCTAAAATGCCTGTTATAATGTCAAATATTGACAAATGGGATATTTATCCTTATAGGATATCTTTGATCATCGAACCGCTGTCGAACCGCCGTCGACGTGCATTGTCGGACGTTTATTGCTTTCCGTCAAAACGCGTGCCGTTTCGCGAATTACCGACGTTCGTCAACGAGGTGCGTTCGCGTCTTTGTAACACCGACTCGATGTTTATGGTATGCAAATATGTGATGATATGATCTCGTGAATAGTTTGGTGCCGAAGGCAATGCTAGTCTACGTGGGTGTGCCAACCATCACCGTTAACCTCGGTGAGGCCCCTATGGTAGACACTTACCTGGCCATTCTATTCAGTGCTATATGCACCGAGTCTATGGAATTGTACTTAGGTGAACCATATGTGATAGATACAACGCCCGGATAGAGATTTTGTTCGGAGTTACCGAGATACATTCACAGATAGAGACTCTGTTTAGGGTTACCGATTATACATTGATCATGCATCTTCATTATGTCATGAATATCTGTCATCCGTATCTTGTTTTATTTGAGCATAAGGTTAATCGTTACTCGAGATCCATTGTGGTAAATTGGATCTCGGCTATAGCTTCAGTCCAGGAGGACCGAGGCGAGGAAAGAAGCAAGCAGGCCACGTAGAAGTTTCGGTTGACGATTTCTTTCTGTTGTATTATACTTTTGAACCACACGGTTTTTGTACCGCTGTTGTATCCAGCCAGACTTACGGCATTATATATATATATATATATATATATATATTAGTTACTCAATCGCTACGATGTTCTACTCGATGATTTTGAAATGATGTATGATAAAAAAATTTATCTTGCTTTTGGAAAATGGGATGTTACACTTTTCATCAAGGAACTCACCCATATGTTAGGCTCTAAATCCTTTCACCATTATTCATTTCACAAGATACAAAAAATATATAGTGACACCACCACTGTGAAAGTTGGGAGAGTACATGAAGTCGCTTCTATACAAGTCAAAAGCATGAATTATTCAATTCTAACATATATGTTGATCGGGAAAAAAATTAGAATATCATAGAAGTCTCAATTTTTTTTTTTAAAAAAACGAATATTTCATGTACAAAAGCAGTATGACTAGTTATCCGGATAATTCTAAGTTCTAACACACCCATATGTTATGTTTTCCACCCTTCTACCAATATTCAAAATGCACAAACATATATGCTGATACTACCACTGTGAATAATCATAACAAATAACGCTTCAGTTATAATGAAGATTAATTAAAACTGTAACACTCTCAACCACTAATTTAGGATAAATCATAAATTAGGATAAAAAGATTCTACTAATACTGAATATGTTCATAGTCAGTATTCAAGGTTTCAGGGAAACTTCTCATCTTAATGGAGAATATGTTCAATTTATAAAAAGTCATCAAATTTAGGATAAATCATACTTGGAATCCTCACTCGACCACTAATAGGGTAACCCTCAGCAGACCTGCAAAAGTTACATTTATCAGAGGATTGTATCAATGTCAATATTCCTAAACCAACCTTCTTAGGGCCTTTTCTGACATTTGAATAATGTTTAGACCTTTTTAAAGATTTTTTACTTAAAACGGTCCTCATAAGGATTTTCCCAAAAATGATTTGCTCATTGTTTGTGTTATAGGGGTATTTCCAATGCTAGCGGCATAGGTATAGGTAAAAGCAGAAAGTTCTGGACTCTAGTGTTTTTTAATGTATTTATTATTTAATTAAGGAAAAGAATTTAGTGTTTTAAATTTTTTCAATAATATTTTAATTTTTTTATCAAATTTAAATTGTTCTCTTCAATTATTACAATATATACAACTAATATATGTATGTATGTATGTATGTATGTATGTATGTATGTATGTATGTATGTATGTATGTATGTATGTATGTATGTATGTATGTATGTATGTATGTATGTATGTATGTATGTATGTATGTATGTATGTATGTATGTATGTATGTATGTATGTATACTTTAGTGTTTTAAATTTTTTCAATAATATTTTAATTTTTTTATCAAATTTAAATTGTTCTCTTCAATTATTACAATATATACAACTAATGTATGTATGTATGTATGTATGTATGTATGTATGTATGTATGTATGTATGTATGTATGTATGTATGTATGTATGTATGTATGTATGTATGTATGTATGTATGTATGTATGTATGTATGTATGTATGTATGTATGTATGTATGTATGTATGTATGTATGTATGTATGTATGTATGTATGTATGTATGTATGTATGTATGTATGTATGTATGTATGTATGTATGTATGTATGTATGTATGTATGTATGTATGTATGTATGTATGTATGTATGTATGTATGTATGTATGTATGTATGTATGTATGTATGTATGTATGTATGTATGTATGTATGTATGTATGTATGTATGTATGTATGTATGTATGTATGTATGTATGTATGTATGTATGTATGTATGTATGTATGTATGTATGTATGTATGTATGTATGTATGTATGTATGTATGTATGTATGTATGTATGTATGTATGTATGTATGTATGTATGTATGTATGTATGTATGTATGTATGTATGTATGTATGTATGTATGTATGTATGTATGTATGTATGTATGTATGTATGTATGTATGTATGTATGTATGTATGTATGTATGTATGTATGTATGTATGTATGTATGTATGTATGTATGTATGTATGTATGTATGTATGTATGTATGTATGTATGTATGTATGTATGTATGTATGTATGTATGTATGTATGTATGTATGTATGTATGTATGTATGTATGTATGTATGTATGTATGTATGTATGTATGTATGTATGTATGTATGTATGTATGTATGTATGTATGTATGTATGTATGTATGTATGTATGTATGTATGTATGTATGTATGTATGTATGTATGTATGTATGTATGTATGTATGTATGTATGTATGTATGTATGTATGTATGTATGTATGTATGTATGTATGTATGTATGTATGTATGTATGTATTCAATAAGATTCCTACCATTTTTAGACATTTTCCATCTCAATTGATTTTCAAATAATAATCTAAACGCGTTTCAGTTTGGAGAAAAGTTATTTTTGCTACCATCAATCCAAATAAAAATCACATTTACAATCTGACTTTTACCTTATCTTACTTCTACAAAAGTCAGATAGAAAATAAGTCACTTCTCCTATGAGATCCCACATCGACTGGAAAGGGGAATGAAAGACACATGTAGTATTCAATAAGATTCCTACAATTTTCAGACATTTTCCATCTCAACTGATTTTTCAAATAATAATCTAAACGCGTTTCAGTTTGGAGAAAAGTTATTTTTGCTACCATCAATCCAAATAAAAATCACATTTACAATCTGACTTTTACCTTATCTTACTTCTACAAAAGTCAGATAGAAAATAAGTCACTTCTCCTATGAGATCCCACATCGACTGGAAAGGGGAATGAAAGACACCTTATAAGGGTCTGGATACCTTTCCCTTTTGATGTGTTTTAAACCCTGAGGGGTGACGATGAATCTCCAAAGTGGACAATATCGAGAGCGAGACGCTGGGATATTACATTTGGTATCAAAGTCAGACTCGGTTCGCTCCTCCAACGAGGACACTAGGTCTCTAAGGGGTGGATTTGTGAGATCTCACATCCCCTGGAAAGGGGAACAAAAGACGCCTTATAAGGGGTCTGTGAATGATTGATACAAAAAACACACACTAAGAAAGAAAAAGAATGAAGCACATGAACTTGAGGTAGTAAAATTACTTGGATATATTTTAAAATATAAACTCTGAATTTTTTTCTAGTAAATATGTATTTTAAATTTTAAATTTTTATAGTTGTTAATATATGTGCATAATAAATACAGTAAAAAATTGATGAATTGTACACGTTTCTTTTTGTACTATAATTGCAGCATTCTCATCATATGTTCACAAGTTGGAATGTGTAATTGAATTAAGGGTGAAATATCATTTTTGTCATGGAAGTTTAGTCTAAGAGTCTTGGTTGTAATATCCTAAAAATCACACTTAGGGTAAATATCATAAATTAGGAAATAATACCTATTGAAAATAGGTGAACATGTGGTCTCAAAGAATATGTTAAATTTATCTTATTTTCTAAAGGAAAATTTCTTGGAACTTAGAGAATTTAAGTGCCAAAGTGCCAAATGACGAAAATGCCCTTATAGGACATAAGTAACTTAGGAAAATTATGAAAAATCCTAGAAGGCAGTAAAATAATTATTAAAATTGGGAGAGTATATTGCCTCTAATTTTGGTAATTTAATAAATTATAAACTTGGAAAAATTAAAGAAGAATGTTCAAAAAGTATTGAAATGACCAAAATGTCCCTGTAAATTCTAATATAAAGCAAAGGACATGAAAACACAAATGTCGGTGCAAAAGTTATAGGGCAAGGTGTAACATCCCAACTTTTCAAAAGCAAGATAAATTTTTTTCATCAAACATCATTTCAAAATGATCGAGTAGAGCACCGAGCGATTGAGTAAGCGATATGTATATATAAAACGCCGTAAGTCGGCTAATTACAACAATGCATACGAAACCGCGTGGTTCAAAAGTATATAACAAAAGAAAGGCTTCCGTGGAACAACAAAACGGAAGTCTTGGTGGGTCTTCTACTCGGCCGCTTGCCTCTCTCCTCGGTCCTCGATCTTCGGAACTGACGCTAGGTTAAGAGCCGAGATCCGATGCATCCGGACCTCGGAGTAACAGTTAATCTCATATTTACATACACAACATATGCATTACATATATTCACATCACTAACAACATAAGTATCACATACAAGAAGCGCATCCCAATAGCACATAAGCCCCAGCGGATGTGTGGCCCTTAACAACGTATTCTAACGGCACATAAAATGTGTGGCCCTTAGCAACGTATGGCCCTTAGCAACGTTTGGCCCATAGCAGATCGAATCCCAATAGTACATATAATGTGTGGCCCTTAGCAAACGTGAACATATCAACAATACATAACATATCACAGAGCAATCAACTACCACATACACTACACATAGCACATACATGCATACCATAAATATCAGAGTTAGTGTTACGAAGACGCGGACGTACCTTCATTGATGTACGTAGATATTTATGGCGAAAACGTACTTTCGACGGAAAACGGTTTGTCCGAGCGGCACGTTGGACGGTAACGACAACAAACTAGGATTTCGACGTCCTATAAGAGTAATATCACTTTTATTAGTGATTTGATACTATATCGGCATTTTAGGTAAAAATTACTATTTTGCCCTATACCCATAATTGGCGGGATTTTGCCAGCACTTCGTTACTCTTACAAATTTTCTTCCCAAAATTTCGCCAGAACTTCGACGCAATTATGATTTTCGAAATTCTAGACTAAAATAGCCCTATCATATGATATCTAATCATACTTTGAAAAATAAAGGCTACTCTAGCATTACTACTCTAACTATTGAAAGAACTATGAAGACTTCAACTTTCGGGGACTTAATCCCTACTATGTTTTTACCTCTTGAGCATATTTTTCAATGCAATGAGGCCTAAAACAATAGTAGAAATCTCACTCCCTACTTGCTAAATCTATCTAACAATTCTACTAACTACCGAACTAAAAGCTAAAGACCTGAGGACTTACCCGTTGAAGACTTCTCCGAATTTTCCAGAGCTTCTCTCTCTACTTTCTCCCTCTAAGATTTCGGCCAAAGGAGGAGTGGAAATTGGTGTGAAGAAAAATGAAGGGAAGACATGCCTATTTATAGAAAACCTAAGGGATACATAAGGAATTTTTACTTTGTTTACAACATTGGAAAATCAAGACCAAATTGGTGTATAATTCTTGTCCATCCATGCCTCTTGGACGAATTGGAGAGCTGATGTGGCTGCAAATGAGTGGTTCCAAGTGTATTGACTTATGTTGCTTTATAGCCGGTCTAATAGAATTCCCCGATCGGTACCCGATTCGCGTGATTTCGGAGAAATCTCAAAATTCTGGATTTACAACTTTGAAGACATGTTCTCACTTACTAGAAATGTCCAAGTTAACCTAAATTTTGATTCCATATAGGGCTCCAACTGTCAGTCTGAAGTTTTCTCAAAACGTGTCCGAACGTGTCCTGGTTTGAGCATTTCGAAAACATCATCTTCCTCGAAAAATTCACCGATTCCAAATATGTTCAGATAAATTCAAACTCACATCTAGATATCGAGTTAGAATCTATTTTCTTCGTATCCAAAAATATGCCTATATGCATTTTTCCCTATTTCGTCTTATTAGGAAAATGCACAATCGGCTTTCAGATTAACTTCCTAAGAGTCTAACGGAAGATAAAATTCCACCGATCAATATTCTACCCACGACTTTGGAAATTCCATTCCTAGATCTCTAGATAGGATCCGTTTCTTAATTTTTAAATTACTATTCATCATTTTTCACTTTAATAAATTATATTATATAATAATACAAAACTTATAACCTAAGCTTTCATTTTCTTTTTTATTTTTTTAAATTTTCTGCCCATTTTTTCGTTTTATTTAATTATTTAATTAATTAAATAATTATTTTTACATAATTTTTACAAAATTTTCCTATTGGTCTATTCTTGCATTTAGGATTAAAAATACCTAAATTCAACTATTTTTCTCCAAAATTTCCAATTAATTAATAAACACGTTTTTACTAATTTTAAAACAAAAACCACTAATTTTAGGGTTTTACATAATTACTTGTGAATTTCCTTTGCTTATGCTTAAGTAATTAGCCCAATATTACTTAATTACTTAATTATCACAAGTTGATAATTTTATTACTTAGGATGCCTCATTACCTCATAACTTTTGTATTGACATTTTTGCTTTCATGTCTCCCGCATTATCTTAGCATTTACGGGGTATTACGGTCATTTCCTTACCTTTTGAGTATTCTTCCACAAATTTTCCAAGTTTGTAACTTAATAAATTACCTAAATTAGGGGCAATATCCTTCCTTATTTCAAATAGATTTTTACTTGTTTCCTTTATAGCTTTCACAGGTATTTATAACCCATAATGTGTTTAGGGACCTATTTGCAAATCTACAAACGTCTTAGGGACCTAATTGCAAATTATCCTTTTTCAAGGGAAATTACCCTGACAACAAGGTAAACTCAATACAAGGTGTTCGAGACCTCATATTCACCTATTTTTAATAGGTATTATTTACTCAATTTTGATATTTACCCTAAGTCGATTTTAGGGTATTACACAAGGAGTTATTCTAATTAAGAAAATTATCAACGATTGATAAGAAATTAATTGTGTAATTATTGGCTAATTACTTAAGCATAAACAAAGGAAAATTCAAAGATAATTTTGTAAAACCCTAAAATTAGGGGAATATGGCTAAAAATTAGCATAAAAATACTTTCTAATTAATTGGAAAATATTGAGAAAAATAAGTGAGATTAAGTAATTTTGAGCCCAAGTACAAGTATGGAAATAGGGAAAATGCGAGAAAAATGCGATAGTCATAAAATTAAGATTTGAACAAAATAAATTATAATTCAACATCCGAAGATGAGTTTATAATTATCTGGACATATTTGGAATCAGTGAATTTTTGTCCAGAAGTTGATGATTCCGGAATTCATTCCGTAACCGTGCACGTTTTTCAAGAAACTTCCGCAGGACCGTTGGAACCCTGTATGGAATCAAAAAGTTATTTAGCCTGGACATTTCTAATAAGTGAGAAAATGTCTTCAAAGCTGTAATTCCGGATTTTTGGGATTTTACGCGATTACGCGAATCGGACACCGATCGGGGAAATTCTCGCCGGATCAGGGCATAAGGCAACCTTTGTGACATCATCCAGATGACATCACAAGCTGCCACCTAGCCCCTTGAGGTCGGCCAAACACATCCAAGGGCCAAGGAGTTGCCAACTCAAAAGTTTCCGATCCGACGGCTGAGATCCGGTCTGGTAAAGTGTGAATAGTAACCTCCAAAAACCCTATAAATACCCCCCTTTCATTCATTCTTCACACCACTTCTTGAGAGAAAAACCGAAATTTAGAGAGAGGTTAGAGAGAAGTAGGAGCCAGGGGAATTCTGCAGCGAAGCTCTGAGTAAGTTTTTCGGTACTCAGTCTTAAGTTTCGATAGTTATAGTAGAAATGTTAGAATAGTTTTAATCTTCCAAGTATGACTAGATATCATATGTTATGGGTATTTTAGTCAAGAATTTCGAAAATCATGATTGGGTCGAAGTTCACAAAATTCGGAAGAAATTAGTCAAAGTAACGAAGTCTTTGGTGAAATTCCGCCAATTAGGGGGATAAGGGCAAATGGTAATTTGTACCTAAAATGCCTGTTATGATGTCAAATATTGATAAATGTGATATTATCCCTATAGGATATCTGTGAACAAGTACTGCTGTTGTGCCACCGACATTCCGCTGTCGAACCGCTGTTTCCGTCAAAGTACGTTTTCTATCAAAACGTGCCGTTTCGCCGAAACACCTACGTTCGTCAACGGAGGTACGTTCGCATCGTAACACTAGCTCTGATGATTATTGAATGTATATATGTGATGATATGTTGTGTGAATAGTTTGGTGCCGAAGGCAAGGCTAGTCTATGTGGGTGTGCCAATTAGTCGCCGTAAAGTCGGTGAGGCCCCCATGATTGACCATTCTATTCGGTGCTATATGCACCATGTCTATGGAATCGTACATAGATGCATCGTGTCTATGGAATCGTACATAGATGCACCGTGTCTAAGGAACCGTACTTAGATGCACCGTGATTAAGGAATCGTACTTAGATCACTATTACAATTTTTTTACGGGTTATAGTCATAGTAATGCCGTATTGTTTTCCTAGCGCTGAGGACACGACCGTACATCGTGGCACGGGTGAATGGTGCAGACAGACTTAACGTTACATGTTATTGTAGTTGTTATTAAATGATCATACGACGTACTGGTTTGATCAATGCTGTAATTTTAAAGATACCTATTGTTCATGTATTGTTCATAAGCATGAGGTTAACCGTTACCTGGGGTCCGGTTGCATTGGACCTCAGCTCTTACCATAGCCACAGGATCCAAGGGATTCAGGATCGAGGACAAGGGTGAGGAGCTAGCATGAAGACCAGACGGAGACGCTTTAGTTTTGTTGTATTTACATTAGATGTAAACACTCGGATGAATGTACGGCCTTATGAATAACCAGATACATTGTTATCAATGTTATTCAGTTACTCTTTATTATGAAAAATTTCCGTCGCTCAAAACTCGATCAAAACGCTATGAAAACAAATTGTGAAAACCGGGTGTTACATTAGATTTTGAGAGGAAGTAATTAGTTCTAGATAAGAAAATTATCAACAAATAAAAAGTGATTGATTAAATAATTATTGGTTAATTATTTAAGCTTGAACAATGAAATAATTGTGATAAATTATGTAGAACTCTATAATTAATGGTTTATGGCTAGAAAATTAGCATAAATATATTTTCTAATTAATTGGAAAATATTGAGAAAAAGAAATGAGATTAAGTAATTTTAAGCCTAAATACAAGTATGGACCAATAGGAAAATGTTGTAAAAAAATTATGTAAAAATTATTAAATTATATAATAATTAATTATAAAATAAAATAAAAATATATATAATTGGTGTGTGTGTGCCGACTCTAGTGGGGAAAAAGGAAAAAAATAGTGATTAATAAATGGTGGAGTGTAACATATAAACTCTTAATTAATAATTAATTAAAGTAAAAAATAGAAAAGGTAATAAACACCGATAGGAATTGGATCCTATCTAGAGAACCAGAACATGATTTCTAAAGTCAAGAAAGAATATGAAGAGTGAATTTTTATCTTGAAATAGACTGTTCCGTAGTTAATTCCGAGATCAATGGAGCATTTTGATAATAAGACGAAATAGGGTAATCTGTGAAAAGGCGTATAGTCACGATTTAGAATTTGAAGAAAATAAATCATAACTCAACATCCGGGAATGAGTTGAGAATTTCCTGGACATATTTGGAATCAATGGATTTTTGTCCGAGGTTGATGATTTCGTAAGTTCGCTCACATTACACGGTCACCAGAAATTTTTTGTCTCATTTTTGCCCCAAACATTAACAAAACGGAGAAAATATGTCCCGAAAGTTTTTTTAAGAAGCAAATTTACCCCAAAATTTTTGTAGGATCAATTTTGCCCCTAGAAGTTTACAAAGAAGAACAACAATTCAACAGTCAAGATCAACGAATGGGCAAGATTGCTATGTTTTTAAACTTCCAGGCCAAAAATGAGACAAAAAAATTTCGGGATGACTAGTACTCCTTAGGCTGAACTTCCATGGAGAAAAATGGTATTTAACCCTTGAAGTCACACCATAGTTTCGCAGGTAATACTGTGGTAATGCCGATTTCCTTCATGAGCTGAAATACCCACACAATTTCTTGCGTTGATTGTGACATGGCTCTGTACTGTCGCTCTTGATTTTGACACAATACCTTGCTTTTTACTTCTCCAAGATATCAAGTTCCCACCAACAAATACACAAGAACTGTAGTGGACCGTCTTGTGGCCTTAGATCTCGCATGATCGCATCACAAAAGCATTCGACTTTAGTGTGCCCATAATCTGTATAGAGAAGGCCATTACACTGGGAACCTTTCAAATAGTGCAAGATATGCTCTAAGGCTTCCCACTGTGCCATCGTGGGAGATGCCATGAATTGGCTAAGTACACCGACGTAAAAGGTTATATCAGGCAAGTTATCGTTAGGTAATTCATCTTCCCAATGAGTCTCCTATATCTCTCGGGAGATGCAAATGGCTTTAGTTTCTCTCGGATCAATCTTCTCCTTTAGGTCATCGTGAAGTTCCTCAAACATGCTATCATTAAGATCCGAGAACGGATTCAGAATCATGGGAATGTTACTTGGTGCAGCTCCAAGCTTTCCAGTCTCCTTTAACAAATCAAGAACATACTTCCTTTGAGTCAAAAGGATGCCCTTCTTGCTTCTCAAGACTTCAATACCAAGGAAGTACTTCAACGGTCCTAAATCTTTCGTTTGAAAGTGGGAGTTGAGAAAGACCTTAAGCTCTGAGATGCCAGCAATGTTACTCCCAGTCCCGAGCAACAAACCCAGTGGTTGCTCCATATACACTTCCTCAAGAAGATCACCATTCAAAAATGCATTCTTAACATCCATTTGAGAGTATATTTTCTCTATCTTTCTCTCGATTTCTCTACATGGATCAGGAACATTAAGAACTAAGAGAGGGAAATCGATGGTGTTGGTAAAACAGTTCCTGAACCAAGGACGCGGACTGGGGAACCATTGGCAACAAATATGGAAGATGGGTTGGCATAGGGGGCATACGAGGAAAATAAATGATGGTTACCTGTCATGTAGTCGGTGGCACCATAATCAATGACCCACTTCGTGGAAGTGGTAGCAAGGCCGAAGACAAAGTACCAGAGCAAGTGCCCCCGCAGAGGTGAGCGAATCGGACTAATCAGTGTCCGAGCAATATGAACAAAGCCACGCTGCGATCACGTTGTTGTTTAGCCCGCATTTTTCGAAAATTTTTCTTGACGTGCCTGTGTTCCTTGCAATAATAGTAGGTAATACCGCGCAGGGTGGAACAAGAGTGCCTTGTTTAGGCCCGAGTTCCTAGTGTCAAAGGGCCACGCCACCAAAGCACCGGCATTGGGATCAACAGATGGACGAAGCATGCTATCGCACGAAGCACCCGTGAGAATACATCTTCAAGAGATGGAAGCTCCTGACTAGACATAATTTGAGAACGGATGGTGTCGTATGATGGATCAAGAGCTTCAAGAAAACTAAAGATAGCTTGAAATTCTAGATTCTTGATACAGGTCTGGAGATCTGCCTGTGGAGACATAAGTACCTTCATTTCTTCATACAACCGTTTAAAATCCAAGTAGAAATCTTTTAAAGGTCGACCTTGCTGCTGAGAGCGATAGAAGCCTTTACACACTTCATGAATACGGGTAAAGTTCCCTTTACCAGAGAACAGAAATTCCAGATAAGTCATAATATCTTTTACTGTGTTACAATGACTAACGAAGACGAGCATCTGCGCGAGACCACGCCAAACTTTTCTCATCATCACCGAAGGAAGATCCCGAGTTAAATGAGCTTCCTTTGCAGCCCCCATGAGATAAACTCGAACAGTTTTGTTCCAATCATTATAATTGGTCCAATTTAATTTTGCATCGTTGATCTTAGCAGACATAGGAGCACATCGGATGCCTTAGAGTCACCATGTACTAATAAACAAATACTCACAATAACTCGATAATAAATACCGATCAACAAGACAAAATAGCACCCAAAATAGTGCGAAACAAGACCAAAAACAAGTGCAAAACAGCACCCCAAACAAGTACCAAACAGCACCCAAACAATACCCCAAAAAGGACGAAAACAAGACTGGTGAACAAAGACTGATGAATGCAAACGTGAACAAGACCGATGAATGTACCGTGAACAGTACCAAAAAGAGGCCAAAACGTCAACCTGCAACGTAATGAACAAAGAGGGGAAACAAAAAATTTAAACCTAGAACTTGTAAGGCTCGGTACCATGTAATCGAGTAATCGAATTGTGTATTCTATTCATGTACAAGTTACCAATTTATACAAGATGAGAGAGCCTCAATAGTAATGGCTCATAATAACAATTAATGACCTAATCCCTATAAATCAGGGATTCCTAACAACTAATCCCTACAAATCCTAATCCCTACAAATCAGGGATTCCTAACCCTTGAATTAATGTTAATTGATGCAGAAGCCTGGATGAAACTGTCATAACTTGTGGTTACACAACTTCAAATTTTAAAGATGAATAGCATAAAATTTTCGCTTGAGGTTGATGGATATAAGTGTAAATCTATATTGTATTTGGTTTAGAGTTCATTTGGTTTTACCATGGAACTTTAAAAAATTAATATTGCATGTTATTCATATGATTTATCTACCTTGTATTTATTCCACTATTTTAAAAAATTGATTATCTGACATTTAATTAGATTTAATGAGTGTTTAAAAGAAGGAAGGGGGTCTAGTCAAAATAAAAAATAAAAGGAAGAAGAAGGAAGGGGAAAAATTGAATTCCTGGACTCAGATGAGGTGGTAATATAATTTTAACATGTCAATGGTAACTAACTCAGTTTGTTGGAGATTTTGTTGGGATACAAACTCATATATATGCATGTTTATGTGTTTCAATTATGGAGATTTATACATCAAAATAATATATATTAATAAAAATACAAAATCTGGGATGAATATATAAATAAATAAGCTATCTTAATGTAGTCTTTGAAATCTATGTGAAAAGTCAAAAATAATGACAATGCTATATTATTTATATATTAGATATATGATTAGACAATGACGTCATGTAATCCACGTGGTTATTCACCTAGTGGGATAATGCTTTGTTGTTATTATAGTTGCTTGAACATAAAATTTTCTCGTATTATATAAAATTTGGAATGAATAGTAATTTTTTAAATGATGTGGAAAAAAACAAATTATTGACATGTCTTGAATTGTGTTAATTTATAATTTATACTTGTTTGATGAATTAATACTACGATTATTTTAGAAGGCTAGAAGCACGACAGGTATTTAGTGATGACTGATGCTACATTTAGGGCATTTGGTGATTTAAGATACAAAATACTTTTTTTTTTTTTGAAAAGTACAGGCAAGCCGAAGCTTGAAGAGACAAGGAAGGGACTAGACTAAGAGTCTAACCCAAAATACAACAAACTAGAAAAAAGCTAGTAACAACAGGCTAGTTGGTCTTTCAAGACCATATCCAGACAATCTTCGTGAAAGATACAAAATACTTTAAGAGGGGTTGATAAGACTAGTAGTCTAATCTTGAAATTTTGCGAAGGAAATGAACCAATCTCTTAGGAGGTATAATATTTTAAAAAAAAAAATACCGAAGCTTATCTAAGGGATTTGCTGATTTATTGACTAAGACCATAATTAGGACCCTTTTAGAATTCCGTATGATCTTACCTGAGTAACTAGTTTGAGAATGAGAAGCTTTTTATGCAATTTGGATTAGATAGCATAGTAAATAAAATTAGAATGAATTGATTATATGTTAAATGCTGTTAATCAAATATTGTTTTAACGTGGTATGCTACAGGGTTCTCTCCCATGATTTAAAGATTCCATGTTTTTCTGTTTATTTATTTTATTGTGTCCACATTTTTTCCTTTTCTTTGTTTTCTATTTTTTTGTTGTGGGTCTCTTTTATTGTTTTGAGTTCAATGCTATTGATTTGTAGGTGCTATTACTGAGTTCTCTTGGATAAAATGAAATTATAAATTTTTGGTTGGTCAAAACAAAATAAACAACTAAGTGAAAATGACAACCAGGTCCCAAGGACCATAAAAAATTACAAAAAAGCCTAACATGAATTCACATATAAAAAAGTCTCTAGAAACTTCTTTGATATGTAAATTTTGTTGGGACTTTTTTGTAATTTTTTATAGCATTTGGGACCTAACTGTTATTTTCCCAACATTTAATGATGGTTTAGTGCTAGGTATAATACCTTAAAATTTGACTTAGGGAAAATATCATAAATTAAGAAATAATACCTATTAAAAATAGGTGAATATGGGGTTTCAAATTATTGCTAGTGGCAATTAAAGAAAGTATTGAAAAGTATTTGAAAATATTCAGAAAGTATTAATTTCAGAAAGTATTGAAAAGTATTCGAAAGTATTCAGAAAGTATTAGGGGTAAAGTGTAAAAATAATATCATGATATTTTGGGGATGACCGACATGGTTGAGTGTGTGAGTGGGTTTTGTGTGAAAGTATTGCAAAAGTATTGGAGAAAGTATTTCAAAGTATTAAAAAAGTTGTAGATATTTTAGAAGAAAAGGAATATTCTATGGAATATTCTCAGTATAGGATAAATGACCACGGATAGAGATTTAATCCTATCTAGAAAACCATGAGTAAGGTTTCTAAGGTCAGAGTATTTTATAGACAAGTATAATTTTATCTCGGATTAGACTGTCTCCAAAGTCATTTCCGTGATCGGTAGAATACTTTGGTAATAAGACGAAATAATGTAATCTGTGAAAAGGCGTATAGTCACATATTTAGAATTTGAAGAAAATAAATTATAACTCAACATCCGGGAATAAGTTGAGAATTTCCGGACGTATTTGGAATCGGTGAATTTTTGTCCGTGTTGATAATTCCTAAGTTCGTTTGAAACCAACACGTTTTCCATAAAACTTCAGACTGACCGTTGAAACCCTGTATGGAATCAAAAATTTATTTAGCCCGGACATTTCTAATAAGTGAGAAATTGTCTACAAAGTTGTAATTCCGAATTTTTGGGATTTTACGCGATTACGCGATTCGAACACTGATCGGGTTTTATCGGTATAAAACCTTCTTAAACAAGTTGATTACATCATCATTGATGATGAAATTTTGTTCCACATCAGCCATATATGTCGACCAAGAGAGGGAAAGGTTGAGATTTTTCCATTTAATCCAAGTTTAATCCAATGGTTTAGATCAAATTGAAGAAAGACCATTATGTCCCTAAATTTTTCTATAAATAGCCTAGCACCCCTCTTGCATTTCTCACACCATTTTCCAAGTGCCTTGGCCGAAATTGAGAGAGGGAAGAGAGGAGGAGGAGTCTGGGGAAATTTGCAGCGAAGCTCTGAGTAAGTTCTTCGGTACTTAGTCTTAAGCTTCCGTAGTTCTTTCAGTAGTTAGAATAGAAATGCTATATTAGTCTTTAATCTTCCAAGTATGATTAGATATCATATGTTAGGGTATTTTAGTCATGAATTTCGAAAATATTGGTGAGGTTGAAGTTCTGGAAAAATTCTGGAAGATTAGAGTTAAAATAGCGAAGCTCGCGAAATTCCGTCGACAGGGGCACAGGGCAAAATGGTAATTTTTACCTAAAATGCTGTTATGATATAAATCATTAATTAATATGATTTATATTTCAAAACTATGTTGGAGTAGGAGTTATGTTGAAATTTTGGAAGATTAGGGTCAAAGTAGCGAAGTGCTGGCGAAATTCCGCCGATTAGGGGTCGGGGTAAAATGGTCATTTTGACTAAAAATGTCCATCGTAATGGTAGATCCTTAACAAGTACGTTGTTATATTGATAAGATATCTCTGATAAGGTTCTGACCCACTGTCGTGCCGTATACCGACAGAAATACCGTAATCCGTCAACGAAGGTACGTTCGCGTACTGTAACACTAACTCTGATGTTTGTATATATATGGTATGTATGTTGTTATACTGTTTGAGTGCATATAGAGGTTAGAGGATATGTCTGTATGCTGGGAGCAATATGTCTGTATGCTGGGAGCAATATGTCTTTATGCTGGGAGCAATATGTCTGCATGCTGGGAGCAATACATATGCATTGGTTGTGATAGATTGGTTGGTTGTGCTGTTGATTTTGTGAGTACCTGTTATCCGTATATGTGTATATAAACATGAGGTTAACCGTTACCTGAGATCCGGTGCGCTGGATCTCAGCCCTTGACATAGCGTCAGGTTCCGGAGGACCCCTAGGAATGGAGGCGTATTTTCCATTGAAATTTATTGGGAGTTGATTAAGATGTTGAATTTTGGAGACAAAATTGCTTTCTAGGAGGGGAACAAAATTCCTTTTTAGAAAGGGAGAATGGTAACATTCTAATTTTTAAAGAAAATATTGTAAGCTTTATCTTTTAAAAAATGGTGAAGGAGCAATAATACACATAAGCTTTACCTCCTGGAGCGCCCAACACCATGAGCTTTTTCAGAGCAAAAATACATATGAATTTTCAAAAGTGGGGCAATAATACCATCACAGTTAGATTTTCTTAACGTACGTTAAATACATTGTAAAAATACCAAAATACCCCTCGGACCCTCTCTCGTCCCAACCTAACCTTCATCCTTCATCCTCTACAACTCTTTTCTTTGGAAGACAATCAAAACTCAACCTCCAAGAACACATCATCCATAAACTCATATCAAAATGCAAAGAGACAAATCAAACCTAAGACCATCGGTGGAAGAATACGGGAATCAATAGATGTTTACCCAAACTTATATAATCAAAGAAAAATAATATCATATCTACACAAATCTCTCCATATCATTCAGTAAAAATTCATTCAGTAATCGAAGCCAAAATCAAAGAAATATATCAGAATCTTGAACCAGAGAAATTCATTCAGTAATCGAACCACACATATCTATTCTTCCCAATGGTCTTCCATTACCTCAGACTAGCCATAAATTCATTCAGTAAAAATTTCATATTTTGAAGAGGGGGAATCAAGAAGAAGAAGCCAAAGCTACGCAATTTCATGGAAGAAATTGGAAGGCACCGTAACAGAGAAATCAAAGAAATTTTTGGTACAGAAGAAGAGCTACAAACTAAAAGACCAGGTTACAAAGGGGAATTCAATCCCAAAATCTCATGCGAAATCAAATCCTGTAGAAAATCAGAACATGAGTCCAGGAAGGCAGAGGCAGCGATACCTCTCTTAGCAAGCGAGTCGGTAACCATATTTCCTTCTCTAAGGATGAAACTAAACTTCAACTCCCAAGCATTATTGCTATAGAAATCAAAGAAAAATACCAGAACTTGAACCAGAGAAATTGGAGAAATCAAAATCGAAGCAGAAGTAGACGACGTCAAATCTGAAGTCGAAAAAAGTTGAGTGCTTGGATCTGAAGTCGGCGACGGCGGCAAGGCTTGATGGAGAGGGTCGTAGCATCTCAGAAGGAGCTCGGTGTTGCAGATCTAAGGACTCCTATGCCATCCTCCTTGGCCGTTGTCCTCCGTTACCTTCATCTCTCATCCGCCGCCGTCACCATATTTGCAGCCACCGACGCTGTACTCCACCCTTGTGAAGGTCCGTAGCATGAAAACGCGTTAACAAAAACGCCATCTCGGCATTGAGATCGCCGCACCGGAACCGAGACCGTTGCATCGAAGCTCTTCAAGAAAATTTGACGGCGATCGAAGCAAGTCGATTCTCGAGAACAGCGTTTTCTTCTTCAACCATCGGATCTGCCAAGATATCCCAGAGGTCGAGAAGGGCAACTCAGGAAATTAACAAAAGCTAAGCATTTTTTTTAAAAAAAATGGTGTGGGGCCCACCTAAAATAACGTCGCTTAAAGTATTTTAACGGCATGTGTATTATTGCCCCACTTTTGAAAGTTCATGTGTATTTTTGCTCCCGAAAAGCTCATGGTACTGGACGCTCCCGAGGTAAAGTTCATGTGTATTATTGCTCCTTCACCCTTTAAAAAATATCATATTTTGCTAAATATTGAATAAATTTTATGTGGAGTAAATATATAATATTGGTTCAATTGTTAAATTATAAATTCACAAACTTGGTCAAATGTTGCTTCAGTGGAATCCTTGTCAGTTGTCATCATACGGATTGAGATTAGAATTTTTTTTTTGGTAACAAAAACACGCCTATAAAAAAGCAGAGCAGAAGTTTGCAGACTGGCTCACCGTCTCGGATCCGGACTGCCGACTCCGCTGCCTTATCGTCCTTCGCTCCCCGTTCTTGTTGCTTTGAGGTTGAAGAACCAGAGATAGAAGAAAGCAAGAAGGTTGAGATCGGAGGTGTGGTGGCCAATCTTCTCCCTTATGACTGATTACTCAACGAAACCTTTCGAGACTTGAAGACCAATCTTCTTTTACAGGACCCATATATAATTATTTCTGCAGATTTTTCCTTGCGGATTAATTCATCACGCTGCTTTCACTGTTCCATAGTTCCCAAAACTGAATATAATAAGGATGATGAATATTCAAAAAGCAAAAAAGAGGAAAAACTTTAAAGACAGATAGAAGTGTGAGGCATGCCTCTACTCTTACTTTGGACCGCTTGCTGTTGTTGTTGATGAAGAAACCTGAATCGTCGTCTCGGAGCGTTGAAGACTCCATTGTTGGAGCTTGGGAGGTCGAAGAGGAAGGAGGAGAATGAAATTAGAACAAAGAGAAAGTAGGGGCAACTGATTTGGTAAGTGGACTAAATATCGTCTTTGAAAGAAAAAGTTGCCACCTTTGGCTTCAGCTACCGAAGGACGATGCGGCAGCGAAGTCCGCAGTCCGGATCGGAGACGGTGAGCGAGTCTGCAAAGTTCTGCTCTTTTCTCATTTTTTGTTGGCAGTGTTTTTGGCGAAAAGCTCATAGCAACTTTTACTAAAAATAATCTAATTAAAACATATCGGAAAAGATTTATCAAAATAAAGCAGTTAGTGGCGTACAGAGAGTGGACGGCACCAGTGACGTCATAACATGTGACGTCATTGAATTGAGTGGCGCCACACAATGTGACGCCAATGATTGACCCGAACCCTATTCGGCAGGGAGAAATAATACTGCATTGTTGGGAAACAATGATCGTGAGATATCGCTGGACAAAAAAGAAACACACAAGAAAAAAACACGAATTGACCCCAAACCCTATTCGGCAGGGAGAAATATAAAGAAGCATCGTTTGGAACACTGATTGATTTTCAGCTCTAATCTTCTACTATATAAAAATTTCTCTCATATTCATCACTTTTCCAACCAAACCGGAATTTAATCTTTCAACTTCCCAATTCCCAAACAGCAACCAAATACAGAAATCAGAGATGGGAAGGGAATAAAGAAGCTTACCTAAATCCATATCCAAGCTTGCATGTCCAAATCGGTGCCTCCTTCAAGCTCTTCTTCTTCCTCCACGCACGCCCTCACTCTCGGTCTCTCCGTCTCTTTTTCGTGTGCCCTGACCGAATGATTGAGATGAGAAATGAATGAGAATCAGGCATTAAGGGTGCTGGCCGAGGGTATCTCTAGCTCCTCTGACCTCCACCCTTCCAGTTCCTTCCAACTTCCTCCTTGGTATATCACTCTCTCCGACTCTCGGTCTCACTCTGTCTGCTTGCAATGACTCTTGAAAGTGAGTGAGTGTAGCGCGGTATCTACTGGAAAGCTTTTAGTGCGCGTTTTTTTTTCTTTTCAGCGATATCTCAGTAACTAATTAAAATGGTGCAGTATTATTAACTCACTGGACAAATGCTTAGGTCCTGTGACAGGACATCCGATTTTCCCATATATATATATATATATATAGATACATACATATAACAGCCATGCCAAACACACATATGTGTCTACAAGTCATTTTGCATAATACTAAAGGTAATTAATGAGTTTATCCTAAAAAACACACAAAAAATAAAGAAATTATAACTTGATACCATTATTATTTTTTTCCTTCCATCAAGATCATCAACTGCAATAAATAAATGAAATACTTGAAAAAAATGGAATGATTTTGAGACACTAACTATTACTTGTCTTTTTCTCTAAATTAATTACAGATGACTTTTAAATTCCAATTATATCGAGGATCTGAGGGTTTTTTAATTAAAATTTTAAAATATTTTTATCCTAAAGTTATAATTAATTTAATATCGTACGATAAAAAGTAATTTAATATGTCATCTAAAGTGTCATCCCCAGCAATCTCTGTGGTCCTAACCAAAAAGATAAAACATTACCTTTTTTTTTTTTTGGCCTTCAATGAAACGTCACTTTATTTCCACAATGCAAAAGGTTTTGGTAACAAGTTTCAACTCTTAATTGGTCTCAGCAAACGTTACTTTATTTTTTTAAGCAATGCGATGGGAAGATAACTGATTTGAGAATTGTAAAATTGCGATTTTTGTGAATTTCTTTCCATGGATGCATTTAAATATATAAATTATAGGTATCTTGTAAATAATAGATTCAATGTAACCTGAACAATTATAACAAGATACCCAATATGACTTGCACCTTCAAACTATTGTTAAAAAATAAATAGCATGTGATGATGAGTGGTTCCAAAGAGGGGCAAGGAATGTATCCACGCTACTTCATAAATCGCGATATATAACGGTTATTATCATTCATAAATCATGGTTTCGAACCTTCATATATGCGGGTGCTATTAATGCTCAGTGAAGAAACATTACTGTTATGAACTGTGATTTATTCAGTATTTATTATAATGGTTCTAATATAACATCCGTTATGTATTAAAGTGTGGTGAGACCATGTTGTGTGTAATGCTATAATGATAATAAATAACTGTCTCAAGTAAATAACCGTTATAAATTCTGTAACATATATAATGGTGCTTTTAAAATAATCGTTATATAAATTTTAGCAAACATAATGGTCATTATAGTGCAAACATTATTTATTTAGTGCAAACATTATAGTGCAAACATATATAACGGTTTTTATGTAAGAACCGTTAGCTTTTTAGGCAAATTGTTTTAAATGGGGATTCTCCTTTTGATATCCCCTGCATCCATACAGAATGAAATTATACACAAATTTGTGTGTGTGTGTGTGTGTGTGTGCGTTAATAGAACATAAGCTTACACATCGAGTATAGTCATGCAATTTGAGACGGATCAAGACACTCCTGATTTTGTGTCTAGGCTCAATGAAACTCCTTACCATAAATGGCTCAAAGGGTATGCCATATGCAACATCAAGCAAGACTTGATAGACAAGGAAGGGTAAGATCTTACTATAGTACGTCATCTGCTCCTTCTCGTTTGGTACCATATTGTGTTCTATAGAAACATATGATCCTCTTTCTCTATCAAATTTTGCTCAAGGCTGCATATCCCTTGAGCCCTTCACGGTAGGGAGTTTCATTGAGTATAGCTACAAAGCCAAGAATGCCTTGATCAATATGTGTAAGATTATGTTCTATTATACTATCAAACCCAACAAGCAAAGCAAAAGTAGAAACTCTACCCAATGCATATATATACAAGACAAAGGTATACCTTTGTTGTCTTAGATGATATAAAAATAAGGTGGTCAGGCTATGCAACAAAGCCAAGCATAGTTCCTCCTACTAGCAGTTGTGGTGGCCATTGGAAAGACATACTTAGGATCAATGGTAGCCTTTAGAACTCTAGGCTAACATGATTATGAGGGAGAGGTGAGTTGTGAATCGTATTCTCCCTTTGCAAGTTAAACATATGGCTTGTAACAACCATATGCTACTTGGGGTTATCTCTCACACACTCAACATTATGAAATTTGTGTAAATCTTTAACAACCTCTTGTAACATGAGAGGAACATTCGATTAGAGCAATTGATTTTTCCAAAAAACATGAGCACGACTGAGGTCAAAACCTAGCTACAAAACACAAAGTGAATAATAATGAAGAAGGGAAATCATACCTCCATATGATTAGAACATATTACACAAAAAATGTGATATGGTTAGGGCTGAAGAACGAAAATGCGAGTTACGGTAAGTGAAACAACTCACATAGTTGTTATGGCGAATGCCTTGGATTGTAAGGCTCCACTGAAAATGACTGACAAATGCTGGAAAGTTCAACCAGAGAAGGGGGTTCTTAGTTTGGTTGGTTGATAATGAATGAAAAACGCGTGTTAGGGTTTGTGCAGCTATTGCTAAGAAGCACAGAGAAGGCTTTATGAATGGTGTGGTTCAACTGAAAATGATAGTCAACAACTAGAGTAGTAGATGATAACTCATATTTCTGCCATATATTTTTTATGTGTTATGACTGTTTTGCAGGGTAAAACTGAGCTTGAATGTGATTGATCTGATGAAATATGTTAGAAATCATGCACATATGGAAATAAGGGATAGATAAAGTAAGTTGTTGCATTTTAAACACTATCCCGCATGTAGGCAGAAGAAAAGGTTGCATTTTATTACATTATGAAATCGCATAACACAAATGATTTAATGCTACAGCACTGTGGATCCTTTCTCTAAACTAGCACTACAATGCGACCACAATGTTGTAGCATCGTAAGTGACTAATTGTTATCCGCTGCGTTACGTTGATCTTTTCTCGAGAATGTTTCAGGAATTAAATACAGGTAATCGAGTCGGACGTTAAGATGGTGGTTGATTTGACAGAGATAGAAATAGAAGACGCGGAGAATCAAATAGAAGATCTGCAGAATCCTGCGGAATTAAAGAAAGGATCAATCAACTGAATCTTGAGAGTTGGGCTTAACAAAATTGGAAAGCCACCACCGAATATATGACGCGAACGACCTAGCTATAAAAGGAAAAGATAGCTAAACCTAAAAGGGGATCCAGAGCCAAGGAGTCGAGAATCAACAGCTGAGAAATAGTACGACGCGACTCGTAACGAACGATCAAGATCCATTGAGAGAGTTGCAGAAAAACTAATTCATATTAGAAGTTAGACGGAGCCGTAAAAGACATAGAGACGTCGCGTGACAGACATTCCTTGTGTGTCGTCGAATACTCTTGCGACCCTTTCTATTTTAAGCTTTTCTTTATTATTTTTCATGTTTCTTTTTCTATAATATTGATTGTGTTTCCCTCCTCGCCATGAACCTAATTCCATTGGTGAGCGATGATGAAATCTTGAGTTGTAGTACGAACCTAGTTTGCTAGTTTTTAATTTAATAAATTCAGTTTACTTAATTGTGATATATCGTCTTGTATGTTAGTTAGCCGCTAATAGGCGAGATCAATGGCTTTGGCTTACTGGAAGGGAGTTAAGGTTAAACCTCTGTTAAGCGGTGTGTGCTAGGCGAGATTGTGCTGGGCTCAATCTAAATTGTAAGCTACAGGAATGAGTTTACCACACATAGCCAAGACACCTAGGTTAAATTGACGTGCTAAGCCTGAAAATCTCCATAGGAATATGGGAGAAGTAGAGTAAGGGATGTACTTATAGGATGTGGAAGCTTCTATATAAATTAGGGGTGAGTTAACTAAATAATGTTGCGATAGGCATTTTGTTGTAGTATTACAGAAGCTTTGCAGTAGATTGCTATAGCAATGCGATAGATGCAAACTAGTGTAGTAATATGACTTAAGATGAAATCTGAGCTCAGCCTATTATAAATTTGATTGTCTCAAACGAACTCTCGATCAACTATTTTATTTTATTAGATAGTAGTAATAGCTAAAAAAACCATCATAATCATTACTATCACACAACTTTCATTCGATTATTGGCTGCATAATTGGTGTTACAGTCTTTGTGGGACAATACTCTACTTACTCTTTATTACTTGTTCAACTGGTTCACTTGCCACAAGGGGATTTTGACCAACAATAGGCTTCAAAGGTTAGTGGGTGTAGGGTTTACATTTAACTTTATAATGGTTCAAATATAACAGTAGTAATTTATTGCTCCGTTGATACATATATTACAGTTATTGTATGAAACTGTTAGGTATTTTGGAAACATATATTATGGTTTCTAGTTAATAACCGTTAAATATCTTCAACATTTTAAAAAAAGAAGATTAGGGGGTATTACTATCGATTTCCACCTGCTTTCATAAATAACACATAAACAAACAACAATACAATAAACCATCCATTAAAACACAGAAATTAACTCATCCCAGAAGCAGATAAATAACAATACACAGTCAACACACATAAATTAAGTGTCTCCTTTTCTCTTCTAAGTCTTAGCTTTTATAAGTTACTTTTTTTAGCTTGAATGAATCATCCTCAACTCTATCACCCATCTCCTTATCAATCACTTTATTTGTCAACAAAATAATCAATCATCCATGTTTAGAAGGATCGCTAATGTAGAACACTTGTTTAGCTTGTGAAGCCAAAATGAAAGAATCTTCTTGGTACCATTCCTTGCTCAAATTCAATTGTATCAAGCCTAAGTCATCAATTCTTAAACCATGATTATTGTCAACCACGTGCAGTCGAATACGGGAACCCAGAAGCCAATATAATCTAACTCTTAGATGTGCTCAATCACCCTGAAGTATGACATCTTTGCATAGATAGGATTTCTTGTTGGGATCCGTACACGCAGCGGAGTAAAACTTTTACGAATCCCATCAAAGGATCGCTCAACGGCGTTTAAATCAAGGTTTAGGGTTTCTGAATCATACCTATGCCGAACTATTTGAACTGGCGGGCTACCTTCTCGATCAGCAGAAGTCGACTCTTCGAAGCGCCTTCCTCTACCGGTATCCACACGAATAGCCTCAAACACAGACAACAGCGTGCTAGCGCCTTCAGTATTCTCGCGTCTCTCTATTTTCTATCTAGGGTTTTCGAAAATTAAATCTGAGATACAATATCTCAATTTATTATAGTTATTTAATTTATCAAATAAATTAAATACTATATATAATATTATTATTATTATCTATAAATAATATTATTATTATTTCAATTTAATACACACACACACACACACATCCTAGATTAAATACAGTATTCATTAAATCTTAGACATATATAAGATTCAATGAATCTGGTCACTTTTGCTTGTGTTGGGCTATTCTTGTGTGCGACCCTGCATGCCCACATGAGATTGGCAGTGGGCCAATACTGTACCAGCCCACAAGTCGCAAGCGGCCTCTAGCAAGACATTGCAACTACCCAATTCATATGGGGATCGATGATACGATACAACCTATCCTACAACCATGTCACATCCCTTTGTCACGTGATAATTTGGTCAAGGATAAGGCATGGAGAAAGTCAACTCCTATTCTTGACTATTACTTTATCGATTCTTGAGTAGTCTAACAATTGAAATGGAAGCTCCTTTCCATCGTAGTATGGCCATACATTTCTTAGATTCACTCATCGAGGGCCCAAGATATCTCTCTACAAATGTGAGGGACAAATTCCATCTTGACCATTCACATTCCTCTCGCATGAAAACCACCGATCCCGATCCAAGCCTTTATCATCACCCGGTCAAAGGTGAGTTTTTACTAAGTCAAAGACCAGCGACTCATCATGTAGGAATCCATGATGATCTCAGTCAAAGGGCGTTGTGACGCGGTTATACATGAGAAAAGCCTATGACTTATTCCATGCAACTTTCTCATAGTGGGTCGGTCCAAGACCTTGTACTCGTACAAGTGCCTATGAATTTGACTCGTATCTCCATACTCATCAAAGTCATGCTGGTCTTATTTCATCTTCGCTCCCACAGAGATGACCGACCAGGGACATTTAGGATAATCTATAAGATATATCCAAGGATCAGTTATCACTATAAACATGCAAATGTAATGATAACTAAAGGAGAATACTTTAAATAACATTAACGTTTAAAGTACAATGACTTGCCCCTAGGGCATAATTTCCAACATTTCTATCTTTGGAACTCGATACATGCATGGAGTTAGCTACAAGAGTTACACCACTATTTTTCATTTTGCTTAGATCATCTTCCTCTTTGGTATAGAAGGTGAACCCATTGATGTTGTAGCTTGTGTAAGACGTCACTTGATTGCTTGGACTGTATGCTAAGAACTTCAATTTGCTAGAAATTGATTTAGGATTAGCTTTGTATTTGCTAATGACTTGATCTTTAAACCATGTCGTAAAATGTTTATTGTGTTGTTTAGCACACCAACTTTGTCCTTTGCAGGTGAAAAGACCCTTCCTCACTAAAAAATAATTAACCATAACGATATCACAAAACCCGATTAATAAATGCTTAAGGAAAACCCTTTTTTTTTTCTTTTAAAAAATAAGCACATCAGAGTCCAGGGCACAAATTCCGCCCACAAACTCACCACATCAAAATCCAAAACTCTGGGCACAATTATCGAGCAGAAAAATACACAACCCACGAGTTTTACAATACCAAATCCATAACAAAAGGTCTACATCAAAACAATTCCACACAAATTTTGATTGTGGATCCACTAACATATTATAGCGTATAAAATAAAACCTTTGGTTCAACCGTGGACAACTGTCATCCCAAAACAGTTAAAATAGTATTCTCAAAGCATGTGGGCCCTAAAATAACAATATATAAACTCATACAACACCAGTACCAAAAGAGGCTTACAAAGTATACAACTATTATGCCTCCGACTGCTTCCCTTGACTTTTAGTAACTCTAGAGGTCTCGCCTGAAAAATATTGATAATGACGGGGTAAGACATCAAGTCCCAGTAACCAAAATTAATTTATCACGTATGCATGAAAGGATTGCAAGTCAGAGAAGCAGGTGTACTAACATATTTATAAAAACCACAATAAATAATTAATTAGCCCATAACAATTAACAATAAGTATAATCATCCCCACTCATCCATCCTACTTCTCCTTATATCGTCTGGACGTGGTACATCCTATCAGTGCTAGTATACCTAGTCAAGGTTAACTAGTCACTTCAAGAATACTGTCTCCCCATGTCACCACGATATGTCGTACTGTGGAGGTGTCCGCCCAAAACACTCAATGGACACAATTTCACCCTAAATCTCTTCCGCACAACCCAACATATTCCGCAACAGATAAACAATACGACACTACAACTATTCAAAAAAAACATCGTACAATATATTATTTCATATGCAACATCCCACAACATACATCATAACAATCACCACAATAGCAATCTCTATAATAATATTCACCCATGTATACGTACCGAATGGAAAATACACTGCTTTACTGGGATAACTTCATATTCAGATATATGTTTAATTTTTCAAAACACATACCAGCAATTCATGTGAGAGTAAGTTTTAGAAAACACCTCATAGTCCAAAACAAGCATATAAAATAAATTAACCCCGGTTACCTCAACTCCCAGCTAAACCTTATCTTGAGGAGTAAAACACGAACAATCACCGATCAAAAATAAACTCTACATCATCACAATTATAATTTCATATATCTTAAATTACACAAATTCAAATAAATATATATATTATCATAATGAAAACTAAAAACGACAGTTTAATTCTTCAAATTCCAAAACTAACCGCTTAAAATCTCGTAATTCTTCTATTAACCCAAAATAAAATTTATACAACTTTTAATTGTAATACCCTAAAAACTGGCTTAGGGTAAATATCATAAATTAAGAAATAATACCTATTAAATAGGTGAATATGTGATATCAAATTTGTAGGGAAAAATATCTTGAAAATTAGAGTGCCAAATGACGAAAATGCCCTTGTAGGACATTAATAACTTAGGAAAATTATGAAAAATCCTGAAAGGTAATAAAATAATTATTAAAATTGAGAGAATATGTTGTCTCTAATTTTGGTAATTTAATAAATTATAAGCTTGGAAGAATTGTAAAATAACAACTATAAAGTATTTGGAGATCATAACTAACTCCATAATTATTGATATTTTACATGGGAG
This sequence comes from Acacia pycnantha, assembly GCA_025563575.1. Lineage (NCBI taxonomy): Eukaryota > Viridiplantae > Streptophyta > Magnoliopsida > Fabales > Fabaceae > Acacia > Acacia pycnantha. The sequence continues at coordinate 649,766 of JAMWYP010000096.1, read as the reverse complement.
ATAAAATATCTATGTTAGTTCAGATTTTTAGAGGAAGTAATTAGTTCTAGATAAGAAAATTATCAAAAAATAAAAGTGATTGATTAAATAATTATTGGTTAATTATTTGAGCTTGAACAATGGAATAATTGTGATAAATTATGTAGAACTCTATAATTAGTGGGTTATGGCTAAAATTAGCATAAATATATTTTCTAATTAATTGGAAAATATTGAGAAAAATATTTGAGATTAAGTAATTTTAAGCCTAAATACAAGTATGGACCAATAGAAAAAAGTTATGAAAAATTATGTAAAAATAATTAAAATAATAATTAATTAATTAATTAAAATATAAATTTTATATATATATATATATATTGTATGTGAGGGCCGACATCAAGGGGGAGGAAAAAGAAAAAAAAAAAGGAAATGAAGGTATTGTATAAATAATAAACTCTAATTTAATAATAAATAGTAAAAAGTAAATAAACACCGATAGGAATTGGATCCTATCTAGAGAACCAGGAACTGGATTTCTAAAGTCAGGGTATATTATTGATCAGTGGATTTTTATCTTTCTAATAACTTTATCTGTACGGCCATAAAGCAACCATGAATCATTACATTGAACCAAGCATTGGCTGCCACCTCTTCATGCATGTCGACCAAGAAGCTTCAATGGACAAGATTTTGCCTTTTCAAACAAGTTTGATCCAAGGGCTTAGATCAAATTGAAAAATGACCTTTGTATCCCTAGAATTTTCTATAAATACCCCTTCACCTTCATTCATTCTTCACACCACTTCTCACTAGAGAGGCCGAAAATTAGAGAGAGAAAGAGAGAAGGAGAAAGCTAGGGAAATTTGTAATAAGCTCGGGTAAGTTTTTCTGCATCGAGTCTTAAGCTTTCGTAGCTCTTTTGGTAGTTAGAGTAGAAATGCTAGATTAATCTTTAATCTTCCAAGTATGATTAGATATCATATGTTAGGGGTATTTTAGTCATTATTTCAAAAATCTTGGTGGGGTCGAAGTTCTGGCAAAATTTTGGAAGATTAGAGTTAAAATAGCGAAGCTCTGGCGAAATTCCGCCGATTAGGGGCATCAGGGGCAAAATGGTAATTTTTACCTAAAATGCTCATTATGATGTAAATCATTAATTAGTATGATTTATATTTCGAAACTATGTTGGAGTAGGAGTTATGTTGAAATTTTGGAAGATTAGGTCAAAGTAACGGGCCGCGAAATTCCGCCGATTAGGGGTCGGGTAAAATGGTCATTTTGACTAAAAATGTCCGTCATAATGATAGATCCTTAACAAGTACGTTGTTATGTTGATAGGATATCCCTGATTACGTTTTGACCAACCGTCGTGCCGAAATACCGTAAAACGTCAACGAATGTACGTTCGCGTACTGTAACACTAACTCTGATGTTTATGGTATGCATATATGTGCTATGTGTATTGTATGCTCTGTGGTATGATTATGTACCGTTGTTATGATTATACCTGCTGGATATTGGGATACGTTTCAAGGGGGCCTATGTGCTGTCGGAGGCCTAGGTGCTGTCAGGGGGGGCCTACGTCTGGCCGTCGAGGCCTATGTGCCGTCTGGATACGTTGCGTGGGTAGGGCCTATGTGCGGTCGGGATATGTTTATCTATGCTATATTTGCTAAATGAATTTGTGTTGTTAGTGTTGTGATTGTCTCGTAGTCCATATACCGCTATATGTAAATATGAGGTTAACTGCTACCCGAGGTCCGATTGCAATGGACCTCGGCTCTTAATATAACGTCAGGGGTCGGAGGACCGAGTACCGAGGAGATAGGCAAGCAGCCGCATAGAAGATTCAGCCGAGGACTTCCTTTTGTTGTTCGTGGAAGCCTTTCTTTTGTCGTTATGTACTTTTAAAACACTTGCCATCGTGTCGTTGTTGTAATTAGCCGACTTACGGCATTTGAAATAAAAGTATCGCTTACTCAATCGCTCCGATGCTCTACTCGATGATTTTGAAATGATGTTTGATGAAAAAAATTTATACCGCTTTGGAAAAGGAGGATGTTACATTAATCGGTAGAAATATCTCGTACAATATAAATTCTGAATTTCTTGAGTAGAAAAATTAATTTAAATTCCTACAACCATCAATCAAAATTCTAACCGATTAAAACTAGTTATTAATCGTTCTACACATATATACAAATCATCTATTATCAAAACTCAAAACTTTTCCAAAATCATAACCTCAAAATTTTCACTAACCAACATGATATTAAGTTCACTAGAAAGATAAAAAATATATGGAACAACTTTCTTGAAGGAAGTTTATTGAAAAGAAGTTGATTTAACTACCAAAATAATCTTATAAAATAAGTAGCGTACCTTACAAACACAAAACTACTTCATTTCTCTTCCTCGCTCTCGCCGTCCCTTCCTCTTGATTTTTCTTCTCACCGTCACACACATCACACACACATATATATATATAGGCAGGTGTTTCAACTTTCAATGGTCAAAGGCAGTGGAAGAAATTTAATCATTTCATTTCATTTTTTCACTTCTTTCTTCCGTCAGCCATGTAACTTTTTTTTCTTTTTTTTGAAAATGGTGGAAATTACCACAAGGCCCCAACCTTATTTATTTATTCATTTATTATACTTTTTTTCCACAATTACAATTTAATAATAATAATCATATTTAATTATTTCATAATTACAATTAAATCCTAAAAATAAAATTAGGATGTTACAACAGGGATTTTCCTCTCGCATATAGTTGTGCATATACTCCTCAATCTCCTCGAAGTTGTGCAAAGACACATATGTGTGCTTGCTGCTATTGTTGGTCTAAGATGGTCACAACTTTCCTACCCATGATTCCTTCCCCATCGTCCCTCTTCCCTCATGCCAAGACACAGAAGCCCAATATATAATGAAAGAAAACCATGAACCTTATGTCAACTTGGCCGAAATTGAAGGAAGAAAACTCTAAGGTTGAATGTACGCCTTTCACCGAAATGAAAAACTAGAGCTTTTGATTGAGTGCGAAGTTTTTCAAATGTTAAACTAATTGGATGTTTTACAAACAGCACTCGTTATAATTTTAAGGTCTTACATAATACTTAGTTGGTAAGAACCACCAATTATTTTATTTTTATAACGCTTATGTTCAAATAACCATGAGGTATGTTATTAACAAATCTCCAGTATTTAAGGTCTTTCATAATGGTTAGTTGGTAAGAACCGTTAATTATTGTTTTACCTTTATAACGGTTTATTTTTAGTTTACCATGAGATATATTATTTATTTTATTTATCATGGTTCTTTAATAACAATCTTAAAGTATGCTAATATTTTTTATATTTGAGCCATAATTACATTAATATATTTTTATAAATAAAACTAAAAAAGGAAATAAATAAAATCTACATAGTATCCTCATAGGAGTGATCTCGAATTATTTGAGAAGATGAAAACGAGTTTGTAATGGATGTAGGCGTAGGTTGAGGAGGAGGAGGAAGAGAAGTAGGCGGAGATGCATGTTGGGAAGGGGGAGCATGAGGAGGAGAAGGTTGAGGTTGGGAGGACAATTCTCCAAAGATTTCTTCAACGTGTCGCTTCACCATGGTTATGACGATAACAAAAGAAAATGATGGAGAAAATATATGAACATGGGAATTTAAAAAGATTGGAAGCGAAGCATGCCTTGGAAGTTGAAGAGGATTAGTCCGCACGTAACTATATTATATTCTTTTTCCCGCACCATGAGTTACATGATAGTTGGTTTATAAAACCATTATTTATCTACACATTCATGAGTATATCACGAGGAGGCACCTATAGTCACCACGGGGAAGAGGAAAGGTTTCAAAAGCTTTAATTAAATTTTATAAAGTTATTACCATCACTACTACAAAAAAGGATTACTACTTCCCTAAAAAACGTCCTTATTTTTTAAAAGGAAGTTAAAAGTAAACGTAGTGGCATTCTTGTAATTATATAGTTGAATTCTAAGCATGAGGCGTCCTAAAACAATGTTCAGGACGCTTATATTAAATTAAGGCGTCCTTAAAACATTTCAGAACGCCTATAATTAAATTTTTAGCGCAAAAAATTTTCGCCATGGCGCTATTTCGCGAACTTTTTTGGCGCCAATTAATGTTTCAGGTTTTTTTTTTTTTTTTTTTTTTTTTTTTTTTTGCGTCCTGAACAGAGGATCAGGACGCCTAAATTAATTTATTAGCGTCCTGATTTTATATCGTGACGCTCAACTAAATATTGGCGTCCTGAAAAAATTTCAGGACGCCTTTATTAACTTTTAGGCGTCCTGATAAATTATCAAGACGCCTTAATTAGTTTTAAGGCGTCCTGAAAATATATCAAGACGCCTTAAATTGTTTTTGGGCGTCCTTAATCATATATCAGGTCGCCTAAATTGCTGTATAAACCATATAACCCCCCTCCTTGCGGCGGTGTCCGTCTTCCCTCTTCGCGGCGGTGTACGTCGGCTCTCGTTGTCTTGTCCCTCCCTTGCGCGATCGTCCGTCGATCTCCTCTCCTTCTTCCCTCTTCGCTTCCTCTCACCGTCGGCTCTAGAGGTACACAATCAAAACCTTAATACTTTTGCTTAGCTTGTTTCCATTCTTGGCTTGAATAGGCTTTTATATATCAAGGGTTTGCTTTTAGCACTTGGTTTTTATATCACTGCGTCTTGGTTTATCAAGTTAATTATTGGCTAATTGTTATAATTTTTTTGCCACTTGGTTTATATATTGCTGTTGGTTTTTGAGTTTATCAAGTTAATACTTCATTCTTGTTCTTTCTTGTCTTGTGTATGTGCCGACCTTGGGGCGTAAACCGAGGAGCATTTGGTCTTAAATAATAGTTAGAAAACATGCAAGAATATCCCTCTAAGGTTGTCTTTATTGTTGTTGTCTTTAGGTTGAATTGAGCAAATAAATTTCAAGCGTCGAAATTTCCTTAGTAAGTTTTGTTGAATTATGTTGAAATGGTTTGTTGTTGAAATTTTGGGATGTCTTACCGTTAAGGGGAAATGTCACCGAATTTTTTTACAAGATTGAGAATATGAATCATGTCATTCTTGAAGTTGTTATGAACTTTACTTGTTGTTGGAAATGTTTTAGGTGATAATAAAATGGGTCATAGTTGGATGAATGCTTTGAGAACTAGTGAAGAATATGAGAATGGGGTGGAAGAGTTTATTGAATTTGCTAGAAGGAATGTGGCTACAAAAATGGGTTGTATTATTGTCCATGTGTTAATTGTTTAAATGAGATTCAAGGGATATTCTGATATAAGGGATCACCTAATTTGTGATGGAATAAACCTTCGATACACAACGTGTATATGGCATGGTGAGGAAGTAAGTACCGGTGGCCCCATCAAAATGAACTAGAGGTAGATGATGATGGAATGGAGAGGATGATTCATGATGTTGAGGTAGAATCTTTTGCACAAATGCATGAATATGATAGTGTCCGGAGTGATGCAGACACCTTTGTTCCCCAGGTGTACTAAGTATACACGGTTGGACTCGGGACCTTACATTTGGTCAACTTAAAGGCAACTTGTGGATGGACCGATAGCGCTTTCACGTCGCCGCTTGAATTGTTGTGTGATATGTTGCCGATGATAATGTACTTCCAAATCGTATGTATGAGGCGAAGAAAATCTTATCTACCATGGGCATGGAGTATGAAAAGATACACAACTGCCCTAATGACCGCATATTGTACGAAATGAGTATGAAGACCTTAGTAATTGTCCGAAGTGTAAAACTTCAAGATACAAAGTGAAGAAAAAGGTGGTGGTTACGGAGATAAGACAACAAACACTACAAAAAAATGTTACTTTGTGGCGGTTAATTTGTTGCGGTCAAAATAAACCGCTACAAATATGCGAATTTGTAGCGGTTTATACCGAAACCGCTACAAATTTGTAGCGTATGACTCGCGCTGGTTCGTGAACGACATTTGTAACGGTTATCATAAACTAACCGCTACAAAATATGGCGCAGTTGGCGCCAAATTTGTAGCGGTTATTTTGTAGCGCTTTATTTATATAAACCGTTACAAAATGCAAAAAGCCTCTACAAATGTGAACCGCTACAAAACTGTTACATCAACCGTTACAAAGTGTGTAATATTGAAATTTGTAGCGGTTGTTAGTGTAATCGTTACAAAATTTGAAAATTATATATTTTTTTAAATACTAATGAATTTTTGTAGCGGTTTTTAACCGCTACAAAACATTAAACCGTTACAAAACCGTCACATCAACCGCTACAAATGTTACGTATATCCCTATAAATATCCCCACCACACCTCATCTCACACACTCATTCATTTCTTCCCACTCACTTCTCTCTCGTTTTCTCTCATTTCTTCCCACTCCTTCTAAAATCTTTGATTTCAATGTTTTATTTTACTTCTTATAATACTCGATACTATTTTTTTCCTTATCCGAACTTTAAGTATATTTCCTCAATATTCCTTCTATCATCATCAACTTTCTTTATATAATCAAATATCATCTAATGCACAACATAATTTTTTTGCTCGAGAGGTGGACAACACAATAAATCCTGATTATCTACATATTCTCAATATTATACCTACATAATATTTATACTTATCTAACTTAAGTTAATCGGTTTTTAAATATTAACTATTATCATTTAATTTGTCACTTAAATAATAAAAATATTCAATATAATATTGTAACAATGGACACAAATTACGATTTTTTTTCAATTTTTCAATATTTTGTAGCGGTTGTAAAACCGCTACAACAACCGCTACAAATTTTAATTTAAATTCGGATTAAATATTTGTAGCGGTTTTACAAACCGTTACAAAATTTGGGCGCCATTTTTTTCAATATTTTGTAGCGGTTTATCATAACCGCAATGTATATAGTAGCGGTTTATATGTATGTAGTATCGGTTTTTTTAACCGTTACAAATCGGCTTGCCACAGGCGTTTTGTCGCGGTTCCTCTAACCGCTACAAATGTCGTTTGTCACGTCAAAACCGTTACAAATAGGTCATTTTAACCGCTACTAATTGTCGTTTTTGTAGTGAAAAAGGCAACCTTTGAAGGCATTGTGGTATCTTCCAATAATACCGTGGTTAAGCGTCCGTCTATTTACTAGTGAGGCAACAGCGAAGAAGTTGAGATGACATTCTGATGAGAGAGTATTTGATGGAAAATATCTTCGGCACCCGGCTGACTCTCTACAATGGAAGAAAATAGACGAAATGTTCACTCAATTTGGCGAGTGAGCCAAGAAATCTTCTGGGGCTTTATACAAATGGCTTCAATCCGTATCGAACTCTTAGTAGCACCCACAGTGCATGGCACGTTCTCCTTGTAATATACAACTTACCTCCCTGACTATGTATGAAACGCAAGTTCGTGATGCTTTCTATGATGATTTCTGGACCAAAACAGCCCGGAACAATATCGATGTGTACTTGGCGCCTTTGATTGAGGATTTGAAGAAGTTGTGGGAGGAAGGCATAGATGTGTTTGATGCATATAAGAAGGAGTCCTTCAAGTTGCGTGCAATGATATTTACCATGATAAACGACTTTCCTGCATACGGAAATTTGTCGTGGTACAAGTGTGAAGGGGCATAAAGCATGTCCAAAATGTGAAGCGAGACATGAACTTCCATAAACTAAAGCACGTAAAAAAAACGGTCTACCTCGGTCACAAGAAGTTTCTTCATCGGTTCCACCCATATCGTAAGTTAAGAAAGCGTTTTTAAGGCTTACCGATCATAGAACGGCTCCTAAGCCATTGACCGGAGAGGAAGTTTATAGCCGGGTGAAACATATCAATGTCATATTGGGTAAGAAGCAAAGGATTGCGGGTCGGAAGAATATATGGAAGAAGAAATCAATTTTCTTTGATCTTCCATATTGGCGTAGTCTTGATGTGAGACACAGTCTCGATGTGATGCATGTGGAAAAAATGTTTGCGATAGCCTTGTCGAGATTCTTTTGCACATACCAGGGAAGACTAAGGATGGAATTAATGCGAGACTAGACCTGGTTGATATGGGAATAAGAGAACGGTTACATCCACAAGTAATGGAAGATGGTAAGAGGGCATACATGGAGCCAGCAGCTCATACACTATCAAAAGCGGAGAAAAAAAGTTTTTGTGGGTGTCTATATGACATTAAGGTTCCACAAGGATATTCTTCTAATTTGAAACGGTGTGTTTCAATGGACGATTTGAAGTTAGTGGGAATGAAGTCCCATGATTATCATGTGTTGATGCAACAACTATTACCAGTAGCAATTAGAGGCATTATGAAAGATGAAGTGCGAACCACTATAACGAGATTGAGCATTTTCTTTAATGCTATCTGTAACAAAGTCATTGACATTGAAAAGCTGGATGAATTGGAAAATGAGAGTTCTATTATTTTGTCGCAACTAGAGATGCATTTTCCTCCTGCGTTTTTTGATATGATGGTGCATCTGATAGTGCACTTGGTAAGGGAGGTAAGACTCTGTGGTCCAGTTTACCTAAGGTGGATGTACCCTTTCGAGCAATACATGAAGATCTTAAAAGGATATTCTAAAAATCCTTATCGACCGGAAGCCTCAATAGTTGAGAGATATGTAGTTGAAGAGGCTATGGACTTACGCAAGGATTATCTATCGGGCGAAGATACAATCTCAGCATGACGAGGGGATAAGCGAGGGAACTCGAGAAATCAGACTGAAGAATATGTCTCGTGAAGAGGTGTTACAAGCACACTTGTACATCCCGAATAATATGGAAGTAGTTCAACCATACATTGATGAACACGAAAGAGTTTGAAGAATATGAATCTAAGGAAGAACGACATGCGAGATAGCTAATGAGCAAAAGAAGACATTCATAAAGTGGTTCCAGCAGAAGGTATTGCACGAGACCGGGTGTCGGATACAATTGAGTGGTTAGCCTAGGGGCCTTCTTTTCAGGTCATCACATGGAGTGGTTATGATATAAACGGATATACTTTCTACACAAAAGACCAAGATGACAGAAGTTCTGTGCAAAATAGTGGGGTGATGGTTGAAGCTGAATCCATGCACTTTTCGAGTTCGAAAGACAAAAACCCGGTTTTAGCATCAATGGCTTATTATGGAGTTATTGAAGAAATATGGGAGATGAGCTACAACAAGTTCAAAGTTGCTTTATTCAAATGTAAGTGGGTTAGCAATAATGCTGTTGTCATAGATCCTAAATTTGGATTTGTCTTAGTTGACCTTCAACGACTTGGTCATAGAGATGAGCCATTCATTCTAGCAAGCCAGGCGAAGCAAGTGTTTTATGTTACAGACCCTGCTGATAAAAAATGTCTATTGTGCTTCAAAGTAAAAAACAGAAGTATGGTGAAGAATGCCTGAACCTTGACGATACACTCCCTTTCTCAACAAATCCACCTATAACACGTGAAGTAGAATTGGTAGATGATGAAGAATATGCTGCAAGAAAGGATCATTGTGAAGGAATATGGGAAACCATATGAAGATTGCACACTTATGTACGTGATCGCTCCATGATTCTCAAATTATGATATTTTTGTAGATTGCACACTTGAGTTTTTAATTATTTCATTCACTTCATCGGTTTATCTTATGTCTTGTTTTCCAATAATTTACGCTTTTTTGATAGTGTTGCTCTGTTCTCGGATGAAGAAGTTGATACGATTCGAGACGTTTTGGCTAGACATCTTTATGTGAATTTGACATTGTGTTCATCCTAATGTATTTCATTTTGACATTATATTGTTGTTGATGGTCATCATGTATTTCAAATATTTAGTAGTGCACTAGTTTATATATGTTTCACTGTTAAATCAGCCTGATATGTTAATGAAGGAATGTTGTTTTTAAAATTTTGCGACAATTTGGGAATTATATAAATATATAGTAGTCATTTTATAAATAAAAACTCAAACAAGATGTCCTAAAAAAAATTAAGGACGCCAAAAATAACTTAATAGGTCCTTAAGGACCCGTTTGTTACAAAGAAAGCTTGGGGAGGGAAAGGGAAGATCCCAATCTTCCCATGGATTTTGGGTGTTTGTTAGAAAGAAAGTCCAGTCTTTACCAACTACCACCTCTTCATTTTCTTCCTACCAAACAACTCAAGTCATCTTCCTTCATCGTTCAAATCTTCCTTTCCATTCCTTTCCCTCCTCTAAAGTTCCTTTCCCTCCCCAAGCTTTCTTTGTAACAAATGGGTCCTAAGTAAACAGAGGACGTCTCATATGATAGTTTAATAAATAAAAAATACAAAAGGCGTCCGGAAAATCAAATAAGGACACCTTATATGACGATCCATCGGATTGCTCATGAGGCGTCCTTAATACAAAACAGACGCCTCATATGAGGCGTCCTGAATTTTTTAGGACGCCTCATAAATTTATCTCGGACGCCTCATAGCGAGGCGACCTAAATCTAGTTTCAGACGCCTCATATGAGACGTCCCGACTAGGATTCGTGTCGCCTCATATGAGGCGTCTATGAGGCGTCCCGAGATAAATTCGGGACGCCAAACTTCATCAAAACAACTACCCCGCCCAAGACGTCCCTCCGAATAAAGACGTTAATTAGGTCTTATTTAGGTCGTTTTTTCGTTTTTTTGTAGTAGTGCATTAAGTATGAGATGTTATTTGTAACCACGTTACGAGAATGCTTCACAATTATGAATTAATAACCGTGAAGTATACGCTTTTTTTAACTTCTTTTTTAATACTTTTAAAATACATAATGGTGTTCATCATCATCACCATTAAGGTTCTCCTCCTCCTCCTCATCATCATCAAAGGAAGGAGATGAAGAGTATGATTGTAAGTCATATTGAACCTTATTGTGATTAAGTATGAGGTTTAACTTCGATTGTTGGCGTATGCTGCGAGATGCCTTGTGTGGTAGTCAAAGCTTGCCAACGGCTCGAGCCTCCATTTCGGGAGAAGGCGGAGGATGAAGAAGAGGAGGAGGTAGTGGTGGAGGAGGAGGGCGGTAATGGCGAGAGGAGCTCTCTAGAATCTTAACATGATGAAGGAGAGAAGGAGGAGGCCAATAAAGAAAAACATAGTAAGAATCACAAGGAATATGTGAGTTTAAATAGAGGTCTAATAGATGTTAAGAAGAGTTAGGACTTATGATGGTTTTCAAAGGGTTATGATAGTGTTAAATGATGGTTGTTTATTAAAACTATTATGTTTTATCTTTGTTGATATTAGAGGTTGAAGTCCGTAATCGTTTGTTAGTGTTACATGACGGTTGTTTCGAACAAACCTGTCATTTTTGTCACTACATAAATGATGATTATTAAATACTATTGTTATTTTTTTTTGTTTTCGCAAATTACGCCTCGTAATATATGATGGTATGCATAATTAACCGTTACTTTTAAGCGTTATATATTATTACGTGACCTTTGCCTTGACATACATGATATTTATTCGATGTGACCATTATATATTAAGCATTATATATGCCCGAATCTATAATAGTACCATTAATTACTCTATTTTCTCTCCTTGTAATTAATATTTAATAGTTTCAAGTTTTTTCAATAATAATTAACTATTATTTTTTATAATTGTAATTATAGCTTTCCTCTTAAAATCACTATATATGTGTGTGTATGTACACATATGTGTGTATAGTTTAATAATATTTATGTCCTTTCTAAAATTGCATTTCGTATAATCATCCAAACAAGTTTTTTGAAAAAATGACTTTTACTACTATTAATCCAAACATAAATCACATGAGTTTGTAAAAGTCATATAGAAAAAAATGTACTTCTGCCACCTATAATCCATATAGGCTCATAATCATTCTTATGGGGTTTAAGGTGTTTACCAATCATGATGAAGCACATTGACAAAAATAACACTGGCCAATTAATTCAATACTCACTTCGGTCTATTTTATAAGAACTGAAAATTTGAATTTCTATAATCTTTCTTATCGTGTCTTATAAATAGGATCAAATGAAGTAATTAATATTTATTACACGAGAATTTGTACAAGTTTTATTTTTAAAAAAAAATGAAATGATTTATACAAATCTTGGAAGGGATATCTTAATTATAAAACATATGTTATAAACATCTTCATTATTCAATTTTTTAATTTTAAATCTGTATATTTTGATCACGATTGCAAGTGCTTTTTGATAAGTAGATATTTTATAATTAAATAAGGGTAGATTCTGGGATATATTGGATTGAATTTATAAAGATTTTGTACTTATTTAATTATCTTTATTACTTATCTATCTTTTAATTAAATATAGGATAAAAGAATATCATAACAGAAAATCTATTGATATCCTACTTATTTGTGCAGTGATCTAAGGGATGCAACAAATTAAATTGAAAAGATATATTATAATATTATATATAATATATATTATATATATTATATGATAATATAATATTATACTATATATATTAGAATGAAAAGGATATGATATATCCTTTGGAAAAGAACCAAGAAGCAGATCACACACGCGGCCCACGAAGAAATAAAGATGAATTAATAGATTGCAAGGCAATATATACTAAAGGCAGCACGGACGAATAGAAAGGAGTGAGACGCTGCGAACGAGACGCAGAGAACGACGTAGAACGAAGAAAGCCGAGAAGAAAGAAAAAGAACCAACAACACGGAGACGCAAGAACGATTTTGGTTTTCATCTTTTTCTTATTTTGTTAACCTAGCTATGCTTGGCTAGTTTTCTTTAGTAGTTAGGCGAGGATGAACCCTATGTGAATTTAACGTATTTATTTGGAATCTTATTTGATTATTGTTTTCTTGATGAATGGATTACACGTGCTTAACGCTTTCTTAAAGAGTGATCGCCTTTTAGATTGTTCATAGGTTAGTGTATGACAATAGAGATGTTGGTACATTTAACCGAACCGTTAATCCATCATAGAATTGCATGACCTAGACATAGGCTTACAAATTTATGCGATCTTATAATTCTGGTAAACAAATTGATTTTTCCAAACAATACTAAGACATTAGGTTGTTTTCAAAGATAACGGACTAAGGTAGCATCAAGACATTGGGACTTAGTCTAACTATAGAGAATTGATCGTCAATTTAGGGAAGAATAAATCAATTAGGGATTCAATTTAAATACTTGGAGGAACATAGGGGATTCTCACCCTAGCTACGTTTTCTTGATTAGAGTATCTTTTCCATCTTGAAATTCTTAATTCTTAATTCTTATTTTTAGTTAATTCTTTAAATTCTGGTTGGTTACAACTCACCTCATATCACTCTATTTATCCAACTAAATCTTAAATAACGAATTAGTGGTTGGAGTACTATTCCTCGTGGGACGATCTCTTTCTCACATACTTTATTACTTGTAACGATCGGTGCACTTGCCGAAGTCGCTATCAAGTTTTTGGCGCCGTTGCCGGGGAATAGTTTTATTTCAACACTAAGAGTAGTTATTGAAACTCTAGATTGGATTTTTCTTTTTCTTTTGTTATCCTACTCTGTTTATGCGAGGTACCACTGACAGAAATTTGCTGCAGTTTGATCCTGAAATTGAAAAGACAGCAAGGAGAAACCGGAAACTTGCTAAACAGAGAAAAGGAAAGGCTAGTAGCTCTAGTACTGAGACTGAACCGGTTATAATGGCAGAAAATGTTATAGATCCTCCTCCTCCTCCTCCAAAGAGGACCATGGGCGATTACATGACGCTTAATCCTGCCAGGGCTGCAACTAGCATTGTCAATCCTGCCGTGAATGCGAATAATTTTGAAATCAAGCCATCCCTCATAAGCTTGGTTCAACAACGCTCTTTTAGTGGGAGTGATTTAGAGGATCCTAATCAGCATATTGAGACTTTTCTGCAGATTTGTGATACCATCAAGATGAATGGGGTTTCTGGAGAGGCTATTCGTGTGAGACTATTTCCTGGCAGTGGGGAATCATATTGTGAAGCGTGGGCAAGATTCAAGGAGTTTCTTAGGAAGTGCCCACAACATGAGCTGCAAGACTATGATCAGGTGAGAATATTCTTCAATGGGATGCTTAGTCCTCTAGGATGATGATTAATGCTTTGCAGCGAGTGGTACACTAAAAATAAAACTCCCGAAGAATCATTGGAGTTGTTTGAAGATATGGGGTCCTTTGAGAATGAAACTGTTATTCCACAACCAAAGAGGGGAGTTCTTCAGCTAGACTCTTACAATACAATATTGGCCCACAATGAGAACATTGCCCAACAAAACAATGTGATCCAACAGCAATTAGCTTCCATCACTAAACAACTTGCCTCTTCTCAAGTATCATCTATCACTTCTCAGCCTCCTTTGCTTTGTGATTTTTTCCAAGGGGAACACGCTAATGGAGAATGTGCAGCATTCATTACTGGAAGAAACAGTGAGGTAAAATACATGGGTAATCCTCCTAGAAATCAGTTTAATCCATATAGCAACACATACAATCCTGGTGGAAATCTCACCCAAACTTTTCCTATAAACCCCAAGCAAACCTCAGCTTCCACCAAACCACCACTACGATCGGAAAAGGCTTTGACACGCTTAACTCTTACCACTACCGAATACATACGGGGTCGAAGCTTTCCGGAATGAAACAAGGTCTTCTTTCAAAAATCAGGAGGCTTCAATCCGAATTTGGAGAATCGATTGGTCACTATCAAAGCAAATAACAGAGAGAAGCCAAGGGTCATTCCCTAGTGATACTGTAGTCAATCCAAAGGAGCATTTTAAGGCCATAACTACAAGGAGTGGTATAGTGGTTTAGCCGGTTGAGAAATATGTTCCGATGAAGGACAAGTCCGAGAAAAGGGAGGAAGAGGTCGAGAAATGTAATGTGCAGCGGGTTCCAAAGGAGATAGCTACAAAGAAGTCTCCCACTCCTTCTTATGCGAAACCTCCTTATCCCCAAAGGTTGAAGCAGCAGATTCAGAAGCAACAGTATGCCAGGTTCGGGATATTTTTAAGAAATTGCGATTAACATTCCTTTTGCGAAGCTCTTGAAAATATGCCTAATTATGCAAAGTTCATGAAAGATTTGCTTTCAAAGAAGCATAAGTTGCAAGAGTCCAAACAGTGGCATTGACTCAAGCGGTGTAGTGCCATTATTCAAACAAAGTTGCCACCAAAGCTTAAAGATCCGGGCGACTTTAGCATCCCTTGTGCAATAGGGAACGTCAATATGAGCAAAGCACTTTGTGATCTCGGGAGCTAGTATAAATTTAATGCCCTTATCTGTTTCAAAGCTCTCGGCATTAAAGAGATGAAACCAACTATGATGTCGTTACAATTGGCGGATAGGTCCATTAGGAAGCCAGAAGGTGTCATTGAGGATGTGCTTGTGAAAGTGGACAAATTCATCTTCCGGTGGATTTTGTGGTTCTTAACATGGAGGAAGATGCTGAAATTCCTTTACTTTTGGGAAGACCCTTCTTGGCTATTGCTAGAGCGGTAATTGATGTAGCTGCAGGAAAAATGGAGTTTCAAATGAATGATGAGAAAGTCACTTACAATGTGTTTCAACCCATGAAATACCCAGCTGATAATAGTGACTGCTTCAAAATTGACGTGGTTGATGAGGCCATTCAAGAAATTTTTCAAGAAGGTTCAGATGAGCCTATGGAGGATGATCTTGCTCAATTATTACAAGTAGAAGAAGAGGTTTCTACAAAGGAGAATTCGATTTACGGAGTTGAGGAGTTGAAGAAGAAAGATTATGATACCGTTACTCCTAAGGTGAAACTAAAGGAGCTCCCTTCTAATCAAGTATGTTTTTCTAGGGAAGGATGACACTTATCCCGTTATTGTTAGCGCCGAGTTGTCCCCTACCGACGAAGAGAAGTTCTTGAAAGTTTTGACTACCCACAAGACTACCATAGGTTGGTCTATATCGATTTAAAGGGATTAGTCCTTCATTTTGCACCCATAAAATTCTTATGGAGGACCATGTGAAACCAGTAAGGCAGCCCCGGAGGAGACTTAACCCGACTATGAAGGAAGTGTTGAGAAAGGAAGTGGTGAAACTGTTAGATGCAGTGGAGAATGTGTATGGATGATGCCACTCGCAAGGACCACTTTCATTTGCCATTCAAGAAAAAAACCAAGAGATGGCATGACAGAGGATTCTTCCAAAGAGTTTCATCCGGGACAACGAGTATTACTTAATAACTCTCGTTTAAAACTTTGTCCAGGAAATTGAAGTCTAGGTGGTCGGGACCGTTTGTAGTCAAAGAAGTCACACCTTTTGATGCAATAGCCATTGCACCAATAGGTTCGGATGAAGCTTTTAAGGTAAATGGGCAGAGATTAAAGCATTACCACGGAGGAGACATTGATAGAGGAAGAACCTCGTGGCATTGGAAGTTGAGAATTAAGGTGACATCCGTCGAGCTCGAGACGGTAAACAAGCGCCGATTGGGAGGCAACCCAATAAGTTTTTCTTGCAATTATTATTATTATTATTTTGTTTTTTTTCCTTTCATTTTTCTAGGTTTAGAGATGATCACTCCTTTTGTTGTTGCAAAGTCTTGCGTGTGCACTCGCCCCTCCTTAGAAATGTGAAACATCATGGATGATACCGGATGAAGAACTCCACATCGGAGTTAGAGACCTAAACCAGGGGAGTACTAGTTTCTTTCACTCTTTATATTTTTGCAACATTGAGGACAATGTGACATTTAAGTGTGAAGTTATCCTTGATTTTAACTTGCTTTGCCATCAATTTTGTTTAAAAAAACTCATGGAAGTGTGAATAGTATATGTGAGCATTATTACAATTGGTTTAATTCAAACACGAAAAGGAGTGAATTTGACCAGAATTGATTCTATGTTCTTTGAATGTTAGTAAAGAGGTAAAGATTTGGTTTGGATACTTTACTTTAGGATGTCAAAGAACCTGTGAGGAATTTGAGCCTATATTTTTGTCTAAGAGGAGTACACCTATTGTGATTTCATCTCTAGAACTTGTCTTGAATCTCTTTTGAAATTTGAAATCCTTTCGCATGCACAAAGATGATTTAGGCATTCATTTCATAGCTAGTTTGGCCAAATGTCCATCCTTATAACATGAAAACCATTTGTTTACCCCATTTGAGCCTCTAAAAAAAATGCATAGAATAGATAGCCCTTTGTTTGAGATATGCAATTTTTATATCTTTTCTTCCCATTCAAAGTTATTACTTTAGTAAGTGCTAAGTGATCCAATTTAAAAGAATGAAGGAGTTAGAAAGTCAGCACTATAAGATTATATGTAAAAAAAAAAAGAGAGAGAAAAAGATAGAAACAAAGGAATATATGAAAAAAATAATAGAGATCAAAAAAAAAAAAGAAGAAAAAGAAGAAAAAGATTGTTGAGATGAAAAGAATAAAGGTTATATATGGTGTTAGTGAGTTTGTTTTCTCTTGGTAAATATTCCTTCATTCTTCATCATGAATTTTATTAAATTACTTGGCACTAATTAAAGTATTTTTCCAGACCATTTGATCATTTTCATTTCATTATCCTACCTTGATCATTACAACCTTGAGAAAGTCCTTTTGATTTGAGTGTGCAATTGGATAATGTATAAAGTGGAGATTGAGATGATAAACAAGCTTATGGTAGATGAGTTGCAATAGGTGGAATTGAGTGAAACACAAGCCCTAGAATATCTTGAGAAATGAGTGTAAACACTTGACTTGTGAGGGACATTCTATTGTGATTTATCTTTGCCAAATTAACTATCTTGCTACTTGCATTATTGGAATGTGGAGAAAATTTTTGAGAAAATTTGTTTCTTGAAAGTTTGAATTGACTTCAATTTTGTAGTGCTTGCTTCAAAAATTTCGCTTCCATGATTTTCATGAGTTGGTTGTTTTGGAATTTTAAAATCTTGAGGACAAGATTTGATGCAAGTGTGGGGGAGTTTGATAAGTAGATATTTTATAATTAAATAAGGGTAGATTCTGGGATATATTGGATTGAATTTATAAAGATTTTGTACTTATTTAATTATCTTTATTACTTATCTATCTTTTAATTAAATATAGGATAAAAGAATATCATAACAGAAAATCTATTGATATCCTACTTATTTGTGCAGGTGATCTGAGGGATGCAACAAATTAAATTGAAAAGATATATTATAATATTATATATAATATATATTATATATATTATATGATAATATAATATTATACTATATATATTAGAATGAAAAGGATATGATATATCCTTTGGAAAAGAACCAAGAAGCAGATCACACACGCGGCCCACGAAGAAATAAAGATGAATTAATAGATTGCAAGGCAATATATACTAAAGGCAGCACGGACGAATAGAAAGGAGTGAGACGCCGCGAACGAGACGCAGAGAACGACGTAGAACGAAGAAAGCCGAGAAGAAAGAAAAAGAACCAGCAACACGGAGACGCAAGAACGATTTTGGTTTTCATCTTTTTTCTTATTTTGTTAATCTAGCCATGCTTAGCTAGTTTTCTTTAGTAGTTAGGCGAGGATGAACCCTATGTGAATTTAACGTATTTATTTGGAATCTTATTTGATTATTGTTTTCTTGATGAATGGATTACATGTGCTTAACGCTTTCTTAAAGAGTGATCGCCTTTTAGATTGTTTATAGGTTAGTGTATGACAATAGAGATGTTGGTACATTTAACCAGAACCGTTAATCCATCATAGAATTGCATGACCTAGACATAGGCTTACAAATTTATGCGATCTTATAATTCTGGTAAACAAATTGATTTTTCCAAACAATACTAAGACATTAGGTTGTTTTCAAAGATAACGGACTAAGGTAGCATCAAGACATTGAGACTTAGTCTAACTATAGAGAATTGATCGTCAATTTAGGGAAGAATAAATCAATTAGGGATTCAATTTAAATACTTAGAGGAACATAGGGGAATTCTCAGCCCTAACTGCGTTTTTCTTTATTAGAGTATCTTTTCCATCTTGAAATTCTTAATTCTTAATTCTTATTTTTTAGTTAATTCTTTAAATTCTGGTTGGTTACAACTCACCTCATATCACTCTATTTATCCAACTAAATCTTAAATAACGAATTAGTGGTTGGAGTACTATTCCTCGTGGGACGATCTCTTTCTCACATACTTTATTACTTGTAACGATCAGTGCACTTGCCGAAGTCGCTATCACTTTTATTCACATATAATTAAACTTGCAGGTTAAGCGTGCGAAGTTTGGTTTTAGAATCTTCAAATACTCTGAGGGCCGCAGGATTTTCTCTCACAATATGGACAAATGCTTGGAAAGCTTTGGATGCTCTTGGCATTGGTGACATCCTCCGTCAACAACACCTCCAGCTTCACGGGTAATCTGTACCAATGTTCTAAAATCTGGACCGAAAACCAGTGAACCATGCATTCCAGATATCAACCCGGTTCTTTTTGTTTTTTTTTTTTTTTTAACCATACAAATAATATCAAAAAAGTCTCAAACCATTTACAACAAGAAATGCATGTATTTACAACAACATTTAAATAGCTGACCATTTACAACAGGAAATGTATGTATTTACAACAGAAAATGTATGTATTTACAACAACATTTAAAAACCTTTATTTTAAATCTGTACAAATAATATCAAAAAAGTCTTAAACCATTTACAACAGAAAATGTATGTATTTACAACAGGAAATGTATGTATTTACAACAAAAATTCCATTGGGACTTTTCTGTAATTTTATGATTTCATTGGTCTCAGGCAAAAGCATGTCAAATAAACTACGTCTACCTACATAAATTATCAATCTTATGCGTCATTTGTCAAAATTTGGTATCACGTAAATATCAGTATTATTTTTTTTTTTGTCTTTATCTATATATTTAATTAATAATTCTATTGACAGAGCTAGGATGATCAATATGTAGATGCCAAACTGTTTTTTTTTTTTAAGTTATCATCCGCAATCTGGCTAGGGATTTATGGGTGTCCCTCTCACTATAAGTGTCTCCTCTGAAACTCGAACAGGGAATCTAACGAGCAAGGTCGTTAAACTTACGAGTTTACGCAAATTACTCATGACAATGACATAAACTTATATCGTAAACTCATAATAAGAGTTTACTTTTATTATTAAATAGGTATTAATAGTGTATAATTAAATAATTAAATAATTAAAATATAAAAATGACAACAATTTGATTTATATATATTTTAAATCCAAATAATTGAAAGTAAATGCATTAACGTGAAGTTGTAAATGGAGAGAATCACCACGAGGGGGGTGAATTGGGGATTTTAAACATTTTCAAAATACTCTGTTTTATAGAACTAAAACAGAGCAGAACAAAAGAGAGTAGGAAGAAGCTAGACACAAGGAAATTTATACTGGTTCGGTCTAAATCCTTGACCTACATCCAATTGGATTGATCAATGTAGCCGTTGGACACATTCTTGAGTTGATTAGGAGCACTTTGGTCTCTTCTCTCTTTACTCTTCGATTAATCTAGGTGCACAGAGATCTAGGTTGACTTCCTTGAATTTAATCCATTGGAAGAGCAGCTTCTAGTTAGGAAATGAAACATTAATCCCTTAGCAACGTGCCCGAATAATTGTCCAAAAGAATGCATGTTTTACGAACATTGTATTTAATGTCTTGACGTCACTTTTTGCTTTAAGCTAAATCTCCATTTAATACTCTTTAAATCATCTCAAACTCACTAAAAACCCGATTAAATATAGTTAGGAATAGTAATGAGTGATGATAAGAAGTATCTAAATCAAACATGAAGATTTCACGAAATCATGCAATTTGATTTTCAAACACAATGATGCAAACTCAAGTTTGTTCATCTAAACCGGAGTTTGCAATTTGCTTAAGAGACCTAAACTTGAGTTTACAAAACCAAACTCGAGTTTTCAAAAGGTTCAAATAGAGCAAAGCTCTCTGCTTGACACAAACTCGAGTTTACAATGTAAAACTCGAGTTTCCACAAATCTTAGGAAAAATGGAAACTTCTCTGTATTGTCTAAACTGGAGTTTGCAAAAGTAAACTGGAGTTTTCAAATCAGAGAAACATTGAGTTGTTCTTTGTAATTTCTAAACTTGAGTTTCCAAAAAGATTTAGGTTTGATACTAAAAATGAATTTTAATTTTAGTTATATAGGAGTATTATTTAATTAAAATTTAATGTTTTTATAATATATATATTTTTATGCCAACATTTATAATATATAAACGTATTAAATATATTTAATCAAGGTATTTTCAAATGTTTCCCAATATGTTAAATATTTTTATTTTTATATTTTAATTTTAATATTTTCAAAGAACTATCACATTATGTACATATAATATAAATATTTGTTATTTAATATTCCTCTAGTTCTTAATGTATGATGTAATTGAGAGTTAATCTTAATCCGAAATATAAAACATATTATCATATTTATCATTCCTCTAGGACTGCTTCTCTTCAATATCCCTTCCCATCATTTTCCTTCATTTTCCCTTTTCCACGATTTAACATCTTATAAAAATATTATTATAATTTTATTTAAAAGATACATAAATAATTTTAACAGTTCAAATGTATTATCTTGTATGAAAAAAATTATTTTTGTATCTTTTAAGTAAAATTAAAATAATATTTTTATAAGATGTTAAATCTAAACAGTTGTCATAGTCCAATGGTGAAAAGGAAAAGGAGTGAAAATGATGGAAAGGGGTATTGGAGATAAGCCAATTCAAAAAAAAATACTCCTATTGATACTTCCTTAACAATAAAAGATCCTTTTATGAACTTTGAGGAGTTAATTAATTTTATTATAATTAATATTTTAATAGTTTCAAGTTTTTTCCAATAATAATTAACTATTACTTTTTAGAGTAAATTCTCTTTCTGCCGACAAAAACACGGACCCCATTTTGGTCCCGACAAAAAAATGTCATTTTTAATCCATAAAAAGACGAATAAAGGTTGATTGGTGGACATTTTGATCCCTTACAAATTTCCAGAAGGTCCTTTTGAGTCCCATAAAAAGGATGAATAATGATTGATTTTTTTGTCTGGGACCAAAATGAGGTCCGTATTTTTATCGGGACCGTAAATGGTATTTACTCTACTTTTTATAATTGTAATTATAGTTTTCCTCTTAAAATCACTATATATATGTGTGTAGACACTCATGTACACACACACATATGTGTGTATGTGTGTGTGTATGTATAAATAATTTAATAAGATTAATGTCTTTTCTAGTCATTTTTCATCTAAAATTGCATTTCATATAATCGTTCAAACGAGTTTTTGTTTGAAAAACAAAAGACTTTACGATCATCAATCTAAACATAAATCACATTAAGTTTTCTAATTTCTATAATAATTTGAGTTTGCAAAAGTTATATAGAAAAAATGTACTTCTACCACCTATAATCCAAATAGGCTCATAATCATTCTTATTGGGTTTAAGGTGTTTACCAATCATGATGAAGCACATTGACACAGATAACGCTGGCCAATTAATTCAATACTCAATCTAGTCCATTTTATAAGAGTTCAAAATTTAAGTTTCTATATTCTTTTTTATCAGGTCTTATAAATAGGATTAGAAGTAATATAATTAATATTTAATCCTACGATGCATGTGGGCGGTAGAGCAAATGACATAGGCAATACGCAATGGCTTTCATCACCAAAGTGGCAAAAGCCAAAATATTCAATTATTGAGTTCTCGTAGTGGCCGCCATCGTCATAGCTGATGTCTTTTTTTCTCCAATTTTCAACATTTAATCTCTTCTCAATAATGACCTCTCTATATAAAAATAGATATATAGACACAAAAGCGCATGCACACACAATATAAATATACAAATCTAGGATTGAGGAAGCAGAGAAAAGGCTGAACTCTAGACAGAAAAATGGAATCAAGAGTTGAAGATGTAGTGATTGTGGGAGCTGGCATTGCTGGCCTTGCAACCTCCTTAGGACTTCACAGGTACACATCTCTCTTGAATTTTTTCTCTCATGTGAAACTAATCATATGTTTAGATGGAGAGAAAAAACTAGAAGGAAAAACTATCAAAAATGGTTGAAGGAAAAACTACCAAAAATGAAAAAAATAAAAAAGCCATTTTTGAAAAAATAAATACACATGTACCCATCTCATTTTTTCACTTTTCTCTCCATTTAAATATATTATCAAGGAAATTTGTACAAGTTTCAATTTTTTTTTTTTTAAAATGAAATGATTTATACAAATCTTGGAAGGAATATATATTAATTTTAAAACATATGTTATCTTGATGAAATTCATGAAACGTCTTCATTATTCAATTTTTTTTTTTATATTTTGATCTGTATATTTTGATCACGATTGCAAGTGCTTTTATTCACATATAATTAAACTTGCAGGTTAGGCGTGCGAAGTTTGGTTTTAGAATCTTCAAATACTCTGAGGGCCGCAGGATTTGCTCTCTCGACATGGAAAAATGCTTGGAAAGCTTTGGATGCTCTTGGCATTGGTGACATCCTCCGTCAACAACACCTCCAGCTTCACGAGTAATCTATACCAATGTTCTGAAATCTAGACCAGACTAGAAACCAGTGAACCAGTCCATTCCGGACATCAACCTGGTTCTATTTTTTAAAAAAAGAAAAATCGATTTTTATTTTATTTTCTTTAGAATTTCATATTAATGTCAATTTCTCATCGGTTTGGTCCCGAGTTATCTTTGGTTTGAGTCTAGTTTGACTCACTGACCCTTAACCTAATACTTCAACCAGTTTAGTGGCCGGTTTGGATTTCAAAACCTTGATCTGTACACGTTATATATACTTATATCCATTAATTCAAGTTTTCCTATGACACTCTTGTTGTTTTACTATTATTAATTATTAAAATGCCACTTATAAATTCACCTTTAAAACTTGTAAATTTTTGCATCATCTCTCTTATCATATAAATTATGATTTATAGGTTTCCATATGTATACTTGTTATTTTACTATCGTTAGTTGATAAATTATATATATATATACATACATATATATATATATATACCCAAATTTTGTTCTTATATATGTAACAATTGATGACTAATAAGAAATAAATTGTTTTTGCGGGTAATGATTAAGAGCTTGAAACTAAACATTTTTGGGATTGGATTGCAGAATTGTCACTTCTTCTTTGATTACCGGAGAACAAACATCATCGATCGCTCTCGAAAACGCCACCGGGAAACAGTAAGTGCCATATGTAAATGAAGACTCTCTGTTCCCTTTATAATAATCATTGTTACTATACACACAGTAGGTATAACTGTAAATTTAGTTCTCTAGAAGAATTTCGTGCTTATTTGAAAATTAATTACTCTTTCTACATTGTTCACAAAGAGTTATTTTAATGACATATCAGTCGTATCAGTTAGGAATAGAAAGAAATTAAATGATACAAGAGACACAAAAATTATTAACATGGAAAACCTCTCAAGTCAAAGGGTAAAAACCATAGGTTGTCCAAACCAATGAAAATATGATCCACTATGATCAAAATAGAGTATAACCGCGTCTTAAACAAATTCACAAACACGTGTAAGTGTGTAACCACCCAACCAAATAATGAAAGCTACAAACTTACAGTAGAAAAAAAAACTGAAAATACCCAAAAAAAGGTCCCTGATCATAAACACGATTTCTCTCACATTAGGCCTCCAAACAACAATCCCAACGATTAAAATGACGAACCACATGTGTGGAATCAGCTGACCAAATTTTAGCCGATCAAATTGTTAATAAGTGCACAAACATCGATTTATAGAGATTGCCTTGTGAACATGCGTTTTTCGCTTTCTCTCCTCTTTTATCTCACATGCATGGATGTATAATTTGACCACTCTAGTCTACCTTGGCCTTATCAACCTATCTGGCCTCGGTGAAAAACCTAATTAGCTCCCTCTTATTTAAATAAGTGAGACATAATCTCAAATTAGGAATCTCCAAAAGAATATTCTTTCTCAGCTCATAGAGAATAATCAGGAAACTTTACTTTTTTTTTCATTTTCTCACTCTTTTCCTTCTTTCCTATTTTTTTCCTTTCCTTTCTATTATTTTCATAAAATAGGAAACACACACACACATATATAATTTGGGCATTTATTTCCATAAGAATGGAGACCAAAACCCAACATCTCCCCCTTAATGACTATGTGGAGACTATCGCCAATATGGTGTTCGCATGACAAGCTTCAAACTTTCCACAAATGTCAAGGTACACCATTCAACCATCTCTGACTTACTTGAATAAACATTCTTCTTAAAAGACACTCTAGCTTTTTCACCAACCATGCAGCAAGAATTCTTCTCTAATTCTGCATTCCTCAAACCTAGAAGTGCATCCTTCTTTTTTTTTTTTATTACTTCTTCTAGCCACCAAAGCTTCTATCATGTATACCCTCTGGCCATTTAAAGAAAATATCAACTTTGTATCCATCAGTCAAGACTATCAGTTAGCATTTTCACCACCTGTATATATGCAACCAGTCATATAAACACACATTTTTACAGGATGGTTCAGATTTCAGAATTACTTGAATTTGTTCAATCTTATAGACTTGAGTTTGATGCTACATAACCTGATCATTAGCATGACTCACACATGAGATAAGAGTTTTTGTAGGGATAAAAGGTCAAAATGGTACTTCATCGGATCCTTAATATAAGACCTGTTTACCTAATTTAATTAGATTAAGGAAATTAGTCAAATCAGTTAATATAACATATATTTTTTAAAACACCTAAGGCATCTTCCTTAATTCTCTCGTTCCTTCTCCTTGATTATTGTTAATTGACAACTATGAAAAATATATATTATATTTAGGACCAACATCAACTCCTCAAATATAGGTCATATATTAAGTACTAGAGGGAGTATTAAATAAAATATTACAAAGATAATTTATACAGTAGACAAAGAAACAGGACATATACATAAATAAAAGAAAGAAAATTCACACAAGAGGTCGGCGCATCATGACAGGGGAGAAAGACTATAGGAAGAACAGAACATCGTGACCAACAAGAGAGTGAGATCATGGTTGATGGTGAGTAGAAACAGTGCCAGTATCAACACTCATGTAGCAAAAATGTTCCCCAAATATAGAAAGAGCAGCCTATCAAGAAAGACATGACACTGAAAATTTAATTATAAGGATCAGAAAGTTCATGTATTTGAATTGGCGTTTAAACTAACTTCACTATATCATATTTACTCAAATTGAATGTTGGTTCCCCTAGTTGGGTTGGAATATTTGACCTTGCTACAATAATAAAGGGATCTAGATCCTCTATTTTTAACAAATATATGCACCTTGTGCATATTGAGAATATATACCTTATACACACATCCACTATTTTGGGTTACATTCTCTCTTAAATGCATAATGTATTGCCACTCAAGGTCCAAATTAGAAAATTGATAGAAACTTCATATGGTGCAGTGGGGCCCACGAACTTCGTTGTGTCAGGCGACAGTTGCTGTTGGAAGCCCTTGTCAATGAGCTTCCAAGTGGCACCATTAGGTACTCTTCAAAGGTGGTAGCTATTGAGGAATCTGGCTTCTCTAAACTAGTTCATCTTGCTGATGGAACTATCATTAGAACCAAGGTAAACACTATATTCATTAACTGTACACCCTCCAATCCTAAATATAGGAGCTAGATAACACTATGTTCCTCAGAACAAAGGCCTTAAACCTCAACAATAATATCATTGTT
Organism: Acacia pycnantha; assembly: GCA_025563575.1. Lineage (NCBI taxonomy): Eukaryota > Viridiplantae > Streptophyta > Magnoliopsida > Fabales > Fabaceae > Acacia > Acacia pycnantha. The sequence continues at coordinate 622,984 of JAMWYP010000096.1, read as the reverse complement.
CATCATGAGAGAGAGCAGGTACTGATTGGGTGTGATGGAGTGAACTCAATAGTAGCAAAGTGGCTTGGCTTGAACAGCGCTGCCTTCTCAGGAAGGTCTGCAGTTAGAGGATGCATTATGTTAAAGCATTGTCATACCCTTGAACCCAAGTTTATGCTGCCCTTCGGGAAAGGTTTTAGAACTGGTGTTATTCCTTGTGATGACAAGACAGTTTATTGGTTCTTTACTTGGACTCCAACTGAACAAGGTGAATCTTCTATGCCTCACATAACAACAGACCATTATTATTTCACTAAAGTTAGATTTTATTTTAGTATGGGTTAAGGAGCGATTTTACCAACGAACTATTGGGCCAGAACCATCCAACACAGCAAACTATTTTTTGGACCAAAAATACAAATAAAGTTTTTAAAACCTTAAAGTAGCACAAAAACGTTAGATTGTGGAAACGTCCGTTATCTGATTCTTCAGCACCTGAAAAAAATCACCCACAAACACACTCGCATTACCCCTTCTTCCTCCTCGTCCCTCTCGCTCGCCATTGCCATCCCCAACACCATTATTCTTCTGGGTTTTCTCAATCCACCTCAAAGTTCGAACCTTTATCGGAAAAATCATTCCTTTATCGAAGATGAAAACCATGGATTCTGCTTTGAAGTGTGTGTTTTGCTTCTCTGTTTTAATCTCTCTATTTCTGTCATCCTCTGCTAAAACCTGTGGAAACCTCAGCTTCCCTAGCTCTGCACCAAACAGAAGCTTCAGAACTTGCCTTGATCTCTCTCAATCGAGCTCTTACCTCCATTGGACCTATGATCAGCCCACCGGAAATCTCGATGTTGCTTACCGGCACAATGGAGTCACCACCGGCAGATGGGTCGCCTGGGCACTCAACCCCACTGGTAGTGCCACCGCCGCCATGCCTGGAGCCCAAGCTCTAGTCGCTTTTGTAGCATCCAATGGGACCGGGACGGCTCATACCTCGCCAATCTCCGGCTATTCCACCACGTTAGCTCAGGGGGATCTGAGTTTTCCGGTGTCGGATTTGAGGGTGACGTATCAGGAAAGCGAGGTTATCATATTCGCTACTATCACTCTTAGCGGAGATGAAAAAATTGGTCCCCAACACACGCATCCAACGCTCGCCATTGCCATCCCCAAGGTTTCCTGATCATAACAGGATGTGTAGGGGCAATTTTTGAGATCGGACATGTGGCATATTAGCTGCTTAGAATTTTGAATGAATCTGTTGTTATCTTTTTATGTCTTTTGCGAGTTCAATAGCGGTAAAGGCTACAAATGGAGATCCTTTACACGAATCGGAGAGCTGCTCTGTATGATTGCATCTGGGTTTGGTTACACCCATGGATTTGGGCGTCTAGCTTATAGAATTCGCGTAAACCTTTACCACTTTATCTTATGAAATGGGCTCTTGTCTGTTTCCTATTATTTCCATTTTTGATTTGTTTCTACCTTGTATTTTGGTTTAAGGTCGGTGCTTGTCTGCAACAATCGATAAAAAATGGCAGACAGTGAGGATATTCAGAAGGATGCGTATGTTGGGGATGAAGCTCAGTCAAAGAGAGGTATTCTGCTCAGATAACGGACGTTTCCACAATCTAACGTTTTTGTGCTACTTTAAGGTTTTAAAAACTTTATTTGTATTTTTGGTCCAAAAAATAGTTTGCTGTGTTGGATGGTCCTGGCCCAATAGTTCGTTGGTAAAATCGCTCCTTAACCCTTTTAGTATACAAGATTCCATGGTATAAATTAATATATAACATGTTTTGGCATGTTAGCACTCAAGATTTCTTATCAGTTTATCAGGGACAAAGTTGTTGGCATTAGTGTGCATGCATCTTGCTTGCCACTTGACACTGATATACCAAAATCAAGATGAAGATATGCCAAACATTCATATCCATTACAACATTAATACAAGCAAAGCTTAGATCTTTGCATTAGCAAGCTAATTACTGAGCATTGATCACTTTGAAATGCCCCCATTAACATTATCTTTTAAATTATCTATTCCGTGTAACATTTCATTTACTAGGCCAAACAGTTTGAAGTTTGTGTTGATAAATGCAATCTGCCTTGCAGAAAAGAAGCTAGAAGATAACCCAGCTAAAATGAAGGAATTTGTGTTAGAGAAACTAGAGAATATGCCAAGTGATGTTAGAGCCTTCATAGAAAATACTGATTTGGATCATTTCTTATCATCTCCATTGAGATATCGACATCCCTGGGAACTAGTGTTCGGAAATATCAATAAAAGTAATGTTTGTGTTGCTGGTGATGCATTCCATCCTACGACCCCTGATCTTGGCCAAGGAGGGTGTTGTGCTTTAGAAGATGGGGTTGTTTTAGCACGGTGTCTTGGTGAGGTTCTCTCCGCAAAATCTGTCAGAGATATCAAAAAGAAGAATGGAGAAGAAGAAGAAGAAGAAGAAAAGGAAAAACATAGAAGGATTGAGGCGAGCTTGAAGAAATATGCAGATGAGAGACGATGGAGATGCATTAATATCATCTCTACAGCTTTTGTGATGGGTATTATTCAGCAGGGTGAATCCAAAGTGGTCTCTTTTTTCAGAGACAAATTTTTGGCTGCACTCCTAGCTGGTATTCTATTAAAAATGGCTGATTTTGATTGTGGAAAGCTGAGCAGCTCTTAGATGATGGAGTAATTTCGATTTGATGTTAATGCGTTGTTGACATTGAACACAATGTACTAGTATTACAAGTTTTCTATCGCACAGGCTTCTTGAGAAAATCAAAGGTTATATATATATGATGTGTTTCGCTCCCTTTTTAGGCCTTAATAATAAAGCATGTTCTATTATCCTTTGATCTTGAATGTTGCACTTAATGGTTCTTTCCGGGTTGATGGCTTAAATCACTATTATTAGAGTAGGAAAATTTGTAGGGAATCAGAGCAAATGTCTTTATTATTATCAAAGAAAGTCTTCAAGTCTCTAACAATAGAATTGCTTAGGGCTTTTATGTAGAGCCTAAAAGATGAATATCAAATCCCAATAATTCAAAATAAAAGACAATATTAGGGCCCTTTTGGATGGGCTTTTTCATAAAAAAGCACTTTTTTAATTCAAAAAAAATTAATTTATGTGTTTAGATGATATTTTTTTAAAAAGTAAAAGTCAAAAAAAAAAAGTTAAAATCTTTGCTTTTTCAAAAGCTCAAATTTTGAGCTTAAAAAAAGCACAACATGGGGCTAAAAAAAAAAGCACTTTTTTTTTAAGTCAATCCAAACGGGCCCTTAAGCCCTTACAAAAACTTAACTAAGCCAATATTGTAATACCCTCAAATCTGACTTAGGGTAATTTCCTTGAAAAGGATAATTTGCAATTAGGTCCCTAAGACGTTTGAAGATTTGCAAATAGGTCCCTAAACACATTATGGGTTATAAATACCCCTGTGAAAGCTATAAAAGAAGCAAGTAAAAATCTACTTGAAATAGGGAAGGATATTGTCCCTAATTTAGGTAATTTATTAAGTTACAAACTTGGAGAAATTGTAGAAGAATACCCAAAAAGTATTGAAATGACCGTAATACCCCCGTAGATGCTAAGATAATGCAGGAGACATGAAAACAAAAATGTCAATACAAAAGTATGAAGGTAATGAGGTGTTCTAAGTAAGAAAATTATCAACTTGTGATAATTAAGTAATTAAGTAATATTGGGCTAATTACTTAAGCATAAGCAAAGGAAATTCGGGAATAATTATGTAAGACCCTAAAATTAGTGGTTTTTTGGATGAAAATTAGTAAAAATATATTTACTAATTAATTGGAAATTTTGGAGAAAAATAGTTGAGTTTAGGTATTTTTAAGCCTAAATACAAGTTTGGACCAATAGGAAAATTATGTAAGAAATTATATAAAATAATTATTAAATAATTATTTTATATTAAATAAAATATAAAACGAAAATTAAAAAAATGAAAAATGAAATAGAAGAGCAAGTTGTGCAAGTTGCACATATTATATTAATATAATTAAATTAAAGTAAAAAATGTGAATAGTAATTTAGAAATTAGGAAACGGATCCTATCTAGAGATCTAGGAATGAGATTTCCAAAGTCAAGGTAAAATATTGATCGGTGGGATTTTATCTTCCTTTAAACTCTTCCTAAGTTAATTAGAGGCCGTTTGTGCATTTTCCTAATAAAACGAAATAGGGAAAAATTCATATAGGCATATTTTTGGATATGAAGAAAATAAATTCTAACTCAATATCTAGGAATGAGTTTGAATTTATCTAGACATATTTGGAATCGGTGAATTTTTCGAAGAAGTTGGTGATTTGAAATGCATTCAAACCGGACGCGTTCGGACACGTTTTCGAGAAAGACTCAACTGACTGTTGGAGCCCTATATGGAATCAAAATATAGGTTAAATTGGACATTTCTACTAAGTGAGAATATGTTTTCGAGAGATATGAATCCGAATTTTGAGATTTCTCCGAAATCACGCGAATCGGGTGCCGATCGGAGAAATTCAACCGGAAGGCTTCTGGAAGGAGACACTTGGCCTCCTCCCATTGGCCAATCCCTTGGCTGTTGGAGCTTGTGCAGGTCGGCCAAGGAGAATAAGGAAGAAGGAAAAGTTGTTTCAAAAGTTATGTTTTGGACGGTCCGCTCGGGAAATTCTGCGTGAAGCTCTGGGTAAGTTTTCCGTACCAAGCTTTTAGTCTTCGTAGTTCTTTCACAAGTAGGTGTTACAATGCTAGAATAGCCTTTAAATTTTCAAGTATGATTGGGTATCATATGGGAAGGCTATTTTAGTCATTATTTTCGAAAATCAAAATGACGTCGAAGTTCTGGCAAAATTTCGGGAAGAAAATTTGTCAGAGTAACGAAGTGCTGGCGAAATTCCGCCAATTAGGGGTATAGGGGCAAAATGGTAATTTTTACCCAAAATGCCAGATATAGTACCAAATCACTAATAAAATTGATATTACTCTTATAGGACGTCGAAACTGCGATTTCTTTGTAGTTACGTTGTCCGACAGGATGTTTATTTGTTTTCGTCAAAGCATTGTTTTTTCCGTAAACGTGCCGAGTACCGTCAACGAAGGTACGTTCGCGTCTTGTAACACTAACTCTGATGTTTATGGTATGCATATATGTGCTATGTGTATTGTTATGGTATGTTTATTGAATACAAATATGTTAGAATAGTTTGGTGCCGAATGCAAGGCTAGTCTACGTGGGTGTGCCATAAGTCGCCGTATAAGTCGGTGAGGCCCCATGGTAGACACTTACCTGGCCATTCTGTTCGGTTTATGGAAGTATGTACGTTCGCGTACTGTAACACTAACTCTGATGTTTATGGTATGCATATATGTGGTAGGTGTGTTGTATAGATGTTATCTTGTTTGAATGCATATAGTGGTTAGAGGTTATGTTTGTATCTTGGGTGCAATCTGTCGTATCTTGGGTGCAATCTGTCCGTATCTTGGTGCAATCGGTCTATATCTTGGGTGCAATTTGTCTCGCATCTTTGGGGGCAATACATATGCATGGGTTGTGATAGAGTGATGGTATGTGATGATGATGTTGTGGATGTATGTCGTTTGTATGTGTATACATAAACATGAGGTTAAGCGTTACACGAGATCCGGTGCGCTGGATCTCACCCCTTAACAGCCAATATATTTGAAGATATTTATTTATTTTTCTTAAGAAAGTAGTCAAAATATGAACTCCTAATCAAAGCGCTACTTCCTTTTTTTCCTACAAAAAACCATGTTATATTCTATATTCATCTTTAATCCCAAACTTACAAATAATTAAAAAAACAAGCATTTACTTTCCACACGTTGCACGACATGAATATAATTTAATGATTGAAATGTTGGAAGAAACCTTATTATTCCAAAGACAAAATCACATATTGAAAATAACAAGGGATATGTTGCTGAAAATTTTCAGTGAGATTTCTCTATCTGCATGTGTATGAAACATGGATAGATAATATTATAATAAGAGATTTGCACTTTTAGAAATCCTTCGGTTTTACCATAAAAAGGGAAAAGAAGTAACAAAAAGTTGAAAAACCATATTAATTACACTATAGAATTAAAACATATTCAGATTCTATGTTAAGGAAATGGGAGAAAGTGAGAGGGAGCATAAGGAGCAGAGTGATGTCAATGGGAGAGGGTGAGGGGACGGAGATGGCGGAAGGAGTAGTCGTGAGAGGGAGAAACAACCGGGGGGAGAGACGTTTATCTTTAGGAATGGAGGAGGGAGGGAAAGCAAGGTTGCTCAGAATAATGAGGGTAAGTAGGTTGATCGACAACCAATCTCTGTCTCGTATAAGGAGAAACTTTTGTCTCCGGGAGGCTTGGGGTTTTAGGTGAGTCATGCAGAAGAAGATGATATAGTCAGTGGGTGGAAGGTTTCTTTGCTAAAAGAAATGTAGAGATGGAGAACGCGAACATGGTTGACAAGTCTTTAAGGAAGGATGATGTGGTTGATGTGCCGATGAGCAAGTATTGGTGCTGTTTGTGACAGTGGAACAATATACAGCGTGGTGCAGGCCCTGAATGAACTTTCTTATCATCAAGGTGTTGGGTTTGTTAGTCTCAAAGCATGTGCTCATTGATCGTGTGAGAAGAACGTGGAAGGCCTAACAACCTTTGAAGGTAGTTCCCTTGAGGAATAAGTATTATATCATGTCATTTTCTAGTAAGGAAGATAGAGATTATGTGTACTATGAATGTCCATGGATGATTGACGATCATTACCTCCTAGTGCAACGATGGAGGCCGAACTTTAACCCATGGAAAACACACCGCCAAAGGAGGATAAAAGTTTGGGTAAGGATTCCGAATTTGCCAATGGAGTTTTGTACGGTGGAGTTGCTAAGTTTAATAAGGAATATGGTAGGGAGAAAAATCAAAATTGATCGATCCACATCAATTTATGATAAGGGAAAGTTTGCACACATCTGTGTAGAAACTGATCTCTAAAAACCCTTGTTGCCAGCGTTTACAACATTTGGCGAAGATAAACAATTGGTGTACGAGGGCCTGCATCTAGTTTGTTTTGGGTGTGGCCTTTACGGGCATGAACGGGATGCGTATCTTGAAAGGATGGTAGGCGACAGTGTCTAAGAGATGATGACGAAGGAGGTTGGTTCCAGCGACGGTGGTAAACAGAGCATGGGGGTTCACTCACAGAAGGTAATGGAGGTCAATTCAAGTGGGGGTGGAAAATAAAGCATAGGGCTTTGAGGGATGAAGACGTTGGTGGTTGGTACTAGTGGGGGTGGAAAAACAGAGCATGGGGCTTAAGCGTCGAAAGTAATGGAGGTCAATACATGTAGGGGTGACAAATAGAGTATAGGGCTCTAAGAGACTATTTCGACGATGATCAAAGCTGATGTAGAGACGGAGTACCAGAACCCCATCACTGCCCAAGCGTTCTTCAATCGACATGATCATTTGGGGCCATAGATGCTCCTTGGCCATGATTTGCATCGAGGTTTTCAAGGTATGGAGGGGAAGGCGGGTTTGAAGAGTTGGATAACAGGAATTACAAATAGGATTAAGACACTAAAGACGAATCTGGAAGGAGTACGTGATGTGTTTCCTTGAAAGGAGGAAAAAGAGCAATCAGTGGGATCAGATATGAGAAAGTCAACTACGAATTTTAGGGATGTAGGGAAGGCCAAATTAGAGTGGATTTTTGGGGGCTCTAAGAGGAAAAAGGAAGAAAAGCCCAAGGTATTTGGGAAGGATAATAGGTTAAGTGGATAGCCTAAGTCAAAGCATAAGGAGGTAGTATACAAGGGATCCTACTTTGTGGAAATCACTAATAATTACTCTCTTCTCTAGGGTCTTACGCCAATTGATGCTCAGTTTATGCATGGGCCCTTGCATGCGGATGAAACTAAGGCATGGACGTCGTTGTTATCGTCACATAATGAGAAGGATTATATGCATGTTTTAAAAACAAAAGGAGAGGTATGATCTGATGGGATGCTGGATGATGAGATGGGACCGATAGCATAGGAGCTAGATAGTGTTTCAAGGAGAACTATGGAGTATCATCTAGGCAGCGATATGACCCCCATGAATCTCACTCAGTCTTAATGAATTACATGATATAGAACTTTTGAGGTACAAACTTGTAGTCTTTTCTATGCTTGGTACGAGAACTCAAAAAACATTATAAATTGGATTTTCTGGCTTTTCTTTAAACATGTTCGAGCATGGTGTGCTAAGTATATAAATGCTAAACTTTTCCATTTGCCATACTATAAATATGATCATCGGCCCTTGCTGTTGAAAATGGACGCGTCTTCTACACACAAATATATTCAGCGACCTTTTCGCTTTATTGCTTCACGGGTTGTTCGTGAAACTTTTAATGACCTATTTAAGAAGGAGTGGAGTTCTTCCAAAGGTTGGGGGAAAATATTGAGAGCTTTGCCCATACTTGTAGTCAGTGGAATAGGGAAGTATTTGGTAATATATAAAAGCGTAAGAACCAACTTTTCCATATATAGGCTAGACGGAGTGAATAAAGTGATAACTAGATGAGAAAATATCCTATTTTTAAAGGAGCTCCAAGAAAATTTATGGACAAAGATTGATGAGTGATGAGTAGTATTTATGCCATGTTTTCCCTATGTGTTTTGATTGTTTTGAATGCTAAATCTGAGCTTTATTGTGTGCTACTTGATAGAATGTCTGAGAATTCATGCACATGGGGAAATAGAGGAAGGATCTTACAAATTGTTGCATTCATATCATTATCCTGCTCATGTGCATAAGAAAAGGACCACTTTATGGTTTACCGTGAAAGCGCATAATGAAGCTAATACAATGCTATAGCATAGGGTATGATATTGCTTACAGTGTCCATGTTAAAATGACCATTCAACAATTAACATCTTGTGTATGTGGTGCATAAAATAACACCTATCACTTACTTATATTGTTGTCAATAACATCTTGACCCAATTACATTTTTGTCCATACCTTATATTATACAAACTTGCTAAAGTTGAATGAGATATTTTTCAATTTCCATTTTTTCCTTATTTTTAATCTTTTAGATTACCTCAACATACAAACATACCCATCGTCTTTTTGTTTATTATCCGGCCTAATCAATCCGACTTGTGAATGTATGAGGCTCAAGACAATTTCTACAAATAAATAAATGAATCAACTTTGTTCCTAATGTGATAAGCAAAGTGTAGGAGGATAAGCAAAGCTAGTTAATTTAGGTATGCCTTTCATCCTTTCTCATTTTCTATTTTTTTGTGTAATTAATCAAAATGATAAAAAATGCTTGAATGTAATATTATTTAAATAAAAATATCCTCAATACAAAAGAAAAGACGTTAAGAAGGTGATTGAATGAAGTTGAATCTAGAAGATGCGAAGAATTGAGAGAAAGATTTGAAGAATACCACAGTATTAAAAGAAGGATCAATCAACTAAATCTAGGGATTTGGACCTAACAAGGCTTGAGCATGGTTGAACACTCTACTTGCTAACTTTATCACCTCCTGGAACGACCAAGGTAGCAAATTCTTGCTTAGATTCTTCCCACAAACTAAGAATACCCACTAAGAGAAGACTTCATTTGCTTTCATCAACGACCTAATGAATCCACCTATGAAGCTTGGGAATGATTTAAGGACCTGCTCAAAAGATGTCCACAACATGGACTGTGCAGGTACAATTGGAGACCTTCTATAAAGGTCTGGATGAATAGACACGATCAATAGTCAATGCTTCTACAAATGGTTCACTCCGATGAAGTCCTATTATGAAGCTCACGAGCTCTTGGAACGTATGGCCATGAACGTCATCGGTGGCTAGCAGATTGACTCCCTCCTTCCAAACCAAGAGCAAGAGTTCATGAACTTGATGCGATGACAACCATTACTACACAAGTGTCTTAACCGACCAATATGATCAAGTCAATGAGTCTCCCCGCCAATAACTCATCAATGCAACTTGCCCAAGTAGCTTTGTGTGTACTATGGAGCATCCTACTCTCAGTGTTTTGCTAACCTGAATCTTTCAATTATGTGAACAACTACAACAGGGGCAAAGAACAACAACAACAACAACAACCCATACTCCAACATGTATAACACAGGATAAAGGAAACACCTAAATTTCTCATGGACATCTCGAATCAACCACTGCTGGTCCCTCACGAGCTCTTCATACTCTAATAGATCATCGAATCCACCAAGGTTCAACCAAAGCAAGCAAGGCGGCAAGGTGCCGACTCAACCCCTCAATATTTTATGGAAAGCCAACTCAAGGAGTATATGGCCAAGAACGACACCATTATACAAAGCTAGCAAGTCTCCCTTCTCAATCTTGAAAATCAAGTCTGACGGTTTGCTACAACACTCAATAATAAACCATCGGGCTCTCTCGCCTAGCGACACTAAAGTCATTAGGAACCATGGAAAAGAACAGTCAAGGTCATCGAATTGAAAAGTGATTTTGATTACTTATTTAATCTTTAAAATGAAGATGAATAGCACTAGAGCCCGAAAGTAAAAGAAGTTTGACCCTTTGGAATGTCTCATGTGCACGAAGAAAATGACGAAGGTGGGGTGTATTTGATTTAATACCCCTTCCACGTGCAAGCTAAAGGGCCACAGGCCCTTTCAATTATTATTATCATTCATTTTTTAAATAGGCCACAGTTCTTTTTTAAAAAAAAAAAATTCAAAACAAGATATAAGATGATACTAACCTTTTAGCGGTATCCCAAATAAGAATTTTACTTGTCCTCTTGAAACCCAATGAGTAATGAACTAAACACCGTCCTAGTAAGAAAAGCAAAGTGTAATTATAGAGAAGATGAGAGATTAGTTGGGGCCAAATTATTGACCAAAATAAAATATTATATAATACTTACATACATATAAATACATAAGATAAGTGAAGGTCAGCTGGGGCCAAGGCTCCACTGGCCAAGATGTAGTTCTACCATTGGGCTAGAGGGAGGTTATTTGTAGCCATTAGGAAGTTTGTTAGATGTAGGACGTGTTTGGCGAGTCAAAGAAAGACTATCATAGGAGCTATTCCCCGTGTTACCGTTGGGTAAACCTTATACCATTCATCCTTTATGATATTGTTAAAGGGTGGTGGTAGTTTGCTAAAATACTTATCACTTATATTCGGGTAAAAGCTTGTCTAGATTTTGAGGCTAGGTTTAGAAAAGCATCTGAATAATTATCTATATCTCTCATATTTTCTATAACAAGCCTTTATATGTCATGTAAGGCTTTATCTTACATTTTTGTTGTTCCTCTAAAAGGATCATATCCTATAATTAACTGCCTAATTTGTCCCAAGTTACGTTCGTGTATTGTCTGCGAGGCCACTAACCTATTATATTCTCAGTGGGGAAAGAGTTAACCCAATTTAAATAATAATACTTAGTTGTTTCGCCCAAAATGTTTTCAATGTAATGAACCTTCTCTTGATTGTTGGCCAAGGCGATATTAGAGCAATGTAAGATGGTTGATGATTCCCACCTTCCTATCACCTCTTCCCATAACTGTGGGGAGTTCCCGAAAGTACTAACATTGAGCCATCATTAACGTTAGCACGAGAAAGATTATTAATGTATTCATAAGGGAAATTTCTGCCACGTTGTCTTCCTTGTTGTTGTCCTCGCTACGGGATGGAAGTATGTTGTGATCCTCCAAAATTTGGCCTAGGTGCATTTGAGGAACGATGTTCGGGGATCCCGTTGAAATTTGAAGTACCCGATGATCCCGTGTCTTTATTCATAAGTATGGGAATTTCTTCATCCCATTTAGGAGAGAAAACTGTGAAGATTGTTGTGGGTATGGTAAATCATACTCATCATCTTCCATCAAAGTATGTACACTAAACATTGCAAAGGTGGAAGAGAAAGAATCTATATCTCGTATTTATTATACCGGATCGCTACTGCTTTTGTTGTACTATCACCCACCACACTTCACCGACACTGATGCAAAGGGGTTAGTAAAAATTCTTGGGTAATCACCACAATACTTATAGCTAATAAGCCAATGACAATCATTAGGGTGAGGTATTTCTATAAAACCCGTGACCGATTATATTAGGGTAGTAGTCATATAATAACCGTAAGGGATCAAGGTTATCTTCTGGATGACTAACATAGGTGCACTATGTTCATCATCGATTCGGGTTCCGTTATCCCTTCGTTTTATAATTTGAAAAGCGGATACCTACCGATCTACTGTTATGCTCCCAAAAGCTTGATCGAGATGGTACCAATGGTCAGTGTGGGGTAGTGTAATGTTCCATTCTTTGCCGCCTAAATCATTTGTTGTGAAGGCTTTTCCTTTGATTGCTTTGATTCCTTGACCGCCCAGTGTTGCATAACTCGTCAATTTTCAACCTGAAATTATTGTTAGTATTATTACTAAGCCTAGTTGTGAGGATTTTTGTGATAGCCAAATTTTGTCCTTCGTGAAGTCTTCATATCCTCTCGGTTTTGATGATGAGTTGAAAGTGCTTGGAGAAATCTATTACCGACAACTGCATTCTAGGTGCCATGTATATTACTCCACCGTTTCGCCATGTCTACTTCCATTGTACCTATAATAGCCTTCAATGTTATTGCTATACCGGTATCAACAAGATTTAATATAACTTTGTCCATCGACTTGAGCTTTGGTTAGTCTGTGACTTTGATCAAAACAAGTCCAATATGTATAATTAAAGGATCTTGATCAAGTAATTTCTATTTACTTTCTCTGTTAATGAAGGGGATGATTACCCGATCATTTCCCGTACATCGAATTGTTTCTTCGCTGAAGTGTTCATACACTTTATGTTTGGTTTCCCATAAACCATGTCTATACAAAACTGTGCAGGGCAAGATCTGTTCCCTTATGGTGTAAAACATCTAACTCGCTTGTCGGGATCAATGAGTCTATCAAATTCTCTAAGCTTGTGACCATTCCACCTATTGACAAGTGTGGAAAAAGTATTAAACTTCCTAATCTTATCTTTGTCACTATGGCCTTGGATCCCGATGGTCCCGCTTCTTCCATATTAAATGAGGTCCACCGTAAATTGTAGTAAGTGGTCTCTGTTGTTGTTGTTATATATCATTGTTGTTGTATGTGTGAGTATATATATGTGTGTGTGTGTGTGCGTGCGCACGCGTGCAAATGTTGTTGTGTTGTAGCTATACACACACACACACACACACATACCTACGTACATACGTATGTATGTATATATATAGATATATATACACATATATAGATACATAGATATATGTATCTATATAGATATATGTACACATATATACATATATATAGATATATGTACACACATACATATATCACTTTACATGTAAAAGCAAAAGGCATATGGTTAAATAGAGAAATGATGGTTATATATATATATATGAAGCTACACATGAACCTTAGAAAGAAAAGCAAAAGGGAGTTGATCCTTATACATGTATACATGAAACCCAAAACGTAGTTGTTTTATATACACACTTATCACAATAAGCATAGTGTACGTGGTGGAATTTTACTATCGGAAAGCATTAATACTTGAGAAAGCCTTGAGTATTAAGATCCCCTATGGGATAGATTCGAATCACGAAAAATTTATACTCATGCTTTCAACTAAGTTATTTTAAGAAAGTTTTATTCTGCAATTAATTTGTCCAAACCATTTCAATGCATGTTCGCTATAACTCGATAAATAAGGGTGCAATAAGGACGAGTGTCACACAATGAACGGCACCTAAACTTGAGGAAGACCCCAAGAGGAGGGAAAATGATGGACGTAAGGATGTCGGTGCAGTTTGTTGTGCCTTCGTCCGCCATTTCTTCTTCGGTTTTGAGACTTTGAAGGTTGCCGAGAACGGCATAGGAGAAAGAACCAATGGTCGGGAGTGAGGAAACAACGCTCAATGGAAATTGATGGGAAGCGACGACAAAAGTCGACAATGCTAGGAGTTTTGGCGGCGTCGAGTTGGAGGAAGATGGTGGTGGCCAGGTCTGTCCGATTTCTTCTCTCTCTTGTCTTGTACGAAGGTAATTTCTAGCGATAGTGCTTGACGGTGGTTGAGAGAGAAAGTGACGGTGGTCTCTCCTAACCTCCGGCTCATTCAAGAATTGATCGATGAGGGTGGGGTTCTCCGTCTTATTCCCTTCCTCTTAAGCTCTCTCTCTCTATGTTCAATCTCAAACTCAAGTCTGTCAAAGCTCTTTGCGAGTGCTCGGACGTCTCGAGCTTCGATCGGTGAGTAGGGATAGAGGGTAGAAGTCCTCTTCTTCCTCCTCTTCTTCAAGCTCGGCTCTCTCGAAAATTGCTCTCTAGCATAGAGATTCTTGTGAACGGATCACTCAATACATTAAATGAAAATGTCATACATGTACCGCATCATCAAAGAACTTATGACAAAAGCTGATACTCACATTGCGTAAAGGACAAAAATATGTTTGGAGGAGGCTTAAGATGGACGACGAGAAGAAGAGAATTCGACCACAAGAAGGGGAAGAAAGGAGATCGAAAAAGAGAGAGAAAGGACTAGTTGCGAGATACATGGACTAGATCATTTTTTATTGAAATATTTAAATTTTGAATTTGAAATTTGAATTCGAAAAAATGGAGGAGGGAAGACGTGTGAATTGAGAGATGGATGGAAGAAAATATTGTAGATATGTGGCACCTATCATTGTGTAACATGTGGACCAATAACTTAAGGGCCTATATGTTTAGTGTTTTATATTGATGATACTACCCTGGTCCTAAACGTAAGACACAAATCCGAATTTTTGGGGAGATTAAGAAAGATAATTAAATTAAATTATATATTTATATTTATTGTTTTTTCCCTAAACAAATTTTTCTGATTTATGAACTGATTTATAATTTAATCGTACATAATAAATGATATAATTAAGTAATTTATTTAATCTATAAAAAAATCAACTAAGTTTTATATTTATTACCAATAGCAATATCTTTCCCATTTTCTCCCCATTCGCAAATACTTAAGCTGTTTTTCTTCCTTCTAATATAAATGCTTATGCTGTTCAAAGAGCTCATGAATGGCTTTGGACTATACGCCTTACATTGGATGATACAATCAGGCAAAACTACATAAAAATTAAAGAGAAACCAGATTGAGAGCCAAGTGTAATTCATGAACAAAAAGGCCATTCTATATAATGTATGTCGTTTGTTCTCAATTTCCACTCTATTGCCGCACAATTTATTGTTGTATCTGTACTATTCTCAAGCGTCATCTACAACTTCATTGCATAGCAAGCTTCTCTAAATATGCATGGGATAATGAACAATATTTTTCTTATAGCTAGGCATGTTTGGAATCATGTTTGGACCCTTAAAAGTGTTTATTTACATAAATTGAGGTAAAACTCCTCTCACATACTTACATTGTATATAATCACGGTTGAAAATCTGCTTTTGAATGCTACAATCGTTATTCCAAAAATAGTTGAAGTAGTTAATGGCAAGTACAAAAATTCACCGTAGAGCTTCAAATGCATGAAGACAAATACCTATATAACCATAACACATTTTAATCTCACCATTAGACTATACTACACTTCCTTCTATTGATGAAGATTCAGCATAAAAAACTGCAGTAGCTTGATTATGACCTTTGCTGACATATTTGATTGATCTCATTGATTGCATCTTTCAAAATTCACATGAACTTGATTTTTCAAGAGGAGTTTGGGATTTTAAGGCCTTGTTTGTTATGCTGAAGATTCAATGTAATACCCTGAAATTTGAATTAGGGAATTTAAGGGCCAAAGTGCCAAATGACCAAAATACCCACAGGAAGGGTAAATGACTTAGGAAAATGGTGAAAAATCCTAAAAGGCAGAGAAATAATTATTTAAATTGAGAGAGTAGATTATCTCTAATTGAGGTAATTTAATAAATTGTAAACTTGGAGAAATTGTATAAGAATGTGCAAAAAGTATTGAAAAGACCATAATACCCTTGTAAATTTCTAAAAATGCAAGAGGCATGAAAAATTCTAATGTTAATACAAGAGTATGAAGGTAATAAGGTATTCTAATTAAGAAAATTATCAACTAGTGATAATAAAGTAATTAAGTAATTTATGGCTAATTACTTAAGTATAAGCAAAGGAAATTCAGAAAAATTAGTAAAAATGTATTTACTAATTAGTTGGAAATTTTGAGAAAAATAGTTGAGTTTAGGTATTTTTAAACCTAAATACAAGTTTGGACCAATAGGAAAATTATGTAAGAAATTATATAAAATAATTATTAAATAATTATTTTATATTAATTAAATAAAAAACGAAAATATAAATTAAAAAGGGGTCATATTTTGACCGAAATTTGCTCAAGCAAATTGAAGATAAGATCAAAAGTTTAATATCATGATATTTTCATTAAAGTGGTATTATTATATATTATAATTTATTGAAGTGAATAGTAAATGTAAAAATAGGAAACGGATCCTATCTAGAGATCTAGGAATGAGAATTCCAAAGTCAAGGTAGAATATTGATCGGTGGGTTTTTATCTTCCGTTAAACTCTTCCTAAGTTAATTAGAAGTAGTTTGTGCATTTTCCTAATAAAACAAAATAGGGAAAAATGCATATAGGCATATTTTTGGAAATGAAGAAAATAAATTCTAACTCAATATCTAGGAATGAGTTTGAATTTATATGGACATATTTGGAATCGTGAATTATTTCCAAGAGATTGGTGATTTGAAATGCGTTCAAACCGGACGCGTTCGGACACGTTTTCGAGAAACTTCAATGGACAGTTGGAACCCTGTCTAAAGTCAAAATTCAAGTTTAAATAGATATTATTGATGAGGAAGAGAAGGTCTTCAAAGTTGTAAATCCATAATTTTGAGATTTTTCTGAAATTACGCGAATCGGTACCGTCGAGGTTTATCTGATTTAAACCTTCCTTAACAAGTTAATTACATCATCAAGATGATACAATTTTGGTGCCACATCAGCTGCTGCATGTCGACCAAGAGAGGGAAAGGAGAGAGAAAACTTGTTCAAGAAGTTTTCTAAAATGAAAAGGGAAAATTACAACTTTGGACCCAAAATTTGAGAAGGGACAATTACACCTTAGGACCCACTTTTGCCTATATAAAGGCATGAGTTCCTCTTCATTTTCTCACCCCATTCTCAAGTGCAAAACCGATTCTTGAGAGAGAAAGAAGAGAGAGAGCTCTGGAGAAGTTCTCGAAGTCTTCAACGGGTAAGTCTTTCTGGCTTTAGTTTTTAGTTCGAAAGATAGTAGAATTGTTAGATAGTTTTAGTAAGTAGGGAATGATATTCCTACTATTGTTTTTAGGCCTCATTGCATTGAAAATGCCCGACGAGGTAAAAACTTGGTAGGGATCGAGTACCTGAAAAGTTGAAGTTTTTATAGCTCTTTCAAAAATAGGGGTAGTAATGTTAATAGCCTTTAAATTTTCAAGTATGATTGGGTATCATATGGGAGGGCTATTTTAGTCATTATTTTCGAAAATCATAGTTGCGTCGAAGTTCGGCAAAATTTTGGGAAGAAAATTTGTCGAGTAACGAAGTCTTTGCGAAATTCCGCCATTAGGGGTAGAAGGGCAAAATGGTAATTTTTACCTAAAATGCCAGTTATTGTATCAAATCACTAATGAAAGTGATATTACTCTTATAGGACGTCAGAAATCCTAATTTGCTGCCGTTACGCTGCCCGACGAGCCGTTGTTGGAGATTTCACGATTTTCCGTAAACGTGCTAGAAATATCGTAATCCGTCAACGAAGGTACGTTCGCGTCATCGTAACACTAACTCGATGGTTATTGTATGAATATGTGTGTTTCCTCCGTCATGTGTGTACTCGATTGTACTTTTGTCTCGTACTCGATTGTACCGTTGTCAGTACTTCGATCGTATCTTGTCCGTTATACATCCGATTGTATTATTCTCTCGTCATGTCATACATCCGACCGTATCATCACTATCCATTATGCCTTAACCTTACATCCGATTGTATTGTTCGGCCGTGCATATCGATTATGTACATTCCTCATTGTGCTTTAACCCTACATCCGATCGTATTGTTATTGCCATACATATCGATTATGTATTCCCTATGTCCGATCATAGTAAATGTTGCCAAGATATTTGAATGTCTCGTCGCACATATATGTTGTATATAAACATGAGGTTAACGTTACCCGAGATCCAATGTGGTAAATTGGATCTCGGCTCTTAACATAGCGTCGAGTTCGGGAGGACCGAGGATCGAGGAGAAGGACAAGCGAAGACGCTTAGGAGTAGCGACCGAGGACCTCTTTCGTTATACTTTTGAAACACTCTTGTACCGCCGTTTAAACAAAGAAGACATGCTACCATGGGTATTTTAATATATATATCGCTTACTCAATCGCTCCGGTGCATTACTCGATCATTTTGAAATGATGTTTTTTAAAAAAATTATACCGCTTGTGAAAAGTCGGGATGTTACATTTGGTATCGAGCGCTTTTCCGGCATGGATCGACTAAGTTATTACTGGATAGTTTGGTGCCGAAGGCAAGGCTAGTTTACGTGGGTGTGCCAATCGCCGCCGTGAACTCGGTGAGGCCCCCATGGTAAACACTTACCCGGCCATTCGTTCGGTTAACGGAGTTAGGTTCTAAGCCTTTTCAAAAATTTGGAGCATATTTTGAAAATAAGTACTGATATAGGCCTGAGTCGGTGTACCAGTCTGAACCATCCTGAACCGGTGTACCACCCTCTGTTGGTGCATCACTCTGATAACTGCCAGTTTGTACTGGACGTTAATTCTATTCTAGCACAGAGCTCATACGCGGAGCTGGGTCACGCCGGATGAAACTCCGAGACCAATAAAGATAGTACATGTAGTATTTGACTCATGTAGAGGAACTCCCGATACGAAATCCCGTACCGCTTCGAGTAGACCAAATCAATGAAATTACGATGAAGGGGAGATTTTATGGGAGTGTATTCGTTTGTAGTAAGTGCGGTAAAAGTGAGAGCAGTGTAAATGCTAAGCGCGATAGAGTTTAGAGACTAGTGTGATAAAGTCCGTGTTATGCGGAATGTCTTCCCCGTATCTAACGTTAACGTTTCCTCTAATCAAGGAACGCGACATGGCGAATCCGAGAGGAGCCGGAGCTCCTGAGAGGCCGGGCGAGAGGCCGTGGTGGAGGACGAGGTAGACAACCTCGGGTAAATCCGGTACCAAACCAACCGGAGCAGATCGAGGTACGGGAGATGAGAAGAACCCTACAAGAACAGGGGCTCTCATAGCCGTACTCCTGGAAGAAAGGCAGAGAGACAGAGACGGTTGCATGATCGGCAAGCCGAGGAAGAACAACATTCAGAAGAAGAAGATGATGAGCAAGGAGATGAGCACGATGAGGAACCTGAGGAGTCCGACAGATCCCGATCACCTCCACGACGAGGGAGAGGCATGCGAGACCACACAATATTGGGTCACACAGTTTTGCAAGCTGAAGCCACCTACATTCCGTGGTAAGAATGAGTTAGTCAAGATTGGATGATGAGCCTAGAAAAGATCTTTGAAGTTATGGAATGCCCTGGAGACCTAAAGCCCAACTTGCCATCTATAAGCTCGACGGTGATGCGCATCGATGGTGGAAGAGCGTTGCTACAACCTTGCAGACCCGCTTTGCCTCATCACTTGGGAGAAGTTCATAGAGAAATTCAATGAACAATATTTTCCTCCCTCAACACAAGTGATTAAGGAGGAGGAGTTTCTTCATATCCAAAGAAGGCTATGATGAATCATTTGATGACTACTTTGCTCGGTTCACCAACTATCACGATATTCTTCATACCCGAAGAGTAATAACAATGAAAGCCGGAAGGCAAATAGGTTGACATGCGGGCTAAAGTATGAAGTTAGGGAGAAGCTCGTTTCTCGATGTTTCCTAATATGGCTCAAGCCGTGGAGTCATGCCGATTGATTGAGCGAAATCTCAAGGAATTGCGTAAGTTCCGAAAGTCCAACAAGAGCAACACGGGTTATAGCGAGGGCAGCCGTGAAAATTTCTCACGGAAGAGAGAAGCACCGTGGAGTGACTCTCCAAGAGACAACAAAAAGCCATTCCATAGCTATCTTACGTAACGTATTCAATGTTTCTTCGTAATTAAAAATTCGACCGTGATCATGTCATTGAGTAGGAGGTATCTTATGTTGCCATGGTGTATGGGAACCATGGAGACATTTTGGTAATCTTGTGTTGACATGGTGTATGGGAACCATGGAGACATTTTGGTATACGTGGTGTTAACCGCGGTGTATGGGAACCACGGGGAAACATCATATATCAAGGTACAATATGACAAGATCGTAGTGGTTAAATCAAAACGAATTCGCAATCATCGGGAGGAGCAAATGCGACAAAGTGAAGATCCGACGCGTATAGTCCAGCCCGAGTAGGACAGAGTCTAGTTAGTACAAAGTGTAGTGGTTTGAGTACAAATTTCGAGGACGAAATTTTGTTTAACGGGGGGAGAAATGTAATACCCTGAAATTTGAATTAGGGAATTTAAGGGCCAAAGTGCCAAAATGACCAAAATACCCCTGGGAAGGGTAAATGACTTAGGAAAATGGTGAAAAATCCTAAAAGGCAGAGAAATAATTATTTAAATTGAGAGAGTAGATTATCTCTAATTGAGGTAATTTAATAAATTGTAAACTTGGAGAAATTGTATAAGAATGTGCAAAAAGTATTGAAAAGACCATAATACCCTTGTAAATTTCTAAAAATGCAAGAGGCATGAAAAATTCTAATGTTAATACAAGAGTATGAAGGTAATAAGGTATTCTAATTAAGAAAATTATCAACTAGTGATAATAAAGTAATTAAGTAATTTATGGCTAATTACTTAAGCATAAGCAAAGGAAATTAAGAGATAATTATGTAAAGCTCAAAAATTAGTGATAATTGGCTTAAAATTAGTAAAAATGTATTTACTAATTAATTGGAAATTTTGAGAAAAATAGTTGAGTTTAGGTATTTTTAAGCCTAAATACAAGTTTGGACCAATAGGAAAATTATGTAAGAAATTATATAAAATAATTATTAAATAATTATTTTATATTAATTAAATGGGTCAGATTTTGACCGAAATTTGCTCAAGCAAATTGAAGATAAGATCAAAAGTTTAATATCATGATATTTTCATTAAAGTGGTATTATTATATATTATAATTTATTGAAGTGAATAGTAAATGTAAAAATAGGAAACGGATCCTATCTAGAGATCTAGGAATGAGAATTCCAAAGTCAAGGTAGAATATTGATCAGTGGGTTTTTATCTTCCGTTAAACTCTTAGGAAGTTAATTAGAAGCGTTTGTGCATTTTCCTAATAAAACAAAATAGGGAAAAATGCATATAGGCATATTTTTGGAAATGAAGAAAATAAATTCTAACTCAATATCTAGGAATGAGTTTGAATTTATATGGACATATTTGGAATCAGTGAATTATTTCCAAGAGATTGGTGATTTCAGAAATGCGTTCTGAAACCGGACGCGTTCGGACACGTTTTTCGAGAAACTTCAGCCGGACAGTTGGAACCCTGTCTAAAGTCAAAATTCAAGTTTAAATAGATATTATTGATGAGGAAGAGAAGGTCTTCAAAGTTGTAAATCCATAATTTTGAGATTTTTCCGAAATTACGCGAATCGGGTACCGATCGAGGTTTATCGGTACGAAACCTTCCTTAACAAGTTAATTACATCATCAAGATGATGCAATTTTGGTGCCACATCAGCTGCTGCATGTCGACCAAGAGAGGGAAAGGAGAGAGAAAACTTGTTCAAGAAGTTTTCTAAAATGAAAAGGGAAAATTACAACTTTGGACCCAAAATTTGAGAAGGGACAATTACACCTTAGGACCCACTTTTGCCTATATAAAGGCATGAGTTCCTCTTCATTTTCTCACCCCATTCTCAAGTGCAAAACCGATTCTTGAGAGAGAAAGAAGAGAGAGGAGCTCGGAGAAGTTCTGCGAAGTCTTCAACGGGTAAGTCTTTCGGGCTTTAGTTTTTAGTTCGAAAGATAGTAGAATTGTTAGATAGTTTTAGTAAGTAGGGAATGATATTCCTACTATTGTTTTTAGGCCTCATTGCATTGAAAAATGCCTGACGAGGTAAAAACTTGGTAGGGATCGAGTACCTGAAAAGTTGAAGTTTTTATAGCTCTTTCAAAAATAGGGGTAGTAATGTTAGAATAGCCTTTAAATTTTCAAGTATGATTGGGTATCATATGGGAGGGCTATTTTAGTCATTATTTTCGAAAATCATAGTTGCGTCGAAGTTCTGGCGAAATTTCGGGAAGAAAATTTGTCGAGTAACGAAGCTTTGCGAAATTCCGCCAATTAGGGGTAGAAGGGCAAAATGGTAATTTTTACCTAAAATGACAGTTATTGTATCAAATCACTAATGAAAGTGATATTACTCTTATAGGACATCAGAAATCCTAATTTGCTGCCGTTACGCTGCCCGACGAGCCGTTGTTGGAGATTTCACGATTTTCCGTAAAGCGTGCTAGAAATATCGTAATCCGTCAACGAAGGTACGTTCGCGTACTGTAACACTAACTCTGATGGTTATTGTATGAATATGTGTGTTTCCTCCGTCATGTGTGTACTACGATTGTACTTTTGTCTGCGTACTCGATTGTACCGTTGTCCGTACTTACCGTATCTTGTTATCTCATTATACATCCGACCGTATTATTCTCTGTCATGTCATACATCCGATTGTATCATCACTATCCATTATGCCTTAACCTTACATCCGACCGTATTGTTCGCCGTGCATATCTCGATTATGTACATTCCTCATTGTGCTTTAACCCTACATCCGATCGTATTGTTATTGCCATACATATCGATTATGTATTCCCTATGTCGATCATAGTAAATGTTGCCAAGATATTTGAATGTACATCGTACATATATGTTGTATATAAACATGAGGTTAATCGTTACGAGATCCAATGTGGTAAATTGGATCTCGGCTCTTAACATAGTCGAGTTCGGGAGGACCGAGGATCGAGGAGAAGGACAAGCGGCACGCTTAGGAGTAGCGGCGAGGACCTCTTTCTCGTTATACTTTTGAAACACTCTTGTACATTGTTTAAACAAAGAAGACATGCTACCATGGGTATTTTAATATATATATCAGTTACTCAATCGCTCCGGTGCATTACTCTGATCATTTTGAAATGATGTTTTTTTAAAAAAAAATTATCTTGCTTGTGAAAAGTCGGGATGTTACATTTGGTATCGAGCGTTTTCACGGCATGGATCGACTAAGTTATTACGGATAGTTTGGTGCCGAAGGCAAGGCTAGTTTACGTGGGTGTGCCAATCGGTCGCGTGAACTCGGTGAGGCCCCCATGGTAGACACTTACCTGGCCATTCTGTTCGGTTAACGGAGTTAGGTTCTAAGCCTTTTCAAAAATTTGGAGCATATTTTGAAAATAAGTACTGATATAGGCCTGAGTCGGTGTACCAGTCTGTACCGGTATACCATCCTGAACCGGTGTACCACCCTCTGTTGGTGCATCACTCTGATAACTGCCAGTTTGTACTGGACGTTAATTCTATTCTAGCACGAGCTCATACGCGGAGCCGGGTCACGCCGGATGAAACTCCGAGACCAATAAAGATAGTACATGTAGTATTTGACTCATGTAGAGGAACTCCCGATACGAAATCCCGTACCCGCTTCACGAGTAGACCAAATCAATGAAATTCGATGAAGGGGAGATTTTGCGGAGTGTATTCGTTTGTAGTAAGTGCGGTAAAAGCCGGGAGCAGTGTAAATGCTAAGCGCGATAGAGTTTAGAGACTAGTGTGATAAAGTACGTGTTATGCGGAATGTCTTCCTGTATCTAACGTTAACGTTTCCTCTAATCAAGGAACGCGACATGGCGAATCTAAGAGGAGCTGGAGCTCCCAGAGGCCGGGCGAGAGGCCGTGGTGGAGGACGAGGTAGACAACCTCGGGTAAATCCGGTACCAAACCAACCGGAGCAGACTGAGGTACAGGAGATGAGAAGAACCCTACAAGAACAGGGGGCTCTCATAGCTGTACTCCTGGAAGAAAGGCAGGAGAGACAGAGACGGTTGCATGATCGGCAAGCTGAGGAAGAACAACATTCAGAAGAAGAAGATGATGAGCAAGGAGATGAGCACGATGAGGAACCTGAGGAGTCCGACAGATCCCGATCACCTCCACGACGAGGGAGAGCTGTGCAGAAAATACCTGGAGACTCGACCGTGTCCAAAATGTGGGAGGTATCATCTCCAAAATACTGATCACGGCGGGAAGCTGATATGCTTCAAATGTCAAAAGCCCGGACACATCGGTGTACACTTTGTCCGCAGAAAGTTGCAGCATTAAAGCCACAAAAACCAGGCCGAGTGTACACACTAACATGTACGAGAGGACGAAGGACTCCTGAGATGATTCAAGGTACTATTCCACTTAGGAGGGAATCATCTAGTAATACATGCTTATAGATAGCTATCTTACGTAACGTATTCAATGTTTCTTCGTAATTAAAAATTCGACCGTGATCATGTCATCGAGTAGGAGGTATCTTATGTTGCCATGGTGTATGGGAACCATGGAGACATTTTGGTAATCTTGTGTTGACATGGTGTATGGGAACCATGGAGACATTTTGGTATACGTGGTGTTAACCGCGGTGTATGGGAACCACGGGGAAACATCATATATCAAGGTACAATATGACAAGATCGTAGTGGTTAAATCAAAACGAATTCGCAATCATCGGGAGGAGCAGCTGGCAGACAAAGTGAAGATCCGACGCGTATAGTCCAGAGTCCGAGTAGGACAGAGTCTAGTTAGTACAAAGTGTAGTGGTTTGAGTACAAATTTCGAGGACGAAATTTTGTTTAACGGGGGGAGAAATGTAATACCCTGAAATTTGAATTAGGGAATTTAAGGGCCAAAGTGCCAAAATGACCAAAATACCCACAGGAAGGGTAAATGACTTAGGAAAATGGTGAAAAATCCTAAAAGGCGAGAAAATAATTATTTAAATTGAGAGAGTAGATTATCTCTAATTGAGGTAATTTAATAAATTGTAAACTTGGAGAAATTGTATAAGAATGTGCAAAAAGTATTGAAAAGACCATAATACCCTTGTAAATTTCTAAAAATGCAAGAGGCATGAAAAATTCTAATGTTAATACAAGAGTATGAAGGTAATAAGGTATTCTAATTAAGAAAATTATCAACTAGTGATAATAAAGTAATTAAGTAATTTATGGCTAATTAC
The DNA here is from genome assembly GCA_025563575.1 of Acacia pycnantha. NCBI lineage: Eukaryota > Viridiplantae > Streptophyta > Magnoliopsida > Fabales > Fabaceae > Acacia > Acacia pycnantha. The sequence continues at coordinate 597,593 of JAMWYP010000096.1, read as the reverse complement.
TTAAGTATAAGCAAAGGAAATTCAGAAATAATTGTGTAAAGCTCAAAAATTAGTGATAATTGGCTTAAAATTAGTAAAAATGTATTTACTAATTAATTGGAAATTTTGGAGAAAAATAGTTGAGTTTAGGTATTTTTAAACCTAAATACAAGTTTGGACCAATAGGAAAATTATGTAAGAAATTATATAAAATAATTATTAAATAATTATTTTATATTAAATAAATAAAAAAACGAAAATATAAATTAAAAAGGGGTCAGATTTTGACCGAAATTTGCTCAAGCAAATTGAAGATAAGATCAAAAGTTTAATATCATGATATTTTCATTAAAGTGGTATTATTATATATTATAATTTATTGAAGTGAATAGTAAATGTAAAAATAGGAAACGGATCCTATCTAGAGATCTAGGAATGAGAATTCCAAAGTCAAGGTAGAATATTGATCGGTGGGTTTTTATCTTCCGTTAAACTCTTCCTAAGTTAATTCCGAAGTAGTTTGTGCATTTTCCTAATAAAACAAAATAGGGAAAAATGCATATAGGCATATTTTTGGAAATGAAGAAAATAAATTCTAACTCAATATCTAGGAATGAGTTTGAATTTATATGGACATATTTGGAATCAGTGAATTATTTCCAAGAGATTGGTGATTTCAGAAATGCGTTCTGAAACCTAGACGCGTTCGGACACGTTTTCGAGAAACTTCAAATGGACAGTTGGAACCCTGTCTAAAGTCAAAATTCAAGTTTAAATAGATATTATTGATGAGGAAGAGAAGGTCTTCAAAGTTGTAAATCCATAATTTTGAGATTTTTCCGAAATTACGCGAATCGGGTACCGAACGAGGTTTATCGATGCAGAAACCTTCCTTAACAAGTTAATTACATCATCAAGATGATGCAATTTTGGTGCCACATCAGCTGCTGCATGTCGACCAAGAGAGGGAAAGGAGAGAGAAAACTTGTTCAAGAAGTTTTCTAAAATGAAAAGGGAAAATTACAACTTTGGACCCAAAATTTGAGAAGGGACAATTACACCTTAGGACCCACTTTTGCCTATATAAAGGCATGAGTTCCTCTTCATTTTCTCACCCCATTCTCAAGTGCAAAACCGATTCTTGAGAGAGAAAGAAGAGAGAGGAGCTCTGGAGAAGTTCTCGAAGTCTTCAACGGGTAAGTCTTTCGGGCTTTAGTTTTTAGTTCGAAAGATAGTAGAATTGTTAGATAGTTTTAGTAAGTAGGGAATGATATTCCTACTATTGTTTTTAGGCCTCATTGCATTGAAAAATGCCGACGAGGTAAAAACTTGGTAGGGATCGAGTACTGAAAAGTTGAAGTTTTTATAGCTCTTTCAAAAATAGGGGTAGTAATGTTAGAATAGCCTTTAAATTTTCAAGTATGATTGGGTATCATATGGGAGGGCTATTTTAGTCATTATTTTCGAAAATCATAGTTGCGTCGAAGTTCTGGCAAAATTTCGGGAAGAAAATTTGTCAGAGTAACGAAGTGCTGGCGAAATTCCGCCAATTAGGGGTAGAAGGGCAAAATGGTAATTTTTACCTAAAATGCCAGTTATTGTATCAAATCACTAATGGAAGTGATATTACTCTTATAGGACGTCAGAAATCCTAATTTGCTGCCGTTACGTTGCCCGACGAGCCGTTGTTGGAGATTTCACGATTTTAAAGTAAACGTGCTAGAAATATCGTAATCCGTCAACGAAGGTACGTTCGCGTACTGTAACACTAACTCGATGGTTATTGTATGAATATGTGTGTTTCCTCACGTCATGTGTGTACTCGATTGTACTTTTGTCTCGTACTACGATTGTACTGTTGTCTCGTACTTGACCGTATCTTGTTATGCATTATACATCCGATTGTATTATTCTCTGTCATGTCATACATCCGATCGTATCATCACTATCCATTATGCCTTAACCTTACATCCATTGTATTGTTACGGCCGTGCATATCGATTATGTACATTCCTCATAGTGCTTTAACCCTACATCCGATTGTATTGTTATTGCCATACATATCGATTATGTATTCCCTATGTCCGATCATAGTAAATGTTGCCAAGATATTTGAATGTACATCGCACATATATGTTGTATATAAACATGAGGTTAACTGTTACTCCGAGATCCAATGTGGTAAATTGGATCTCGGCTCTTAACATAGCGTCGGAGTTCGGGAGGACCGAGGATCGAGGAGAAGGACAAGCGGACGCTTAGGAGTAGCGGCGAGGACCTCTTTACGTTATACTTTTGAAACACTCTTGTACCGCTGTTCAAACACAGCAAGACATGCTACCATGGGTATTTTAATATATATATCAGTTACTCAATCGCTCCGGTGCATTACTCTGATCATTTTGAAATGATGTTTTTTAAAAAAAAATTATACTGCTTGTGAAAAGTCGGGATGTTACATTCAAGAATTGGAGGAAGATTCATCATCTTCCTTGCAAAAACTCATTTGGATGCTCCATTTTCCCAGAACCAATCTTCCATCTTCCAATGGCTCATCATCTTCCTTCATTCATGGGAAGATGCTTCCCTCTATTTTCGGTGGGAACCGATCTTCCCTCGGGAAGAAATTATCAAATAACCATATTCTTCTTCTTCAATTCATCTGTCTTCCTTGCCACTTGACGCTTCCTCCTCCTTATGCAAATCCCGCCGTCTCCTCCTTTAAGCAAATCTCATCGTCCCCTCTTTTGTGTGTCACTGTTGTCGAGTTGCGGGGAAGAAGAAGGAGATCTGAAACTTTTTTTTTTTTTTTGTGTGTGTTGTCGGGTTGTAGGGATGAATAAGGAAATCTAAACCTTTTTCTTTTTGTGTGCTATCGGAAGGTTGCGGGGATGAAGAAGGAGATCTCGCAACTTTTTTTTTATTTTTTTATTTTGTCTTGTTGTCGGTGGGTTGCGGGAATGAAGAAGGGGAGGTTTTTTTTTTTTTATGGTAAGGGATATTTTGGACATTTCAAAGCTTACATTTTAATTGTAATTTTTAAAATAATCATCTTCCATCTCAATTTCCATGTCTCTCAAACGAACACCCCTTTTAAGTTCCCTCTCAATATTCCCTTCGATTCCTTTCCCTCCTCTAAGTTCCTTTTCTTCCTTAAATCTTCCTCATACCAAATGGGACCTAAGGTATCACACTTTTGTCATTCAATCGAAACCTAATTTTTCGTTATTGATCTTACATCGTCTAATCTTCTATAACGAGGATAACCATCTTTATGGATTAGATGGAAGTTTTCTTCTTCTTCTTCTTTTTTTCATTTTATCTCTTATATATATTTATCATTTTCTTCAAATTAATTTGTCTAATTTATAAACTGATATATAAGTATTATACATAAATGTTTTAGAGAGATCAACATCAATTTTTTAACGACTAATATTAGTCTTTAAAAGTTGGGGTGACTTTGACCTTTTTAACCCTCTTAGGGCGAAATTGTTCATTGAAAAATTTTCAGATAACCAGCACTCCTAAGTGTTATTTTTGGGGAAAATTAAACCTTAACCCTTAATAAAAAGTAATTATGATTTTATCCTAAAAATACACCAAAAATAAAGAAAGTACAACTTGACCCGATCTATTTGGTTTTCTTCCATCAAGATTTAAGAGTTTTTTTTTTTGCTCAGAAAAGATTGAAGAGAATCAACTTGCATTATAAAGGAAATATTTGAAAAATTGGAATGATTCAGAGACACTAACTACTTGTCTCTTTCTTTAAATTATGTAAAGATGACTATTAATATTCCAATTATATTTAGGATCTGTGGGTTTTTTTTATTAAAATTTTAAAATATTTTCATCCTAAAGTTATAATTGTAACTAATTTAATATAGCGTTCTCAAATTGTCATCCCCCAACCATGTATAGGGTCCTAAACAAAAAGATAAACATTACTTTATTTCCACAATGCAAAAGGTTGTGATAACAAGTTTCAAATCTTAATTGGTCTCATAAAAACTTGTTAAATAAACTACTTCCACTTTCATAGATTATTGAGAGGGAACTATGGGCCATTCATGTAACATATCAGTATTCTTTAATTTTTTGTCTCTAACTATATATTTAATAGTTCTATGGATGGAGCTGGAATGATCAATATGGAAACGCCACTTTTTTGGCATAATAATAAGGCGACACACTTTTATTTGATACCATATGTTATTATTTTAAACATCTTTGAATGTTAATCCTGAACATCTTAAATTAGTTTTATAAACTGAAAAGTAAATTAAATACTTTAACTACACTTTTTATATTATCACTAGTATCAGGTTCAAGTTCTTAACTACCCTTTCTAACACAAGTATCTTTTTTAAGACTCATACTCGAGACTCAAAGGGATCTAACGAGGTGTTACAACGCTAAACCAACTCTATATTAGTTAATTTAACTATGTTTTTGCTTGGACTTAATTACATAAACCCTCTATTTTGAAAATATACATTTAATCGAAATTATTAACAATGTTAAAGAATATTCTAAAGAGATTGTTTACACACCCTCATTATACAATATCTCTAAATTATCTTTTAAAATTAATATTTATTCATATATATTTAATATTTTTTCTAAATTTTCAATTTTTTAACCAACATCATTTAATTAAACATATATAAAATTTTGAATTACAATATACCAGTATAAGGATTCAAAATTATATTTTTTAATTTAATTTGTTCTGTCGCAAAAATTCTGTCAGAAAAATTATTAACAGAAAAAATCCGTCAGAAAATGATGAAATTTTGTTCGTCAGTCATTTATCACGCAAACTAATGATGAAAAATTGTTGATATTATAATGCTTTATTTTTATATTTTAGTAATTTATATAATATAATACAATAATAAGAATATAAATAATATATAACAAAAAAATAAATATAAATACTTAAATATCAGAAAATATACTCTCTTCCTTCCTTTTTATAAGATACTGTTGTTTGAATGTGTGTTCCTTTTTGTAGGGATAGGATATTTCGATATTGTCACTACCAATTTTGATCACTACTAATGTCATTTTCATTTTTCCACTGTTAGATCGGAATCTCAATAGAAGAGAAAAATGATAAAGGTAGATGAGATTCGTTCTAACGGTGGAGAAGTGATAGTGGCGTTGGTAGTGACAATATCCTATCCCATTGTAAGATACCATTCAAAAATGTCTCAACATTTAATGCATTTTTTCTACTTTCAATTAATTATATATTTTCTCCTCACTTTTTGCCACTCATTCTCTCTTATCACCTTTTCACTTATTCTCTTTCTTTCTTTATTTTTTTTTGCTCGAAATGGATGCATATATTACCACAAAACCAGAGTCTACAAACAGATACAAACCAGCAATGGAAAACCAAATACAATCCTCAAAGTAGAATAAAGGAAAGCAACCCCTAACAGGTGGGGAAATACCAAAAGAGTAAAGATAACTAAATCATCCATCAAAATAAGGCTGGGGAGATACAGCACCATTCACATCCAAAGCAGCTTCTTGAACATCCAGAGTTAGAAGAGATGACAAAGAGGGTGACGGTTGGAAAACCCACCCAATCGGGCCCACCCCCTTATAAGCATTTACTGCTAAAAGATCAGCAGCTCTATTACCCTGTCTAGGGATAAAAGAAAACAAGAACCCAACCCTGTCTGCAAGAAAGCAAATAATATCATGAATAATACTCCTACTCCTCCAATCAAATAAATCGGAGATTTAGCATCAATACAAGAAATCGAGTAAGACAGATCGGTTTCAAAATAACTTTATCATGACCTAAGTCCACAGCTAACATTAAAGCCCTTTTGAGAGCCAGGGCTTCAGTCATAAAGGCAGAAATAGATTTAACTTTATCCACAAAACCCCATTGAAAGTAGCCTACATGGTCTCGGCAAACCATGCCAATTGCACCTTCATCTCTACCAGGTACATACGCCCCATCAGTGTTAATTTTTAGGACCCCAGGTACAGGAGGTCTCCAACGTTTAGGAGGAGCAGGGGGATCCCTCAATACCTTAGAATTCGGAAGCAAGGCATCCCGGGAGGACCAAAAATCAGAGTTATTCCTCCTAGCAAGCTCCAGAACAGCGAAGGGATTAGGTTCTATATGATTAAAAACCTTCTCATTACGCTGTTTCCATATAAACCATAAGAGCCAGCAGATTAAAGACACATCCTGGGGATTCAAAGAAGAAGAATCCAGAATCTGCAACCACCAAGTCTTAAAGTTCTCAATTGGTAAAGGTAAAAAGCATCAACAAAAAGGATTCTGTTGGATTCCATTTCCTTCAACAATTCCATCAGTAATGGGACTGTTTGGAGGAGTTTTTGGAGAGCTTTTCCTGGGAAAAAAACTCAGTGGTGTTTCAATAGAAAAAACCCACATGGAGGTGTTTTGGTTAGTTTTCCTGGGCATCATTGTTTCAATAGAACAATGATGCCCTTACTTAAAATTATTTGTTGGCCAACTCTCTCCCTTCAATCCTTCACCTCCCCATTATCTTCTCATATGTCGGTGCCGGCGTCCTCACAGAAATAATAACAACTATGGCCGAAGTCGGATTTGGGTTGTCAAAAACAGCAAGAAGAGCGTAGGTATCTTAAATCAAAACAAAATTTGGCGTTGCAAAAAAAAAAAAAAAAAAAAAAAAAAAAAAAAATTAGAGACCACCTCGTGAGACAAGAAGAGTGTCGGTATCCCAGAGTAAAAGGAGTGTCGGTACCTCTAAAACAAGATCCAAAAGGCAGAGATCGATCGGATTGAGTGGAACTTTGTGAAAAGCAGAGAATGCCTCTGAAACGAGAACCAAAAGGCATATATTGATCAAATTGAGTGGAAATTTGTTGATTCTTGCGCGATTTGCAGAGACTGAAAGGAGCAATAGGAGATTGATCGATATTTACAGAGATTGAAAGGAGATCGATCAAATCGGAGCACCATTATCGAATCGCGGCTGTCGTGTACTGGAATTGGCGATGTTGAAAGGATTGAAACTCGAGTCCACCATTTCTTCAATCGACAAGAGACGGACAGAAAATTAGGGCAATATTGAGGGGAATTCTGGAGCTTGGGAAATTCGAACAAAGATGGATCATGAACACAAAAACAATAACAACTATCCTCCACTAGCGACCGCGATTATTCTCAACTCTCAATATATCTTTTAGGTTCGGTTGGGTTATGCTTTTTTTTTTTTTTTTTTGCAAATCTAAAATATGCATACATTATTAAATTAGAGATACATTGCAATGAGAAGATGATTTTGGGCTTGGTATTCTCACATTTTCTTACTTGATTTTTAGTTTAATTTCTTCTTGATGCTAGTTGATGACGAATCTAGGGGTGAATAAGATGAATCAAAGTTTGGGTGGGAGAGAGGATAGGGAGAGGTTTTTTTTTTTTTTGTTAGGGTATATGGGGTGGGAGGCGTCGGTCAACTCTGTGAGGTGGCGTCGTCGAAGTGTCAGTGGGAAATTTTATGAAAGCTAACTCAGATTAGGTATAATTTTTGTTAAAAGTTGCTACTTTGGTGTAGTACTTTCAAATTGAAATAATGTTATCTTCTTCTAACGGTAGTGTCATTTTTGCTCTTATTTTGTAAGTTCATGTCTATTTGTGCACCTCCAAAAAACATATAGTGTTAGTTGCACTTTAGGTAAAAGCATGCGTATTTTGCACTTTAACCCAATAATTTAAACACTCATCGAGTTTAAAAAAAAGTCATTTTGCAAAAGTCAAACGGGTGATCTAAACACATATCACATTTACAACCTAACTTTTTCCTACCGGGCTTCCAAAAAGTCATATAGAAAATAAGCTACCGCTCCCACTACTAACCCAAACAATAAGCTAATTATTTAACATTTTATACATTACGGATTTTATATAAGGCCCATTAGTGATGCGGCCCATAACGAGTAGATCTATCATGATCGCCAACGGATCGATAAGATCACAACCAACCTACAATCAAGGGAAAATAGTAGGCGGGATTCTCATCCTCCCTCCTCGAGGATCGTCATCCTCTCTCCTAGAAATCCAGACTTTTCAATTACGGTATAAATCTAGATGCCCTATTCTCATGGGTTTCTTTTGTTTCTTCATGAATTCACATGATGAGAATATAGTAGGCGAATTCTCATCCTCCATTCTCAAGGATCATCATCCTCTCTCCTAGAAACCCGGACTTTTCAATTCGGTATAAATTTAGATGCGGGCAATTGAGCAATGTGGAATAAAGGATTCTCATCCTCTCTTCTTGGGAACCCATATGTGAGTCATCTTTTCTCCTTTGGAACCCGATTTGGCGAGGATTCTCATCCTCTCCTCTTGGGAACCCGGATGTGAGTCATCTTTTCTCCTTAGTAGAATTCTCATCCTCCCTCCTCAAGGATCATCATCCTCTCTCCTAGAAACCCGGACTTTTCAATTAAGGTATAAATTTATATGCGGGCAATTGAGCAATGTGGAATAAAGGATTCTCATCCTCTCTTCTTGGGAACCCATATGTGAGTCATCTTTTCTTCTTGGGAACCCAGTTTGAGCGGGATTCTCATCCTCTCCTCTTGGGAACCCAGATGTGAGTCATCTTTTCTCCTTAGTAGAATTCTCATCCTCCCTCCTCAAGGATCATCATCCTCTCTCCTAGAAACCCGGACTTTTCAATTCGGTATAAATTTAGATGCGGGCAATTGAGCAATGTGGAATAAAGGATTCTCATCCTCTCTTCTTGGGAACCCATATGTGAGTCATCTTTTCTCCTTTGGAACCCAGATTTGAGCAGGATTCTCATCCTCTCTTCTTGGGAACCCAGATGTGAGTCATCTTTTCTCCTTAGTAGGATTCTCATCCTCTCTTCTTGGGAACCCAGAGCAGGATTCTCATCCTCTCTTCTGGGGAACCCAGATGTGAGTCATCTTTTCTCTTTTGGAACCCAAATTTGATAGGATTCTCATCTTTTCTTCTTGGGAACCCAGATTTGAGCAGGATTCTCATCCTCTCTCCTGGAAACCCAAACTTTTCAATTCTGGTATAAATTTAGATGCCCTATCTTTTTCTGTTTCTTCATGAATTCACATGATGAGAAGATAGTAGGCAGGATTCTCATCCTCCCTCCTTGGGAACCCGATTTGAGAGCGAGGATCCTCCCTCCTTTCTCCTTGGGAACATATATGTGTTCATCTTTTAATTCTCCATGCGTCCACATGACGAGAAGATAGTATGAAGGATCCTCGTCCTCCCTCCTTGGCGGACCCGGTTACACCAAATCTGGTTAGGACCCCGACTCTGCCAATGTTTTGAAGACGGACCCCGGTTACACCGAATCTGGTTAAAACTCGGGCTCGTGTTGTGGCGGCAATCTGCCAAGTCCATTTACATATGGGAAACCGAGGTAAACAAACCCGTTTTCAAAAATCATAAACTCGGAAATTCGGAGTTAAAGTCAATAACCCGGAATCTCGGTGTTAAAGTATCTAAACCGGAATCTCGATGATAGAGTATATCAACCCGGAATCTCGGTGATAGAGTATATCAACCCAGAATCTCAGAGTTAAAGTTTATAAACCTGAAATATCGGTCTAAAGTATATAAACCCGGAATCTCGGGTCAGCAAGCACGGAATCCCAACAATCGCGAGGACCTCGTCCGGAGTTGGAAAGTAACACATCTGGCGGCTCGAAGCTGAACTACAGTGGGGGGCAACGAGTGGACAACGATTTGTTGAGTGAAAAAACGTGTTATCAATAACCTGTATGAATGCAAACCAGAAAGTTTAATGCAAGCTCGGACAAGAGCTCGGGCGAATTGCTACGAAAGCAAGTTCGGATTCAAGGGATCTCGGAAGCGGTGAATGAATCTCGACGGCTCGAAGACCCAAACTCACCGAGCTTGGGGGCAACCATAATGGATAAACAAGTCCAGGTTACGACACCCATAATGGACAAACAAGTTAAGGGTTACAACACCTACAAGCTGGAGAAACGAATTCGAGTCATGACACAACGGACCTCGGTTACTCTTAATACGTGCATCAACTTGGATTGTCTCGATATGACAACCGTCATCGTCAATGCTAAAGTTTGCATAAATTGCGGGATACAAGATCTTATTTGTGGAGGTCAGGTGCCATTTTTCTTTCAAATCTTGTTTCTTTATATGTGATTGTTAATTGCGGGATTTCTTCAAGTCCACACATCACGTGTTTCCGACCCCGGTTACACCAAATATGGTTAAAATCCGGGCTCGGGTAAAGACGGCTACGGCCACCAAATCTAGTTGAATGATCAAATTCAGGGTTACGACACCCATATTTGACAAATGAATCTCGGGTTACGACACCCAGAACGGATCAAACCTGGTTACACCAACTCCAGCATAGGAGTCCACCTCCAAAAGAAAAAGAAGGCGGACCCGGCTACACTTAATATAGTTAAAGTCCGGACTCAGTGTGAGGGTCATCGAACCGGCTTTCGATCAAGCGAAGCCGTCACCGTAAGCTTTTGCAACTCGGTTGCTTCAAGACTTCCTTAAATGACACGAGGCCGCCGTCATCGGCCATTGTATTGACAGAGGTCCATAAGCCGTAAATTCTACAAACCACGCAAGGCTGCAATTGTCAGTCGTGGTGTATACTTAGAATGCTTGGCAATGACGCTAAGTAGGTAGACCGACACCGAGGCTCACAAGCACAGTAACCTCTACCAACCACGCAAGGTCTGCGATTGTCGGTGTGGTGTATATTTTGATGCATCGAAATTGACACCTAAGTAAGAAGGCGAATAGTCATACCGGAACTTGATCAAGTCCACATGGTCAAAAGTGTGTCCTAACGACCACGGCTGAGCATGTGACAATTTGCCCTTACCCTGGTTAAAATCTCGGATAACGACTCCGAACCTCGTAGCGTGGTATACTTAGACACCCCTACTCATGCACCTGGTTTCTGACACCAGAGGAGTACTAAGCGGACTCTAATTATTTAAAGACCCTGGCCCGGTCTAGAACTTGACTATGTGCAGTTTATGCATAAAGTTAAAAGTACACAATGGACCAATTACTTGAATTTTCATTCATAAGGTTAATTGTTCAAAAGTACACACAAAACCGGCATCCTACGCCGAAACAAAAGGAAAAGGAAGAATAAAAGAAAAGAACTTCTAGCTTGAAGGGGCTGCCTCGTCCACAAGCGCCCCGCCACCCTCGGAGCCAACCCCGGAAGCAGCACCACGGCATTCCTAGGGCCGGAGGTTACCACCTCGGACCCTTATGTCGTCGGTCCTCACCACGGCATTCCTAGGGCCGGAGGTTACCACCTCGGACCCTTAGGTCGTCGGTTCTTACCGCGGCACTCTTAGGACCGGAGGTTATTACCTCAGTCGCCCTTTTTGGACATCGGTATTCACCACGAGTCCTCAAGCCATAGGATGCCAACATGGCACGTCACGAGACGCAGGATGTCACCCCGACTCATCAGACCTTGCAACGTTACCACGTACACAGGGAAATAGGCTCAACAAGTCCTAGCTCGACGTAGACGTCAGGAGATGGGCAACACCTCGGATGACTTATCCAGGACATCATACACCCCGGCAGTCCAAAACCTTGAACTACCGGGCTGGAAGGCAACTGTTACGGATTTATATAAGGCCCATATTCTGCTGTATGGCCCAACAAGGGGCAATCCACATGGCACAGATATGACGCCACATCACTTGGGCTTTGAGGCATAGAAGCCCACAGTTCAAACCCTAAACCTAAGGTAGCCTCTATATATAGCGGGTTAACCCTAAAGGTACATGATCTTCTACACGGTCTACGCTCCGGCTATTCACATACAGTAGTCGCGAGCATACGACCACCCCTTTGGCTAAACGCCTCATCTAATCCTCGAACTACGTGGACTTTGATCCCTCTTCGAGTACGTAGGCCCAGGAATCGCTCTAGGTCAAGTCCCAATCAACATCAACATCCTAGCCCCATCGGGGCTAGGGTTACAGTTCTACGCCTGAACATTATCCAACATCCATATTTAGAAGATTATGCATCATAAGTAAATTTTAATAAATAAATGATATTAAAAATTTAAATTTATTTAAAAATAAAAATTTATAATTATAAATTTAATTTACTTTGTAATATCGTAATCAATTTAAAAATATGACAAAATTTAGAAATATACATTAAAATTAATTTTTAAAGATTTTTTTATAAAGATATGTGATTAAATTATTGTTGAATAATATTTATGTTAAGGGAATTTGATTAAAATGATAGGTCAGTGTTATAATTTAATAGTTAACTAACTATTAAATGGATGAAAGTTGAATATCAAAACTAGAAAGGAAGTTTATTTAGAGTACCAACACAACAACATTGTAGGTACGGACCACCATCATATCATCTCTTAGTTGTGAATATAGTCGTACTCTTATTACCATTTCAACTAAGTCTAATGTCACACTAATTCTATCTTTTGTTTTCCCTGGTATGTGCAAAAGCATACCGCCTCTCCGGTTAATGCCTTTGAAGCCATTCCATTCTCCGGCAAACCATTAAAATTCTTTTTTAGCCTATGGTATGAGTGAAATTGAGGAAGAAATCACCTATGACTAAGGTAGACCATTTTTCCCTACTTAAGTTGTTGGAATTGTATGCCTACTTCACACACCTGGACACGCTTTATGCACATTCGCACTATACCTTGACAAGTTTACGTATGCAAGGCTTATGTTTTAGCCTCTAGTATATTTTTCAATATTTTTAAAATAGTTTAATGTTAGTATTTTTTTATTTTAAAAGCAAAAACAGTTCACAATCTAAAGGAAAAAGAACAAATACAATTAGAAAGTAGAGATATATAAATATCCATCTACATGAAACCACACTTCACTTGCAAGACTTGTTATAATGTACTCTTTGGTGAAGATATTCCCAACAACTCTACAACACGACACTTCATTCAACCTCTAGCTAGTTAGACCCCTCTATGGGTAGAACTTTGTGGATTTGACTTTCAATAAAAGCACATTTGTTATAAATGCAAGTCAAAATGGAGAGTCCAAACCCAAAAGATTAAGCTAGTGGGGAGGGGAACTAGTTTTGGATGATGAGGGCTAAGAGCTCATTGTCACTACAAACCATTAGATCTAACTTGAATGGTTCAGATTGAACTTATTTTACTCTTACATTTTGAAAACATATTATTTTAATATATATTGAATCTAAAATAAAGATAATATCTTACACCATCGGTTTCTTAAAAATCATTAGTCGAAAATCTTTAAATGCGAACCATTGAAATTCTATTTGAATTATGTAGATTTAACCAGTGGTGGACCCACACTAGTGTAATGTAGACACAAAAAATTGAAAAGATATATATAACTTGAAAGAATTTAATGACCGTATGTATATGTCTTGTAGTTGGTTAATACTCTACCCCACAACACTAAAGTCGCTAGTTCGAGCCTCTTGTTCTCTTTTTTTCCCCAATTTCATCGTTCATCCGCCTCGCTCTCGTCTCCAACTCTCACTCTCCATCGCTCAGGGGACGATCCAACAACTGAATTCGAACATTGAGAATCGAGGGAAGCCGCGTGAAAGTTCCAAATTGCGAAGTCTGTAAAACGGTTTCTTTTCAGTTAGATGAATGGAAGGAGAACAATCTTCAGGGTTTTCTCCACAAACGACCTCGATTGTTTCTCTATTTCTCTACCTCACCCACCTTTGATTCACTTCACTCCCAACCTTAATACGACCTCACTATCTGCATTTCCTCTCTCCAAGCTTGTGCTCTCCACAACAACCTCTTCAAAGGTAAAGAAATCCATTCCTACATACTCAAGAATGGATTCCTCCATTCCCCGCTCTCCATCACTGCTCTCCTTACTAAGAATGTTTATGCATACAATGCAATCATTTCTGGTTTTATTGCTAATGGGTTTGCCCACGACGCATTTGAGGTTTCTACACAAATGCGATGTGTGGGAGTTTTGCAAAATAAATTTACGTTTCCGTGCGTCATTAGATCATGTGGTGATGCTATGGATACTTTTGAGGTTAAGAAGATTCATGGGTTATTGTTTAAACTTGGGTGGAATTGGACGTATTTGTTGGTAGTGCTTTAGTTAATACTTACTTGAAATTTGGGTTGATGGTGGAAGCACGGGAGGTGTTTGATGAATTTCTTGTTAGAGACATGGTGCTTTGGAACTCAATGGTCAATGGGTATGTGCAGATTGCACAGTTCAATGAGGCTCTAGAGGTGTTTAGGTTGATGTTCCTAAACGGGGTTCTTGATTCTAATTTCTCAAGTGGGTATACTGTAATTTGGGCTCAATCACACTTGCTATCTTCCATAGATAATTACGTACGCTTGTGTGCGGGTACAGCATTAGGAACTCATAAGCATTTGACATGTCTTGTCTGTTTGTGTTGCCTTGTTTGAAGATTTCCATGCTTCCTCTAATGTCAAGTTTAATAGATCGGTATGTTTACCCTAACAAGGAAAAGTTATGCGCAATTGAAAATGAGTGAATAAATTCGATGTTCATTGCAGGATTTTCTCAACCAAAGTCGAAGCTTTACCCCATATGGATTGATGGTTGTTCCTCTCTATTAAGACATTAGGTTGCTTTGAAAATCTTTTCCCTCTTTTGATATGGCCCTTCCTTTTGTGTTTTTTGATTGTTGTGGAAATTCTTGGAGAAATGTGAGCTTGATTGAGCTGAATGGTGTATCTTGTTTATTTCTACAATCATTGTATCTTTTTCTTGTTTAACTAACTTATAATGTAATTTAGTGTGCTTTTTTAAATAACAGACAAAAGAAGATCATTATGAGATCTTGATTTACGTGTGAGGAGGAGATGATAAATAAAGAAGGAAGAAAGCAAAAGATCGGGCTTTTCGATAATCAAGAGACTATATAAAAGCTTGAACATCACTTCTTCTTTTGAATGAATTTTTTGTTCAGTAACAGATGACTTGATATCATCTCCACTTCAATTAACCTTGTTTTAGTTATTACCTTATCACTATGATCTTACTTGTGTTGGGGCTTTTGAATCCAAAGGAATCACATATTGTTATACTTCTCAACTATTTATTTTTGTTTCTATCTTGATATCATCTCCACTTCAATTAACCTTGTTTTAGTTATTACCTTATCACTATGATCTTACTTGCTGAACATCTATGTGGATATTTAGGTAGAGTATTATTTTAGTGATGAAAATCTACCAACTGACAAGTTCCTGCTTGATTTCCTTTTGACCTTAATGATTATGAAAACATCGATTACTTTCTCAACTTTTTTTAATTGTTTAGTTAATCTGATACTCAATTTAATGATGCATGAATGATCACTTTTATTTGTTTGTAGCTGTTTGCTGTATATTTTTATCTTATCATGCAATTCTTACATTGATGTGTAAACCCTTCCTATGTTTGGTTTTGCTCCTAAGTTGAACAATATACCTTCTTAGCCACATTGGCACTAGTGTGATTAGCTTTCATTGATTAGTTTTCTTTTAAATTTCATTGCTCTACATTAGCTTCATTGATTAGCTTTCTTTAAATTGCATTACTGGGGATAAACAAAAATTGGGGGTTGCTGTGTTAGTTCACTTATCCGTAGTTTGTTGATTACAAATACTATCTTTTCATCCTTTGGATGTTAATTTATATTGTTTCGGATTACTTGTTGATTACTTACTAAATTGACATAGAATGCGAATTGTTTAGTTGCTTTGAAATTGGAAATTATAGCTTCGGTTGCTTAGTGTCCATGTATGAAAAAGATACAATCTTACGGGTTTCGATAGAGGAAGCATTGAGATGAGCTAGCTTATAGGTTGCAACATGTTCCCTAATATTGTTTTCTAATGCATTTAAAACTTTGTTTAAAAAAAAAATCGGGCGCTGCCCTGAACCCCGATCCTCACCACTAATTGTGCACCCACAAACGTAAAATCCTAGGTGCGCCTTTGGATTTAACTATAGGCTTACGGTGATGAGCTCTTAGTGCTCATCATTGCAATGAGCCCCAAAACTAATTCTAGTAGTAGGGTGGTCTTGAACTCATAAACCAAACTCTACTTGTACGGCTCATCAATGTGAGACTCCTAACAATGCACATTACAACTCTATTGTACATATTTTATTACTGAAGCTTTCCATTCTTTTGTGTTGAAAACTCTGAAACTCTTTTTCTTTGCTCCTTCATAATCAGCAAGGACAATTGTGATAGCTGTGGCTTCTCTTGTTGCTGGAGGGATAATTTTTTATTTAGCTTACTATCTTTTCAAGATTCGAATGAAGAAGAGTCATAGGGCTATTCTTCGACAACAATATTGTAAGAAATTTTCATTTTATAGATTTACTCATACAGTTAGGCTAGCTAGCTTGAAAAACTGGTATAGCTTATGTATTTATTTGGTTTATTTGTCAAGTTGGAAGGCAAAGCACAACTCTAGAGCATCTGCAATTTAGTCTGGCTACAATTGAGGCTGCGACAAATAAGTTTTCTCATGAAAATAGATTAGGGAGAGGTGGATTTGGACACGTTTTCAAGGTAAGAAATGCCATTATTGTAGTTTATTCTTAAAAAAAAATATGGGAGTGCATGTATTTGTTTTTAAAATCTAACCAACTATTATTCTAGGGTGTTCTTCCAAATGGGCAAGAAATAGCTGTGAAGAGACTTTCGAAAGGTTCTGGCCAAGGTGCAGCAGAGTTTAAAAACAAGGTTTTATTGATAGCTAGACTCCATCACAGAAATTTGGTGGCATTATTAGGATTCTGCATTGAAGAGCAAGAGAAACTACTTATTTATGAATATGTTCCTAACAGAAGCCTTGATTACTTTTTATTTGGTTTGAATCCTATAAACTCATTTTAACTCTTAATTGAAATTTCTAGTTCATTTCTGTCATACATTTTACTATTTATTTGGTTCCCTTTTTATGTTTTAGCGTTACTTGCACTAATTGAGATTATTTTCATTTATTTTGTCACTTTAGTGATCACTTACAACAAATTTATGTAGGTTCCCAAAATACTAGTGTTACATTGGATGGAGCTTAGCAAAATCATAGGAGGAGTTGCTCGAGGAATTCTTTATCTTCATGAATATTCTCGCCTAAAAATCATACATCGAGATCTCAAACCTAGCAATATTTTGTTAGATGATCAAATGAATCCGAAAATTTCAGATTTTGGCCTAGCAAAGATGGTTGCTATAAGTGAACATGAGGGAAGTACAAATCGAATTGTTGGAACATAGTAAGTTCTTTTCTTGTTTTATCCTTGACATTTATATATGCATGGATGTGCATGTCTTAATAAAATTGAATAAAAAATAATTTGACTTAACTTGAAATACAAAGGTTTTCCTTTCAACTATTCATTTTCTATGTTCAAATATTCCTATCATCTTGATGATTAAATTTCATTGACATTGATTTTAATAGTGGTTATATGTCTCCAGAATATGCGATGTTTGGACAATATTCTGAGAAGTCAGATGTTTTTAGTTTTGGAGTTATAGTTTTAGAAATTATCAGTGGAAAGAAGAATACAGGTTGTCATGATTCACAATACGCAGATGGCCTCTTAAGCTATGTAAGTGATTATAATATTAATGTGAATAGGAGAAAGAATAATTTGACAATATTGTATGATGAGCTAATAAAAGAGTAATAATTGAAATAATAAGTTGATCGTAATTGTTGCAGACATGGAAGAAATGGAGGGATGACAAGTTGGTAGAGATATTGAATTCAAATATAAATGAATTGGGATCATACAATGAAGAGATCAAGTGCATCCAAATTGGTTTGTTATGTGTTCAAGAAAATCCAAATGCAAGGCCTTCCATGGCTACGGTTGTTTCATATCTTAGCAATGATTCTATTCAATTGCCATTACCACAGGAACCTGCTTTCTTTTTGCATGGTCAACCAGAGCCTACTACCACTAATGGAAGTGGAGAATCGTGCTCTATTAATGAAGCTTCTATGAGTGAATTCTTTCCTCGCTAATACAATAAGGCTTTGGATTAGTATAACTTTCATTGATCAAGAGCGTTTTTTTTTTTTTTTTCTTTTTCATAAACCTAATGTCATGTTTGTGGACAATTAATATGCAAGTCCCTGTAGTTCTGAAGAAGAGAAGAGGCAAATATACATCATTATATGTTTATTACATAATACTTGGGGACAATTAATATGCAAGTCCCGATAATTTTATTTCATTTTTAATTAGGTTATTGTAGTTTTTCCCCTTTTTATTAAGTCTTTATAGTTTCCTCAATTATAGGTATTTGTTCCTATACTCATATTCTATTAATTTTTAAGAAAAGCAATGTTAAAATCCGATGGCATGGTTCTCATGGTATAGATGGATTAATTTTTCAATATACATGTCAATAACATCGGAATCGATGAGATTATAGATTTTTGAGTGGAAAGGAATTCATTAAAAGAAGTTACAAACTGTACAGCAAATCAACACTAGAGATTACAAAAGAAGGCTAAATCTAGCAAAACATTCCTGTGTATGAACTACTAAAGATCTAATTTGGGCTACAAGCCCATCAACGATGAAACAATCTTCAGTAAAAATTCGTCTATTTCGGGCGTCCCATAACTTTCATCGGGTTATGCAAATGCCAATCTTCCATGAGGTATCTAAAGATGGTGATCGGATGATTAACCGTAGCCATGATTGAATATCCATTTTGAAGAAATCGATGCGAGATCCGGTGGAAGGATTTTCTTCCAAAGCGAAGAAGCTAGAGGGCATTCCTAGAAAACGTTATTCGGTGTTCGGTTCCACCAAGGCGAGACAACGGTTGCTATCGAGGAGAGTCTCTGATAAATATTTGTTCATTAGAAAGCAGTTTCCCTTTCAAAAGGAGCCGGTGAAAGTACGAACCCGTTGTGCCATGGGTAATTTTCACATCTTAGACCAAATCTTTGTCATAATCATTCCGGGACAGGTGATTCCGAGCAATGTACGCTGATTTGGTGGAGAAATCTCCACTCTTAGTCAAATTCCATAGGCAAACCCGAGGAAGGTCTTCTTCGGATAGAAACGAAGATATAGTGTAGAGGACATCTTGTGGTAGTAGGTAATGAAATAAGTGCCATCGCCATGAGCCATCGGCATTAACATAATCAGCAATTGGATTTTGAAGGTCCTGCTCAGGGATAGGGGAGAAAGACAGATTTTTTAGGGGACCCTTATCACCCACCCGAAGTCGGACCGAAGCGAACAAGTCTCCCATTTCCGGGATTCAATTTTATGTAGAGATAGGTGTCATCCCAAAGCTGTAGAAGATGACGCCAAAGGACAGACATGCGTGAACGGCGAACTGCCCGACCAAAGTCTAGAACTCCATATTTGAGCCTCAGGACTTGCACCCATAGGGCATTAGGCTGTGAGTAGATTTTGAAAATTAATTTCATTAGGAATGCCTTGTTTTGTGATTCGAGCTGCAATAAACCACAACCACCATGTTTTGTGGGTTGACATAATTCATCCCATTTGACTAAACTGATTCCACGCCTATCAATCGTCGACAAAGAACAAGTGGGAGAGATGAACACCATTCTTACCCACCTTGATTGTTTCCCAATCTCTGAATTAACTTTAGCTTCGATGAGTTGAGATAATCTTTCCATGCAGAGAACAAAAATATAGGGGAGAGGGTCTCCTGTCTTACTCCACGTTCAGGGTGAAGGGGGTGTTGGTTTCCCATTCCACAATACTTGCATCGAAGTGGTGGTTATGTAACTCATAATTAAATTGATTAGAGAATTGGGCGGACAGAATCAAGTAAAGTATATTTGATGAAGTCCCAAAGCTTGTCGAATGCCTTATGCAAATCAACTTTAACACCATCCAACCTTTCTTCCCTTTTTTCCCCCTCATTGAGTGGATAACTTCCGAGCAATTACAATGTTATCTATTATGCTTCTTCCCGGATAAAAGCGGGTGATATTGACCAATCGGATTGGCATAAGGGTCTCAAGCGATTCGCAATTGTCTTGGATAATAATTTGTACAATACTGAGCAAAGACTAATGGGCGAAATTCACCGATTAAGCAAGGGTGACTTACTTTAGGAATTAAAGCCAACAAGGTATGGTTCGAACAGGGTTGAGAGAAGCACCGGACCAAAGATTCTGAATAAACCTGAGAATGCTAGGCCCTACAATGCTCCACTGGGATTGATAGAAGAGGGCGTGGAGTTCATCTTTCCCAGGGGATTTGAGGGGTTTCATTTCGAAGAGGGCATGATGCACTTCTTCCATCGTCATTCTGGCTTCCAGTGCCGTCAATTGATTTTCATCGGGCTTGGAAACTTGCCTTGAGACGAGAGAGGTATAAAAGTCGTTTCTTCCGAGAATAGAGGTCTTTAAATGATTGCCTTGCAAGTGCCGACAGTTGTTGCTCGTCCGATAACCAATCCACCGTCATGATATTTAGCCGACAAATACAATTCCTTCTCCTTCGCATTAAAGCCTTCATCCGATAGTAACGAGTTTTACGGTTGCCCAGACAGATCCAGTCGAGAAGAGGATTTTTGAATCCATAAAAGCTCTTCTTGGAAGCACACCTCCTCTAATTCCTCTTGTAGAGATAGGTCTAGATCATGGAGAAAATCGGAATCAACGAAGGCATAGTCTTCCGGTTTGATTTGGATACCCCTAATACGATTGAATAGACGACGCTTGCGATGGCCAATGGCACCGAAGGAATTAGAATTCCAACTTTGAGCAGCCACCGTGAAATTATCGATACACCTTAGGAGATCTGTTTCTTCGCTCCGTTCGCCGAACTAAATGGGAAAAATCGGGTGAGCAGGATTTGAATTGATACCTTTGGGGACCAAAGAATCCATATACCTCCCGAAAAGCCATTTGCCTCCACCCTGTGGGAGTGTTTGAACCCCAATTTGTTAATGACTTTGTCCGCCTTAGGACCTGAAATTCTTGGCTCAACAATCACAAAAACATCTGGTTTATAATTAAATACCATAGCTTTGAAAATGGAGGGGAACTTCTGTTTAAGTGCCCCTTGGCAGTTCCAAGTTATTATTGACATAAATAAAATTAATGAGCGGGGGAGGGATTAGGGTGCACTCCCTCAATCATCATAGCTGACTCTGAATCCTCCAGATTGCAATGGATTCCTCTGGCGATTTCTTTCATACTTCTGACCGATGGCCCAGAAGCATCAGGATTGGGCTTGGCACCCATATTATGGAGGGAGACCCCAGATGCCAATTTAAAGCCTCTATTACTTGATAGGGGGTCGTTGGTCAACTTGGGATGGCGAGAAGGCCCAATTGACTTAGAATGGCCTCCATAATCTTTTTGAGAGAGCCTAGGGTCCTTAATGAGCATGACAATTGTGGTCTGGTTGAGCGAAGTAGTGGCCACCGCGCAACGTAGTGCGCCGAATTGAAAAGGCTATCCGATGTACTTTCGGCTTGTTCCCTGCAGTGCCTTTTGTATCCCTTTTGTTTCCTTCCCTTTCTTCTTGTGGTAATTACCCTCTTCCCGATGAAAAAGGTTGTTATTGGTACGGACGTGTGTCTCCCGATGTTCTCCTTTTGATTGGTTCACCTCCTGCAACACCTCGTACCTCGTGGTTGAGGCCACAATCCTGCCATCGTGAGGGGTGTTATTCCTGACCACCTTCTCTGTGGTACGACGAGGTTTCCTTTGGACCACCATCCACACTCCAAACTTTTCTGATTCACGCGCCGTCTTAGCAGGATTCAGCATCGGGGCTTGTGTGGGCATAATGTTGGAGGCTGCCGGCGTTGATGCAGCGTCAGGAGCCATTAATTCCGGGCATGAAGCTTGAAGGTGGCCATAACGCCCACAGTGGAAGCAAATGGTTGGGAGACCTTCATATTCCACAAAGATCGTCTCTCCATCCACCTGGATTTTAGAGATTAGTGGCTTGGTAAGATCAATGCTTACTGCGAGCCTAGCAAACTTCCCACGATCTCCAGAGTCGGTATTGTAGTCCACCTTTATAACTTCGCCAAAGACACTCCCAATGGACCTGATGATGCTTTTATGGTAGTACTGAGCCGGCAACTTGGGAGTCTCGATCTACCCCATCACCCGATTGATAACGTGCTCCTGGGTTTTGAAGGAAGGAGACCATGGCCGGACGGTGAGATAATGACCGAAGATAACCCAAGGTCCACCGAGCAAAGCATTTTGATAATCCAGTCCTCTTTAAACCGCACCAAAAACAATCATCTTCAAGGTCGATGAGTTTAAACAAGCCAGCAGGTCTCCACATATTCTGGAGTTTCAAGCGAGTTGACGATAGCCAATCCTGCGCCCCAGAAGTTTGATTATGACCGCAGGACCCATTTTCTGGTTCAAAGTCTCAAGTACATGGGAAGCAAAGTTTACTGTGGGAACGTTACCATTGAGGCCAATGGAGACGTCCCCTTGCTGAAGGACGAGATCCTCTTCTTCATCGTCGAGAATCTGGGTGTCTGTGTTTAGAAGCTTATCTTTGAATGAAGGGGCTTTGGGATCAGGCTCAGCATGGCCATCACTCATAGGGACATCCTCCTCGAGAGTCAGGGGAGATAGGATCAGACGAAGTTGATCCTTGGGGTTCCATGGAGTCCATAGCATCAACGGCATCCAGCTTGGCTCGTTTGGTGAAGTGATCCTCCCCAGGGTGGGGAGGTGGCTCAGATTTTGGAGAAGAATCGAATGGAACAGTATGTTGCATGGTGACTGGGAAATGAGAAAAGGTAGAGAGAAGGGGGAGCTTCTCACTCTAACCTAACCCATTAACAAAGAGAACTACATCGCAGAGGAATTCAATCCTAAACATTCTTGGTCAACCCAATTCCTTAGAAAAGGAGGACACATATCTAAAATACAGAGCTAGAAATGCCCCTTTGGCTATCATTTTATATTTTAAAACCTCTTTTGTATTTTGTATTTTATGGAATTTTTTTTTTTATAAATATTTTATGGAAAGTTATGTGTTACTGTAATGAACCTAAATGTATTGGGCTTGGAGAAGGTTTAAAAGAAAGCCCAAAGTGAGGTGGGTGCTTGGCTGAGGTCGCAGGAATATAACTAGACTGAGGAGCAATAGAATGGGTGTGGATGATTTTGGCGACTCTCTTCATTGTGTCTTCTTCCTCGCGTTATGGTTATAACTGGATTTTCTCCTTCTTTCTTTCTTTCGATTCTGCAGTTTCCTCTCATCTATTAATGTTTCTAGTCTTCATCTATTAGTCCAGTTGGCTTGCTTTTCATTTATTGTTATTATATATTTGTGTTGAGCTTTCATTATAAAGGGGGATCGTTACAGTTACTTAATCAGCATCCACATCAAACAAAACTAACAAATTATGAGTATAAGAGGCTAATGATTATAACCCAGTATAATATAAAGTCCTAATAAAAAGAGAGAGAAAACACTTTTTACCAAAAAGAGAAGAAAAAACATTACAAGGACTTGGTTAAAAATTAGATGAAATTGTAAAGACTAACAAATTAAATTTTCTTTATGTGTGTGTGTGTAAAGGAATGAAAGCTTCCTCAGGCAAGTGAAGCAAGTTTCCTATACTTGGGGTAATGGAGATGAGTAATTAAAGTGCAGATATCTCATGAACATTTTGAAGTTATATGTAAGTCTTTGTGTGTGGTGTTTATAGTATTGGAAAAAGTATTCTTAACAAATTTCAATCGTCTCTAAGTTAGCTGAAAGATAAAATCAATGTTATAAAAACACCAATAATTATTGCAAGGCAATAATATTAACTTTATGATATGTGAACTCACGCTTAGTAAACAAGATACTTCGGCACAGATTAATACTTTAAATTTCTTCTTACTCCATGGCACCGTGACACTACTTGTTGGTCTTAATATACAAAATCCATGATTCTATTCCATTTATTCGAAAGTCTACCTTAAAATTTGTCCCTCTGAACTAGGAAATGTGCACAATATATTTTCTTCGTTATTGCTATCGGAATATCTTCGTCCCAAGATGTTGCCACGAGGATCGTAGTTGCAGCTAACGAAAGTGGCTTCATTGTCACACCTCACTCTAGCACACCCAAGACGAATTGAGCTCCCCCAAACCACTTGAGTATAGTGCAAGCACTCACCACCAACGCACGAGTTGGTATTGTAGTCATAGTTAGTCTTCTCGTCCACCCACATCTTCACAGCATCCACTCCGCTCATGTCACCGGAGCTCCATGCGAGGTTCTCACCGTAGTTACTGCCAGAGTGGACCAGCTGGCAGTCAATCTTGCGTTGATTAACATGGTTCTGGGCATATATACTCAGACACAGTATCATCCCAAACTGCGTTGTGCGCATCCACATAGTCTTCTGGTGAATCTTGAGCATAAGTTATAAAAGCAAAGAGAAAGAAGAATAAGAAATAAAAAGAAAACTTGGATGAGAACTCCATTGATGGATTTTGAGGTGTTTGCATACGATGAGGAAATATTTGTGAGTCTATGTTGATGGAGAGGTCAATGCATGTGGTGTACATTTGGCCAAAGAAAATATGGAAGTATATCATCTTTTCCTTTTTCTCCTTTTCTTCTCAGTACCTTATGTCCACTATTAGATTAAGAAATGGATGGTTCTGATTAATAATTTATATAATTATTATTATTAAATTTTATAAATTAAGTATTTTTATTTTGTATATATTGCAGTTATGAATTGTGTAAATTATATTTCAACCGCTTAATTTTACTTATTTATGTTTATAATAATAATTTTATAAAATATTAAATTTAAACTATTCATTTTTCAATCTAAGAATGGATATGAAATTCTGAGAAGAAAAGGAAAAATAAAAGGAGAGGATAGAGTCTCTTTATTTTGTTTTAAATAGTATTTGCCGCACAGTAAGCGCCTAAATTAAAGGGAGGGAGGGAGAGGGAGAGAGAGAGAGAGAGAGAGATGGGGAGGGAGGGAGGAGGCGATGCTTATAAGTCGATATTGATGGAGAGCACAATGGTTCAGTTCACATCAGCCAAACAGCCAGGCATCAACGTGTTATTGAAGGTATGATTTCGTCCAATGAAATTTTTGAATGCGTCAAACACCAAAATAGTATTCCAAATTTCTCAAAAAATTACAACGTGTTATTCTTCTTTGCTATGTTGACTTTTATGTTTGTGTTCAAGAGCCTCAATCCTTCCTCTCTTTTTGGCTTCCATGATTTGTGGTGTAAGAGGAATTGAATTTTTCCCTGTCCGTGGCTAGATGTTTAAAATGAGAGTGGAAGTTAAGAGTGTGGTATTTGTTGGTAATTGTAATTGTGATATTCTTTGAGTTTATTTTGAATGCCTACTAGATGTTTGAGAAAATGTGAATGATAAAGTATGGATGCTGTAGAAAGTTGAAGAAAAAGAGAGCTCGTTTTGTCAATATAAATGTCTAAGCATGATTAGTGATCGATAAGATATTTGAAAGGAGAATTTAATTATCAAAATATTGGTATTAAATGGAATATTAAGGCTTTTGTGAAACTAATTTGGTGCGTGAGTGTGATATGGTTGTTAATGGGTGGAGCATGATGTTCTGTATATAGGTTAAAAGTTGTGAAGATACTTAATTTTGGTGTTGTGATTTAATAAGGCTATTTAAAGTTGCTTGGTTAGTAAGATGGGATAATAACCATTAATTTTTATGATTCGATTTTTATAAGCACCCAAGGTGTTGGTGAAATTGTCAAGATGGTACATGTTTATGAGTTGATTTTGTGTAAAGCATATAAGTATTTGAGTAAATGCTTAAGAAGGAAATTTTATGAGGTTGAGAAATAAATTAGTTGGTGATAACATTGAATAAATTATTAGAGACAAGAATCAATTATTTTCTAACTGGAATGTTGTTGAAAAATGAATTTGGAAAGTTTGGAATTTTATATAATGGTGTTGGAAAGAATGCCTTTGAGAAACTCCAATGGTTAAGTTTGCTTATTTTCATGTCAACCTTTGGGATGTCTATCTAGTGATGATTGTGCTTGCTAAGGTGTTGAAGAATCTTAATAAATGAGTTAAAAACTATATACTTTGACATATAAAATTATAACTAGAATAATATTAATTTATGTTTTGGACGTCGGGGATTAAGGAGTGAATTTATGTTGGAAGTCGATAGGTAGAAGTAAGTCATATATTTGGGAGCATAGCAAGTAAGTGAATAACATCCCATTATAATTTTTCTGAATGATATTTTTACAAGTTGTTTTATTTTTATGTTAATTACCATAATTATAAGTATGATTTTGTGAATAAAAGTTTATTAGAATTGTTTTATTTCCTAATTTATGATGATTTTATTCATGGTTACCGATTCCATGACATTTTATCATATTTTCATGCAAAGAATTGGTAAGAAAATTTTCTGAGGTATTCTTTGTAAATCTTATATTAAGATGATCTTATATTTAAAATGCCCTAATGCGAGTTACTATTAAATGAAAAGACTTTTGAATGATGGAATTGGAAGGAAATGTTTTGAGATTTTGTAAACTTTCATGTTGGGGTCTTATGTTACAAAATATTTTGTTCAAGTCTCATCATTAAAGGAAAAGTTTTTGCTTCCTATTTTGGTAAATTGACCCCATACATGCTTGAAATTGTTGAGAGGACTAAATACGAACGTTCGTTATTAACAACAATACATGTTAGTCCTTGGTGCACCGTGGTTAACCTCGAGGTCACTTGATATTCATGAGACTTGTTCTCATGCTTGTTATTCGTGGGTTTTATACTGCGCTTGTTTCGTTGTCTTGTGCTGCACTTGTTTCATGGCTTTGAGTTGTGCTCGGTTACTTACCCTCGTAGACTGTGTCCACGCTTGTTTTTTTGGCCTCTATGCTGCGCTTGGTTATTTTCCTCGTGGACCGTGTGTGTCCACGCTTGTTATTCTGTTCTATTGAGGTCCTAAAGAAAGATGTGGTTTGAATTATGATTTAAATTGATTGTGTTAAATCAAATGTTTTCCTACGTACTTGGATTTATTTGATTAACAATATTTTATATAGTTTCACTTATGTTTATAATTATACACTATAGAAATTGAAGTTTATTTCGATATTGTTATGATTCAAAGTTAAATTAGTATAAATTATTTTCATTAGTATTTCATTAAATTTCATAAATAGGACATTATTCACCGGAAAATTTTTGGCTTCGATGGCATTGCTGACCTTACACCTTCGCTTGAACGGTGAAGACCCTCATTGCTGACCAAAGCTTGTAGATATATTTTGGAAGAGCCACTAATTGCTGTAAATACAAATATATATATTTATGTATTTACTTTTGTTGTTTAGATTCACCATATAGTCTATAGGTAGGATCCTTGTCTCTTTTGATGATTTTGAAATATATGAATATCTATATATTGTTGTACAACAAATTGATCTTGTGTGCTATTGTACGCATTTTAGAGAGTTCAACTTATAGAAGTGACTATTGAGATTTCTACAAATTTCTTAATTAAGAAGTAGATTATATAAGAGCTAGAAGTGATGTATGCATATTTAGTATTATTGTAATTATTATATGACATGTTTATGTGTTTTAAGGCTTTAGGAATGTGAGTCCACTAACATTATGTGTAGTCACCCCTAAATTTTTAGGGTGTGACAATTGGTATCAAAACGTAGGTTTCCTATAGTTACGTAGAGCAAGGATTCTTATTTTGGGGTGTCAATTATCATTATGAACCCGGCATAATCATAATTGAGGCATCATTGAAGGCCTTATAGGTTGTCTAGTTTTATCTTTCTTCTCTAGGCTGCACTTGTTTTATATTTGTTTGTAGTATATATGTTTGTATTTAGAGTTGTGGAGGCTGATTAGATGATTTTGTATTCAAATTTCTTGAGATGTACACAGATTTGATAATGATTGTAACAAATGGTGTATATCTTGATTTCAAGTAGATTTAATTACTTTTCTTATATCCGGTTCAATTTTTGTCCGTGATTAGATTGATAAAATCATGGTATGAATCTGTACATTGTATTTTTGGAATTCTTAGTCTCGTTACATCTGATTTGTTGCACTCATGGATTTGAATGTGATTTTTCCCTATTTTAAATTTAGTTATGAAGGAAGAGTCATTGTTCTAGGGAAGGGCTTGCTCATCTCACTTAGACAAGTGAAAAATTCTAAACATTAGGATTACAAGTAATACAAATAATAAACTAGAAAATGTTCTTCCTCTCGCTTTGATTAATTTGATAAATTGTGGTCCTTTAGATTTGCTAGGAAGTTTGACATCCATTAGGCTCCATAGAGACCTGATTTAGGCTAGATTCTACTTTTACCACATTTACCTTAGTTTTCTTTGTTTAACTCCTATGACAAGGTTAAATCAAATGGCACCATTGTTGGGGAGTCTTACTTGTTGAGGTTCCCTAGTATTCATTGGGCTTGGAAAATACATGAAAAAATGGAGAAAAGCATAAAAATGAAATAAATATTAGTTGAATAGGAATTTTCTGGTATAATAGCAACTATAATTGGCTTGGCTTGTTGTTGTGATTCGTTCAAATTTGTTGTTGTTATGATCGTCAGTATATCTAAGTGTTAGAATATAGGAAATAAATCAGCTTTATTAGGATCCCTTGATTATTGCCCCTTGATTATATGATTCTAATTATATTAGCTTTATTACCCTTTATTGTAATTTATCATAATCCCTAATTTCCCTTCTTCGCCTCGATCACCTATATAATGTAACCTTTTCTACATTTGAATAACACAAGATACGAGAGTGTTTATACCTCGAACGTAAATATGGTATCGAGCCTCGTGCCTCGTTCAAAGGCGCCTTCGTGCACGGCAAGCATCTATGGTCACAATGTCCTCGACGTCATGATTGTGCCGGAAGGACAAGGTAGTTTCACTAACATTTCTTCAACATTCTCACTCCCAAACCATCGACAACCCTTGCCTAACCATAAGCCACGATCACAGAGAGAGAGAGAGAGAGCAAACAGAGAAGAATGACTAACCTCGATCTCGACCGCAGGAAGGCGCGTGTCATCACACCACCACCACGACGTGAGTCGTGAGGCGCCGATCGGCGAAACCCGGAAGAAACACCGACAACTGACCGGCATATGACCACCACGCGCCACCACAATTCCCGGTGCATGACTACCACGCGTGGCGCTGAACAATGACCTCCGACGACCGTGCTTCTTCCGAACCATGGACTCCTCACGCTTCCTCCTCTATTTGGATCAATCCTCGAAAACCAACCTAACGCTTCCAATAGATTTTATGTCTAGAACCAATTCCCAAACTCAAAATTCTTCATCCACTTCCTCTATGATCGTAACCCAAGACCAAACGTAACCTTAGAGATGGCTTCGAATTTTCGTGACCATCAAGTTATGTCTATTACCCATAAATTTAATGGTAGAAACTATCTACAAGTGGTCACAAAGCGTGCGAGGTATATTAGAGGCAAGAGAAAAGAGAAATATATTAATGGGGTAGCCCCTTAACCAGCCCCGATGACCCAAGTTTTGATACATGGTTTGCTAAAAAAACCAAGTCATGACGTGGTTGTGTAATTCAATGACCTTGGAGATCGGTGAGAGATATCCGCTTGCCCACATGGCAAAGGAAATATGGAATGCCGCTAGAGGACCTACTCTTCTCTTGAAAACACCGCTGCCTTGATTCATCTGAAGAGACAACTCTGAGACTTATGACAAGGTAATAAATCAGTAACTGAGTATTATAATGCCTTGCTGAAATTGTGACAACAACAAGACTTATTTGAGGTTCACCCTTGGGAAAGCCTTAAAGATGCACAATTGTACAAGCGAATTGTGGAAGAAGGAATGATACACGATTTTCTTCTAGACCTAAATGACACTTTCAAGAAATAAGAGGCGAATCATAGGGTCAAGCCACTCCCACAACTTTTTGATGTTGTTAACTTTGTGCAATTCGAGGAAAGTCGAAAACTCTTGAACAAAAGTGGACCAAGCCAAATTGAAAGCTCCTGCACTTATAGTTCGGGGACCACAGGGGACAAGAATAATAAATGGTGCAAATATTGTAAGAAGAAGGGCCACAATAAGGAAGAATCGGGAAATTCCATGGAAAACCATCGAGGGGAAAATCGA
The DNA here is from genome assembly GCA_025563575.1 of Acacia pycnantha. Classification (NCBI taxonomy): domain Eukaryota; kingdom Viridiplantae; phylum Streptophyta; class Magnoliopsida; order Fabales; family Fabaceae; genus Acacia; species Acacia pycnantha. The sequence continues at coordinate 567,374 of JAMWYP010000096.1, read as the reverse complement.
ACTTCCAAAGTCACCGACCACACCTGAACCAAAGGAAGAGAATGGCGATCGCTTGAGTTAGGAGGAATTACAGATGCTTCACGAATACTCGAAAACAGAATAATAAGTCTAATTCTCGTTCCTAGCGTGAATCTTGTACAATCAAGTAATTATATTATTGCTCTCAACGCAGTGAAGACTAGTGACGATACCTGGATTGTTGACTCAGGAGCTACGGATCATATGACTGGTAACAAAACTCTATTCCACAACCTTAAACTCTGTCATGAACACCTCAAAGTAAAAGTAGCTAATGGTGTATTCACACGGGTTGAGGGTATTGGCACTGTTACATTATCTGATCACTTGGCAATACATAACGTTTTGTTTGTACCGGAACTTACTTGTAATTTGATATTTGTAAGCAAATTGACTAGAGTTCAAATATGTCGAGTGGTTTTTTATGATAATTTATGTGTGTTTCAGATTTAAGAATGAGGAGGACGATTGGGACTTCTAGAGAATAGGATGGATTGTTCTACCTTAAAGGATCAACCTCGAAGAATAAAGATACGTGAAAGCAATACGAGCGCTAGTTAGCTCAAATTCACGTAATAATGATATATTGTTGTGGCACTTAGGTCGTGCCACCCTAGTTTTTGATTATATGAAACATGTGTTTCCCACTTTATTCAATAAAAATTATGTTCCCTTTCATTGTGAAACTTTCCAGTTTGCAAAATAGACATGATCTTCATATCCCAAAAGCCCTATACTCCCTCCTCACCATTCACATTGATTCACAACGATATTTGAGGCCCCGCCCAAATAACTACTCTCACCCATACCGGTGGTTTGTTACTTTCATCGATGATCACACTCGAACTACATGGGTTTATTTAATGAAAGATAAATCCTATGTATCCAAAGTTTTTCAAAACTTCTATATACCTTTGTACGAACCCAATTTAACACATCTATTAAGGTACTTCAAAGTGATAATGCCCAGAATACATGAGCACAACCTTCAAATAGTTTCTTGATCACCAAGGAATTCATCACCAAACTTCTTGTCCTTACACCCTCAACAAAATGGGGTAGCCGAATGGAAAAGCGTCACTGTTGGAAGTAACCCATGCCTTGCTTATGAAATGGAATGTTCCCACCATATTCTAGGCGATGCCATTCTCACCGCAACTTATCTCATTAATCGCATGCCTTCTAAAGTTCTTAAATACAACACTCCCATTCACAGACTTATGGAACTCTTTCTTAATTTCCTCTAATCAATTCATTACCTCCCAAGGTATTTGGCTGTGTTGTCTTTGTTCACAAAAAGGATGGAAACAAATTTGGTGCTCGAGTTGACAAATGAATATTCCTTGGCTACTCCTCTACTCAAAAAAGGTACAAATATTATTGTTCATCTTTCAAGAAACTTATTGTATCCCGGGATACCGTGTTCTCAGAAGATGAAGCATATTATCCCAAATTACCCATTCAGGGCAGTATTCGATATTGAATGGCTAATCTTGGAAGCATCTAATTCCAACACCTCAAACACACCTAACACATCATCATCGGTGCTACCTAACCTTATAGCCTCTCTTGACTCACTTTCTCCCACGAACCACCCTAACACATACATTTCACCCCAACTTGAACCCAATAAATAGGAAACACATGTTGAGATCAATTTAGGGATGGATGCGAATCATGACAAGAGATAAAGTCCAGCTCACAAGTTCAAACTGAACCGGACAATGGTAGAACTATCTCTCCCATTCAAAGAACGACCATGAATCCAATCCGGATTAAATCCTGAAGAATCGAGTTGGCTTATTGCCTTGAGAAAAGGGGTAAGTTCGTGTACTCATCATCCAATTCAACGATTTGTTTCATATGGTAATTTGTTTGTAAAAATAAAAAGTTTGTTGTAAACAGTGCACAGATAACCATTCCAAACACATTTCAACAAGCTATGGCTGATCCAAATTGGAAGCAAGCTGCAGAAGAGGAATTGAGGGCACTCAAGGAAAATAGAACATGGAGATTACGACTCTTCCTAAAGGAAAGAAACCACTAGGATGCAAGTGGATCTTCATTCGAAATTCAATCTCGATGGTAGTATCAACAAGAACAAGGCAAGACTTGTTGCAAAAGGCTATACACAAACGTATGGAATCGACTATCGAGACATTTGCTCCAGCTTGTCAAGTTCAATACCATCCAAGTCTTGTTATCACTTGTAGCAAACTTGGGTTGGTCACTATACCAATTGGACATGAAAAATGCATTCTTGAATAGCAACCTAGAGGAAGAAGTATACATGGAGATTCCAGATGGAGTTTTAGCTCCTAATAACACTGTGTGTAAGCTAAGCAAGTCATTGTACGACCTGAAACAATCTCTGAGGGCATGGTTCGATAGATTCACCAAAGCAGTGAAAGGGCTTGGGTATACTTAGGGACGAGTAGATGACACGTTGTTCACCAAACGTGTTAATGACAAAGTCACCATATTGATTGTTTATGTTGATGACATAATCATTACAGAAATGATGAGGAATCCATTGCTCAACTAAAATGGGACTTGTCGACTAAATTCCGGTGAAATACCTTGGAAAAATGAGGTACTTCTTAGGCATAGAGGTGGCAAGAACTAAGAAGGGCATCAATGTATCTCACCGCAAATATACACTAGACCTCGCTACATGAGACAAGTATGTTGGGCGCTCATCCGTAAAGGACACCAATGGAAGAGGGATGCCACTTAGAGATCAAGCTATAAGGTGTTCCGGCTAATGCAGAAGATACGTAAGACTTGTGTGAAAATTGATATACTTAACCCACACACGTCCCGATATTTGCTATGCGGTTGGAACAAGAAGTCGGTTTATGCATCGCTTCAAGAAGAACACATGGAGGTGTATATAGAATTTTGAGCTACCTAAATCTTAATCGTGGAAGAGGAATATTCTTTAAGAAAAGTACTACCGAAACATCAAAATCTACAAAGTGATTGCACCATGCAAGGGATAGAGACCAAAAGGTCAACCTCGTGGTATTGTACATACGTGTGGGAAAATCTAGTTACATGGAGAAGCAAGAAATAGACAAAGTGGTGTCAACAAGCAGTGTAGAAGTAGAACTAAGAGTTGTCAACAAAGGAGTATGTGAAGGAATCGGATTATATGATTACGATGAATGGGGATTTAACACGAGGGACCAATGCAACTCTAGTGTGATAACAAGGCCAGCATTGAAATGGTCAAGAACCCAATATATCATAATAGAACCAAACATGTTGAGATAGACAGACACTTCATTAAAGAAAAAATTGAAGCGTGCATTATGACACTATCTCACATAAGATCCGCAAACAAAATTGCGATTTCCTAACTAAACCACTCGACCAAACGAAGTTTGAAGGATTTCAAAGCAAGTTGGGACTATTTGACATATACTCTAGCTTGAGGGGAGTGTTAGAATATAGGAAATAAATCAGCTTTATTAGGATCCCCGATTATTGCCCGCTTGATTATAGGATCCTAATTATATCAGCTTTATTACTCTTTATTGTAATTTATCATAATCCCTAATTTCCCTTCTTCGTTTCTCTTGATCAACCTATATAATGTAACCTCTTCTACATTTGAATAACACAAGATACAGAGAGTGTTTATACCTCTGAACGTAAATACTAAGCTAATTCTGTTTGTATGGATTACTTGTCTTCTTAGTCGTGTGTTAATGTAACACTTCCCAAGTTGAGCTGATTTCAGTTTCTAGAATTGTTATAATCTGAAATTTGACTTTTACAATCTGTCTGGTTAGTTCATTGTTGTTGTTAAGAGGACGTGGCTTGATTTGTTGATTTTATTGAAGTTCTTACTCTCGAGATCAATTGCTGAGTGTGGTTTGACAGAGATACTTGCTTAAATTTGTAAATTGTTGGTTCTACTCTTGAATCTGCCACTTTAATTGCTATGAACATTGGGGAATAGTTATTGTTATATGTGGTTTGGTTTTGCCACTATACCTACTGCATTTGATTTTTCCAGTAACCAAGACCTAAGAATTTTGCTGAATGATACCATCATACTGATTCGCTGAAATTTTTATAGTCATTGTGCTTCTTGCTATAAAGGTGTTTGATTTGCTTGTGTGGTATTATGATTATTATTAAGTTTCTCTCATTTACTTTAGCATTAGAGAATTGCTAAATTCTATATGGTAGAACCTAGAAATTCTGTTGAGATTTGTGTGCAAAGTTCATTGCTGCTATATATTTTCTCCTGTTGCATATCGGTGTTATTGGCAATTGAAGGTAATGTTAATGCTATCTGTTTGCTGCATTAAATTGTGAAAGCTACAGTGAAATTTTAGAGATTAATTGCCTCCAAATGTGAGAAAAGTTTGTTGTCATAGAGGTGTTTTGTTTGTTGTTTTGGACTAGTTTCAGTAACCTAAATCTAATTCAAAGTTGCTGAAATTTCTTCCACTTGAATTTGCCGAAATTTTCTGATTGCTGCACTTTAATTCTTTATCAAGTGTAAGGAGGCTAAAGATATTACTTACTTGACTTATGCTTGCACTTGTTGAAATCTTCCTTCTTCTTGATCCTTCCTAAGCTTTCGACCTCCCTTCAAAATACCTTTTATATTGGCCTTTTTAATGCTTAAAGCTTACATAAGGAATGAAGAAGAGAAGTTAGAACTTAAATCATAGTTGCTCACCCTGGTACCTTGATTTTTCCCTTCGTAAAACCCTAAAAATCGTATTTATGATAAATATCATAATTTAGTGAATAATACCTATTGGAAATAGGTGAATATGTGGTCTCGAAATTAGTTATTTCTAGGGCTATTTCTATTAAAAATAAAAGAGATAAAGTGCCAAACAAGCCCTAAATACTCGTATGAGTCATAAAATACTATGATAATATGTTGTCTCTAATTTAGATAATTTTTGGGATTATTTTCCTTGGAAAATAATAAAGCGAAATTAAATATTATTTTGGGGATCATAAGTGACCCCATGATTTTTAAAAGAATATATGGAGTATAAAATACCAATGTCAATAAAATAGTTGTGAGAAAATGATTAATCCTAATTAAGAAAATTATCAACAATTAGTAAGTGATTAAATAAATAATTATTGGCTAATTGTTTGAGCATGGATCAAGGGAAATATCCAAGGTTAATTATGTAAAATCCCTTAATTAAATATTAATGTCTAAAATTAGCATAAAGGATACTTACTAATTAATTAGAAAAGATTAAGAAAAAATGTATGAGATTAAGTACATGAAAATCCTAAATCCTAAAAGATTACTAATCATGTGATTAAAACCCTAATTAAGCTTACTAATTAATTGGACAAATTGAAACATTAATTAATGGTTAGGATGTAATCTTTGAAAGCAAGATCTAAGGCCATGAAATTTCTAACATTTTTAAAAGTATAAATCCTTGTAATTATGTATGGACCAATGAGAGAATTTTGTAGAATAAATATAAGATAATTGAAATATAATATTAATTAATTGAAAAAATAAAAATAAATAAAGAAAAGGGGCTAGCCGAAATATTGGACTCTTTGGATGAAGATTTTGTAAAAAAAAAAAAATCATGATATTTGTATTAAAACATTAATATAAAATGAGATATTTTGGTGAAAAAGCTAATAGGATAAATGAGAACCGATAGAAATTAAATCCTATCTTGAAATCCTTGGATTAAGTGGTAAACAACTGGACATATTATGAATCAGTGAATTTTTGTCCCGAAGATGGTATTACCCGAAGTAATTTCCGTAACCGACGGCGGTTATCCGAAAATGTTCAAGAGCTAGGAAATACCCTTAATGAGATCAAAAATTTTGCTAACCCAGATATTTCCAAAGAGGAATAATAGACCTCCAAGACTACGTCGTTGAATTTTTGAGATTAGTTAAGATTACACGATTAGAACACCGATCGGGGACTTTATCGGTAGAATTCATAAAGAGCACATGGGTGACATCACTTGGGTGACATCATTCTTTGGAAAGATGACATAGGGGAGAGCATCCAAGGGTGGAGATTGAAGATGGGAAGAAAACCTAGATCTAATGGTGGAAAATGAAGTAGAAAAAGTTCAAGATAATTACCTAAGTGCCATAGCTTTTTCTATAAATAGGCCTAACTTCCCATTCAAATTCTCACACCAAATCCTCTTGGAGATTTTGAAATAGAGAGAGTTTAGAGAGAAGGAGGAGCTCTGGAGAAGGAGTAGCAAAGCTCTGGGTAATTTCTTCGGTCCCTAGTTTTAAGTTCTAGCATTTCCTTCGGTAGTTATAGTAGGAATGTTAGTATGATCTTTAATCTTCCAAGTATTATTTAGATATCATGTTTTAGGGTTAAGTTATAATGATTGATTTGTAACAATTACGCTATTGTCCTTATAGGATACCTGTGATTACGTTCTGACCAACGGTTGTACCGTATATCGTCAACGAAGGTACGTTCGCGTACTGTAACACTAACGCTGATGTTTATTGTATGCGTATATGTTCTATGTGTATGGTATGCTTATATGAGGTAGCTAAAACTCTTGGTTATTGTACCGCTTCTGTAATTTTCCAGACTTACGGCATTTTGAATATATGTATCAGTTACTCTTATGCTCCGATGCTCTACTCTGATGTTTTAATGAAAAAAAAAATATACTGCTTTTGAAAATGGGATGTTACACCTTCCTTCTCTTCTATGTTTTAGCCAAACTCACCTCTTGGTATTCTCTTGAATGTTTGGACAAAATTTTGCATGAAAAGAGGGATGAAAGATGATTTATAATTGGTTAAGAAGTCCTCCTATGGTCTCTCTTGTTAATGGAAAAAGTTCCCTTACATTTGTCTCTCACATGTAACAAATTGCAACTTGCTTCTTGAATTTTCTTTCTCTCTCTTGCGGTCTTGCCTTGGCCGAATATGCTCATGTTTGAACTCTTTTAATTGCCTTGAGTATGTGCCAAATTATTAAGATTCACTCCCTTCCTTTGTCTGCTCTTATTGTCCGAATGTTACAAATTTGATAAGAGGATTGTACTTGGGTCATGTTAGTCCCTTTCTCTTATCTTTGTCTTGTGTTCACATTTCTTACCCCTTGACCCTTGGTTGGTGGAATGTATGGCTATAAATGGCACATGGCCTCATTTTAATCCTTAACTTTCATTAATTGTCCTTCTCCCCTTTTCTTGTCTGAAATATTAAGACCCTTCTCATGACCTATTATTTCATTTCTTAGCTTGGGACATATATGTGTAAATACCCGTAATACCCGCATATTTATTTATCTGAAATATTATATTTTGATAAATAAATGGGTTATTTCTCATAAGTGAAGTTATGATCGTAAGACTCGTGGAAATATAGTCTATTATTCTAAGTTAAATTCGTAGGAAATCGGGAATTTAAGGGCCAAAGTGCCAACCGACCAAAATGCCCTGTAAAGGGTAATTAACTTAGAGAAATTATAAAAATACCGTAAAGCAAGAAATGACCAAGTGAATTAGGAGAGTATATTGTCTCTAATTATGGTAATTTAATAAATTATGAACTTGGAGAAATTGTATAAGAAGGTTCAAAAAGTAATAAAAAGACCATAATACCCTTGCAATTTCTAAAAATGCAAGAGGCTTGAAAATACCAATGTTAATACAAGAGTATGAAGGTAATGAGGCATTGTAATTAAGAAAATTATCAACAAGTGATAATAAAGTAATTAAGTAATATTGGGCTAATTACTTAAGTATAAACAAAGGAAATTAAGAGATAATTGTGTAAAGCTCGAAAATTGGTGGTAATTGGCTTAAAATTAGTAAAAATATATTTACTAATTAATTGGAAATTTTGGAGAAAAATAGTTGAGTCTAGGTATTTTTAAAGCCTAAATGCAAGAATGGACCAATGGGAAAATTCTGTAAAAATTATGTAAAAATAATTATTTAATTAATTAAATAATTAATTAAATAATTAATCAAAAAAAAAACGAAATAAAAAAAAAAGGGGCAGAAAAAAAAATAAAAAGAAAAAAAAAATAATATTAATGATAAATAAAAGAAAACTTAATATATAAGTTTTATTATAATAATAATATAATTAATTAAAGTGATAAAGGGTGAATAGTAAAATGGAAATTAGGAAACGGATCCTATCGGAGATCTAGGAATGGGACTCCCAAAGTCAAGGTAAAATATTAATCGGTGGGTTTTTATCTTAGTTAGACTCTTGCGGAAGTTAATTAAAGCCGTTTGTGCTTTTTCCTAATAAGACGAAATAGGGAAATTATGAGAAAAGGGCGGATAGCCGGGTTGGAAGTAAAGACTTCAAAATTAGAGTTGTGACAACCGAGAAAGAATTGGGAATTTTTATGGACATATTTGAAATCGGTGCATCTATGTCTATAAGTGGAACTTCCGGATTTTCGTTTGGCTTAGGACACGTTCGGACACGTTTTTCGAGAAAACTTCCGTCAATCCGGAAATGGCCTAGGCGAGTCGAAAAATAGTTGGAATAGACATTTCGGTATGGAAGAGAAGGTTTTCAAAGTGTGGTTCCGGAATTTTGAGATTTCTCAGAAATTACGCAAATCGGACCGATCGGAAATGGTTTAAAGAATATTCCAAAAGAATATTCGTGGACAAAAGAATATTCCAAAAGAATATTCTGTGGACAAAAGAATATTCTTGGAACAAAAGAATATTCGTGGTATATTCTGTGGAATATTACATTGAAGGTTGAGAAAAGACCAAAATGCCCTCGCAAATTTTCCTATAAATACCCCCCTTCCTCTTCATTTCTCACAATTCCAAGAGCTCCAAACCGAAAATCTAGAGAGAGGAGAGAGAAGGAGAAGGCCGGGGAAAATCCGTAGCGAAGCTCACGGGTAAGTTTTCCTGCAGAGCTTTAAGCTTTCATAGTTCTTTCAATAGTTAGTAATGCTAGAGTAGTCTTTATTTTTATGATTGGATATCATATGGGAGGGCTATTTTAGTCTTTATTTTCGAAAATCATGATGGCGTCGAAGTTCTGGCAAAATTTTGGGAAGAAAATAGACTATGTAGCGGAAGCGCTGGCGAAATTCCGCCAATTAGGGGCATAGGGGCAAAATGGTAATTTTTACCTAAAATGCCAGTTATTGTGCCAAATCACTAATGGAAGTGATATTACTCTCGTAGGATATCAGAAACTCTGATTTGCTGCCGTTACGCTGCCGAAGTGCCGCTGTTGGACGATTTCACGTTTTCCGTAAAAAGTACGTTTTCCGCCAGAAGTACCTAACGCCGTCAACGAAGGTACGTTCGCGTACACCACTTATATGTCTTGTTCTTTGCTTATATGATCTGTCATCATGAATCATACAACCTGTTTTATACTCTTGTGTTGTTGTCTTTTTGCTATGTCATGAATACACGCCATCCGTATCTTGTTTTATTTGAGCATAAGGTTAACTGCTTACACGAGATTCAATTCGATAAATTGAATCTCGGCTATAGCTTCGGTGTCGGGAGGACCACGGATCGGAGATCGAGGCAAGCTACACGAGTAAGCTCATAGTTGGAGGGCATGTAGCACGAGTGAGCTCGAGACGGAGTTGTCACTTTATCGTTTTACGTAACTACCTATGAGAACAATAGGGTGCTGTAAGTTACTCTTTCGCTCCATTGCTCTACTCTGATTTTTAAAAAAAAAAAAATTCCGCTTTAGAAAATGGGATGTTACATTTTATGGTATCAGAGCAGTATAAGGCGATGGCAAATTCGACTCATGATCGGGGTTCTCACGGTGTGATCGTGACGAAGCATTGGCTCTTACCCCGACATGGCCTGCCGGCTAGCCACCGGATGGGTTGCATTCGTCGTGAGGCGGTGCGTAAAACTGGCGAGCTGAGGTATCTTATGTTGTCACGGCGGGGAATCGGCACGGAGACATTTTATGGTATCAGAGCAGTTCTTTCTGGCAAGTATTTAACTATGTTACCACGAACAGTTTGGTGCCGAAGGCAAGGCTAGTTTACGTGGGTGTGCCAATCAGTCGCCGTATAAGTCGGTGAGGCCCCCATGGTAGACACTTACCCGGCCAACTGTTCGGATAACGGAGTTAGGTTCTTAAGCCTTTTGACTTTGAGCACTTTTTGAAAATGAGTACGATACGAACTGGTGTAATATGTAGTGATAACGAGAAAAGAAAATTCGTATACCCTCTATCCCGTAATAATGAGACGTAACGCTCGTAGATCCGTAATTCCGAGACGGGCGGGACGAAGACGAAATCCTGATATTTCTGATGACCCCAAACCGAAATATGATTGTGACCCAATATGCTACCCGGAGTCATTGACTAGAATGCCTTTAGAGCCGGAGAAACCTGTTGGCTCAGATCATTCATCTGATGACAACAACGTGGGGATATACGAAATAACCACTGGTCATAAACCAGCTGGGTGATGTAATATACGTTAGTATGTACATTACATCTAATATGAAAACATATATATGTTTTGATGCCATGTGTTGTGTTATTTTCTGACACTTGTCCGTTATTTGACCAAAGGAAAGGTTAAAACATGGCCATCATGAGGGGCCGTGCTCAAGAAGTAGGGGCCGGGCGAGGCCGAGGCCGAGGTACACTAGGAGGCGACGGCCTCAAATAGACGCGATACCGAACAAAATCTTATACCAAACCAACTGAACAAAACGAGATTCGGGAGATGAGGAGAACTCTACGGGAGCAGAGCTCTCATTAACGCGCTCGTAGAGACGAGAACCAACAAGATCCGGAAGCCGAAAGGCAACTAGCGAACGAAGGGCGGAGGAAGAAAGAAGACATGCTGAAGAAGAAAGACAAAATGCCGAGGATGAATTAAATGATGATGAGGATGAGGAAAACGCTGAAGAAGATGAGGAAGATAATGAGTCTGAGAGATCCCGATCACCTCCACGACACAGGAGAGGAGAGAAAAACACTCAATACTGGGTTAACCAGTTTTGTAAGCTGAAGCCGCCAACTTTTCGAGGAAAGCTAGACATGGCAGAGGATTGGCTGAAGCGATTAGAGAAGGTGTTCAAGGTGATAGGCGCCGAGAGGATCGCAAAGCTCAACTAGCAATCTACCGGCTCGAAGGAGATGCGAGATCGGCGGTGGGAAGTCACAGCGAAACCCCGCGGACCCAATACTATCCCGTGACATGGGAGAAATTTCTAGAGAAATTTCATGACCAATACTTTCCTCCTTCGGTGCAAATGAATAAGGAGTCGGAACTTCTCCACATCCGACGAGATATGAGGAATCTTTCGACGAGTACTATGCTCGATTCACTAATCTCTCCCGATACTCCCCACACTGAGGAAGGGCAACGATGAAAGAAGTATGGTGAACATACTGATTGACGGGCTAAAATATGAAATCGGTGAAAGACTTATGTCCCAACGATTCCTGAATTTGACAAGCGCGGTGGAAACTTGTCGGATGACCAAGCCGAACAACAAAACTATACCAAGTCGCGCGAATCTCAATCTTGTCCAAAGTGTAAGAAGTACCATCCAGAGTCAAGCTGCGATGGGAAACGAATCATTACGGATGTCGAAGCGGGACACATCACTTGGAATTGCCACGAGAAGGCTGCTTGAGACAAGACTACGAACTCGGGACGAATCTTTGCGCTAACCAATATGGAGGTGGCGAATCCTCAGGAAAGGGCCGAGATACTATCGAATAGTACAAGTCCATGTTGGTTGTGAACCGACTCGGGTGTTAGACCAATCGATTTCTTTTGATACTTGTACGGATCCTTTTGGGATGCATACTTATGTAGTAGCTACACCATTAGGTGTAAGCTTTTAGTTTGTAAAGCATGTTTTGAACCAAGTTGTGGGTTAATATAAATCTTCTTACTACTTCATAGCGTCAATAACATTCTCAATGGTGTTAAGCTAACAAAGATGTAGAAAGTAAGTAACAAGCGGATAGAGATTCTCAGGAGTCACCGAGATACATTCACGGTTAGAGACTCGTTCGGGGTTACCAATTATACATAGCGGATAGAGACATCGTTTAGGGTCACCAATTATACATGCTGCTCTACACTTAAGTTGCTCAACGGAATTGCCGGAGCGAAATTTTCTAGACCGGATATGATCAATCACATTTCATAGTTTGAACAAGACAAAAAGGAACGTTAGAGTCTTTTGGTGATTGTGATGATCGTATATCCTTCGAGCCGGTGTCAATAAAGCACCTCAAGGGCGAATGTATAGTTTGCATTACGTGAGATCATTTCGTGAGATCATTTCGGGAGATCATCCAAGGATTCATTGGAAACAAACTAGTCGACCTTATTTCCAAATATGATTAGACTTCAATAACAATTTCCATATTTCTCAAGTTATATTCGACCGTGATCAAGTCATTATGTAGGAGATATCTTATGTTACCATGGGGCATAGGAACCATGGGGACATTTTTGGTATCCATTTTGGTATTTGTAGTGTCAACCGCGGTGTGTGGAACCACGGAGACACATTATATATCAAAGTACAAAATGATAAGATCTTTATGGATAAACCGAGGCGAATTCCTGATCACCAAGAAGGGCGGGCGACGAGACGAAGTGAAGATCCGACACGTATAGTCCAAAATCCAAGTAGGATGGGTTTTAGTTAGTACAAAGTTGAGATGTTAGAGTACAAATTTCGAGGACGAAATTTTGTTTAAGGGGGGGAGAAATGTAATACCCGCATATTTATTTATACGAAATATTATATTTTGATAAATAAATGGGTTATTTCTCATAAGTGAAGTTATGATCGTAAGACTCGTGGAAATATAGTCTATTATTCTAAGTTAAATTCTGTAGGAAATCAGGGAATTTAAGGGCCAAAGTGCCAAACTGACCAAAATGCCCTGTAAAGGGTAATTAACTTAGAGAAATTATAAAAAATACCGAAAGGCGATAAAATGACCAAGTGAATTAGAGAGTATATTATCTCTAATTATGGTAATTTAATAAATTATGAACTTGGAGAAATTGTATAAGAAGGTTCAAAAAGTAATAAAAGACCATAATACCCTTGCAATTTCTAAAAATGCAAGAGGCTTGAAAATACCAATGTTAATACAAGAGTATGAAGGTAATGAGGCATTGTAATTAAGAAAATTATCAACAAGTGATAATAAAGTAATTAAGTAATATTGGGCTAATTACTTAAGTATAAACAAAGGAAATTAAGAGATAATTGTGTAAAGCTCGAAAATTGGTGGTAATTGGCTTAAAATTAGTAAAAATATATTTACTAATTAATTGGAAATTTTGGAGAAAAATAGTTGAGTCTAGGTATTTTTAAAGCCTAAATGCAAGAATGGACCAATGGGAAAATTCGGTAAAAATTATGTAAAAATAATTATTTAATTAATTAAATAATTAATTAAATAATTAATCAAAAAAAAAACGAAATAAAAAAAAAAGGGGCAGAAAAAAAAAGAAAAAGAAAAAATAATAATATTAATTATAAATAAAAGAAAACTTAATATATAAGTTTTATTATAATAATAATATAATTAATTAAAGTGATAAAGGGTGAATAGTAAAATGGAAATTAGGAAACGGATCCTATCGGAGATCTAGGAATGGGACTCCCAAAGTCAAGGTAAAATATTAATCGGTGGGTTTTTATCTTCCGTTAGACTCTTGCGGAAGTTAATTCAAGCCGTTTGTGCTTTTTCCTAATAAGACGAAATAGGGAAATTATGAGAAAAGGGCGAGATAGCCGTGGTTGGAAGTAAAGACTTCAAAATTAGAGTTGTGACAACCGAGAAAGAATTGGGAATTTTTATGGACATATTTGAAATCGGTGCATCTATGTCTATAAGTTGGAACTTAGGATTTTCGTTTCAAACCTAGGACACGTTCGGACACGTTTTCGAGAAAACTTAGTCAATCCGGAAATGGCCTAGGCAGAGTCAGAAAAATAGTTGGAATAGACATTTCTGGTATGGAAGAGAAGGTTTTCAAAGTTGTGGTTCCAGAATTTTGAGATTTCTCCGAAATTACGCAAATCGGGTACCGATCGGGGAAATGGTTTAAAGAATATTCCAAAAGAATATTCTGTGGACAAAAGAATATTCCAAAAGAATATTCTGTGGACAAAAGAATATTCTTGGAACAAAAGAATATTCTCGTGGTATATTACGTGGAATATTCTGTTGAAGGTTGAGAAAAGACCAAAATGCCCTCGCAAATTTTCCTATAAATACCCCCCTTCCTCTTCATTTCTCACAATTCCAAGAGCTCCAAACCGAAAATCTAGAGAGAGGAGAGAGAAGGAGAAGTAGGGAAAATCGTAGCGAAGCTCGGGTAAGTTTTCCTAGATCAGAGCTTTAAGCTTTCATAGTTCTTTCAATAGTTAGTAATGTTAGAGTAGTCTTTATTTTTATGATTGGATATCATATGGGAGGGCTATTTTAGTCTTTATTTTCGAAAATCATGATGGCGTCGAAGTTACGGCAAAATTTTGGGAAGAAAATAGACTATGTAGCGGAGCGCCGGCGAAATTCCGCCATTAGGGGTATAGGGGCAAAATGGTAATTTTTACCTAAAATGCCGATTATTGTGCCAAATCACTAATGGAAGTGATATTACTCTCTATAGGATATCGAAACTCGATTTCTGCCGTTACGCCGAAGTGCATTGTTGGACGATTTCACGTTTTTAGTAAAAGTACGTTTCGCGAAGTACCTAACGCCGTCAACGAAGGTACGTTCGCGTCGGTAACCTTAACACTTGTGTTTATAGTATGCATATATGTGATGATATGTTGTGTGAATAGTTTGGTGCCGAAGGCAAGGCTAGTCTATGTGGGTAAGCCATTGAGTCGCTGCTAACCCCAGGTGAGGCCCCATGATAGACACTTACACGGCCATTCTCATTCGGTTAATGGATGTACGTTCGCGTCTTGTAACACTAATCTAGTGCTGCTCATATGCATATATGTGATAGGTACATTCACGAATAGAGGCTCTGTCTGGGTCACCGACTCGGATGGAGGCTCGTGCAGGGCCACCGACTCGGATAGGGATTACATTAAGTGCCAGTTCGGATAGAGATTCTGTTTGGGGTCACCCCTTTGGATAGAGATTCTATTAAGGGTCACCAAACGGATAGAGACTCGATTAGGGTCACCACTTATATGTACTGTTCTTTGCTTATATGATCTCGTCATCATGAATCATACAAGCTGTTTTATACTCTTGTGTTGTTGTCTTCTTTGCTATGTCATGAATACACACCATCCGTATATCTTTTTTATTTGAGCATAAGGTTAACCGTTACACCGAGATTCAATTCGATAAATTGAATCTCGGCTATAGCTCAGGGTCAGGAGGACCACGGATCGGAGATCGAGGCAAGCTACACGAGTAAGCTCATAGTTGGAGGGCATGTAGCACGAGTGAGCTCTGAGACGGAGTTGTCACTTTATCGTTTTACGTAATTACCTATGAGAACAATAGGGTGCTGTATCAATACTCTGTTACACTACGGTTTATGTTTTGATATGATCAGTTACTCTTTCGCTCCATTGCTCTACTCTGATTGAAAAAAAAAAAAAAAAATTCCGCTTTAGAAAATGGGATGTTACAACCCCAACATGACAAGTGGCAAAAATTCTAAGGCAAAGTGAATTAATTGCTTTGACTTTTAGATAGACATGTGGCATGTTTTTGCATCAAGTTTTATTTATCCTCCTCTCAACTCCTTGTTGGCGAAATACATACCATGTATATTGGGTTCATTATTTGCTTTCAAGGCTTGTCATTTTCCTTGCCTTACACTTGGCACAATTCATGTTCATGCAATTGTATCTTTTAGCATTTCTTAATCTTGTATTGTTGTCTTATTTCCTTACCTTTCCTTCTTATCTTGCCACCTAACCACTTGATTGGGGAATCTCATTTATTAATAGTTGACAATTTAATTCCTCCTTCTCTTCCTTGTTACTTGGCCAAAAATGGCCATAATTATTTGGCTTCCATATTGCACTTTATTGGCCAATGGTTAATGTCTAAATAATAGCCAAGTATGACCTCTTTTAACTAAATTTCCATAAGACAAAAGATCTTGCATTTGTTTTCTCTTCTTTGGTCGAAAATGAGCATGTAATGGGAAGGTTAATGATGTCATTTTATTGGCCAATATAGGCTCTATGCCCAAAATTCAGGATATTACAAAAGCTAGTGTAAAAACGTAAAAATTTACGTTTTTACTACAGTTATACGTGCTGAAATGCAAGTAAAAATGGTCATCGGTAAAAATAGGTAAAAACACTGCATAAAAATGAAAAAACTAAAAAAATGTAAATTTTTACCGTTTTTACTTAAAACATTTATAAAAAAAAGACAAACCCTAATTTCATTTCTCCCAAATCAAATGCATAGTATCTTGATGGTGTGCTTTTATTCTTGGAATAAGAATTGTGTTTTGTTTTAAAAACAGGATATGAGATGCATATTAATTCTTTTTCTTTGTTTAGGTTTACACAAAGAAAAGGAATCGTTTGAAGCAAAAAAAAAAACTATGAATAATGTTGTTTTTGTGACGGCCCCAAGATTGGACAAGAAAAGAAAGCTCAAAACTCCCATGAATATAATTTTGATAATCTTCCATCGATGATGATTGGATAGTGGAAAATGAAGAAGATTGGGAAGATGTAGACAATTTAGATGTTAATGTCCATTATGAGGAAAGCTTGATTGAAGTTGAACTGAAAGAACTTGTAGATGATCTTGATTTGGATATTCCAAGTTTTACAAATGATCTTGTTATAAGAGTGAGAGAGCGAGACATTGAGGACATGCAACTCATGCAAGATGATGTGTTTGATTTTAATCAATTGATATAGCTTAGGAATTAATAAACTTTATTCTTTTTTTTTTTTGGAACTTGGGTTGTAGGAGTTGTGAAACTCTTTTTTTTATGTTCTATATAGTTATGTGACTTATATCTTTTAAATATTATTATTGAATTTTGTGATCTCGACCTTAAGTAGTAGAAACTTTATGTTTCATGTTGTTTCTACCACTCTCTTCCATTTCTACGTAGACATTCGATTTTGACAAGATTAGTTGGAAAGACTAATATTGTGTGTGTGTGTGTGTAATCCTGACTTTAAGTAGTAGAAACTTTATGTTTCATGTTGTTTCTACCACTCTCTTCCATTTCTACGTAGACATTCGATTTTGACAAGATTAGTTGGAAAGACTAATATAGGATTACCGGTATATGTGCGACTTAAGTTAGTGTATGGGGACTTTTGTTACTCAAGATATTGATCATTGGGGCCTTATAAATTTGAATCCCAACTTTTATGTATATAGTATTCCATTGGGTTTAAAATATGAGATAAAAAATTGTGAACAAGTTTATTTTTTGAGATAAACTAAAGTTTGAAATTGTCGATCATTTAATATATTTTTCCTATTTTACCACACCTTTTCCTTCTCATTGCTTTTCGACATACATTATCTTTTATCTTTTTCTTACTTATTCTCTCTCACACTTATTGTAACATCCCAAAATTTTTACCCTAAGAATTGAGAATAAGCTTAAAGTAGGCGTACGATTAAGCCCAATTCGGGAAGAGTCTCAAGAATGTCGAGTTAGGAAGTCTCTGCGGGACTACGTAACTCGGCCATACGGGTTAGTGGACCTAGTAAGTATAAGCCGTGGAATTAAAGTTTCAATGAAAGAGGGCACAAAAGGCCTATATGGTGTAAATCCGATTGGAAAGGATGCATAACTATGTCTAAGGTATAGGCTGATGACTTCCTTTTTTTAATAGATTTGAGACATATTTTGATATATTTAGGAAGGCATCAATACTAAATTAAAGAGATTTTATTGAGATTTTAAGAGATATCAATTTGGATGCATTATTTGGAGGATTTCAATTTAAAATGAAAGTTTGAGTTTAGGAAATAAATAATAGTAATGAGAAGTTTAAAAATAAAAATTAGTTTTATTATCATCATTAATTCCTTTTTGTTTCCACAGCCACGTACTAACGTTTTGGCAATTGGAGATTGAATTGCAAATGGCAACAATTGGGCCCACCAATTAATACAAAGAGTAAATACCCTTTTTGGTCTCTGGAAAAACACATTTGACCCTTTTTAGTCCCTGAGTAAAAAAAATGTCATTTTGGTCCTTTTAGGGACTAAAAAGGACCTTTTGAGAATTTCGAGGATTAAAATGTGTAAAAAAAAGATCAAAAGGACTAAAAGGGACCTTATTTTTCCATTTTAGGGACTAAAAGTGACTTATTTTTTCGGGGACCAAAAAGGGCATCCGTGTTTTTTCCAGGACCAAAAAGGGTATTTACTCTAAAACAAACAAAAAAACCCAAAAGCTAAAAGAGGAGGGAACCCGGTTTTGACAGAATTGAAGGAGTCTTGGACAAAAATTGATTAAAATGGAACAAAGGTGCAGCGTTTTAAAGGGGGCCACGGATTGAAAGAATTGATTAATTGAAGACCTAAAAAGCTAGAGAGGAGGCGGACATTAGGAAAGATTTCACGGAACTGGAGGTTGAAGGAACGAGAGGAGCGGCCCAGAGCGGACCGAGAAACGAGCGAGCGGACCTTCGATCTTCTTCTCCCTCTCTCTCGCCGGTGGCTTGCTCCCCACCATGGTCGCCGAGAGATCGTCTTCACAGCCACTGGAAGAGGGAGCACTTGTGTTCTTAACTCACTACTCTATTTGTGTTCCCTTCCCTTTGATTTTCATTGTGACCCTAAATCTGGATTTTTGTTGTTCTTCTTGTGATGGTTTTGTTAAAGCCATGTTTGGCTAATTTCTTTTCTAACCTAGAGTAACTATGAACTTATGAGTAGATTAGACTTTGTTTTCATTGTTTAGTTATAATTAATATTAATTTTAGTTACTTAATCTTGGTTAGATTTATCTATTAGTGATTGGCCATCATTAAATATGATTTTGAGAATTAGGATTTATCTTGACGAAGGGGATTTTAATTAAGCTCGAGATTAAGTAATATGGGATTAGATTACGATTTAATTTGCGATTAGGATAGACATATACCTAATGGCCCCATATAATTGTTGAAGAATGTGGTTGAGTTTTATTGTCTCTTGAGTAATTATATTAGATATAACAAAATATATTCGGGAGAGGGTTGTAAGTGGGGTTGCTCATTTGATTATTGTGGTAGTTTGTTTACTTTAATTTAGTTTTAATTTCTTTTCTCTCAATTAAATTCAATTCTGATTTGCCCAACTTAAACGAAATTGTAAAATTAATGCTTAGAAGTTTGTGATACCAAGTCCTCGTGGGAGCGATACTTTTCTTATCACTCTATTACTTGATACGGCCCGTGCACTTGCGGAGTTTATAGGCTTTAAAGTTTTGCCCTATCAAGTTTTTGCCGTAGATTCTTAGAGGACTTGTGTGCCACAACTATCTTGGTTAGAATTGATTGAGCATTAGTAGTTTGAGTTTGAGTTTGTAAATATTTTCTTAAAAAATCAAAAAATGGATTTCAATTGCCAACCAACTGGTCTTAATGTTGAGAAGGAGATGAATTCTTTGTCTTCTACACAAGAAGGATTGATTGCTATTTTAAATTCTTGGAATGAATATAGGCAACATCAAAGGAGCATAAATGATAGTTGTATTCCATATGTTGATTCTTCTCAATATGTTTGTATGTCTTGTGCTTATTGTGGAGAGAGTCATTTATATGAGCATTGTCCATATAGTACAACTAGTCATTTTGTGAGAGATGATTTTACTAGGAACCAAGCTTGTTTTGATAACTCATTTTGTCCTAGTGAAGGTTTTGAGCAACATAATTTTAGGGATCCACATGTTTATTATTCTCATGAAAATACCCTCCTTCTCGCTCTTATCCACATATTGAAGAACACATCATTGAGTACAAAGAAAAATCTAATTAGAAAGATTATTTGAGCGGTATGTGGAAGCATCGGTGAGATCTAGTAGAGAGCAAAAAGAGTTTGCCACTAGAATTTAGGAGTTTGACACTAGTGTTAAGTCAAGTTTTCAAAATATGGGGGTATATGCGAGTCAAATTCTTTCAACCCTTGAGACTATGGTGCAAGATAATTCCTTAAACCTGATAACCACTTCTTTATCGATAATGATTATTGTGAGCAAGTTGAAGGTATGGAATTGAATGAGAATATGGATAGTATAGAAAGTGATTGTGAGCTTGAAATTGATTTAGGTGAGAATAGTGGATGTCTAGAAGAGGTTCACTTTGTGGAGCCTAAGGCTTGTAATTTTGATGATCAATTTGATGTGGATGTCCCTAGAGTTGTTGTTCACGACTCTCCTATTGAATTGTTGACTCTTCGAGGAGAGTCAATTGATTTTATTAGATACTCTAAATTCTTGGATGTGCCTATGTTTATTTTCAATTATATGCATGTTGTGCTTAATTTGAATTCGATTATTGCTTGTAATCCAAGATTGTCTATGATTGAGGAAGTACAAGCAATTAACTTGAATAATCAATTTTTGTGTGTGATATGTAACATCCCAACCTTTCAAAAGCAGTATATTGTTTTTTTTCTCAGAGTAGAGCAACGGAGCAATTGAGTAACAGATATATATTCCAAAATGCCGTAAGTCTGGCTAATTTACAGAAGCGGTACAAAACTGTGTGGTTCAAAAGTAGATAACAACATCAAAGGAAGGCTTCAGACGGAACAACAAAAGAAGTCTGCAACCGGAACTTCTACGCGGGCTGCTTGCCTCTCTTCTCGGTCCTCGGTCCTCCGAACTCCGACGCTATGTTAAGAGTGAGATCCAGCGCACCGGATCTCGAGTAGCAGTTAACCTCATGTTTACATACACATATACGGACAACGAGTACTCACGGTATTAACGGCACAAACAACCGATCTATCACAACCAATGCATATGTATTGCTCCCGGCATGCGGACATATTGCTCTAGCATACGACATATTCTCTAACCTCTATATGCATTTAAACAGTATAACAACTCTACAACACCCATATATACATGCATACCATAAACATCGAGTTAGTGTTACGATGCGCGAACGCATACCTTCGTTGATGCGTACCGTATTTCGACGGAAAACGGAAAATCGGCAATGATTACGGCGGTACGTGCTCACGAGATATCCTATAAGGATAATATCACATTTATTAACTTTTGACACATTTTAGTCAAAATGACTATTTTACCCACGACCCCAATCGGCGGAATTTCGCGGCACTTCGTCACTTTAACTCCCAACTTTCGAAACTCAATCCCTACTATGTTTTTACCTCGTCAAGCATCTTTCGATGCAATGAGGCCTAAAAACAAGAATAGGAATTTCATCTCCTACTTCCTAGATCTAACTAACAATTCTACTAAAACTACGAAAGAACTACGAAAGCTTAAGTGCGAAAAACTTACCCAGAGCTTGGCTTTTCCTCCAAAGCTTCTCTCTCTAAAACCTCTCTCTAACTTTCGAATTCCTCAAGAGGAATGGTGTGAAGAATGCAAAGAGAAGTGGTGCCTATTTATAGAAGAAGTTTTGGGTCCAACTTGGTAATTTTTCCCTTTCCAAACTTGTAATTTTTTCCTTCTATTTGAAAACTTCTCAAACAAGTTTCTCTCTCTCTTCTTTCTCTCTTGGTCGACATAAAGGGCTGAGGTGGCACAAAATTGCATCATCAATGATGATGTAATCAACTTGTTCAAGAAGGTTTTATCTGATAAAACCCCGTCGATGCCGAATCGCGTAATCTCAAAATTCCAGATTCTCAACTTTGAAGATCTTCTCTTTCTTTTCAAAAGCATCTAGGTTAACTTAATTTTTGATCCTATACGAGATTTCAACGGTCAGTAGAAGTTTCTCGAAAAGCGTGCACGGTTACGGAATTGAATTAGGAATCATGAATCTCGAAGAAAAATCTCGATTCCAAATACGTCAGATAATTATAAACTCATCTCCGGATGTTGAGTTATAATTTATTTTGTTCAAATCCTAATTTTATGACTATACGTATTTTTATCGGATTTTCCTATTTCGTCTTATTACTAGAATCTCCTACCGATCTCGGAATTGAGTTGATAACAGCCCAGTCGAGATAAAAATCCACTCGGTAATATTTTACTCGACTCTAGAAATTTTGTTCATAGTTTTGGATAGGATCCAATTCCTATCGGTGTTTATTTACTTTTTCTATTTTTTCCACATAAATTATATTATATAAATATTGCAAGTTGTCTTATAATATCATGATATTTTTCAAATTCTTTCCTATCCCTATTTTTTTGTCCAAGTCGGCTGCCCCCCCCCCCCATTTTTGGATTTGTAAATGTTTTCATAATTTATTTAATTATTTAATTCAATTTTTCTTAAAAATTTCCCAAAATTCTCTTATTGGTCCATTCTTGCATTTAGGCTTAAAATACTTAATCTCACCAATTTTCTTCAAAATTTCCAATTAATTAGGAAATATATTTATGCTAATTTTTTAGCCATTACCACTAATTTTAGGGTTTTACATAATTATCTCTGAATTTTCCTTCGTTTATGCTTAAGTAATTAGCCAATAATTACTTAATTAATCTCTTACTAATCTTTGATAATTTTCTCAATTAGAATTACTCCTCACCTCATAACTTTTGCACTGACATTAGTATTCTATGTCCTATGCATTTTAATAACATTTACGGGGGCATTTTGGTCATTATAATACTTTTTGATTCCCTTCTTATAATTTTTCCAAGGTGATATTTTATTAAATTACTAAAATTAGAGACAATATACTCTCCTAATTTTAATAATTATTTTTTGCCTCCTAGGATTTTTCATAATATTTTCTAGGCCACTTATGCCCAGGGGTATTCTGGTAATTTTGGCACTTTAATCCCTTTAATTCTCATAATATTTTCCTTAGAAAATAAGATAATTATAACTTATATTTGAAACCTCATATTCACCTATTTTTAATAGGTATATTTTGACATGGATTTTTAGGGTATCGCATGATACCTTGTTGCTTAAAAAGGAATGAAGACAATGTGATTCCGGTGTTTGATACTTATGATTAGAAGTTGTTTTGAGAAGTCTCGCTTGAAGACTTTAAACTTAGCGCTTCTTGGGAGGCAACCTCAAGGTATTATTTGATGCTTTCTTCAATTTTGTAGAATTTGTTGAAAGCCCACGATGAGGTGTTCCACTTTGATAGCAAGGATTGAGAGTACAAGTCAAGGAAAAATAGGGAGTTTTCTTCCACTTTTCTTTGATTTGTTCTATTTGATTGTTGATATATATCACTTGGGAATGAGTCTTTGGTCTTAGTTAAATATGTTTGTGATAACTATTGAATAGTTGTTAGCACTTGAGTGTTTAATTGGTGAAATTTTGAAATCTACGAAATTGGTGTTACCCTTACACTTATATATGGTTGCTCTTCACTTCCATTACTTTTTGTTACTTGTTCACGATCGGGGAAAAGAGGCTGTTGATTCGGGCCCACACAAGTCCGGTTGAAGGGCACTAGTTACGAGGAAAAGTGTAATCGGTAGAAAGGAGCTACACGGGGTGGTTAGGGTTTCCGGAGTCGGGCCGTGCCCTGGACACGGTGAGGGCGAAATTTAGGTGGGCCAGAGGAGAGAGAAAGTTAACTTGGAGGGCAAGCCAAAGGTCACATCAAGTAATAATGAGGAGAGAGAAAATAAAATAATCAGAATTAATCTGGACCACACAATTTGAATCTGACATGACCAGTTGAAAGACAAGTAATCATGACCCCACATGGATCATTAATGGCGCAGATTTGTGGGTCCCACCGGCTTGGAGAAAGCAATGCAAAAGGACCGTTATACCCTGCGGTGTTATTTTAATTACTGGACAGAAACCTACCCCTAGAGTCACCATCAAGGGCAATCTTGGAATCTAAATTTTAAGGGTTAGGATGGCGCCACATGTCCTGGACCAGAAGACTCTGGAATGTCCTGGATAAGAAGACTCTGGAATGTCTTGGAGAAAAAGCCAGCGAAAATGACCATTTTACCCCTGAAGTGTTATTTTAATTACGGTACAAGCCCTGACCCTTGGAGCCTATTTAAGGACACTCCCCCACCCATTTTCTGCTTCCTAGGACGTGCTCAATAAGGGAGAAAAGATGGAGTAGCAAGGTCTTGGTCCAAGGAGAAGAAGAAGCCTTACGCAACCGAAAGACCAAAGTAAGCCCCTAGCCGACAACTTGGTACGTATTATTTCTGCCCTATGGTGTTGAATGTGGAGATGCAGTGGGAGTTTGATGTTTTTAATGTCTCAATTGAGTCTAAAACGTGATTTTGTGTGGGGATAGGTCAAGGTCACCTTTTTCACACACGAAAAACCCTAAGACGTAAATCTGCCAATTCTTGCATTTCCTGGGCCGCGAAGACAAATTGGTATATTTAAAATATTAAATGAACTCAGATTGATTTTAAATTTTATATGGTGAAAGTAGACATCTGGAGCTTCATTTTGGTATAATATTTTGTGTCATTTGGATTTTCCAACCAATAATTATCTTAAGTTGAAAATGACCTAAGAACCTGGACTTTTCTCTGGACTAGCAGCTCGGTTTTGAAAATAATAAAAGGATATAAACTCAGAAGACCTTGGGAATTATTTTTATGGTAAAATTTACATTCTAAGGGTTCAATGGCCACTTATTTCATGTCAATAAGATGTTTCTAAAATTTATTATAAATCGGCAAAGTTGGGTCAGCGGTTTTGGGAAATTTTGGTGGTAGGCAAAATACATGAAACTTGAAGCAAAGTTTGAATATGTGATTGAAAGAATAATGTTTTAATGTATCTAGGATGGTAGCACGTGTGGGACGTATCTCCAACATCAAGGGAAGAATTCATTATTTTGCAAGGCTTGCCATGTAGTAATCAGAAACTTGTATATTCTATGTTACTCTCGCATGTGTGTTTTATCATGAGGTAAGGGATTGGACTGTGGTACCTAGTGAACTGTGTGTTCTTAGGTTCTTGCTTAAGTCCGAGTATGTCGAGCTGTGGTACCTATTGACTGTGTATCCTTAGGTCACTGCGGAAACCCTTGGCATGTAGGGTAGGTAGTACCTATGTGGTTGTGTGTTTATAGGTGATTACCGAGGCCCAAGGTATATGAGGTAGGTGGAGCCTATGTGACTGTGTGTTCATAGGTAGCTACCGAAGCCTCTTGGGGTAAGGTAGGGGCTCGCAGCCACGATTACCGAGACCCCTTGGCGCTAGTGGTTTCGGAGGCTTGTCTTGACCGGGCGGTCTGCGGAGGTTGTACATGCCGGTATACGTATCTCGAGGCGATTTATTTTCCCTATTATGATTTGCATTACATGCCTTGGATACATATTGTATATAAGTTTAACAGTTACTCGGGGTTCATTCTTGAACTCCAGATCGATTTCAAAGATACGGGTGGTTTACGCCGAGCAAATCAAGAGGATGAGGGTAAGAGCAATGAAGCCGACAACCGAAGACATATGGGATGCCCTAACATTTTTGTACTTTACATATTTGGGATGATTGTATACCATTTCGGTAGTTTTTATTTTGAACGATTGTACCATTAACCCTACGGGGACTACTTTATGTTTTTATTTGTACCTTTACTAATATATTGTAGTTATCCAAACCGATCATATGCTCTGCCGCGCACGCTCTGATGTAAGTTCAAAAGAGACTAATTACCAAAGGAAAGGTAACAAGTAAAAATGATTCCTCTAACCCGCCACCCAAAAGGGCGAGGCCGGTAGGGGTGTAACACTTATTCTCTTTGTAAATGTAGATGCATATTTGGAAGTATTAATATCTTACATATTTATTGCTTTTAAACTAGTTTTAACTGTTACCCTAAAAAACTCAAATAGACTATTTTCAGCTTATATTTTGAAGCGGAGGGAATAACCAAATTAAGAGGAGTCTTCTTCTTCTCCTCCTTCTCCTTCTTCTTCTTTCTTCTTTTTGTTTTTGTTTTTTCCAAAATTATGAGGAGTCTTCCATTTACTCTCAATACATGGAATTTTCCGTTTACCCTGAATACATGGAATTAATTTAATCAAATAATTTAAAAATTAATTATATGCTTATTAAAACACGGTAAACTTATAGAATCACTCATATTATTTGCATATTATTTGGGTGCCTGTATACACTTTTCAAGTTTATTTATAAGGCAATTTTAAATTAAATATAAAAAAATTGAATAGAATTATCTGTTATTCTTTTTTTATTAAATAATATTGCAATATTTTAAAATTATCACCTATATTTTATTGACTAAATTATACAAAAGCTTGCCCAATAAGGGCACAGTTCAGATTGTCCACCAAGGGCAAATTAGCATAATTATACAAAAGTTTCAAAATTTGGGTAAGTTGCATATAATTAACCCCTTTGTCATTGTAATAATAATTTAAAAAAAAAAAAAACCATTGTCTTTTTCACGCTTCTCTTAACTTTTCTACGGAAAATGTGATATCAGATTAATAGGAAACGCATGTTATCTATGTAAGTTAATAATTTCATAAATCCCTAAACTTTAAATTTAACCTCCTTAATCCTTTAACTTTTAACATTAAACCCCTGTTGTTACTATATTTTTAAAAAATCTAATGCCTACTCAAAACAAGCTCATAGTTTATCTAATTAAATCATGTAAAAGCAAATTGATGATTGCCTAGACAACTTGAAAGAGGGAATGTTATATATACATTAAGGAACTTGATGTTGCATTTTGTATGATGAGAGCCATATATAGCTTAGGGCCATTGGTTATCATTTTTATATATGAACCTCCCATTCAATTTGAGCGAGTTATTTACAATCTAGAAATTTTTGCTCCAGTCCAAAAGGTTTTTGCAATCTTTGAAAAGTCTTTCGAAAAAATTAACACACCAAAGTTTGACTGACTTGCGCGCGTCAACCTCCTCCATCATCTTCATCAACCAACCCCGCCTTCACTTTCACGGCGTCATGGTTCGGTGCCTCCATTGTTGACCCATTTAAGTCTAATTTAGAATGTCAATATCAACGTTTTTAATTAATAAATATATTTTAAAAATTGATATTTATTTTTCATTTTCATTTTTATAAAATATAATAAAAATTAATTTGGACTGCGTCATGGTTCGGTGCCTCCATCATTGACCCATTTAAGTCTAATTTAGAATGCAAAATTAACGTTTTTTAATTAATAATTATATATTTTAAAAAATTGATATTTATTTTTCATTTTCATTTTTATAAAATATAATAATGTAATAAAAATTTAATTTGGACTTAAGAATACTTAATTTATGCGGCAAAAGTTAACCTCCCTTGAAATGTTGAGGGCAAATAGTATATCACTCCTCATTACTCCATCATTGGTTTCCTCTGTTCTGCCACCATTGAAGCACGACCCACTTATCTTTACCACAACTGTTCCACCGCGGGCAAAACCTTCTCTGCACATAATACCTTCCGATCCCACCAGACCACCATCATCTCCTCAAACCCGTTTCTTCTTCTTCACGAAACTATGAATATTCCTTGTGATTTTCCCCATTGTTTCATCTTCTTCTTCCTTATGCAACTACTTGTCATTATTGTAACAGTTGGCGCCGATGATGATAACAGCTTCAGAAACTGCAGTAGCTTCTTCAACTGTGGAGTCATCTATAACGTTGGTTATCCATTCTGGGAGACAACAGAGCTTCATACTGTGGTCAGCCTGGTTTCGAACTTGCTTGCCAAGACAATATACCAAAGTTAATCGTTAATTCTCTCACTTATCGGATTCAGAATTTGAGCTTAAATATTCAGAGTCTTAGAGTGGTTAGGGATGACTATTGGAAAACTATATGTCCAAGTCAATACACAAACACTAGCTTTGATTCCTCCACCATGCTCAAGGTTGCTGACGGGTTTCAAAACATGGCCTTGCTATATGACTGCGTCAACACTTTTAATCAATGGGTCAGTTCAACACTTCACCTACCACAGAGTGCTCCAAACAAAACGTCTACTTTGGGATCGTACCTTACAGTATGGATTTGACAGGAATTTGCAAGGTTGTTCTTATTCCTATAGATTCTGACTATGTTGATTTGGTACTTAACTTTCAAAAGGGAATTGAAGAAGCAATAGAGGAAGGTTTTGTATTAAGATGGAGTGCGGATATTGAACCGTGTGACATGTGTGTTAAGTCTGGTGGGAAGTGTGGGTATATGAATCACAACTTCACATGTTTCAGCAACAATAATGGGACTAAAGGAACTACAAGTTTTCCAGGTATGTTGGTTCATCTCTCCGTCCATGAAAATTCCAAAATGGGTCATTCAATTCTCATCATCATGAAGCACTGATTTATTACATGTTTGAAAATGGGTTTTACATCATTTTCTCAATCCAGGTTATTGCAGAATATGCTTACCTTCTAATATATGATGAACCTAGCTAGACAGGCTATGCGTGACAAAAAAACAAAACCTAGAGAGAAACTTGCCTTAACTAGTCTAGCTTAGTTAAGTATTACCTTCCGATCATAATATAAAACTAGATGGGGTAAAATTTGGACCTAAATATAAGATTTCAATTTACTTTGTTCTCTATATTTATCATTTATTCCCTTATATCATCTCTATCGATGACACATGTTACAAGAGAGTTTACATCGAGGGCAGGGATAGTTTCAATGCAGATGATTTAAAATGATATGTTATGAAAACAACATACATTTATAACAAATAACTAATTTTATTAATCTATCCAATTTAAGTAAAGAGGTTTTATATTAAGGACCAGTGATAGTAGTTAATACTAGATATTATTAATTTTTCCAAGCAATTGAATCAGATGTGGTTTAATTCCTGTATCCAATCTGTGTGTTTCTGGTTTGCTGATGAATTTTGACCTTTGGGATGAAGAAAACTTGAGCCTCGTGTGTAACATCCCAATTCCGAGCCAAATTTTTTTTTAAATCGAGTAGAGCATTGGAGCGTAAGAGTAATCGATTCCCATTCAAACAATAACCATAGTGTAACATAGTGTTGATACTGACATCCTAATGTTCTCATAGGTAAATACGGAAAACGATAAAGTGACATCTCCGTCTAAGATCTCACTCGTGCTACATGCCCTCCAACCATGAGCCTACTCGTGCGGCTTGCCCTTATCTCCAATCCTTAGTCCTTCCGACTGAAGCTACAATGAGATCCAATTTAACGCATTGGATCTCGGGTAACATTAACCTTATGCTCAATTAAAACAAGATAGGGAATGACAGATATTCATGACATAACGACTATGATCAATATAATGACAGTACATAAGCGTAAAGCGGTATGTAAGCCCCATAAAGTGCCTGCACTATTCACCGGTGCCACGATGTACGTCGTGTCCTCGGCGCTAGGAAAACTCTAACGATATTACTACATCTATAACCCGTGTGAACTGTATGTATAATCGGTAATGGCATTTTAGGTAAAAATTACCAATTTGCCCCTATACCCCTAATTGGCGGAATTTTGCCAGCACTTCGTTACTTTGGCTCAGATTTTCCAAAATTTTGCCAGAACTTCGACCCAATGATAATTTTCAAAATTCTAGACTAATATAGCCCTATCATATGATATTTAATCATACTTGAAAAATTAAAGGCTATACTAACATTACTACTCTAACTATTGAAAGAACTACGAAAGCTTAAAGCTCGGTACCGAAAAACTTACACAGAGCTTCGCTTCAAAATTTCTCAGAGCACCTCTCTCTTCTTTCTCTCTCTAATTTCGGATTTCTCTCTTCAAAATGGTGTGAAGAATGAAGAGCACCTTAGGCCTATTTATAGGAAAATTTTTGGGTCCAAAGTGGTAATTTTCCCTTTCCAAAGTTGTAATTCTCCCTTTCATGAATATTAGGGTTTTTTCCTTGTCCACAAACCTCCTTGGTCGACATACAAGGGCTGAAGTGGCAGCAAGCAATTGGTCCAAAATGGTGACTCAACTTGCTTTATGCCCGGTCTGATCGAATTTCCCCGATCGATGCAGGTCGCGTATTTCGGATAAATCTCAAAATTCTGGATTTACAACTTTAAAGACATTCTCTCACTCATTAGAAATGTCCAAGTTAACCTAAATTTTGATTCCATTTAGGGCTCCAACAATCAGTCTGAAGTTCCTCGAAAAGCGTGCCCGGCTACGGAACGAATTTCTGGAATCATCAACTTCTGGACAAAAATTCACTGATTTCAAATATGTCCAGATAATTTCAAACTCATTTCTAGATGTTGAGTTAGAATTTATTTTCTTCAAATCCAAAAATGTGCCTATCTGCATTTTTCCCTATTTTGTTTTATTAGGAAAAACTCAATCGGCTTGAATTAACTTAGGAAAAGTCTAACGGAAGGTAAAAATCCACGATCAATATTTTACCTTGACTTTGGAAATCCTATTCTGGTTCTCTAAATAGGATCCGTTTCCTATTTATTTTTACTATTCACCTTTTTATTATTTAATTAGAGTTTATTCATTTTAAACTACCTATTTTACTTTATTTTTATTTTTTTTTCTTTCTTCCTCCATAAACCATGTCGGCAGCATCATCTAATATATATATATATATATATATTTTTTATTTTTTATTTTTTAATTAATTATTTAATTATTATTATATAATTAAATAATTATTTTTACATAATTTTTCATAACTTTCTCCTATTGGCCCATACTTGTATTTAGGCTTAAAAATACCTAAAATCATCTATTTTTCTCAAAAATTTCCAATTAATTAGTAAATATGTTTTTACTAATTTTAAGCCAAAAACCACTAATTTTATGGTTTTACATAATTACTTGTGAATTTCTTTTGCTTATGCTTAAGTAATTAGCCAATAATTACTCAATTACCTTTTTATCAATAGTTGATAATTTTCTTAATTAGAGTACCTCATTACCTTCATACTTTTGCATTAACATTAAAATTTTCATGCCACTTGCATTATTTTAGAAATTACAAGGGTATTATGGTCTTTTCAATACTTTTTGAACATTCTTATACAATTTCTCCAAGTTCATAATTTATTAAATTACCGTAATTATAGATAATATACTCTCTTAATTCAATTGGTCATTTTACTGCCTTTTAGGATTTTTCATAAATTTTCTAAGTCATTTACCCTTTCCAGGGGTATTTTGGTCATTTTGGCACTTAATATCTCTAATTTCATTAGAAATTTCCCTAGAAAATATACTAAGTATTTGACAATGTTTTGACACTATATCTTTACCTATTCCCAATAGGTACTTTTCACTAAACTATGATACTTTATCATAGGTCAGATTTCAGGGTATTACACAATGTCTCTACAGACCGTTAGATCTAACTTAAATGGTTCGATTGAACTTATTTTAATTTTACATTTTCAAGAAAAAAATTCTTTTAATGTATACATAATTTAAAATAAATATAATATCATAAGCGTCGGTTTCTCAAAAAATCACTTTTTTAATCATTAGTTGAAAATCTTTAAATCCGAATCATTGAAATTCTATTTGAATTGTGTAGATTTCACTACATGCCTACAACGATTAGCTCTTATTGCTCATCATTGTGATGAACACCAAAACTTATTCTAATAGGAGGGTGGTTTTGAACTCATAAACCATACTTTACTTGTAAGGCTCCTCATTGTGGGACTCATAACAATGCATATTACAATTATATTATACATATTTTATTACTGAAGCTTTCCATTCTTTTGTGTTCAAAACTCAGAAACTTTTTTCTTTGCTCCTTGATAATAAGCAAGGACAATTGTGATAGTTGTGGCTTCTCTTGTTGCTGGAGTGATGATTTTTATTTAGCTTACTATCTCTTCAAGATTCGAATGAACAAGAGTCATAGGGCTAATCTACGACAACAATATTGTAAGAAATTTTCATTCTATGGATTTATCCATACAGTTAAGCTAGCTAGCTTGAAAAACCATTATAGCTTATGTATTTATTTGGTTTATTTGTCAAGTTGGAAAGGAAAGCACAACTTTAGAGCATTTGCAATTTAGTCTAGCTACAATTGAGGCCTCGACAAATAAGTTTTCTCATGAAAATAGCTTAGGGAGAGGTGGATTTGGACAAGTTTTCAAGGTAAGAAATGCCATTATTGTAGTTATATATAAATATATGAGTGTGTGCGTGCGCACGTGCACATATTTGTTTTTAAAATCTAACCAACTATTGTTACAGGGTGTTCTTCCAAATGGGCAAGAAATAGCTGTGAAGAGACTTTCGAAAAGTTCTGGCCAAGGTGCAACAGAGTTTAAGAATGAGGTTTTATTGATAGCTAGACTCCAACACAGAAATTTGGTGGCGTTATTAGGATTCTGCGTTGAAGAGCAAGAGAAACTACTTGTTTATGAATATGTTCCTAATAGAAGCCTTGATTACTTTTTATTTGGTTTGAATCCTATAAACTCATTTTAACTTTTAATTGAAATTTCTAGTTCATTTCTGTCATGCATTTTATTATTTATTTGGTTCCCTTTTTTATGTTTTAGCGTTACTTGCACTAATTGATATTATTTTGATTTATTTTGTCACTTTAGTGATCACTTACTACAAATTTGTGTAGGTTCCCAAAATACTAGAGTGTTAGATTGGATGGAGCGTAGCAAAATCATAGGAGGAGTTGCTCGAGGAATTCTTTATCTTCATGAAGATTCTCGCCTAAAAATCATTCATCGAGATCTCAAACCTAGCAATATTTTGTTAGATGATGATATGAATCCAAAAATTTCAGATTTTGGCTTAGCCAAGATGGTAGCTATAAGTGAATGTGAGGGAAATACAAATCGAATAGTTGGAACATAGTAAGTTCTTTTCTTCTTTTATCCTTGACATTTATATACGCATGCATGCACATGTCTAGATATAATTTGAATAAAAAATAATTTGACTTAATTTGTAATACAAAAGTTTTCCTTTCAACTAGTTATTTTAAATGGTCAAATTTTCCTATTGTCTTGTTGATTAAATTTCAACGACATTGGTTTTTATAGTGGTTATATGTCTCGAATATGCAATGTTTGGACAATATTCGAAAAGTCGGATGTTTTTAGTTTTGGAGTTATAGTTTTAGAAGTTATTAGTGGAAAGAAGAATACAAGTTGTCATGATTCACAATACGCATATGGCCTCATAAGCTATGTAAGTTATGATATATATTGTGTTTCTCTCTTTTATTTTAATTGTGGGAAAATCCATCAAAGATATGTAGGTTATGTAAGCCTTGAAATATTAAGTTTTTCTTAATTGTTACAGACATGGAAGAAATGGAGGTATGATAAGTTGGAAGAGATATTGGATTCAAATATAAATGAAGTGGGATCAACCAATGCAGTGATCAAGTGCATTCAACTTGGTTTATTATGTGTTCAAGAAAATCCAAATACAAGGCCTTCCATGGCTACGGTTGTTTCATATCTTAACAATGACTCCATTCAATTGCCATTACCACATGAACCTGCTTTCGTTTTGCATGGTCAACCAGAGGATATTACCACTAATGGAAGTGGAGAATCATGCTCAATTAATGAAGCTTCTATGAGTGAATTCTTTCCTCGCTAATACAATAAGGC
This sequence comes from Acacia pycnantha, assembly GCA_025563575.1. Taxonomy (NCBI): domain Eukaryota; kingdom Viridiplantae; phylum Streptophyta; class Magnoliopsida; order Fabales; family Fabaceae; genus Acacia; species Acacia pycnantha. Next base: position 533,672 of record JAMWYP010000096.1, on the reverse strand, counting down.
TTTGGATTAGTATAACTTTCAATGTCCCCCATTGATATAGGGCGTTTTTTCTTTCCTTTTTCAGAAATATAATGTCATGTTTGTGGACAAATAATATGCAAGTCCCTGTAGTTTTGAAGAAGAGAAGAGACAAATGTACATCATTATATGTTTATTACATAATACTTGCGGAAAATTAATATGCAACTCCTATAATTTTATTTCATTTTTAATTAGGTTATTGTAGTTTTTCCCCTTTTTATTAAGTCCTTATAGTTTCCTCAATTATAGGTATTTGTTTCTATACTCACATATTCTATTAATTTGTAAGAAAAGCAGTGTTAGTAGCTGATGACATGGTTCTCTTGGTACAGACGGATTAATTTTTCAATATAGATCTCAATAACATCGGAATCGATGAGATTATAGATTATATATGTAAGAAGACGAATATGAGCAAAATAATTTTTTGTTTTTATTTTGAAAATAAATAAACTTAATGCAATCATTTTATTTTTAAAATCTCTTTTGCATTTTGTATTTTATGGAAAGTTACGTGTTGCTTAATCGGTGCACATCAAACAAAAAACAAATTATGAGTATAGAAGATAATGCACACTAGTGTAAAAAGCTACATTATATTTGGGATCGGTTAAAATTGCATTTTCGCTAGAGCATATAGGGTGTGGCAGAAATAGGGTTAGTATTACGGCGTCAGTTGCTCAAGACATGATGCCGCAAACTGAAATTTTTATAAGGCTAAAACATAATTTATAAAACTCTTGGGTTAAGTTCTGTAATTTTAGGGGGGCCGGGGGCCACCCCTAGCCCCCCCTGATTCCGCCCCTGATATGGAGCCAATGTCCAACAACGCAAGTTTTTTTTTTTGCTCAAACAACAACGCAAGTTACTATATATGCATCTAATATTACATGCAACCAATGTATAACACAAATAAATGGTCAAACAAAAGCGGGTATCTAATATTATCAAGTTGCAAAGAGAACCATGTACAACTTATTTTGTTAAATGTAGGAAGTGTTCGGACCAAATGTCGCGAATCTCTCTCATTTGTGCTTCAGAATATGTCTCCAATCTTTGAAAATGCTGCAAATTCAAAAATCTTCAAGTAAGCAATATTATGAGGGAAAAAAGTTTAAACTAAAATTATGATTTATATATAATATTATTGCCTTGTTAAATGAGTTAGCGATGCCCTTAGTGATGATTTCATACATATACCGCATCACCTAATATCCGAACTAAAAAAATTTGGGTTGTTTATAGCACTTGAATGTACACAAACAGACATGTTACAGAGAGCTCCTAACAAATTTTCCGATTAGGTGACTCGAATTAAGTTTGGCATGACTCGAGTCAAGTTCTTCTAAAATCTTTCAGTGATTTGAAAATGTGTTAAGTTGACTCGAGTTGTGGTATTGTTGACTCGAGTCATATTCGGCAAAATTTGAATTCATTGTTCTCGTAATCTGTAAACCTTTGATTATACTTTGGATACTTCATATTATTGATTATTATTAATCCTAACAAAGTTTAATCAGTTTGCTAATAAGTTTCAGATGATTTTAACATGGTTTAAACACCAAATCGCTGTAAAGCAAATCTGAATTTTTTTCATCAAACATCGAGTAGTGCAGAGCGATTGAGTAAGCGATATATATATACTAAAATACCCACGGTAGCATGTCTTGTTGTTTAAACAATGCAGGTACAAGAGTGTTTCAAAAGTATAACGAAAGAAGTCTTTAGCCGCGACTCCTAGGCGTCTTTGCTTGTCCTTCTCCTCGTTCCTCGGTCCACTCGACCACGAAGCTATATTAAGGGTGAGGTCTATGCATCGAACCCCGGAGTAACGGTTAACCTCATGATTACATACATCATATATGTACGGCCAGACATTCATAGAATTTTGGCAACATTTACTACTATCGGATATAAGGTATACATATCGATATGTATGGCAAAAATACAGTAGGATGACGAGACATGTGAGTACAGTGAGTACAGATAATAGTACTGATCGGATGACAGACAATAGTGCAGTCAGTATAGACAATAGTACAGTCAGCAGACAATAGTATAGTTAGAGTACAGGCATGACAGACAATAGTACAGTCAGAGTACAGGCATGACATCGGAAACACATATATGCATACAATAACCATCAGAGTTAGTGTTACGATGCTGTGACGTACCTTCGTTGTGGAATTTGATACGGCGGTTGGTCGAACGTAATCAGGGATATCCTATCAATATAACAACGTATTTGTTAAGGATCTATCATTACAACGGAAATTTTTAGTCATAATGACCATTTTACCCGACCCCTAATCGGCGGAATTTCGCAACGACTTCGTTACTTTGACTCTAATCTTCCAAAATTTTGTCATAACTCCGACCCCATCATGAATTTGAAATTAATGACTAAAATACCTCTAACATATGATATCTAATCATACTTGGAAGATTAAAGACCAAAACAACATTTCTACTATAACTACCGAATCGAAAACTAGAACTTAAGACTCGGTACCGAAAAACTTACCCAGAGCTTCGCTGCTAATTTCCCCGGCTCCTCCTTCTCTCTAGAATCTCTCTCTATTTCGAAATGTTGAGAGGATTTGGTGTGAGAATTTCAAATGAGTTCAAGGCCTATTTATAGAGTTTTTCCATGAATTTCAACCCTTGGATCAACTTTATGAGGACAAAAATTCACCGATTAGAATATGTCCAGATATTTTCCAACTAGTTCAAGGATTTTGAGTTAGAATTTATTTTCTATAGACTCACTTTTTCCAATATCCGGCCTTTTTCTCTTTCTTAGGATGATCCCCTAATTACTCATAGGTCCACGAAACGACTTTGGAGACAGTCTATTCCGAGATAAAATTATACTTGTCTATAAAATATTCTGACCTTAGAAACCTTGTTCATGGTTTTCTAGATAGGATTTAATCTCTATCCGTGGTCATTTATCCTATTTGCTTTTTACAGAATATCACAATTTATATTATTATAGTATTCAAAGTATCATGATATTTTCTAATCAATTCCTATCCACCTTGAGTTCATATTTTCGGTCAATATTCTGGTCCTTTTTTTTCGTTTTTATTTAATTATTTAATTAATAATATATATATTTTTAATTATTTAATAATTATTTTTCATAATTTTTCCACAAAGTTTCCTATTGGTCCATACTTTGATTTAGGCTTAAAATTACTTAACCTCACCAATTTTCCTTCATATTTTCCAATTAATTAGCAAGTATATTTTATGCTAATTTTAGCCATAAACCACTAATTATAGGGTTTTACATAATTATCTTTCTTTTGTTTAAGCCCAAATAATTACCTAATTAATCCCCACCAATTGTTGATAATTTTCTTATTTATAAATAATTATTTCCTCACAACAATTGGACTTACATTGATATTTTATACTTTACATAAAATATTAAAAATCACGGGTCAATAATAATCCCGGAATACTTTTAATTTTTCCCTCACTATTTTCCAAGGAAATATATCCCAAAAATTGTCTAAATTAGAGACAACATAATCTCCAATTTTTAATAATTATTTTATTGCCTCTAAGGATTTTCCATAATTTCCTTAAGTCACTTTATGCTCCACAAGGGCATTTTGGTCATTTCGACACATTATTAATTTTTTCCTAATTTCCAAGAAATTTTCCTTTAGAGAATAAGATAAATTTAACATTCTTTTTGAAACCACATATTCACCTATTTTCAATAGGTATTATTTCTAATTTATGATATTTATCATAAATACGATTTTAGGGTTTTACACAACGGTCATCAATGCCATCAACTATAAAAGCCAGAAGCATTCAATTCTTCACCTACTGAAACTCTGCGCATTCAATTAGCAACTTAAGCATTTACTGTTTCTACTCATACAATCAATATCTTTGGATATTTAAATCTTCAATGTTTATACATATACTCTTTTAGAGAGTTTTTCTATTGATTATCAATCTTTGCTGGACATAGGTCGAGGATTTAGACCGAACCAGTATAAATTGTTTATGTTCACTCTTCCTCTATCCCTCTCTGTTATACTATGTTTTAGCTTACCAGTTTCAGAGTATTTTCGAAGAAAATTTTATATCCTCAATTCACTCCCCCTCTTGGTGATATTCCATCTTTCAAATTATATTATAATCATAACAATATTAATAATTTATTTGACATATGTTCAATTCAACTAGTGAGAAAAAGTTGGGAAATGGTTTGGATCGGTCTAAGAGCTTAGCTTAGGTTGGTAAATACAAATACACACACATATATAATTATAATATCTGAAGTCCGAATTATAATCATGTAAGAAGGTAAGAAAAATTTATAATCCTGTAAAGGATAAATAAAAATACTACTCAATAAAAATATTTAAAAAGTTAGTAATTCAAATTCAAATTATTATCGTTAATTAAAAATTAAAAAAATAAATAAACTTTATTTCCCAAAAGAATACTAATTTTACATCATGAAGGTGCCCACCACAAACTTAAAATAAGAATTTTAATGTTATATTTTTAAGAAATAAATAAAAGAAAATAGGTCAGGCCAAAATCTGTAGAGTTATGTGGGTCGAGCCCATGTTTTAGTGGGTCGGCCTGATGGGACCCGCCCGGCTCTGCGGTGGGCTTTGGGTCCCCGACGGTTTGGCCGCCATTATTTTCCAGCGATTCCACCGCCTGGCGGTGTTTGACCGTTGCGATTTCTTTCTGCCACTGTTGCTTTCACTTTTTCTCTCCGTTGCGTCGTGCATATTTCCTTGCCTTTCTATCTCGTTTCACAATTCCGAGCAATCAGTGCACAGTCCGTCTCGCTCCGACGAAGATATGCCATCACCTAAAGGTGTTCTCTCGTTTCACTTTGTCACGGTCCCCTGTACTCGGAATTACTTTTTCTATAATCCTTTTTCTATAATGCTTTGTGTTTATTCTGTAACAGAGCTTCCAGGGTTTTACTACGACGCAGAGAAGAACAGGTATTTCCCCATTAAGGGCCCCATTCCAGGCTCTTCTCGCTCTTCTACTGCGAAGATTGGTCCTAAGAAATCTATCCCAAAGTCTCCCCCTCAGGTATTTACATGTGCCCCTATCAAACATTTGATATGGATTCTCTTTCTTTGTTTGGCATGTTAACTATTTGAAAACTTGTTTGATGTGGTAATCATTATTACAAGCAAAGGACTGACATGGAAGGTTTTTAAGTTTTTAGGAATTTAAATAAGGTGAACTATATTTTAAGAGGATAAAAATTTTCTCTAATTTTTTTCTTAAAACAATTTGAGTTGGCTGGATAAGGATTTGGATGAAGGATTCTGATAGGAAATTCGCTACATATACTATGTAGCCGACAGTTCAAATTAACACTGGTATTGCTGTTACAATGGAATTTCTGCTTCACAAAAGTACAATGCTGTAAACTCACCCAAGTCACTGCACCTAAGCTTGCACGGATCACACCAACAAACGGCAACACAACATATACCCACTACACAGGATGTACAAACTGAATGTACAAATAGGATATAAAATAGCAGTGAGAACTTCGATTCCGTGTTAAGATAAATAAATGTTCCAAAACTCACACACATGCCTCATGGGTTAAAACCAACAAAAAATGAAAAACCGTAGCTCAATGCTCACATTGATCACAACATAAAAATGAAGCAAGGGAAGCTGGTTTTGGAGAGGCCAGTAGCCTCCCCAAGACCTTCCATTCACTACCTCTGGCTTCTTGCTGTATAAACCCGTTTATGTTTTGTTTTCCATCAGTGTCAGCTTTGTTTTCTCTCTTTCTACCTTTTTACTGTCTGCAATAACTCTATGTGGCAATAGCAGGATGAGCAATTTCCCTCATACTTTAACCTCCCTTTTTCATAACAAGAAACCTTTTATCCTCAAATTACTTATTTTTATTAAGTTGAAATGAATGAGATGGGACTGTATCTTGTATAAGTTTGGGATTCTAAGCTGATAAATGTGCTGTAGCAGATGCTTTACAATTATTCACATATTATCTCTCGTGTGCTTTATCTGTCCTTTCCATATACTCTTTGAATCAAGTTGCTGTCATTAGTGAAAAATAAATTTTATCAGAAAAAAATGCTACACAAGGAATTAGGGGTGGGTTTTGAATAATATTATTATCAAGTTTAATATTTAGTACCATATTGAAGTTTAGAGGTATAAACACTCTCTATATTGTCTTATTAGATGAAGAGAATTACAACCTATTTATAGGTGAAGCAAGGAGAACAAAGAAGGTAAAGATGGTAAATTAGGAAATACAATAAAGCCTAATAAAGACTCATAAAGACTCATAACTACTAATTAATGCCCTCTAATCGATCCTCTAATCGGGAACTAATCATGGGATCCTAATAAATGATAGATATATTTCCTAATATTCTAACACTCCCCTCAAGTGGAGAGTATATGTCGATCAATCCTAGCTTGCCACGAAATCCTTCAAACTTCGTTCGACCGAGTGGTTTAGTTAGGATATCTGCAATTTGGTCTGCAGATCTTATGTGAGACAGTGTCATAATGCACGCTTCAATCTTTTCTTTAATGAAGTGTCTGTCTATCTCAACATGTTTGGTTCTATCATGATATCTTGGGTTCTTGACCATTTCAATGCGGCCTTGTTATCACACGAGTTGCATTGGTCCCTCATGTTGAATTCCCAACTCGTCGATGTCGATAATCCAGATTCCTTCACATACTCCTTTGTTGACAGACTCTTAGTTACGCTTCGGCCTTTGCTTGGTGACACCACCTGTCTGTTTCTTGCTTCTCCAGTAACTAGATTTCCCCACACGTATGTACGGTACCCGAGATTGACCTCTGGTCTCTCTATCTCTTGCATGATCTGCATCGGTGTAGATTTCTATGTTCTGGTAGTACCTTTCTCAAAGAATATTCCCCTTCCGAGATTAAGCTTGGTAGCTCAAAATTCGTGGATGCCGCCATGTGTTCTTCTTGGGGCTGATGCATAAACTGACTTACTATTCCAACTGCATAGCTAATGTCAGGACGGGTATGGGTTAAGTATATCAATTTTCCCACAAGTCTTCTGTATCTCTCTGCATTAGTGGAATACCTTGTGGTTTGATCTCTAAGTGGCATCCCTCTTCCATTGGTATCCCTTCGGTTGAGTGCCCAACATTCTGTCTCATGTAACAAGTCTAATGTATACTTGCGTTGTGAGACATTGATGCCCTTCTTGGTCCTTACTACTTCCATGCCTAAAAATATCTCATTTGTCCAAGATCTTTTACACGGAATTCGGTTGACAAGTCCCGTTTAGTTGAGCAATGGATTCTTCATCATCCCCGTAATGATTATGTCATCAACATAGACGATCAATATGGTGACTTTGCCATTAACACGTTTGGTAAACAATGTGTCACCACTTGTCCCTGAGTATATCCAAGCCCTTTCACTGCTTTGGTGAATCTACCGAACCATGCCCTAGGAGATTGTTTCAAGCCGTACAATGACTTCCTTAGCTTACACACGAGTTATTAGGAGCTAAAACTCCATCCGGAATCTCCATGTATACTTCTTCCTCTAGGTTGCCATTCGGAATGCATTTTTCACGTCCGGTTGGTATAGAGACCAATCCAAGTTAGGCTGCAAGTGATAACGGTACTTGAATGGTATTGAACTTGACCACTGGAGCAAATGTCTCTGGTAGTCGATCCCGTACGTCCGGGTATATCCTTTTGCAACAAGTCTCGCCTTGTATTTGTTGATACCGCCATCGGGATTGAATTTCGGAGTGAAGATCCACCGCATCCCACTGGTTTCTTTCCTTTAGGAAGAGTCGTGATCTCCCATGTTCTATTTTCCTTGAGTGCCCTCAATTCCTCTTCTGCACTTGCTTCCAATTTGGATCAGCCATAGCTTGTTGAAATGTATTTGGAACGGTTATCTGTGCACTGTTAACAACAAAACTTTGCATTCTTGCAGACAGATTACCATATGAAACAAATCGTTGAATAGGATGTTGAGTACACGATCTTACCCCTTTTCTCAAGGCAATAGGCCAACCCGATTCTTCGAGATTTAATCCGGATTGGATTCATGGTCGTTCCTTTGAATGGGAGAGATAGTTCTACCGAGTGTACGGTTCGGTCTCTATCTCTTGTCGTGCTCCCGCATCCATCCCTGAATTGATCTCAACATGTGTTTCCGGTTCATTGGATTCAGGTTGGGGTGGAATGTATGTGTTAGGCTGGTTTGTGGGAGCAAGTGAGTCAAGAGAGGCTATGAGATTAGGTTGTTCAGATGATGTATCAGGTGACTTTGAGGTGTTGGAATTAGATCTATCCATGATTAGCCATTCAATATCAGAATACTCCCCGAATGGGTAATTTAGGATAATAAGCGTCGTCTTCCGAGAAAATGGTGTCCCGGAGACAATGAGTTTCTTGGAAGATGGACAATAGCATTTGTACCCTTTTTGAGTGGAGGAGTAGCCAAGGAATATACACTTGTCAGAGCGAGCACCAAATTTGTTGCCCTCCTTTTTGTGAACAAAGACAACACATCCAAACACCTTGGAAGATAATGAATTGATGATGGGGCAATTTGGAAAGAATTTCAGGAGGTTTTGAATTGGGGTGTCGTATTTGAGAACTTTAGAAGGCATGCGGTTAATGAGATAAGCCGCGGTGAGGATGGCATCACCCCAGAATATGGTAGGAACATTTCGTTCCATTAGCAAGGCACGGGTTACTTCCAACAGGTGACGGTTTTTTCGTTCGGCTACCCCATTTTGTTGAGGGGTGTATGGACAAGACGTTTGGTGATGAATTCCTTGACGATCAAGAAACTCTTTAAAGGTTGTGCTCATGTATTCCTTGGCATTATCACTTCGAAGCACCTTAATGGACGTGTTGAATTGGGTTCGTACAAAGGTATAGAAGTTTTGAAAGACTTTGGCGATATCGGATTTGTCTTTCATTAAATAAACCCATGTGGTGCGAGTGTGATCATCGATAAAAGTAACAAACCACCTGGTATGAGTGAGAGTGGCTAGTCGGGCGGGGCCCCAAATATCACTATGAATCAATGTGAATGGGGAGGTGGGAGTATAGGGTTGTTTGGGATATGAGGATCGTGTCTGCTTTTGCAAATTGGCAAGTTTCACAATGAAAAGGAACAGAATTTTTATTGAATAAATTTGGAAATACATGTTTCATATAATCAAAACTAGGGTGGCTCGATCGACAATGCCACAAAGAATATATCATTATTCCGTGAATTTGAGCTAACCAAACGCTCGTCTTGACTTCCACGTTTCTTTATTCTTTGAGGTTGACCCTTCAAGGTAGAACAATCCATCCCATTCTCTAGAAGTCCCAATCGTCCTCCTCGTTCTTAAATCCTGAAACACACATAAACCATCATCAAAGATCACTCGACATATTTTACCGCTAGTCAATTTGCTTACGAGAGATCAGATTACGGGTAAGTTCCAGTACAAACAAAACGTTATGTATTGCCAAGTGGCCGGATAATGTAACAGTACCAATGTCCTCAACTTGTGTGAATACACCATTAGCTACTTTTACTTTGAGGTGTTCATGACAACCTTTGGTCCAGTGTGGTCGTGTGACTTTGGAAGTTTGATTTCCTGAGGGTTTTCCATGGAGTTTCCAGCATTCTTCCTTAGTATGGCACTTTTTCTTACAATAGTTGCACCATTTATTGGTTTTGCGGTCCCAGATGGTCCCCGAACTGCAAGAGCCGAGCTTTCAATGTTGCTTGGTCCACTCCGGTTCAAGAGTTTCCTACTTTCCTCAAATTGCACAAAGTTAACCACATCAAAGAGTTGTGGGAGTGGCTTCTGCCCCATGATTCGTCCCCTTACCTCCTCGAAAACATCATTTAGGCCTAAGAGGAAGTCGTGTATCCTTCCTTCTTCCACAATTTGTTTGTACAATTGTACATCTTTGAGAGTTTCCCAAGGGTGGACCTCAAACAAGTCTTGTTGTTGCCACAATTTCAGCAATGCATTATAATATTCAGTTACTGGACTGATTACCTTATCGTAGATCCCGAGTTGTCTCTTCAGTGAATCGGGGCAGCAGTGTTTTCAAGAGAGGAGTAGGTCCTCCTAGCGGCATCCCATATTTCCTTTCTTTGTGTGTGCAAGCGAGATATCCCTCACCGATCTCCAAGGTCATTGAATTACACAACCATGTCATGACTTGGTTGTTTTCAAGAAACCAGTGTCAAAATTAGGGTCATCGGGGCTGGTTGAGGGCTGCCCCAAGAATGTATTTCTCCTTTCTCTTACCTCGAATATACCTCAAGACGCTTTGTGACCACCGGAGATAGTTTCTACCATTAAACTTATGGCTAATAGCCATAATGTGATGGTCTGTAAATTCTCAAGCCATCTCGAGGTTCTCGTTTGGTACTTGGGTTGATGGTCATAGAAGAAGGAGAAGAGGAATTTTGAGTTTGAGAATCGGTACCGGTCATAAAACCCATGGGATAAGTTCCGGAAATGTTCCGAACATAGGAGGACTCGAGAGGAATCCATGTTTCGGATGAAAGAAATAGTCGCTGAATCTGGAATTTTCGGGAGAGTTCGCGGAAAATTCAAAAAGTCACCGGAGAATGTACTAACCACTGGGTCTCACCGAAATCGGAGCGGGAGGCCGAAACAAGAAGTCTCCGTCGAGAAAACTCCGTCACGCGCCGTCACGCGCCGTCGCGGCTTCGGTGATCGTCGGGCGCGTGTACACCACGCGCCGTCGTGGAGACGCCGGATCGTCGCCGGACTTCTGGGTTTCGCCGATCGGAGCCCTCCGGTCCTTCTGGGCTAGGCGGTGTAGTCTAACTCGCCGCCTATAGTGAACCCTAAACTCGCCGGAGAACTTTCCCTCACCGTTTCTCTCTCCCTCACTGTTTCTCTCGCTCTCTGTGGCCTCGGACGGGTGACCTGGGCTCGATACCATATTGAAGTTTAGAGGTATAAACACTCTCTATATTGTCTTATTAGATGAAGAGAATTACAACCTATTTATAGGTGAAGCAAGGGAGAACAAAGAAGGTAAAGATGGTAAATTAGGAAATACAATAAAGCCTAATAAAGACTCATAAAGACTCATAACTACTAATTAATGCCCTCTAATCAGATCCTCTAATCAGGGAACTAATCATGGGATCCTAATAAATGAGAGATATATTTCCTAATATTCTAACAAGAGCCCTGTGACTAATTGATACTATAATGCTTGTGCTTCTATTTCTAGTATTATTCATCTTTCTTTGTTTTAATTGCATATTGTTTATTCATGATTTTATTATGATTTTTATGTACATTTTACATAAAAATACTAATTGTTGATTCATGTTAATCATAGGAAAGGAGCCCTCATAGGCAGCTTTTGAAGAGAACATCGAAACTGCTTCATGCTAGGGAGTTAAATGGTAATATCATTAAATCCTACAACTGGAGATGCAACATCAGGGAGGAATTGCTAAAAATACAAGCATCGCAACCTGTGGTATATTTCCTAAATACAGACCTTCCTGTCTGGATCTAAAATTTAAAATGTTCAAATTATACAGAACCCAAAATCATAAATTCGGCTTTGCATGCATTTAGCAATTAATAACTTCTGGCAAGCTTTAATGATGATTAAAAGTGAAGGCATAGACATATTGCCAAAGATTAAACCAGTGTATATTCTATTGCAGGTTTGGAAATATCAGCAGACTGATAGGGTTGGTATTAGTGCTTTGGAGCAATTAAACATCGATGTAGAGACTTCTGTGGGTGTGGTCAAAACTGATGTTTTGTTGTCAGGCAACTTGAATGGCTCACTATGGTAACTTCTGGTTTTGTTTCTTTTTTCTTTTTTTTCCCCCCTTGACAGTCCTTGAATGGAATCTTTTATTATTAAACCTTTTCCTCGGAACTTCAATATATCTTGTATGTTTTAATTTTGAGATTATAATTGTATTGAAAAAAGATAAAATGGACTTTGGTGGGATTTTGTGATTGTGAAATGATGCCATGTTTCAGTTAAAAGCTGGTATTTGTCTGATGAATACTGCACAATAATGGTCCTTTTTGTTCCCCTCTTGATCAGAAGAGACCATATAGTGGATCCAATACCATTGATTACTGGATGACAAACAGTTGCTGGCTTAGTTTTGGGCTCCATTTTAGGCTTCTTTCAAGATAAGTTACTTTTGTGAAAGCGCAATTTTATAGCTCAAATCGGCATAAATTGCAGCAGAATCTTAAACTGCAGAGATCATTATGAAATCTAAGGAAAAATTTTTTATTTGAAAAAATTGAAAAGCATTTTAAACCAAAGTAGCAAGTCTTTCAGTTCAGTTTTTTGAATTTATCTTATGTCATAAGTCTAATATTTTCATTATCATTACTGGTGAAATTTTAGGATTTTTTTTTACCGCTTTTGAACATTTATTGTTTGATCATTCTTTAACTTACTTTTTTTAACATGGCAATTAAATTGAAAATCTTCTTTTTTTATTCATTTTAAGCATATTATTGCAATATATATTTGTTTCTTTTGAATAAGTGATAAATAATTGTTCTTGTTGGGTCATGACAGCTCGTGTTTCTTGATTCTGTTATTTATTTATTTATTTAGTTGTTATATCACGCGTATTAGTGTATTGTGCATTCTAGCCTATTGGTCAGTGTTATTTGTGGTACATGTGCAGCTCCATATTTTGTAGCAAGTGTATAATAGTGGCTTTTGCTTCGTTTGCTGCCGTATTTTTGTGTTCATTGGATATGATAGGGTTGCTGAGTGGGATTTTGTAATATGCTACTCCCTCTGTTCCTTAATATAAGATATATTTGGGGAGTTGATTTTGGTCCTAAATATAAGACAATTTTCATATTAGTCAATCTTTTCCTGATTTACCTCTATTGATGCTCTCTTAGTAATAATTAAGGAGAAGAGGGAAAGAAGGAATTAAGGAAGATGACTAGGGTGCTTTAGATAGTAAAAGTCATATTAACCAACTTAACTAACTTCGTTAATCTAATCAAATTAGATAAATATGTCTTATATTAAGAACCTAAGGAGTACAATGTAATATTCAGTGAATGGTACAGCTCATGTTTTATCATTTGGTTTGATCTTTGTTGTGAGTCGAGTTAGCAAACTTTTTTGGTTCCTAACGTATTCTTAGGTCTTCTTCCTCGTTTTATGACAAATTGTTTTACTTTGGCATTTAGCATCAATTTGCACAATGTAAAATGATTAATTGGAAATCATCAGTTATGTTATTGATGCCAGAAAATAAGGAAAAAAGGCCTTCTTTCATTGCATATAGAACAATAAGACTTCTTTCTTCTTGTTTTGTTTTGCTTTTCTTTTTTCCTTTTTCCCTTTTTGGATGAACAGTGGGACTTGTTAAATAGCAGATGAGTTGAACACTTTAGTAACAACAGATAATACGTTCTCATTTAATCAAGAGCATCTATTTACATTATGATATTTCAATTTTGCTTCATTTTTCCTGCAATATTTGGCTTAGTAAACGAAGTGATAATCCTTGCCATTTTACCTCAGTATATAATAGTTACTTTTGATTATCCTGCATATTTCTAGGATAACACTTCTTATGTACTTGCTTCTGAATCTCAAAGATATTTTGATCCTTAAATATTGATTATTAATTGTTGATACTATTTAGTATTTACTAGTTATTGCCAATTAAGTTAATGATTGCAGGTTTTTTGAGGTTCGCAAAGAGCAAGCTATTGATGTAACATGGATGCCAGATTGTGTGAAGAATTATGCTAATGGAAAAACATACGAGCATGACGAATTGCCTGCATCAATTGTTGCAAATTATGGAGGTTTAACTGTAAAGCCATCCAGAATATCTTGTATAAGATTGGGTCCAAAGTTCTCTTCCCATGGAGATGATGAAGATCCTGATGTTCGTCATGTATTGTATCCTTCCTACCTGTGTGTGTGTGCTTCCTACCTGTGTGTGTGTGAATTTATTTATTTTGCCTTTTGTTTGAGTGGTCCATAGGTAAGTTCATTGTTGATATATTTGTATAATCTACTCCATCTCTATCTCTAGTGTAACATCCTGTACTGCCTAGGTAGGATGTTATTTACAATGTGAAGGTTCTTGACATGACAATACAGATTTACTCATTTGGGATCTGAGACATCAGGTGGATCAGTTCACATTATGGACCTTGCTGAACCATTAATGCCTAATGTCATAGGCCCAATAAAGGAAGTTGCTTCATTTAAGTGTACGCTTTGGACAGCAGAATATGATTATACGAGACCTCGAGCTGTAATTGGCAAGTTCTGTTGCTCTCTTTCTCTTTAGGCTTTAATTTGCTCTTTATCTCACATGTGCAAAAATGGATGTTTTGTACATCCAACACTCTAATAAAGTATTTTTCTAGTAGCACTCAGGATCTTTAGTTTAGGGCGCTCATTACTGCTGAGAAAAAAACTTTAAGGGAAAAGTTGTACCAAAAATACTTTAGGATACTAATTAGTTTAAGGTACTGAGTGCTTCTTGAAAAATTCTTCAGGGTGTTGGATGCATCTTAACCCAAAAAAGATTTAAATATTTTTCCACTGAACAACAAAATAGGCAGCTCAATAAAAGTCATATATCTCAAATCATACAGCCAAATACTTCACATTGGCTTTTTACATAATTCATAGTTTATAAAGATGAAAAAATTAGGGTTATATTTACTACATGAAGGTCTTAACTAATAGTGCATCTAGTTGGTTATGAACATGATAATTGTGACATACCATGTATAAGTTTGAATCTACCATGTGATACTTTTGTTTTTAAAGATTGATTTTAACTTTTAGAAGATCTCCATTTTATTTTATTTTTCATAGGCACCAATATTGGAGCTGCATCTGTGGATTTGGAAACTGGGCAGACCTCGTGGTTTTTACATTGCAAAAGTGATGTTTTTGCTGAACAAATTTTTAATTCAGTAAGCTTTCTCTAATGAAAGTTGCGTCATTTGTTTCTATAAAAAATTGAAATTCCATGTAGTTGACATCACCTATTAGGATAAGACTACTTGTTGTTTTTTCTATATTAAAAACCATGTTTCCTTAATCAAATCCATCAATATTTGCAGAAAAAACTGACATATTAAGCAAATCGTACTGCAAATCCTATGCTAAATTGAATTATTCTAATGCATGAATAATTGAATTTGATAAAGCCCTATTTGTATTCCCGGCTCTATCAGGCTACCCTTAGCTCCTCTTCAGTTTTGAGTTGTTGCAATAATAGCTCTTCACAGGTTGAGCATCTGTCATTACATCTTTGAATCCTTTTGCTAGAATAATGGCAATATCTCGTTCAGAAGTTATTTGTTCTTTTGACCCAATTATTTGTATTATTACACTGTAATATTGTGTGTTTAGATTTGCAAGATATTAAAAAATTCTCTCTCTCCAGAAAACGTTTTAGTGTGGTTACATCCTCATTGCACTTCATTGTGATGCATCAATAATGATCCAGTTCCTGCCAAACACATTTCATTAGAGTGAATATAAAATATTTACTTCCTTGCTTTATATTGGAGATTTTGATCTTAATTTTGTAAATTGACCTGCATTCCTTACTTTAGAGTAGGTTTGACAATCAACATCCCAAATATCCTTATCTGAGCTCAAGAACACACAGAACTGACTGTTGGGGTCATGCCATTCCCCAGTGACATGACCAAGTCTTATTCATCCCAAGCATCACCAGTACCAAGTGAGTGACTGGGTCTTCCATGTCCCTTAAAAAATGTACAAACAAGCTAAGATCAACTCAAGAAATTAGTCTATTTCATCTTGTAGGCAGCTGGAATAACATGCTAGTAGTTGGAAGTGCTAATCACGCCACTTTGAGTACTGATAATGGAAGATTCAATGATGTGGCTAGTAGTGGGCAACTCAGACATGTGTATGGTACATTCAAATGACAAAGGCGATGTGATTTGTGTCACATGTGTGCATGTGATATTTGGAGGAAAAAAGGAAAAAAATGACAAAGGTACGGGAGGGATATGGGCAGCCAATTTGTTGGACGTTGGATTTATACTAATTGAATGTTTCTAAGGTTATCTGTAGTGTATTGTGGTCAATATGAGGTCTAGACAATTGGTGGTTTTTTGTTCTTTTTTGGGGGGTGGGCAAGGGTATAGAAAGAAGGGAACATAGAAAAAGAGCACAGGACTTTGATACCATGACACATGGTCTGAGGGAAAATATCTTAGGAGATAGCAGAATAAGTGCAAATGTATACAATAGGTGCAGGGATTATAATCCCTCGATCCTAGGAGAAACATATGCCGTAAGGCGTAAGGAATATTCAAAATGAATAACTCTTAATCAGTGTTGTTAAAACGTAGAGTCTACATAGAAACGGTAAGGGTGAGCAAAAACGTAAAATCGGAAAACGTAAACGAAACGTAAGAGTTTACTACGTACTACAAAAAAAATAAAATCCAACATATATAAAACCAAAACACACCAATACATTAAAGTCGTCACAAATTTAAGTCCAAACACTCAAGGAAATAATTAAGTTCATAATTTAATGTGATTTTTCATAATTAAATTGGGATTCTTAATGCATTTTCTTGGAAAGTGTAGTTATGCCCCAAAAATATTTTTGAAACTATTTCAGTTTAGTGCCTCCTCAAAACTTTGAATTCTTGCATTTTAGTCCCTTGGTCAAAACACATATTTTTACCAAGGGATTAATTAGGTCCTCATCTTCATTCAAGAGGGGACCTTCACTTGAGACAGACTCGAAGATCACAGAGCACCGCGAGGTGAGAGGCGAGAGAGGGGCTAGCTTCGACCTTCGATCCTTCTTCCTCCACATTCCTCAAAGTCGCCGGCGGCCTCCACCCTCACCACCGATTCAATAGGGGACCTTCACCTGAGACAGACTCGAAGATCACAGCGAGGTGAGAGGCGAGAGAGGGGCTAGCTTCGACCTTCGATCCTTCTTCCTCCACATTCCTCAAAGTCGCCGGCGGCCTCCACCCTCACCACCATCGCTGATCCTTGGAAGTTGGAGGCTATTTCTTCTTGGCTGGTGCCTTCTTCTCTTCGGCAATTACGTGGTTTCCTCAAGCTTACAAGGTACTATCGTCGTTTGATCAAGCAATTTGGGTCAATCAGTAGACCCTTGACTGAATTGCTGAAAAAGAAATCCAAGTTTGTATGGAATCCTGATGCTGATGTTGCTTTTCAGACCCTTAAGGCTATCATGATGTCTCCTCCAGTCCTTGCCTTACCCAATTTCAATGACACTTTTGTTATTGAAACTGATGCTTCTGGTTCTGGTTTAGGGGCTGTTCTGTCTCAAAATGGACATCCCATAGCTTATGCCAATAAAGTACTTCCTCCCACTAAAAGACATTAATCGCAATTAAATAGTGGGGTTCTTATTTGGGTGGTTGCAAATTTTTGATTCGGACTGATCATCTGCCTTTGAAACACCTTTTGGAGCGGCGAGATTTAAATCAAGAACACTTTAAATGGTTGCATAAGCTGTGGGGATTACACTATGAAATTCTGTACAGAAAGGGCAGCGATAATGTGATAGTTGACGCCCTTTCTGGCAAACCTGAAGGCTCCTGTTTTGCCATTTCCCTTCCTGTATCACCTCTATATGATAGAGTCCGAGATTCCTGGCTCACTGATCACTCATTACAGACCTTAATTAAGGACTTGGAGCTGGATCCAACTTCTCACTCCAAGTTTACTTGGCAACATCAGTTACTTAAGCGAAAGGCCAAGCTGGTTGTAGCAGCTGATAGGGGCCTCCGTACTGATCTGCTTCAATTTTTTCATGCCGATGGCATTGGGGGACATTCAGGTATCCATTCTACTTTTAAGTGCCTTGCTTCTTTCTTTTATTGGAAGGGTATGGGAAAAGATGTTCGTAATTTTTTGCGTGAATGCACTACTTGTTAGTGTTTTAAACCTGAATTGGTAGCTTCTCCGGGTCTTCTTCAACCCCTCCCTATTCCTAAACATGTTTGGTCTAAATTGTCCATGGATTCTATTATTGGTCTTCCAAAATCTTACTCTAAAACCACTATTCTGGTTGAGGTTGATCGCCTTTCCAAAGTTTCTCATTTTATGGCCCTTAAACATCCTTTTACAGCTGTGGATGTGGCTCATATTTTCATGGATAATGTTGTGAAGTTGCATGGTTTCCCTAAATCTATTGTTAGCGATCGAGACCCCATTTTTTGAGGCAAATTTTGGAAGGAATTATTCTGCTTATATGGTGTCAAACTTCATTATTCTTCTGCTTATCATCCTCAAACGGATGGGCAAACCGAAGTTCTTAACCGTTGCTTGGAGTGTTATCTTAGATACATGACTGGTGATTTTCCTAAGCAATGGACCAAGTGGTTAGCCTTAGCTGAATTATGGTACAACACCACTTATCACTCAGCCATTGGAATGACTCCTTTTGAGGCTTTTTATGGGGTGGCTCCACTAGTCCATCTTCCTTATATTGCTGGTGACTCTTCTAATGATTTGGTAGATCGTACTTGTTTATCCCGTGAAGTGGTTATGCAGAGCCTTAAGGATCATTTGCTGAAAGCACAACATCGAATGATGCAGCAAGCAAACAAGCACAGATCTGATCGCAGGTTTGCTGTTGGTGATCTGGTTTATCTCAAATTACATCCCTTTCGCTGGAATTTGCTGAATAACTCTTCCCTACATAAGCTTGCTGCCCGGTATTTTGGACCATTTCATATACTGAAACAAATTGGAGCTGTTGCTTATGAGCTTGAACTTCCAGCCACAACTTGAGTACATCCAGTCTTCCATGTTTCTCTTCTTAAGTAGCATGTTGGTCTGTCGGTTCCTATCCATCAGTCCCTACCACCTGTCAATGATCAGGGGCAATTTACACTTGAACCAGCTGCGATCTTGGGTCGTAAAATTGCCCACCGCAACAACCTCCCTATTACTTAAGTCTTAATTCAGTGGAACTTGACTCAACCTGAGGATGCTACTTGGGAAGACCTTTCCACTATTCAGCTCCAGTTTCCTGATTTTCCCACTGCTGCAAGTCCTACCCTAGAAATCCTTGTGGACAAGGATTCTTTTTAGGGAGGAGTAGTTGATATATATGAATTATCCACTAGGGACTCAATAGTAAATAAGTAATGGGGAAAAGGGGCATATCTGCTTAGAGTTAGTTAGAACAGAGAGGGAATAGAAATGACGTGGCTAGGCTAAAAGGGGATATATATGTGGTACTGTACCAATTGCCTTTTTTGTGAATGAAATTGTTCTGTTTTCCCTTTCTTTCGTATCAAACACTGTAATAATCTTCTGCTTTGGAACATAGAATATAAAAACAGCAAAATAAAATGGTACAAGGACCCAGAAAATAAAAGAAAAGCTCCCCTATCTTTGGGGCGTCTAGGGACTCTTTTCATACAAGTTAAATCCTTCCTTAATCCCTTATCGATCCCTCAGTCCACAAATTCCCAATCAACAGTCCTTCTCTCTTGCTCTCTCACAAACATATAACACTGATGGAATTTTGGAACCCTTACTGAAAATGCTATTAATATGATCTTACTCCGGCCGAGTGTAGGTCTAACCAGAAAAACTAAAGATAATGATAAAATATCTTACAAACACACACTCACTAGTTCCCTAGCCTTCAAGAGGCTAGAGTCCCTCCGTCACAAATACTTACTGTCTGCTTAACCTCCCCTAAACCCTTCGCCAAGCTGTATATTCAGCACATAGCTCATCACTCTCATCTCCTTTCTGAGATTCCAGACACTCAACGCTTGGCTCATTACCTATGGGTCCATCACACTGATATTTCCCTTTTTTTATCTCTTTGGCTAGCTCCTCGTCATAATTGGAGCTTCTTTTTTCATCTTTCTCTTTCTCATGCATCTTCAACCCTGTAGGCCCCATAACATAGGGCCACCCAGTTGGAGCTATTATTATTTATGAGTTGCGTGGATGTTTCGATAGAAATGTATGAAAAGCTGTTGTATATTCTTTGGTGTATTTTGCTTTTTACCCCCACACTTGTGATCTTTAATTTTTCTGTTTCTTTTCTTCCTGTAAGCTTTGGCCATTTTTGGCATGACTGAAAGGACAAAGGAGAAGTGCAAACATAGTTTTGGTACAATGTCTGATAGGACATATTTGTAGTTGCTTAAAATGTTCTTTTTTATTACTTTTTTTAAAGTGCGTTGGTCATTTCCCTTCCATTTTTTAATTTCATTTCTATTTCCATCCTTACATGCTATGTTCCAGAAGTGGCTATGACTTCTTTGCTTTTATTCCCTTTTCAAGCCTTCTCCTTTTGTAAAAAGAAACGAGATTTTTTGGCTTATGAAATTTTAATATATATAGCTGTTTGTATCCAAAATTTAGTACTATATTTTTGTTGCAGGGAAATTCCATATTATGCGGTCTGAGAAACGGGGCAATTATTGCAATAGATTTTCGTGAGAGAAGAGATAGGTTTTCAATGAGACGTATACCGTATCCACCTTTGGATAAAAAAGCTGGAAGTTCTAATAAAGAATGGTTTAAGGTATCTTCTGTTTTAATCTTTTCCTCAGTGGGAGAAAGAGGGTGCTTTGAGAAAGAATAGAATAATAAAATAATAGCATACTAAAATTATGCTCAGAGATTCAGTGTGAGTAAATTGTTCTAACTTTGCATGAGAACTGATAGGAGGGTTGATCAAAAACATCCGATTCATAGAAAAAAAATTAAAAATTGTGTATTCAAAGTAAATTGTAATTGCTAATACATAGGAAGGTTGCTTCTGTGGCTTATGAGAGTAGAGATGACTACCTATTTGAATCTGCCAGTAGAGATGACCAAGTGAATTATGTTGTTGTTGGGGATTCAATGCTAAAGGGCAAGGATTCAATAACTAACTTCTATACATAAAAGGGACACAATTAAAAAAATGTTGTGCTTAAAATGTAGAACCTATAAGGACATGAGAACTGTGGCTGTTTTTATCAGAAAATTTAGCGTAACTCTGCGCATGTTTATATAAGCAGAGATTATACCTAAACAGGGACTCTATATACTAAATGACACAATAAAATAAATGGGTTGAAATTTGAGAAGAACAATTACATGCAAATTGAGAACCACAGGTTCATGCAATCATGTTTTGTTTGTTCACAGGTTAGAATCAAATATTTTAAATTTGAAGTAAAAGGATGTGGTTAGATCTAGGCTGAACTTGAAAGGCTAAAGGATTAAATAAAACTATATTTTTATTAGCAAGATTTTCTGATCCTGATTGATCATAACTTGTTCCTAGTGAACATAGTTTCTGTAGTATGCATCAAATAATTTCTTTGGTTATTTGTAATTCAAAGTTTAAATCCACAGTATAAAATCTATAGTTTGACTGATCTTGTTATTTTTCTGTACTGCAATTTCTGAAATCTTGTGGTTAACCATGTTCACTCTGAACATTAATGTGCATGGTAGTGGATAAGCTTGTGCCCCTCTCCTTTTGCAGCTCACAGGAAATTGTCAAACAACTAGAATGCCTTCCTCTATATCCAGGTCAGCTAGCTTTTTCATTCTACTCGTTTGTTTTTGAGCTACATGTATTCTACATGAATTGTAATTTATTGATTTTGATTTGCTATTTGTGTAATTTCTTTTGTGAAATTGAAACTAGCTTGGTATCACTTCAGTTTGATGATCAGCACTTCTTGGCAAGCTCGATGGATGGATCGGTAAGTGCATTTCTTTGAGATTGTTAACCCATGGTTATGTTATGGTTTTGGATTAATGGTCTGTTATGATATTGTAAGTTTAATATAAATGTTAGGTTGGTAAAGTAGCCGTTAGAGGCGCTAGGGGTAGGTGGTTGTTGGTATTAGTCATTAGAGTTATAGTGTTATGCCCCATTTGGTACATTGGAACTGAGGTTGGAGAAGTGGAAGTGGAATCCAAAAATAAGATGTTTGGTATAATAGAAGCCACTTCCACATGGAACCCATTGCCATCAAATTTGATGGAAGTGAGTTCCGTAGCCTGCCCCATGGAACTCGTTTCAGTTCCCTAGAAGTGAAATTTTCTTCCAATTATACCCTCTAATACTTTATCGATCCACAACTTTTCCCTTCGTAATTATAACAAATATTTGTCCCTTACCTCTCATCTCCCTCTGACCTTATGCCTCTCCCTTTGGCATCTACCTTCGACGGTGTCTCTCTTCGGCATAAACATCGACGAAAATCCCAAGAAGCAACAATGCTTAACTTCTCCAAGAACAAAGGCATGTGTTAGGAACTAACAAGATTAGCACCCCAAAATACTGAAATAACTGATATATTGACTGATAACCAGCTTATACAATCGGCCGGAGAAATAGGGGAAAGGAGAAAGGAGGGAAGAGAAGGGGTAGAGAAGAAGAGAAACTGTAGAATCAGAATATGTAATCTTAGAGATGAAAGAAGAGAAGTAAGAGAAGAGGGATGAGAGAAGAAGGGAGGGACTAGAACTAAAATCTGAGTCCTAGGGGAAGAAAGGAGAAAATTATCTCAATAAACTTCTATCATTCATCCATATCCTTAACAAAGTACATAACATGATGTATAGTTTTGACAGCATAATTGAAAGTAACTGCCAATCCTTAAATACATGGAACTTCTAGTAATTTGTAAAAACCAACACTTGACACTTGTAATAATTAACCTAAGACACAATAAAACACAAACACTGGAAAGACACAATAAAACATGAAACACAAATAATTTCCTAGAATACACAAGCAAAAGGGCACTGGTTTCCTATAAAAGGGGCGATAGGAAATCTAGAGATTTTAGTTCATGTTTATTTGTGTTTTAGTAATTGTATGTTTTAATTTCTATATCTATTAATTTCTTTTACTTAGGTTCTTTTTTATCTAGGCTGTGTTTTTAATGTTATCTTGTTTGGTTTTGTTAGGAAATATATATTAATAAGGGGTTAGATTCGATACTATTGTTAAGAGCCATAAATGCTAGGGCTCCTTCCTCATGTATATATGATTTTCAGATTATTCAACTCTACATGGTATCAGAGCTCTAGGGTTCTGATCCTTATTCCCTGAGTTCGCGTTTTGATCATCTCTTAGTCTGCATTCGATTTTCTGGCGTTGCCTGAGCGAGACAACGAACACCAGGTTCCATCAAGATAGAAACAATGAGACAAAGAAGAGAGTTTGGGTTTTGTCTTGGTCCGTTTATTAGTACACGCCCCTCCGTCAGAATACCTACCCTCCGATCGGCGTTTGCCTGAAATCTAGTGGCCATCCGACGTCTTTGTGATGGTGCGTGGAATACACGTGCTTTGTGGCAGCCACATTATGACGGCACATGACTGCATGTAGCTTGGTATTTTCACCGGCGACTTCTTGTTTTGGCCTCCTCTCCTTATTTCCGGCTACTTCCAACAGTTTCAGGGTCTGGGTTCATCCTTCCTAGATTGTGAGTTTGCTTCTTATTGCATTTGGCAACTGAGTTTGGGTTTTTTGGTTGAAACGTTGGGTTTAACATTTTTTTGGTTGTAATCTGCGTTTTCCTTTGTGGTGGGGTTAGTATTTGGCTTTCCTGTGTTGTTGGTTTGTTGTTTGGTGTTGGGTTGACGTTTCTTTGGTGGGAATTTGGTATCTTTGGTTTGTTTTGTCCGTTGTCTACTACCTTGTCATTTGTTTTTGGCTGCTGGGATTACGTTTTATCGCCTAGGTTTAGTATTTTTGTTGTGGCTTCTTCTCCTTTGTTTGGTCCAATACGAGATATTGGGTGTTTGGTTGTTGTTCTGTTTGGTTTCACGGTGCTGTTTGGGTGTTGTCATCTTTAGTGAGGTTTTCTACTCATTGTTGGGAATAGTGTTCTTTGCTGTCAATTGGAGGCACAATGGTCTTTTTAGTGGCTGGTGATCTTTCTTGGAGAGTTTGTTGTGGTTGCACCCTTGATTATTTGTTGTTTGGTACATCTAATTGTTTGATTTCTTAAGAAACTTCTTCTACTGTTTGTTGTGGAGATCAAGTTGCTTCTAGTGAAGATTGATGGCTGAATCTAAGTCTAGTTCTTTAATTGCTCTTGCTATAGGTAATATTGCTTTTAGTCATGGTACTTCTTCCATGAAATGGATCATCGATTCCAGTGCTACTGATCATATGATAGGTAACAACCATTTCTTTTCCTCGTTTGCCCCTTATGCCAATCCCTCTAGTATAACAATGCCAACGGTTCTTATTCTCGTGTTCTTGGCTCTGGCACTATTAAGCCTACTTTGTCAGTTTCCTTATCCCATGTCATTAATGTCCCTGACCTTACATTCAATCTATAGAGTCAGAGAGAGAAAGATAGAGAAAATATACTCTCAAATGAATATGTTTATTCATATGCTCAATAGGGTATTTATACACAAGAGAGTAATGACTTATTATGATGATTGATTTCCTAATCACTCATAGTCATAATTCCTATAATCCCTGATTATGTGTGATACTAATTGATTATAATATATTTACATTGATAAATTTCCTAACACTCCCCCTCAAGTTGGAGCATAAATGTTAATCATGCTCAACTTGTTACAAGAAAACATAAATAAATCCAGACAAACTAATTTTCTTAACATTATCCCTTAACATTCTCAACACTCCTCCTTGAGCTGCTTACTTGACAATTAAACTGTTTCATCACATTCTTTCTTGACCATTGTTTGATTTAGGATCTTACAACGAAGCAAGTTATTGGTAGGGGCTATGAATCTGGTGGCCATTACTTCCTTGAAGATCAGGTACCCGTTTTGTTGCTTGCTTTGGTGGTTCGTCACCTTTTGACATTTAGGTCGTGTCTGTCTTCTTTGAAGAGGATGTATCCTCAATTCCATCATTTGTTGCCTTTAGAATGTGAGTGATGTTAGTTTGTTAAACATCATCGTGTTCACTTGGCACCTCGAGTTAATAAACTTTTTGTGTCTCCCTTTGATTTAGTCTATTATGATGTTTGGAGTCCATGTCCTGTTGAGTCCAAGCATGGTTTTAAGTACTATGTTACTTTTTTTGATAATTTTTGTCGTACCACTTGGCTCTATTTAATGAAAAAATGCTCTGAGGAGTTCTCTCATTTTTGCACCTTTTGTGCTGAAATTCAAACTCAGTTTGGTGTATATGTGAAATCTTTTAAAAGTGACAATGCCAAATAATATTTCTATGCCCAATTCCAAAACTATATGCTGCAACATGGCATGCTTCATTAGTCCTCCTGTACAGATACACCGGCTCAAAATGGTGTTGTAGAAGGTAAGAACCGACACTTATTAGAAGTCGCTCGGGCTCTAATGTTTCAAATGAATGTTCCCCAAGCCTTTTTGGACTGGTCTTGTGTCTGTGTGCTTTCTTATGAATCATATGCCCTCTCCTGTCCTCAATGGTACCACTCCATACACAACCTTGTTTCCTTCCAGTTGCTGATTCTTCAATATTTTTCCGCTGGAATCCCGAATCCCGTTTGTGCGTTACAGTGAGAGAGAGTGAAAGTTCGGGTTCTATGTTTGGTGGCTCCTAGATACACGTGCCACACCAACGGCGTCTTCTCCCTCCGATCGGCATTTACCGGTGGTCCGATCAGTTTTTGACCTGCTCGTGAGTCTCACGCGCCGTCGACGCTTGGCCGGTTATTCACGCGCCGGCGCCGGCGCGTGAGACCACTTTCCGCGATATCTCGGTGTTTTTCTTCGCTTTCCTGGCGTCAACTTGCTTTCCTCGGCATATCCTGTAGTTTTGTGGTGTGGGTCTCTCCGGTTAAGGACGGACGAGAGGTATTTATGGCGTTTTTTCTGCTGGTTTAGTCTAGTTTTGCCATCGTGGTCGTTGCTTCGCTGTTTGGTGGTTGGTGGGGCTGCTTTGGCCTTGTTTCGCTGTTTGGTAGCTGGTGTGGCTACTGGCATTTGTGTTTTTGGTCTCTTCCGATCTGGCTTGCCTCTAGTTGGTATTTCTTTGGGCCCTAGTTGCTGTTTGGTAAACAGATCGGCAAGGTGAATCGAAGGGTTCAAGTTATATCTTGATTCGTGTGAGCTTTTCTTTTGGTGGTGGAGTTAGCATTTGGCTCCTTCTGAGTTGTTTCGAGGTTCATTGGTCTTTCTTTGCACTCTTGATCTTTGTTGTTTGGAACTTCATCTATTGTTTGTTGTGGAGCTCAACTTGCTTCTGGTGAGGCTTGATGGTGCATCTACGTCTTGTTCTTCAATTGCTCTTGGTACGGTAATATTGCCTCTAGTTTTGCTACTTCTTCTTCGAAGTGGATCATCGATTCCGGTGCTACTGATCACATGACAGGTAACCACCATTTGTTTTCCTCGTATGCGGCTTATGCCACTCCTTCTAGTATAACAATTGCCAGCGGCTCTTATTCTCGTGTTCTTGGCTCTGGCACTGCCCAACCTACCCCATCTGTTTCCTTATCCCACGTCTGGTCATTACTTCCTTGAGGATCTGGTACTACGTTCAGTTGCTTGCTCTAGTGGTTCGTCCCCTTTTGACATTCATTGTCGTTTAGGTCATGTGTCTTTATCTTCCTTGAAAAGGATGTATCCTCAATTCCATCATTTGTCATCTTTAGAATGTAAGTCATGTCAGTTTGCTAAACATCATCGAGTTCATTTGGCACCTCGAGTTAATAAACGTGCTACGTATCCATTTGATTTAGTCCATTTTGATGTTTAGGGTCCATGTCCTGTTGAGTCCAAACCTGGTTTTAAGTACTTTGTTACTTTTGTTGATGATTTCTCTCGTACCACTTGGCTTTATTTAATGAAAACTCGTTCCGAGTTGTTTTCTCATTTTTGCCATTTCTGTGCTGAAATCCAAACTCAGTTTGGTGTGTCTGTCAAAACCTTACGGAGTGACAATGCTAAAGAATACTTTTCTGCCCAATTTCAAACCTATATGCTCCAGCATGGCATGCTTCATCAGTCCTCCTGTCCAGATACACCGGCTCAAAATGGTGTTGCAGAACGTAAGAACCGACACTTATTAGAAGTTGCTCGGGCTCTCATGTTTCAAATGAATGTTCCTAAGCCTTTTTGGGCTGACGCCGTGTCTATTCCTGTCTCTACTCCACCCCCTTGTTCCCACTACACTCCAACAAGCCTTGACCCATCCCGGTTGGCGTCTTTGCGATGGAAGAAGAAATGGTGGCCCTTGATAAGGCCGATACTTGGAATCTTGTTGATTTGCCTCTTGGCAAGAAGGCTATCGGGTGTAAGTGGGTGTTTACTGATCAAAACAAAAGCTGATGGCACCTTGGAACGTTTGAAAGCTCGGTTGGTTGCCAAGGGTTATGCTCAGACCTATGGTGTTGACTATTCAGAAACCTTTTCTCCTGTGGCAAAACTGTCCTCTGTTCGCCTCTTCATTTCTATGGCAGCCAATTATGGTTGGGATCTTCATCGGTTGGATGTCAAGAATGCGTTCTTGAATGGTAATCTTCTTGAGGAAGTATACATGGAGCAACCACCTGGTTCTGTTGCTCAGGAGAGCGTGGGAAGGTATGTCATCTTCGAAAGTCTTTATATGGCTTGAAGCAGAGTCCTCGTGCTTAAGAAGTTTGGTTTGAGTCGAGTAAGTGTGACCATTCGTGTTTTATCGGCGAGACGAGATCTTTGGGTATATGTTGATGATATTGTTATTACGGGTAGCAATGCTTCAGAATCTCATCACTTAAGGCCTTTCTTAATTCTCATTTTCAAACAAAGGATTTGGGTCCATTAAAGTACTTTATTGGGATAGAGGTTATGAGAAGTAAGAAAGGCATCCTTTGACGCAGAGGAAATATGTTCTTGATCTCATTAAAAGAAACCGGAAACTCGGAGCAGCACCGAGTAGCTTTCCCATGATTCCTAATCCTTTCTTGGACATTGATGACCGCATACCGTTTGATGAGCTCCCGAGGATGTACGAAAGAAAGTTGATCCGAGAGAAGATCAAGTTGTTTGCCTATCCTGAGAGATACCGTAGATTAATTGGGAAATAGAACTATCTCACGGTAACTCGCCCCGATGTGACCTTCCCAGTTAGTGTGCTTAGTCAATTCATGACTGCACCAACCGTTGCTCAGTGGGAAGCTTTAAAACATGTCTTACATTATTTGAAGGGCTCACCTGGTCGTGGTGTACTCTATATGAATCATGACCACAACAAGATTGATTTTTTTGTGATGCAGATCATGCGGGATCAAAGGCCACGGAAGATCCACCACGGGATATTGTGTGTTTGTTGGTGGAAATTTAGTATCATGGAGGAGTAAGAAGCAAGGTGTGGTTTCTAAGTCGAGTGCAGAAGCGGAGTATAGAGCCATGTCTCAGTCAGTACAGGAAATTGTGTGGATTCACCAGTTAATGAAGGAGGTTGGTCTTGCCACGTCATTACCTGCGAAGTTGTGGTGTGATAATAAAGCTGCTCTACACATAGCCTCCAACTCTGTGTTTCATGAACGTACGAAACACATTGA
Organism: Acacia pycnantha; assembly: GCA_025563575.1. Lineage (NCBI taxonomy): Eukaryota > Viridiplantae > Streptophyta > Magnoliopsida > Fabales > Fabaceae > Acacia > Acacia pycnantha. Next base: position 505,069 of record JAMWYP010000096.1, on the reverse strand, counting down.
GATTGATTGTCACTTTGTACGCGATAAGATCAAGGAGAACTTTATCTCTACGGGGCATGTGCGGTCTAGTGACCAATTGGGTGACCTTCTGACAAAGGCTTTAAATGGGACTCGGGTTGACTATCTTTGTAACAAGTTGGGCTTGATTAACATCTATGCTCCAACTTGAGGGGGAGTATTAGGAAATCAGGAAATATATTGTAATCAAGTAGAATCCCTATAAATCAGGGATTAGGGAAATCGTCATTAAGAGCCATCAATACCAAGGCTCTCTCCTATTGTATAAATACACATCTTATGTACATGAATAGATAGAATATTCAGACTATTTCTATTACACCTTCCAAACCCTTATTTCTTATTGACCCTAAAATCTTTGGTTGTGTCTGTTTTGTTCGCGATGTTTGTCCCACTATTATCAAACTTGATCCCAAGTCTCCTTAAGTGTGTCTTCCTTGGGTATTATAGGGTTCATAAGGGTTATCGGTGCTATTCTCCCATTCTTAGACGTTATCTTGTGTCTACAGATGCCACTTTCCATGAGTCGACGTTGTTCTTTCTTGTCTCTACTCTACCTATATCCCTTGACACCACCAAAAGTCTTTGTTGATATATTGGTCTATACGGTTCAGTTACCACCAGTGCAAGCGTCTGACCCGGCACTTGCTAAACCACATATCTTTCATGTTTATCAGAAACGTCCTAGGGTAAGTAATGGCGTTGATCAGGTTCATGACGCCCCAGTGCTAGCTTCAGCGTCTGATCCGAAATTAGTTCACCCTACTCCTGTCTCTAAACCAGAAACAGTGCCTAATACTCTTGATACTTCAACTCTTGCCTCTGATCTAGAAACAGTGCCGAATACTTCTGATATTCCTGATACTTCTACTCCTAATTCTAAACCAGAAACAGTGTCTGATACTTCTAATGACTTGCCCATTGCCTTACGCAAAGGTAAACGTACTTGCACCTATCATATCTCTTCCTTTGTTTCCTATAACCATTTGTCTCCTCCATCCTGTCCCTTCAAAAATTATGCAATTTGAATTAAGATGTAATTTAATATATATATATATATATATATATATATATATTATAAAAACTAATGTGTAAGGGTGGAATGGATAATTTATTACCATCCCTACCCTTCATTATTGAACCAAAAGGATATTAAATATCCCTCCCCTTCAAACCAGACACACACTTAAGGATAAATATTGTTGTTCTTGAGTTCTATAAATATTAAATAGCCTGGGTCATTCTCATTGTTAGAACTTTTTGCGAGCATCAGAGCCCATTAGACCAGACCCATTAACTCCTAAATCTGATTCTATCTTGCTGCAATTATCCGAATAGATTATACAGATTTATAATGATTTCATTTTTACCATTGATTTCTCCTGTAATCAAGGAAGTTGGGTTTGACTTGTGGCTACCTCTTCCAACATATATTAGACCTGTATTGTTTGTTCAAATTAATGAGAAAGAAATGCTATTCTGGATTTTTTCATTGTGTCGGGCGGAATGGAACTCATAAATAGGATATAAGTTGGGATGATAAGAAGAATGCTATGATGCAGGGAGCAGCAGTGCAGCACCAGTGCACCACTTCATTTATGTCAACTATTCCACTACCTTCGTCTGTCCTAGCAATTATTGGCACTCCTATACTTGTATTTAAGTGGGTTGGTTCTCCCACATCACTAGCTAGTTTTTTGGGGTAGGTTTCCCACCCCACTTTTAGTACTAATCAATATACAACCTGCTAATGGGGCAATATGATGCCATGGTATTGTATCTTCATGACCAATAGAGACAAGCGGAACATATCTCTCGACTACAACGGCCAAAGAGATTTAGGATGTGGCAAGGAGAACTGATTCATCAATGATATTAAGTGAATTCATGCTGATGAGATAACCGAGCTAATATAATTTGTGCTGAGAAAAGTTCAGGCTGGTCACCAATGAAACAAAGTAATAGTAATGTTAGTTTATTTTTTATTTTTTTTTAATAAATAGTGCATTTCAACAGTGGCAAAGTTAATGATTCCTCCTAATAGTTAAAACCTAAGAGAGGGTATTCCCTTTTCTAGTGCGCCTAGGGATGTGGTCCTGCTAGAAGCTCTCAACTCCTATCGCAAAACTGCTCCGGACAAGGAACTTATTACTATTTAATATTTAAGCCAAATAGACAAACCACGCCCCAGACTCGTGCAACATAAAATCCAGCTTATTATCACATGGACGTTCAAGATACACTTACAAAATGATAAAAAGGGTAATAAACTAGTATTACAGAAGCTGAGTCAAAACTAGCCTATGAAGTTGCAATAGAAACCCTGTATGAAAAAAAGACCTTTGCTGTTGTTTGCTTCAAGAATTTGTTCTTTTTATATTAATTCCGTGGTTCTGGATTGAGTGATGAAGGAAGGAATTATGTGCATAATCAACACAATAATTTCTAGTCATTCTGATAGAACAACAACTTTTCTTCTTTATGTGAATGGATATGACTGGGGGAAATCATGTTTCGGTGGTTAAGGTTCCTTTTTTTTCCTGGGTCGATGTGATTGCTGAATTTTACATGATCTATTTATTTTCATTTTAGGTGCGTCTCTATGATCATCGCCTACTTCAGAGGGGTGCAGTTCAATCTTATGAAGGGCATGTAAATTCCCACACTCGCATACAGCTTGGGGTTGATCCTCATGAGAGATTTGTTATGTCAGGTGAATCTGAACTTACATGGTGTTATATTAGCATTCTTGAAATTAGAAAATTCTTATATAATTAATCTTAGGTGGAGAGGACTGCTATTTACGGCTATGGAGTATCAAGTCAGGTGAACTGCTTTTTGAGGACAAGTTCTCTGATACAGTTCTTTCAACCGTCTGCTTTAGGAAATATAATTATTCAGACGATGGTGAGCACTCTTCCTTTCTTTTTTTGTTTTTAAGGTTCAATGCTTTCTTGGTCTTCTTATTTTTAGGGTTTCAATCTGGTCCATCTTGTTTCAGATGTTGCCCTCCTATTTTCTTGGAGGTTCCAAAGTTTCCCCTTTATCACATTTTTATTTATAATTTAGCGCTTCATTTGACAATATGGTTGACTTGGACTCAAGCTCTGGATTTCCTCATACGAGAAGATTTCCAATTGAGTAAATTATCCATTTTAAACCTTTCAAATTTGGAGGATCCATATTCTGAGTTTCATGTGCTTTCAAAATTATCTTCTTAAAAAAAAAGAAATAAATTTGCAATTAGAAGGTTGGCTTCTTTCTGTCTTTAGCTTAAACTTGGTTAAAAGATATTGGAATGAAATCTATAAATTGACAATTTAAACTGCCTAAGATTAATTATAATAGTCTAAATTTAATTATTTACTTGAAGATCTTCTTAATTGTGGGGATCCAACCTGATAAATTGTTTGGTAGCCATAAACTTATGAATGGATAATGTAATAGGAACAAAATTGGATTATTCTATAGCAATATTGCTTGTTTTCTGAATGAGAAAAATTGAATTGGAACTTGTATGTAACCAGAGGGACCAAATATGTTTGAATCAATTTTTGAAATTACTTTTATATAGATGCTTGGCACTTTTATTTGTGGTTTCTCTGTCGCCAGCTTATAAGCTCTATGGTTGGAATGTGCAGTGTTTAATCCAGAGGTGGTAAACAAATACATGAATGACTATCCTCTCGGTGCATGGCTTGCTTCACAAGGAGGATTATATTATATGAACTGGTTTTCAGTGTGAAAAATACTGCATGAGCATTATATTTTAAGGCTATGTTTAGATCATTTTTGGATAGCACTGGCCACCTCTCTTTTGAACTTTAGATGCTCTTGTAAAGTTATGTATGGCCATTTTTTTTATTTGAAATGTATGGCCATTTTAGGATATGCTATAATAGCCCTTGTAAAGTTTAGGGACCACAATTCCCGTGTAAAAGTACATTATAGCAATTATAAACTGTGAAATTGTTATATCACAGATTCGGATGGTTGTTTAGAAATTTGATTTCTTACTGCTATACTCCCTCTGGTCCTTATTATAGGAGCAAATTTTGGAGTTAGTTTTGGTCCTAATTATAAGAACAAGTTTTAACTTTTGTCAATTTTTTTCCTATAATACCCCTATTTATACTTATTATTAGGAGCATTTATATATATATGTGCGTGTACATATATATGTATATTTGTGTTTATGTGTGTCAATTTATATATGTGTAGATATGTGTGTGTGTGTCTATATATGTGTGTGTGTATCTATGTATGTATATGTATGTAGATAGATCTATATGTATACACATATATATACCCACATATATGTTTATATAGTAAGACCATTTCAATTATAAAAGGTGTGTAAAGGAAAATTGGTTGGAGAGATATGTGACTAGGATTGTAATTCACTTTTACTTATATCATTTAAATTTATATAAGGACATTTTAGGAAAATGAGTAAAATTAACTAATTTAACTCCTCTCCTTAATTCTCTCAAAATCGGTTAAATTGCTCCTACAATTAAAACCGGAGGGAGTATTTAATAATTGTCCAGTCATTCAATATTGATTAATGGAGGGAGACCTTATTTAATTTGACTAAATACTCACTTCTTTTTTGTTTTTTTTTTTTGCACATTTTTGCCTGGAAAAAGTATAGGGCTGCTTTATAATAAAGTAATAGAGGTAAAAATTATGGTTTTCCTAACATTGTCCAAACACCCCTACGTATACCAAAATCAGTGAAGAACTTGAAAGGGAAAATTGCTCATAAATACCTATTTGAAAATTTACTTTTGAAATGGGATTTGAGACCATGCAAAGGTGTAAGGTAAGGGTGTTCATGGGCGGGGCTTGACAGGCGAGACCCTTGCCCAATGCCCCGCCCAAGAGATCATTAGGCGGTAAATGCGGCCCGGTGCCGGCCTTGCCCGATAGAAGCCCTAAAATTTGTGGGCGGGGCAATAATGGGGCAAGGCGGGCGGCCCTTCCATGCCCAAGTGGCGATACCTTATAATCTTGCGACACCCTATGTGAAAAAAATAGCTTTAGTCATACCTAATAAACAAGATATTGCAAACTTCAAATGAAATCCATAATTCTACACTTGAATATTCGGATATAAGTCTACAACTTAAGTCTTAAAATTAAAAAGACAATCATATATCTTAACAAAATAACAAATAGTCAAATATCCATAAGCGAAATATTAAATCACATTCATAATTCATTAAATACAAAACATCAAAAATTACAATTAAAGCCTTGTAGACATCCAATACTCCTAGAGTTTGCATCAAGGCTCCAACCGACAACCGTAACCATTACATTCCCCTCTCTCCATGTGCAGCATCTAGGAAGAAAATAAAACATCAATTACATTACAAAATAAGAAGTAATATATGTGTTCATGTGTGTATATATCAAATATATGTGTTCAAGCATCTAAGAAGTAATATGTGTTCAAGAATTTTATAGAGTTAGAATTAAAGCTTACTTGCAAAGTTGAATGGCATTTTCCGTCCCATTAAAATTATCAAACTCACAAAGCTTGTCATGATTCGACATAGATCGTCCAGTATTGTAGCCAATTTTGGCTACAAATGAGTGATTCTGCCATTTTATGAGATAGAGAACTCTTATAATGATCAACCACACATCCTCCCGTACTAAAGGCGATTAGAAGCTATTGTGGAAACGGCATAGCCAATAAATCTCGTGCCATGTGGGAGAGAATTCTATATTTTTCGAATTAGCTTTCCACCAAGATAGTATCTCAAAATCGCTTTGTAAAGGGATTTCATCTCTTGAGTCGGTTGCAATATATCTATCTAACTCAGATTGAGGATCTCATTGATGATCTTTGTTTCATAGATTCTAACCACTTATGACCAATTTTTTATTCTATTAAAAATAAAAATAAAAATATACTCTTGGGGTGGCTAAATGGGCAGGGCAACATACTCGCACTGGTGCCCACCTTGACCCACAAAAATGCCCAACCTAGTTGTGCCCAATTCTTTCTGGGCTGCCTTTTTAGGGTCAGGCGGGCGATTTTTCGTTAGGCGCGGGCGAACTGGACAGGGCGGTGGGCATCATGAACACCCTAGTGTGAGGTCCATGAATGTGGATAATTGTGATAGTAGAAAGACAAAATTGCCCTTGAGGAAAACATTCCTTTTGTGCAATCTCTCCCTAGGAACCAAACATTCCTTCACTAGTATTGATTTCATCAGAAAAACCCTCAACGAGCTTTAACTTGAAGAACCATGGAAACAAATCATCTTTAATCTCAGTATAATTAAATCCAGAAATAATCAATCTCAATAATATTAAACACATAATCAATGAAACTAAAACCAAAAAATCATGTCTTCAATCTATTAAAGGCCCATGATAACAAAAGCCACCATTTAGTTAAAGGCCCTATTCTTTAGAAAAAGATCTACAAAATAAGTCAGCATTAAGCAAAGATATCGTCTTGCTTCCGTCATAAAGACAATGGTGAGGAGTAGGGGAGAAGACAAAGAAGATTGAAACCAACAAGGAGCCTAATCTCAAGGTGGGGGTGGAGAAGATGGAAGAGGTGAAGTAGATGGACGTGGTCATTGATGGTGGCGGCGGCGGAGAGGTCAATGGTGGCAACGGTGTTGATGAGTGAGGTACTTGATGGTGCTTGTGCATGTGTTGTTGATCATTAAAGTAGAGGAACCACAAGCTTGAAGAAGGGGAGGGGCAAAAATGAATTGTGGGTCAAAGATTTGAAAATCAGTGAAGATGAACTGCAAATAAAGAAAGATGAATTGCACATACAAAAAGATTGATTACACAAAACGAAGATAGTTTGCACATAGGGAAGATAATTTACGCATAGGAAAAATAATTTGCACCTATGGAAGATGAATTGCACATAAGAAAAGATAGTTTGCACTTAAGAAGAAGGGTTGCATAAAAAGAATATTGTTTGCACATAATGGAAAATCATTTACATTAAAGGAAGATTGTGTGCATATAATGTAATTTGCATATTAGACTAATTTTGCAACACAAGGTAGTATGAATTGCACACAAAGGAAGATAGATTGCATATAAAGGAAATATATATTGTACAAAACAAATGTTTTCATTAAGGGTAACTTTGTCTTTCTTCTATCACAATTATTTACACTTAAGGACCCCACACTTGTACAAGATTTTATGTCCCAATTAACAAACAAATTTTCAAATAGGGATTTATGGGCAATTTTCCCAACTTAAAATCATGTTGACCATCATAGTTCTAAGAGATATGGAGTTATTAATTTGCTAAGTTTTACACATGAAAAACTTAGACGAACGCCATAGACCTTAGTTATATAATCAATAATTATATCTAGAAACCTAGCACATGAATTAAATTCTCAATTATAATTTGTGTCTCTAATTAGAATAATGGAATGACATATCCTAATAGAATAAGCAAACGCTATATTACAAAAAATATATAATCAATCATGCAATTTGATTAGTAACAAAAAAGAATAACTAGATTAATCATATGAGGAAACTAAAAATATAGATTAAGAACTGCAAATCATAAATGTTCATAAAATTCACAAAAGTTTAATCTCAAAGATTATCCTAACGGAAATCAAAGTCTTGAAAATAGAAATTCAATCTTACAACTAGGAAATCATAAATACAATAAAAGACCAAATTAAATAACTCCCAATTAAAGAATATAGAACTCGAGTCATAAGATCCATCTTTAAGAAGAGGACCAATATACCACACATGGTGATGGAAGAAGAAAGTAGTTGTGGACTGTGGTCTATGGGCATGCTCTTAGAATGAAGACTTGGGGTCCCTTTTATATAGCCTTTTGATGCTCCTTGTTGAAGTAGGAAGAGAGGGGGATGATCTTGATAAATCTTTATCCTTTTCTTGCATTTGAATTTGAAAGACATGATTTTGATTTTGAATTTGAATTCATCAAAAGGGTAATGGGAATGACATCAATATGGTGGAAATAATGAAAAGAGAAAGATTTGAATTGAAAATATAGAAAAGATAAAAGTTTATATTTAAATCTATGAGAGAGAAGAAAATGATATGATTTAAGGTTTGTGAAAACATGAAAGGATAAAAGGGTATAAGTTAAATAAAGAGGGAGATATTTTGGATATAGGTGTAATCACGTTTTTGGTGGCTTTGAGGGGGAAGAAAAGATGAATTCAAAAAAAAAAAAAAATCTAAGAATTAAGTTGACCAACCTTACTTGTGATGATGACACGTGGCGCCATGAGAATTGAGATATGATTGTGATATCTTTTGAATTTTCATGAAATATCTTTAATTAATTCTCAAGATGACATGAAGCAATTTGAGGTGCATAGCTTTGTCAACTTGGTCTTCATCTTCCTTAGGAGGTGGAGCCATATGATAGCTTGGAAGAGAAGAAAACATATAAAATAACCCTCACGCCCTTCATTAAATATGTGGCCACGAGTTTGTTTTTTATAGGTCATGGAAGACATACATTTTTTTTGTTGCCCACCCGGTTCAAATCTTAACGGGCTTAGATTTAATGTTTTATAAAAATATTATTATTATATTAATAAAATATTATATTATTATTATATTTATAAAATATTAAATCGCGATTACGATTTCAATCCAACTATGGTGGGAGAGTCTCCCAGCGGGGGTTTCATGGAAGATATACATTTGGATTTAAGTGATGGTCATAAAGCCCATTTAAAGAGCATAAGTCATAAGTTAACACATATTTGCCCTTAACCATGTTGTAATTTGACCCAAAAGCATTTTTCATGGATACATTTGCCTATGCGAATTTCCACTTCTTTTCCTTTGTTGATTGTCTTCTTAATTTTAATTCTTTAATTTTCCTACATTTAACACAGACAAAAATACCTTCGTGCAAATCATTTTAATCTAAGAAAATAAAAATGACAATTTCACCATTTTTAGCATTTCATTTGTGCCACACCTTCTAATATAAAATAATCATAATAATTACATTCAAACACAATAATAATGATAAAATCCCATAAATAGATATAAACATATATAATAAGATGGGGACATATCATAAAGATATTTAATTTTGGATTTGTAGTTGATTAACACACACACACACTCCTGATATTTAATATAAGACATATTTAAAAAGTTGATCTTGATTTTAAATATAAGATATAATTTTTATATTTGTCAATTTTTTCCTAATTTACCCCTATTGAAACTCCCTCAATAATTATCAAAGAGGAGAGATAATGAGAGAATAAATAAATATGGTTAGAGTGTTTTAGAAAATACAACTAACTTCTTTAATCTAATTAAATTTGGTAAATATGTCTTATATTAAGGATGGGAGAAATATATACACACACATATTAGATATTTTTTTAAAGAAAATCTTAGTTTTCATTCTTATCACTAAGAGGCAGCAGCAAATTTGAAAAAATAGCAGCAGGAAAATTATCTGCATACGTTGAACATTTAAAATATTTGCACGGATCTTAAAAGAGAACTTTTAGTCGACCTATTTCAATACAGTGAAATTTATTGGCAAACAATACTACCTTCATCCTTTTTATAGGTAATTTTGTTTTTATCGTGCAAAACAAACTGACAGTAAAGATTAATTAAAAACAATAAACATTTCAAAAATGTCATTTTTTGTTTTTTCAAATATGCCTTTATTGATTAAAAGAGCGTGAGAGAGAATGGATAAAAATATGAGTTATAAATGAATGAATGAAAGAGAATTAATTATGAATATGGGTTTATTAATGCTCCCTCCCGTCCTCAATATAATATAAGACTTATTTGAGGAGTTGATATTGATTCTAAATATTAGACAAAGTTTTCATATTTTTTAACATTTTCCGAATGTACTCCTACTGATACTCCCTAAAAAATAATCAAGAATGAGAGGGAATGGAAAATTGAGGAAGATGACTAGAACATTTTAGAAAATACATATCATATTAATTAACTCAACTGACCTCCTTTATTTAATAATATTAGGTAAATATGTTATATATAAAGGACTAGAGGGAGTATAAAGTTATATACTTAATAGGGGCTAAAAAGAAAAAGTAGTTTAATTTTTGAGACACAAAAATAAAGTTTCTTATATTAAGGATCAACAAAATAAGAGAGAAAATTGCTTATAAAAAAGATTGGAGGAAGTAACAAAGGAAACAACAAATGCTTGGTAATGGTAACGCTCTAATGCAGGAGCAGGGAGAGGTTAGCTTATGATCAAACCACATTCTGAGCTTAAGTGTTTATTTGGATTAACGGCATAAACTACTTTTCAAACATGATTTATGATGTCCGATATATGTAAAAAGAAGTTTCTTTTCAAAATTCAAATTTTGTTTAACTTGTAAATTATATAAAGACAAAAATTGATGCAAACAACATGTACGACTAACAAATTAGCTTTTTCACAAAGCCGAAAAGGTTTTGATATAATAAACTTGATTTCGAAGAAACTAATTATTCAACAAGAAACGAGGCAATGAATTATGTCCATTTATGACACAATTAATTTAATTACAACTAGATGATGGATTGTGATTAATCCCAACTTGAACCACAAATACCAATTGACACAAGACTAGGAAAATATTTTCGCAAAAAAAAAAAAGTATAGAAAGAAAAATGAAAATGTTGAAGGAGAAAACCAGACAAGAGGAATAAAGGGTAATCAAAGAGAGGTTTCAGACACTTAATCCTTCTCACTGATGATAGAAGACTTCCTAGCGTATGTGCATTGAATCGAATATAAAACCAATGCATCAAAACTCAAAAATAATTTTTTTTTTTTTTTTTAAACGAACCTTGCTAAATGCTAACTCAGACAATAGAATCTGGCTGGCCCTGAATCTCACATGATTAGGATATACTTTTAAACGGAACATGATTCAAAGTCCAGCCTACAAGTAATCATCATACAGAAGCCTGCCTTCATCATCTCTGAAACTCTGAGGAATATAGAAGGGTTAAATTATTGAACTGGCAAGGCTAAATGGAATATATACTGTGGAAGCAACACTTTATAATGAGTATCTTCTTCCTCTCATCAACTTTTCCCACATGGTACTTCCTTTAGCATATTTTTTCACCCTTGGAAAGGAGTTTAGCCAAATACATTCAATGAACATTATTCACTGGACTAAATCAAACAAATGTTGTATGCAGCCAACCCAAGAAAAAAACAAACACATTTACATCAAATAGCAATGTATGTGGTACTAGTAAAAGCAATCTTTTAAAATTCTGGCAAAAAAAAAAAAAGGTGATCTTCAAGAGAAAAAATCCATGCACCAAGGCATTAAAAAAGAATATAACATATGGCACTCGAGCATTGTATATTTGCAAAAATATTTCCCCCACCTTTTTTTGAAGAAAAATCCATAAATGTTACAATGTGAGCTACATCAATGGCTAAACACAAACACACAACACATAGCCAATCAGGTTTACAAACCATCACAACCCTTTTTTTTTGGGTCATCCATAGTGGTACTTTGTGATCAGGACCTACATAAAATACAACTTGTTTCAGTTGGTTCACTTCTTTTTCGGTGATCACTCCCAGATTATGGGTTTTACTCATGAACCAACAGACAAAAACAACCCTTGTTGTCAACAATTATCATTCCATGATTTAAAACCAATTTTCAAACCAAAATTCACATTTTTCAAACCGATAATGCTATGGACTATCTAACCCAATCCTTGAGGAGCTTTTCCATATAATGTTCACCAAAGATCATGTGCTTATACTCCTCATCAAAATTTTATAGCTGAGAGGAAAAATAGGCCCCACCTTGAAATAGCTCAATCCCATGTCTATGAAGAATATCCTTAAGCAATTTTGGGAGAAGCTAGTAAATTGCGATCTACCCTATCAGCAAGATGCCAGATGCCCCTTAAAAATAGCATGTTTGGGAACCTGATGAGGTCCCCAAACAACGGGTTCCCCAACACGCCCTAAATTTTGGTTCTCCATGGTAAGCTTTCCTCATAGCATTCCCTTAAACATGCATCATTACTAACCTTCAGGTCAGGGTATTTTGGTGTGTGGCATATACTCAGATCCTCTATAACAGAGAAGTAAACTTGAGCCAACATGTGCAAGTTTTCCCACATCACAATGGAAATATGCATTTTTCTCCTCTTACCTGAAAATTGTATACTTCCATAGATGCTAGCTTCCTTGAATCATTGAATGGGTGCCATATCCTAAATCTCATATTCAGGGGAAGAATACAACCATAGGTGAACAGCATTGGTCTCACAACTAACCTACGATTGAACCAAAACCAACCTCCTTACCTGAACCCAAGCCTATAGTTAAGTTAGTGGTACCTAAGACAATGAACAAAGGGGTTGGCAAAGAGCTATTCCCATAAGCCAATCAGCAATGCACTGTCCAAGAGCATTACAATCAGACCCTTGCCCTGACGCCCAATCTCTGGAAGTGACAAAGTAGTCAAGCTAATAGTGATTCTGAAACTTCTAATGAATAAGTTTACGTACAAATATTTACCTTGCCATTTCAAATAGAAAAAGGATTAGATTTTGCATCCAGCATCCCATCTCAAGATTCGTGTCTTAAGATAAATTGTCTTCAACATACAAGGTTTTCACTGAAAGTCTGGACAAATACTCCAAAACAAAATAGGAGAAACTCTTAAACATCCAAAATGTAGAGAGATTGTAAATAAGGATTTCCAAGCTCTTGAAAAGACATGCACAAGGCAACAAACTCAAAGACCTCAAGGAGATCAACCTGTTGAGTGCAAAGAGGTGTTCAATAAGAAACACAAGGCTGATGGCCACATTGAAAGGTTCAAGGTGGGATTAGAGGCAAGAAGCTTAGCAAAATATACGGGTTAGCTTACAAAGAGAACTTTGCTTTGTTAGCAAAGCTAAATATAATTTAAGCCATCTTTTCACAGAGATTATTTCTCTCTCCTAGTCATAAGCAGCGTCTCAAATGGTCAAAAGAACATCAGAGAAATAATAAAGTATTTTGAGCCCTTTGTTCAATCTAATTCTTTTTGTCAATGTTATTATTAAGTCATTTTGAGAGTGTTCTTATTTGTCAATGTTATTATTAAGTCATTTTGAGAGTGTTCTTAAGTGTTCTTTTGATTCTCTCTTCCATAGGAATTATATACATTTCTCAAATGAAGAAGACATAATCAGAGGCAAGTAATGTGAAAATTGAGAGTTACAACATCCGTGACATTTTTCCATCAAAGAAAGGCATAATTCATTAGTCCTATCTTTCACCATTTTCAAAATGAAAATACATTTTAGCCCATTAACTAAATGTCAACTATAACTTTAGGCCACCAGTTTTAAATTGTAAGCTTCCCTAGGGGAGGGATGATAATTCATATATTTTGGTCCTATACTTTTAACCGATTTTGGTTTTATTCCTCATGCTTAACGTCTTAACAACCTAACTCAGACCAACTCCTTAAAAAATTATAAGGACAAAAAACCACGATTTAAAAATACAAAGATTAAAACTAAAATTTAATCAAACTGTATGGACCAAACAATGGCATCGACCCTAATTTTATCTTAATCTTGAAAATTGCAAATTAAAAAAGGCATTTTAATCTTAACTTGACCCCCTCTAGTCATGGAATAACTAAAGAAGATTCATTCACGAGTACAAGTAAAAGACTACAAGTTTGATCCTCCTCTTTTACAAGTAAGGAAACATGAAAGTTTTGTTTGCATGAATCATCATCCCTAATTAAAGAATTAAATAATTGGATTAAGGTGCAAATTTTCCCCCGGAAGTTTTCTCCAAGGAGCAATGTGCCCCAAAAGTTTTTATGTTCAATGTTACCCTAAAAGTTTCAAAATATAGTAATAATACCCCATACTATTAAAAAACTAACGTTGACCGTTAATTTTTTAACGGTGTGGGGCAACATTGCTCCCTTGTAACACTTCCGAGGTAACACTAAACCCAAAAACACTTCTAGAGAAACATTGCTCGTAAGCGAAAACTTTCGAGGCAAATTTGCACCTAAACCCTAAATAATTCTTTGGGAAATGCTTGCTTTAGAGCTCCAAAATTTGAAATGAAACCGTTACATCCCCATTTTTGTTCAGCAGAATAATAATATTTGCAATATGCATAAATTGGTAACCACAGGGAATTCTGGCAAAAAAAAACAAAAAACAAATATTAACTACAAGGTAAAAAAAGTTGTGGAGGGCTAATTGTCAAGTAAAAGCGTGACAAATTGGTTAACAACCAAAGCCCGTACAATAAGCATAACCGAATAAAATATATCAGTTCCCAGCATCATAAGTTCATAACAAGTCAATCATGTCCAATAAATATCCAACTGTGAACTACCCATCCAACCAAATAAACACTCTTAAATTTCCAGCACTGTAGATGAATGTCTCAAATATAATCCCAATAACATTTTCAGATGAGATTCAAGAATATAGGTATACGACAAAGCAGCAACTTAAAATTCTAAAACATATAATCAAAATCCACAAGTCAACTTAGAAAACTTTCAGCATTCATAGTTCATAGACATACATAAGTGGTAGAGGTCAGAACTCACTGGCTTCTTACAAGATATCAATAGCTAAAGGCCATCTATGGTTTCAGAAACGAAAAAGCTTTCTCAGCTGTTACAAATATAATACATGCTATAACTTAACAACATAACAATGTCCTCACATTCCAAACTAAGGAGTAAAGGTTAATAAAAAATGATATTTCAACACAAGTTTAGTAATCAGAGAAGGAAACTACCAGATGGCCACGCAAGACAGTAACAAGCAAGCTGCGCCAACTCCAGCATCAATATCAGTGGAATAATGAGAAATTTCTACAAAAGTCAAATGCCAAAAGTTATTTCACAGGGCGTCTGGCATCAGCATCAGATCACTCCCACTGTACCTGGGAGTCGTTAGAATGAACTCATCCTATCCCCTAACGTTTAGGGATATTAGGCATAACATAAACATCTGCATTGCAGCAGCTTTTGAAGCCTCATAAAAAATGCAGCCACATGGATGCAACAACCTACAATCGATTTACAGAAAGATTTCTGCAGGAATGGGTCACTTTATTTTCATTCTAGCACTCAACCTTCTGGAAACTGTCAAGATCCGAAGAGGCATATTTTACATTCAAACAGGGTGGATTGTAATTTATATCAAATTAAAGGAATTACAAGATAAATGAAGAGAAAACTATACACAGTGTATCTCTGTAACACCAGTTATTATAAAAGGGCATGATTAACATTGACAAATTTATAAGCTTTCGTAAATAAGGTAAAGAATAACACCCAAAAACAGGTTGCTTTTGCAACCAAATTCAATTAATCGGGCAGCGGAAGTGTAAAAAGTGAAAATAAAATCCCACAAAAAAATAATAATTATAATTATAATTACGATGAAAAATAATCAACCTTATACCACTAAGTACAATCCTATACAGCAAAGAACAAAGAAAAAAGACGGGTAACCACATGAAACAGCAGTC
The DNA here is from genome assembly GCA_025563575.1 of Acacia pycnantha. Lineage (NCBI taxonomy): Eukaryota > Viridiplantae > Streptophyta > Magnoliopsida > Fabales > Fabaceae > Acacia > Acacia pycnantha. Next base: position 489,498 of record JAMWYP010000096.1, on the reverse strand, counting down.
GACCCTATTTCTTCGCGGAAACCCGGCGGAGAGGAAAGGTGCGAAGGCTGGCCATTCAATCCCGGTGAATTCTCTGGCGACATTGATGAATCCGGCGGTGGAGCACCTTCCTGAAGCGGGCCTCCAGGTTTTGTTGTCACAATTGGGTTCTTCCCAAATACATCTCTAGGCAACAGCACCTTCGACACCCCAAAAATTGCTACTGGATTTTGATCAAACACAGTCTGAGTTACAGAAGCTTGAACGATCCCAGTATTAATCGCCACAGAACCATTGAACCTCGAGATATTAAGTGTGAAGCTACCCGCTCCCATGGCTTCTGTGGCCAACGTGGGCTGCACTGGATTGACAATTGACTCCAAGGAACCCAGGGGATAATAGGAATGGAGCACATGAAACTTTAACACTACAGCTTTCTTATCAGCGGGCAGAGACTGTAAGTTCACAGAAGGAGGCAGTGAAGCAAATGCATCATCCACAGGAACGAACATAGTAATCCCAGCACCACCTTCATCAGCCTCGAACTCTTGAACAACACCCGAAGCTGACAACATAGATGCAGCCACATTGAAGTTATGACCGTCGATAAGCACCTTGGATATGTTCAACCCCGGAGGAGGTCGAGTTTCGGAAGCCATAAGATCGAAACCGAAAGGGATAAGAAGAGAATTAACAGCGAAAATGCTGACATTATACGGAAGGGTCTTTATTAGGGAAAGCACAGTGGCATTGGAAGTGGAACCAGAGGAAGAAGAGTCAGGCGCAGGAGATTGAACCGAGACGACGCCGTTGACGGGGTCGCGAGTGATGTTAACAGAGCCGAAATTATCAGCGGCACGGCCAGTGGTTTGAAAGAGAGTAGTGACGAGCTTACCAGAGGCAGGGATGGAACGCAGGTCAGACCACGAAAAGAACTCGAGAAGAACGTGGTAACGGAGGACATCAGGCAACGAAGTGGGGGAGATACGGTGGCGCGTGAGGTCGGGCGAAGAAGAGAGGAGAGCATTGGGGACGGCGAGGATGGTGAGGGAGGAGCGGCGGTTGAGATCTGCGGCGACGGAGGGGGTGGAGGATAGGAGGGAAGTGAATTGAGAGAGATCTGGGAAATTGGAGAGCAAGGAAGTGATGTTGAAGCAGAGAACAGAAGAAGGAGAAGAAGAGGATAGGAGGAGGAAGGAATAAACGAGGATAGTGGGGGTAAAATGGGAAGCCATGGATTGGATTAGGATTGGGGGCGTCTCTTTCTCGCTTGGTTCTTCTGCTGCAGAAGAACTGAGGAAGAAGCAGCAGAAAAGAGAGAGAGAGAGGGTGTGTGTGTGTGTGAAGTTAGTGAAAGACAGTGAGGACTGAGAGGGCAGGATTCTGTGGGTGCGGGACCATGGATGGTGATGACGATGCCTCATGATGCATTGATGCTCATGATTATTTCTTCTAATTGTAATTTATTTATTTTTATAAAAATAAAAAATGATATTAATAATTTAAAAAAATTACAATGAAGAGAAAGAAAGCACTAAAGTGCGGTAAATTAAGTTTAGAGTAAATACCCTTTATGGTTCCTAACAAAAAACACGGACCTCATTTTGATCCTTGACAAAAAAACTGACCCTTATTTGTCCTTTTTATGGGACAAAAAAAGACCTTTTGGAAATTTATGAGGGATCAAATGTCCACCAATCAACCATTATTCCTCCTTTCTATGGACTAAAAATGATTTTTTTTTTTTTGTCAGGGACTAAAATAAATCTGTGTTTTTTGTCAAGGATCAGAAAATGTATTTACTCTCAAATTTAGCTAAAAAACTAGAAGTAACCGTGTTAATAGTTTGAAAAAAAAAAAAAAAACCGTGTTAATAGTAAAAGAAAGAAGTTATTTCAGTAAATGTTAGAGGTCTCCTGAATCACCATATTAATGTAACTCTCACCAACAACTTACACCTACATTAATTAATTAAATTCATCCACATCACATATTATATATAAATGTAAAGAGACGATTAAGTGCATAAATTTTTTTATATTAATTATAAATAAATTTTATTCCCTCATTTATTTACTAAGAACGTCTTTTTTATTTTGTGACAATTTATGTGTCATTTATAGAAATAAAAGTATTGATTATACGAAAACCCCTAAAGCTATGTCCTAAGCATTCGTTGTTGGCTTGTTCATCTAAAGATGTGAAGTTCAATTCAACTAAGTCCAATTATCAATTATATCAAAAAAAAAAAAAAAGTCCAATTATCAAAACGTCCCCAATACCTTTTTTTTTTTTTTTTTGCTCAGTCCCCAATACCATTTGAACTCAAGTGGAATGGTGTCTCACATTATTATCCTAATACCATAGGAAAATAAAGAAGGGAAAATTAAAGTGAAATCCGTACGAAAATAATTACAAAAAAATCTGATACTAAATTCTCCTCATAAAAAAATTATTATTAGTTGTGAAGAAATTATTGAATTTCTTTTACAAAAAAGTCCTTATATTTAAATGGTTTTTCATAGTTTTATTAGTTGTTAAAATGTCTCTATGAAAATCTTGTTGTAAAAATGGCTTCTAATGTTGTTAAAATAGCTTTTCATGTTGCAAAAAAATTTCTAAATTCTACACATGAAAAATTCGGAGAATTTTTGACAACATGCAAAGTCATTTTGACAAAATTAGTTAAACCATTTTCATAACAAGATTTTCACAAGGACATTTTAACAACTAATAAAGTCATTTTGATAATATGAAAAGTCATTTTGATGTAAAGACTTTTTTTGTGAGGGGAATTTAGTAGCTTATTTATAACTAATCACAAAAAATCCCTCCCTAGGGACTTTTTTGTAAAGAGAATTTAGTATGACATTTTTGTGTGATTATTTCCGTACTTTGGGACCTCACTGATTTTCCCAATAAAGTAAGCAACTAAAACACCTTTAAGCAATGCTTAGTTGTTCAATTAAGATTTACTCCCTCCGGTCCTAATTATAGGAGCAAATTTAGTAGTTGGTCTTGGTCCTAATTATAGGAACAAATTTTAATTTTTGTCAATTTCTTCCTAAAATACCCCTATTGATATTTTCTCAATAATAATTAAACATAATAATAGTTTAATAATGCGTCTTTATATTCTATAAAGAAAGTAATGCTTAGAACTCATTAATTAATGTGACATACACCTCAATTCTACTTTTTTTTAATAAAATAATTTTAAGCAATTGTTATCATATTTTTTCCTTATCATCCCTACTAATACTTCTTCCACAATAATTAATTTAACAACACGCTTATATTCTATCAAGTGAGATTCTACTTTCTTTTTTATTTTTAAATAAAATAATTTTAATATTTCTTTTAAAATATTTTCTTGTAACTATCTGTCTAAAGTGATTGATTTCCCCCCCCCCCTAAAATAACTTAATAAATATTAATTTCATTATCTTTTTTTCATGGCTAAAAGAAAATAACCTTGCACATAGTTAGGAATTTTTAAGATGCGGTACAGTTGATAGCGACATGTGTAGGGTCTAACAAGCAAAATATGAATGGTTGAGAGTCTTTGTTACATTATATATCTTGTTGATGTCATTTTAAGTTTTAAATAAGGATATTTTAGGAAAATAAATACAATTAACTAATTTAACTATTATCCTTAATCTTTCCAAAATCGGGTAAATAGCTCCTATAATTAGGACCAGAGGGAATAGTTGAATTCTGGATCTATCTCCTAAGGGATTACTATCCAGCCATTCCTTATAATTCAACATACACGCTAGAGCATAACCATGACAACAGAATTGCACACTTGAATTAATAGAGTGAGGGGAAGAGATCCTCTCATTATCTCAACTACTCACGAGCTCATATGTACAGTTGATTGGGAAGATGAGCCAATCTGATCCGTTGATCGGAAAGAGGAGAAAAAAGTCAAAGGAGTGAAAAGGTAATGACATGGCTCATTTTTTATCTTTTAGATTTAATTGGACAAACATGATTTATAAATTATGAAGGATGATGAGAAGACTGAGGGAATAATAACATGTATTAATGAAAATAACAACCAGAAATACAAACAAATGATCTAAATTAAGAGTTGTAAGTCCCAACAAGGAAACATTCAACTGAAGTATCCAATCATTCTTCCAACAATTACAATTACAATTCCAATCCTTCAATATAAGAAATAAAACTGCAATCTAAAACTTAGAAAAATAAGAACATATATAAACTCCACTATTGAAACAATAACTCCAACTACAGATATCACTCCAGGGATCAAAAAAGGTTAACCATTCATAGAGAAAACGACATCTTCACCAAGCATCAAAACACTCTTGACCATGGCAGTTACAGATGACGCCAATTGAAAAATTTTGTGTCATATCATAACCTACAAAATTAAATTCATAAAGGTAATATCGTGTACTCATAATTAGGGAATAATAGGAATAAAAAATATTTATTAAAAATATAACAATTTAGCCACTATAATTCTCAAATTAACCTTAGGGTGTGTTTGGTTTGAGGGGAGGGGAGACTTAGAAAAACTTATTACTAGTCTCTAAGTTTAAATCCCCTCCCCTCCCCTCCTATCCCTTCTCCTCAAACTAAAAACACACTCTTACGTACGCTTAAATCTTATATTAACATTATCCAAAATATTCACTTAAGACCCAAAAAAGACTAAGATTAATCATTAAAATATATGTAAGAATTTATCACTATCAATATCTCAAAGTAGGTCATTCTTCAGTCAAAGAAGGGGAGTTGTAAACACGATTCTCACTAAAAACATGCGGATTACCTATGGAATTACCGACGGAAAAAATTCCGTCACAAAAAAAAGCCGTGGGAAAATCAATTTTATTCTGTGACGGCTTTTTTTGTGACGGAAATTTTCCGACGGAATTCCGTGGGTAATTTCCGGCGGAACTTTTTTCGTCAGTAATTCCGTGGGTAATCCATATTTTTTTTTTCATGAAAACTATTTATGGGAGTGGCAAAGCAAGTGAGAAAAAAATGAAAGGCTGAAGGCTAGAGCCCATGAAATTGGATTTGATAAGATATTAGAATTATCTGCATAAAGATACATCATGCACTTTGTAAACAATTGTTTGGAGCGATTGACCCAACAACATGTTTGATATGTATTAAGAATGGTGGGCGGAAGATAGTTTTTAAGGTTGTACAAATGTTTTAGTTCTACCCATAGGGCATTGATGTGTCCTCCTACAGGTGACAATGTTAACAAACGATTGCTGAAGATTATTTATTGTGAGAAGAAAAGTCTATAATATTCTTATAATTGGTGTAATTTTGTGGCCACTGAGTTGATGAAAGAGCCTCAAGAGAATTAGAATTATTTAAATACCGGAGTAAAAAGCACATATATTGATGGGGTTGCATTTAGTTATTGATAGTAAGTATCATAATTTAGTGATTTGTAACCTGTTATTACTTTCATTTTTTTTTTTGTGTTTTGACCTAAATTATTTTAGTTGCGGATAATGTTAACTTGAACGATTTTGTTGGTTAGTAAAGATGTGTATTCAGCTGAAGGTGCACTACAATATTAGAATGATAAAAAGGTGAATGAAATCATAAGGCTTGAAAACAAGAGGGAGCAAGGGGGATCTGGCTACAGTCCTCTTCCTCTCCCATCCTCTTCCTCATTTAAGCCGTTGGATGAAAAGTTAAACGGTGTAGTTTTTTTTTTTTTACCGCACGCGGTTCATGATACCGCGCGCAGTTTTGAGTTAATTATTAGGCAGAATAGGGAAGTGGCTGGTCCACTGCAGTGGACCGTAACCGGATCCGAGCAAGGTCTTCTATTCTTACGCATCACAACAATCACAAATTGCGTAGAACTCTCTGTAAACCCCAAGTGCAACCCACTGACATGTGACAATAACTACATACAACATCTTCCAAAAGTCACGATGTCAAGAAATCCAACAGTTAAAAATATAAAATATATAAAACACAAGCATATATGTAACATCTCAATTCCAGAGCCAAATTTTTTTTCTTTTAAATCAGAGTAGAGCATTGGAGCGTAAGAGTAACTGATTCCCATTCAAACAATAACCATAGTGTAATATAGTGTTGATACAGCATCCTAATGTTCTCATAGGTAAATACGGAAAACGATAAAGTGATGACATCTCCGTCTAAGAGCTCACTCGTGCTACATGCCCTCCAACCATGAGCCTACTTGTGTAGCTTGCCCTTATCTCCAATCCTTAGTCCTTCCGACCCTGAAGCTACAGCTGAGATCCAATTTAACGCATTGGATCTCAGGTAACGGTTAACCTTATGCTCAAATAAAACAGTATAGGGATGACACATATTCATGACATAACAGCTGTAATACCCTGATAAATTAAATAGCTATTTTTAAAAGATAAATATGTGGTCTCGAAGAATATGTTATATTATCTTATTTTCTAAAGGATAATTTCTTGGAGATTAGAGAATTTAAGGGCCAAAGTGCCAAAATGACGAAAATGCCCCTAAGGGACATAAATAACTTAGGAAAATGGTGAAAAATCCTAAAAGACAAGGAAATAATTATTAAAATTAAGAGAGTATATTATCTCTAATTGTGGTAATTTAATAAATTACAAACTTGGAGGAAATGAATAAGAATGCTCAAAAAGTAATGTAATGACCATAATACCCTTGTAATTTCTAAGACAATGCAGAATACATGGAAACAAATGTGTCCGTGTAAAAGTTATGAGGTAATGAGGTATTATAATTAAGAAAATTATCAACTAGTGAAAAGAAAGTAATTAAGTAATTATTGGCTTATTACTTAAGCATAAGTAAAGGAAATTCATGAATAATTATATGAAACCCTAAAATTAATTGGTTTTTGGCCAAGAATTAGTAAAAATATATTTACTAATTAATTGGAAATTTTTGAGGAAAATGGATGAGTTTAGGTATTTTTAAGCCTAAATACAAGAATGAGCCAATTAGGTAATTTTGTGGAATTTTTGGAAAAAATTAAATAAGTAAATAAGTAAATAATAAATTAAATAAAAATAAATAAATATTTATTAATTATTATTTTGGTCAGCCGAAAATTCAAAGAAGAATGAAGATAAGATCACATTTTTAATATCTTGATATTTTGCAAAGTTTTGAATATTATATAATATAATTAAAAGTGATGAATAGTAATTTAAAAATTAAGAAACGGATCCTATCTAGAGATCTAGGAATAGGATTTCCAAAGTCAGGGTAGAATATTGATCAGTGGAATTTTATCTTCCGTTAAACTCTTGCGGAAGTTAATTCTGAAGCCGTTTGTGCTTTTCCTAATAAGACGAAATAGAGAAAATTGCATATAGGCATATTTTTGGATTTAAAGAAAATAAATTCTAACTCAACATCTAGGAATGAGTTTGAATTTATATGAACATATTTGGAATCAGTGAATTTTTCTGAAGAAGTTGATGATTCCAGAAATGCGTTCTTTGTAAATCCAGAATTTTGAGATTTCTCCGAAATTACGTGAATCGGTACCGATCGAGGAAATTCTATCGGACGGCTATAAAGCAACATAAGTCACTACTCTTGGAACCATTCCATTGCAGCCACATCACCCATGTTATGTCGACCAAAGCTCTCCATGTACAAGAATTTTACAACATTTTGGTCTTATTTTCCATGGTTATAATCAAACGGGAAAATTACAACTTTGGGCACAAAGTTGGTTTGTGAAAATTACACAACTTGCCCACTTCTTGCCTATATAAAGACATGCCTCTCTTCACAAATTCTCACATCCATTTATCGTTGCCTTGGCCGAACCTAGAGGGAGAAAGAAGAGAGAGAAGCTCTGGGCAAATTTTGTACGGAGTTCTTCAACGGGTAAGTCCTTCGGTCTTTAGCTTTTTAGTTCGGTAGTTAGTAGAGTTGTTAGATAGTTTTAGTAAGTACGGAGTGAAATTCCTACTATTGTTTTAGGCCTCATTGCATTGAAAGATGCCTAAAGAGGTAAAACTTGGTAGGGATTGAGTCCCCGAAAAGTTTAAGTAGCGAAGTGCTGGCGAAATTCCGCCGATTAGGGGTATAGGGGCAAAATGGTAATTTTTACCTAAAATGCCTGTTGTGATGTCAAATCACTAATAAAAGTGATATTACTCTTATAGGACATCAGAAACTTTGATCTGCTGCCGTTACGCTGTCCGACGTGCCGCTGTTGGACGTTTCGCTGTTTTCCGTAAAACGTGCCGTTTCCGCCAGAATTGCCGACGTTCGTCAACGGAGGTACGTTCGCGTACTGTAACACTAATATGATGATTATTGAATGATTATATGTGATAATATGTTATGTGAATAGTTTGGTGCCGAAGGCAAGGCTAGTCTATGTGGGTGTGCCATTTAGTCGCCGTAAAGTCGGTGAGGCCCCCCATGATAGACACTTACCTGGCCATTCTGTTCGGTGCTAGATGCACCGTATCTATGGAACCGTACTTAGATACCCCGTGTCTAAGGAATCGTACTTAGATACTCCGTGTCTATGGAACCGTACTTAGATACCCCGTGTCTATGGAACCGTACTTAGATACTTCGTGCCTATGGAACCGTACTTAGACACACTGTGATTAAGGAATCGTACTTAGATCACTATTACAGTTTTATGTTGTTGTACTGGCTTGATCAATACTGTGAAATTAGAAATACCTGTTGTACATATACTGTTTATAAGCATGAGGTTAACCGTTACCTGAGATCCAATGCGCTAAATTGGATCTTAGCTATAGCTTCAGGGTCCGGAGGACCGAGGGTCGAGGAGAGAAGCAAGCAGGCCACGTAGATCGAGGACAAAGGTAGGGAGCTAGCATGAAGATCAGATGGAGACGTTTTAGTTTTGTTGTACTTACGTTAGATGTAAACACTCGGAGGAATGTACGGCCTTATGAACAGCCAGATACACTGTTATCAATGTTATTCAGTTACTCTTTATTATGAAAAAAAAAATTTGTCGCTCAAAACTCTGATCGAAACGCTATGAAAACAGTTGTGAAAACCGGGGTGTTACAACAGCTATGATCAATATAATGAAAGTACATAAGCGTAAAGCAGTATGTAAGCCCCATAAAGTGCCTGCACTATTCACCAGTGCCACGATGTACGGTCGTGTCCTCAGCGCTAGGAAAACTCTAACAGTATCATTAAGTCTATAACCTATGTGAAACTGTATGTATAATCGGTAACCCTGAACAGAGTCTCTAACCGTGAATATCTCGGTGACTCCTAACAGAATCTCTATCCGTGAATGTACCTATCACATATATGTATATGAGCAGCACTAGATTAGTGTTACAGTACGCGAACGTACCTTCGTTGACGGCGTTAGGTACTTCTGGCGGAAAACGTACTTTTACGGAAAAACGTGAAACAGCGGCACGTCGGGCAGCGTAACGGCAGCAGATCAGAGTTTCTGATATCCTATAAGAGTAATATCACTTTCATTAGTGATTTGGCATTATAACTGGCATTTTAGGTAAAAATTACCATTTTGCCCCTATACATCTAATTGGCGGAACTTCGCCAGCACTTCGTTACTTTGGCTCCGATTTTCCAAAATTTTGCCAGAACTTCGACCCAATGATAATTTTTGAAATTCTAGACTAATATAGCCCTATCATATGATATTTAATCATACTTGAAAAATTAAAGGCTATACTAACATTACTACTCTAACTATTGAAAGAACTACGAAAGCTTAAAGCTCGGTACCGAAAAACTTACACAGAGCTTCGCTTCAAAATTTCTCAGAGCACCTCTCTATTCTTTCTCTCTCTAATTTTGGATTTCTCTCTTCAAAATGGTGTGAAGAATGAAGAGCACCTTAGGCCTATTTATAGGAAAATTTTTGGGTCCAAAGTGGTAATTTTCCCTTTCCAAAGTTGTAATTCTCCCTTTCATGAATATTAGGGTTTTTTCCTTGTCCACAAACCTCCTTGGTTGACATACAAGGGCTGAAGTGGCAGCAAGCAATTGGTCCAAAATGGTGACTCAACTTGATTTATGCCCGGTCTGATCGAATTTCCCCGATCAGTACCCTATTCGCGTAATTTCGGATAAATCTCAAAATTCTGGATTTACAACTTTAAAGACATTCTCTCACTCATTATAAATGTCCAAGTTAACCTATTTTTCTAACTCTGTCTAGGCCTTCTCCGGCCTGACGGAAGTTTTACGGAAAAACGTGTCGGTTTCGAAACGAAATTCCGGAAGCTACCGCCTGTGGACAAGGATGCACTGATTCCAAATATGTCCAGGAAAACTCTCAATTCCTCCCTAGATGTCGCATCATGAATTTTGAATCCTTAGCTTTCAACTTGGCTATCCGGCTTTTCTCAGAATTTCCCTATTTCGTCTTATTAGGAAAATGCTCTACCGGCCTCGGAATTGACCTCCGGAAAAGTCTAACGGAAGGTAAAAATCCACCGATCAATATTTTACCTTGACTTTGGAAATCTCATTACCTGGTTCTCTAGATAGGATCCGTTTCCTATTTATTCCATTACTATTCACTATATTTAATTATATAATATAATATTCCAAGTTGTATAAAAATCTTAGATATTATTTTGCTTGTTCTTATCTTCATTTTGTGAGCAAAATTTCGGCTGCCCCCAAATTATTATTAATAAATATTTATTTTTCATTTAATTAATTAATTAATTATTTACTTATTTAAATTTTCTCAAAAATTTCACAAAAATCCCTAATTGGCTCATTCTTGTATTTAGGCTTAAAAATACCTAAACTCAACTAGTTTTCTCCAAAATTTCCAATTAATTAACAAATATGTTTTTACTAATTTTAAGCCAAAACCACTAATTTTAGGGTTTCATATAATTACTTGTGAATTTTCTTTGCTTATGCTTAAGTAATTAGCCAATAATTACTCAATTACCTTATTATCAATAGTTGATAATTTTTCTTAATTAGAATACCTCATTACCTTCATACTCTTGCATTAACATTAGAATTTTCATGCCTCTTGCATTATTTTAGAAATTACAAGGGTATTATGGTCTTTTTAATACTTTTTGAACATTCTTATACAATTTCTCCAAGTTCATAATTTATTAAATTACCGTAATTAGAGATAATATACTCTCATAATTCACTTAGTCATTTTACTGCCTTTTAGGACTTTTCATAATTTTCTAAGTTCTTTATACATTCCAAGGGTATTTCGGTCATTTTGACCCCATAGTTCTTTTCCTAATTTTCCCTAAGAGATTTTCCCTTGGAAAATAAGCTAATTATTACTTAATATTTGATATCTCATATTCACCTATTTTTGATAGGTATAATTTTACTAAATTATAATACAGATTTTTAGGGTATTACAATATATTTTGTTATTCATGTAAGTTAACCATAACACGATGACACTAAGAGCGCGATTTACATTCTTCACATTTTGTTGTGCTAGTTGTTGTAAGGCATTTTCTATAAGATTTTTATCATCACCCTGATCTGTGATAAAAATTTCTATGCAATGTCTGAAATATTGATCATGTTTTCTGTATATTCTTGGTTATGAAACTTAGCAACAATAGTACAGGCAAATAGGGCTAATTAAGTGGACAAAAATCAATTGTTGCCTAGAAATAGTGAATGATAACATTAATTTTGCAATAGCAAAAAAACCTAAGAGAAATATTAATGTAAAATGGGGAGGAGGATATGGTTGTGGAAGGTAGGAGGAGTCCAAAGTGGTAGAAGATAAAGGGGTGGTGTAATTTGAAGGAGTCCAAAGCAATGGAGTTAATTAATATTAGGGGTGAGCATTCGGTTTTCGGTTCGGTTTTTCGGTTAAAACCGAAAAACCAAAATACACACATTTTAAAAACCGAACCGAAAAAACCGAAATATTTCGGTTCTGTTTTTCGGTTAATTTGGTTTTTGGGTTTAAGTTGGACCTTATTATGGGCCTTTTTGTTTGGGTTAATTCTGTAAAACGGCCAATCTACTTTTTTTTTTTTTGCTGAATTAATCTACAATATTGACTATTGAGTGCAACTTGGCTATAGTATACTTTACATGAAGCACCTGATATATATTGATTTTTACTTGTATGACAATAGGTTGCAAATTTTAAAATCAAAACATGGAATAATGATGGAAAGAAGAATTGGGTTGGGTCTGGACGTCTGGTACTAGTCTTTAGTTGAGGTTGGTCAAAGGTCATGACTCATAAAGTTGGGTCTGACTCATACATATGCATCGTCGTTTTAATTAATTTCGGTTATTTCTACAAAAAAAAAAAAATTAAAAAAAATCGGGTTTAACCGAAATAAATTTACAAAAACCGAAATAATCGAACTGAAAAAACCGAACACCGAATTATTCAGTTCGGTTTTCGGTTTCGGTTTTGATTTGCTCACCCCTAATATTAATATAAAGGAAGGCATGTAACATCCCGTTTTCACAAGCAGTATAAATTTTTTTTTTATCAAACATCATTTGTAAACATCAGAGTAGAGCACCGGAGCGTTTGAGTAACTGATATATATTAAAATACCCATGATAGCAGGTCTTGCTGTTTAAACATCGGTACAAAAGTGTTTCAAAAGTAATACGTGACAGAAAGAAGTCTTCAGCTGGGTCTTCTATGCGGCCTGCTTTCCTTTATCCTCGGTCCTTAGTCCTTCCGATCCTGAAGCTAAGTTAAGAGCTGAGGTCCATGCATCGAACCCCAGGTAACGGTTAACCTCATGATTACATACATCATATATGTACAATAGACACTCATAGGATTTTGGCAACATTTACTACGGTTATACATAGGGTATACATATCAGATATGTATGACAATAACAATACAGTCGGATGACACAATATACATATATGCATACAATAAACATTAGAGTTAGTGTTACAGTACGCGAACGTACCTTCGTTGACGAAAATCGGTATTTCTGTCGGTATACGGCACGACAGTAGGTCAGAACGTAATCAGAGATATCCTATCAACATAACAATGTATTTGTTAAGGATCTATCATTACGACGGACATTTTTAGTCAAAATGACCATTTTACCCCTGACCCCCTAATCGGCGGAATTTCGCCAAAGACTTCTTACTTTGACCCTAATCTTCCAAAATTTCAACATAACTCCTCTTCCAACATAATTTTCGAAATATAAATCATATTACTTAATGATTCACATCATAACAGGCATTTTAGGTAAAAATTACCATTTTGCCCCTGATGCCCCTAATCGGCGGAATTTCGCCAAAGCTTCGCTATTTTAACTTTAATCTTCCAAAATTTTGCCATAACTCCGACCCCATCATGATTTTCGAAATAGTGACTAAAATACCCCTATCATATGATATCTAATCATACTTGGAAGATTAAAGACTAATATAGCATTTCTACTCTAACTACCGAAAGAACTACGGAAGCTTAAGACTAAGTACCGAAAAACTTACCCAGAGCTTCGCTGCTTTTTCCTCCAGAGCTCGTCTCTCTAAAACCTCTCTCTATGTTTCGAATTTGCTAAGGAAAATGGTGTGAAAAATGAAGAGAAGTGCATGGCTATTTATAGAAGAAATTTGGGTCCAACTTGGTAATTTTCCCTTCAACCACAACCAAGCAAATTAGGGTTTTTGAAATGCTTCATTCTCCTCCATGCAGCATGTTGGTCGACATATTGGCCTCCAAATTCAAGAATGAGTTGTCATTTTAATGATGATTTATTTGCTTTATGGGTTTTGACCCGATAAAGTTCCCCGATCGGTGTTCGAATCGCGTAATCTTGTAAAATCTTAAAAATCTGGAATTACAACTTTGAAGACATTCTCTTTCTCTTCAAAAGTATCTAGGTTAACTTAATTTTTGATTCCATTCAGGGTTCCAACGGTTCAGCCGAAGTTTCTCGAAAAACGTGCTCGTTTACGGAACGAACTTCCGAAATTGTCAACCTCTGGACAAAAATCCACTGATTCCAAATATGTCCAGAAAATTCTCAACTCATTCCCAGATGTTGAGTTATGATTTATTTCCTTCAATATTCTAAATCTGTGACTATCTTCCTTTTTCACAGATTACCCTATTTCGTCTTATTATCAAAATGCTCCACCGATCTCGGAATTATCTTCTGAACAGTCTATTTCAAGATAAAAATCCACTCATTCATATTATATACTGACTTTAGAAATCCTGTTCCTGGTTCTCTAAATAGGATCCAATTCCTATCGGTGTTTATTTACTTTTTCCCTTTTTACTTTATTTAATTCTTGATTAAGTGTTTATTTATAACACTCCACCTTCATTTCCATTTCATTTTTTTTTCTTTTTTTCCTTCAAGATGTCGGCACACACATATTAATATATATATATATATATATTATTTAATTAATTTTTATATAATTTAATAATTTTTTTACAAAATTTTCCTATTGGCCCATACTTGTATTTAGGCTTAAAATTACTTAATCTCACCAATTTTTCTTCATATTCTCCAATTAATTAGAAGATATATTTATGCTAATTTTTAGCCATTATCCCTTAATAATAGGGTTTTACATAATTATCTTCGAATTTTCCTTTGTTCATGCTTAAGTAATTAACCAATAATTACTTAATTACTTCCTTAACATTTGTTGCTAATTTTCTTAATTAGAATAGCTCATTACCTCCCAACTTTTGCATTGACATTAGTATTTTATGTCCCATACATTATATCCTAATTTACGGGGGCGTTTTGGTCATTATAATATTTTTTCACTTTTCCCCCTTTATTTTTCCAAGGTAGTAATTTAATAAATTACCTAAATTAGGGACAATATTCTTCCCTATTTCAAATAAATATTTTCTTGCCTCTTTATAATTTTCACAGGGTATTTTATAACCCGTAAATATTTTAGGGACCTATTTGCAAATTTCTAAACGTTTTAGGGACTTAATTGCAAATTATTCTTTTTCAAGAGAAACTACCCCAAAAATAAGATAATTTCTTCACAAGATCTTTGAGATCCCATATTCACCTATTTCCAATAGGTATTATTTACTCAATATGATACTTATCATAAATGAGATTTTCAGAGTATTACAAGGCATGCCAAATTAATAGGAAAATTATCGCTTTGCAAAATTCACCTATCTGATTCTGACCGCCACTACAGCAGCAGACGTTTGTTGTAATTGAGGCTTCTTTATTTAAAATTTCTTGTGGTGTACGTCACCCTATATTACAAGGCTGCTTTTAATAGAACCAGTTATCACTGAAATTTATTTGTTTTCGTTATATAGTAATTAAAAAGGGGATGCGTATTCATCATGTGATGATTAAAATATGGTTGTCTAATTGAGCCCCTTAATATCCATCATCCTAATATAGTGAAATGTAAAGTCACGTCATGCGGCTTGGAATACTCAGAAATTTGAGATTGCATGCTAATATAGTAAGAACTTTTGCCAATTTCTTGTACACCTAAACCCTTATGTCCATGGAGATAAGTCTAATCTTACCGGCCTTTAGATTCAATCTCGCTTTTTAGCAAAATAATGGGTGAGTTTATGTTTTTGTGCTAGACATTCATGAAACTATGCATGTATCTATGATATGTTAATGGTGTGTTGTTTGCTTTTGTCTAGATGTGACTAGGTATGCCAGCCATATCGTGGCTCCAAATTTGGGAAAAATAAGCAATGTTTAGATTAGATTTCTGAAGGATAACTTTTACGATTTATGAGGTAGGTATGGGAGAGGAGTTTTGTATCGGATTGCGAAAAAGGGCTTTTGAAACCACGATTTCGTGGTTTAGCTTGAGTGAAATAGTTAGACAATGCCCGATGTGAGTTTATTGAAATACAAGCTATTGTAAGTTTAACTGCTTTATAGCCCTACTTTTCATAACATATGGGAAGAATAAACACCAGAGCAAGGTCATGGAGAGCATTCAAGTACGAAAAGTTGCAAAGAAGACAAAGTAGTCTAAGGTGTAAGAAGGTTGTGTATACGCATTGTTTTTCCCAGTATAATAGATATATAAAGAAAATGATAATTATGTGCCAAAAGCTCAAAATATAGCTAGAAAACGAAAATAATGACTAAAGTAGGATTAATGAAATTGAAAGTGACATGCAAACTACTATATAACATAGGTGAACTTTAATAACATAGCTTGTGTATACACCAAAATATATAAACAAAATGTAGTTGATATCTACCTAACTGATAAGGGTTGCATTTGAATACGTGTACTTGATAAGGAGGCTATAGGTCAATAAGGATTCGGGTTTCGACGACACCTTCATCAAGTATGTCCTTTCTCATGGCACCTTTAACATATGTACACTTTCTTATCTTAGAATTGAAACTCTCGTCTACTTGTATGTGGTCTCCCAAGAAGATGGCTTGTGGTTGGCAAGCACAAGAAGGTCTCATTCTGAAAATCACTATATTGCAACTGATCATTCTACTTCAGGATGTCATGTGTCTTGATTGGAGTAATTGTCCTACTATAGATCTTTTCTTGTGTTGTACTTATGCAACATTGTTCAACATATATGTAAACATTATTACCATTATTACATGGTTAATGCATATGGACATGGTGCATCAGACATTTTCTAAGCATTCTAGGCACATTCTCTCAATGCAAGATTCTCAAAAACATGAACTTTTAAATTTTGACCTAGTTTGATTCATCCCTTAAACCGAAAAAATTCTGGCATACACCAATCGGTCTAAAAAAGTATAACTCCGGTAATATGCTAGATTGAATAGGTTAATCATGTCACTTTAAAATAATTTGCCCAAACAACACAGGAATAATGAGAAGGAAGAAAGTTTATCAAGAAATAAAAGAAAGGAGAGGAAGAAGAGAAGGAAAATATTAGAAGAGATGCTAAAAAATTGACTTCAGAAGTTCAAGCTGTGCAAGGGAAAGACCAAAAAATATCAAAATAAATGGAGGTAGTACAATTAGTCCAAAGATTGAAATCAAAAAGTGAGAAAACAAACAAGATAAACAAGAAAAAAGAAATGAAGACCGATAAGTGGAAGAGATTAATCAACTCAAAATTATGTGATTCAATACAAAACCATTAGATATTTACTTAAGCCTCCAGATTTTTTTCCTTGTCAGTTTGAAAAAAATACCACCATAAGCCGAAGTTGATAGGCAATTAGGGTTGAAGTAGCTAGGCATGTTATGGCAAAAAAAGAAGAAGAAGCTAGGCATATACTATGGAAGCAGGAGTGAGATTGTAAAATTAGACAAGCAAGAGTTATTTATTTCTAAAACCAAAAGTATTATGTTATATACTCCATCCCATCCATAAAATATTTTATATATATATATATATATATATATATATATATATATAGGGTGCTTCTTCAAAAATGGCTTGATCCAAAATATAACCCACTTGTAAGATAATTAATGGTCATTTTCCAATTTTATCTATGCGATTAATACTCATTTCTAATATTGCCCATTCATTATACTTTTACTCTCTTCAAAATAACATATGGTCCAGTTAATATGATGAAATGTGAATCTTCTCTCTCTGTAGAAGCATCATTTTCCATGAAAAGGAGTTTGATCAAATGACCATTCTCCCTCCATGTAAACTTCATTTGCCAGCGGAATGAGTCCATTGAAATCATTTCACTACTCTTTCATTACCATAACAACCAATTTATTCACACCTTTTCATACGCTAATTTGAATAATCTCTTCCACTTCCTTTCTTTGCACTGCTCGCCTAGTTTGTCTAATGGGAAACAACAAGGAGTCCATTTGAAATGAAGAAGGAAGTGGATGGGTGGTGATGTGGATTCACTTCATTGTGGAGACTCTATTGTGTTGTCTAGTCTGCCATACTTAAGAGATGAGAAAGAAGTGAACTCATGGAACTCAAACATGGGTGACCATTGCCAAAAAAGAATACATAGTACAGTAAATACTGTCAATCATCATGTCCATATGCAAACCTTGACAAATGATAAAAGTAATAGTTCAAAGCTAAATGGTAAATTCTTAAGTTTGGTTGTTGAAGATTCTATTGAGCGTGAAGAGCAGCAAGCCTGTTTGTTTGACTTCAACAGTTTTTGGAGAAGGAGGAAGTTGAGTCAAAGATTTAGACATGGTTAAAGGTTTTATGGAACCATTTATATCAGGGAGACTGTTGCCAATTCGACATGAGTAAATGTCTAGAGAATGAATGCGATAAGGATAGCAGTCCTGAGAAAGAGCAAAAGTGATTCATAAGGTTAATGTTGAAACTTTATTTTCCTAATTTTTATTGAATACATGTGTATGTTGCGATTATGAAAAACGAAGATGCATTATCATCTCTCTAGTCATGCACTTTTTGGCTGTGTGTGTTTGTGTGTGTGTTTTTTCTAGATGGTGAACAAGTGGATATGACACCAATTATATACTGTAATGATAAAGTTTTTGTTTTGGATCAATTATAAAGACATTGTTTCTACAACATGTAAAGTCCTATGAGCTTAAGAGATATGTGCACAAGTCACGGGTGGAAAAAAAGCTTTTAAGACCGGATAAAAGAGGCATCGTAAGACCGGACCCGCGTCAGGTCTTATTCCAGACGGTATTAAAAGTCTCACTTTTAAGACCGGACTCGAACCGGTCTTAAAGAGTTTCTTTTAGACCGGACATTTTAAACATCCGGTCTTAAAAGTGTTTCAAAATAATAAAAAAAAGGAAAAAACTCAAATGAAACAACCGGTCCCAAATCACCAGATCTGGCAACATTTGGATGTCCCTCCGTCATCAACGACGGAGAACCAAGAGAAGATTGGAAGCAACACCAACAAGAAAAACAAAAAAGAAGAGAAGATTGGAAGCAACACCAACAAGAAAAACAAAAAAGATGAATACAAAGTCCAGAAATAAGAAAACATAACAAGAAATAGAAATCATTCACCATGGAAATCGAATTTGAATCAATATAAAATCAGAGGTGAAATTGAAGTCCAGATCTACAAAAAAATCACAAGCTTAAAGCAACCAAATCTGAGCAGTATCCTCTTGTCGATGCTGGCAAAGCTTCAAGCAACCAAAATCAAAGTTCAGATCTGAGCAGGAGCGGTCAAGGTAGGAGCAAACATACTTAAACAAGAAGAGATGTGGGTTTGATTTTAAGCCGAATCTATGCGAATGCGGTGTGGGAGGAGCCATAGATCGAAGAGGAAGGAGCCGCATAACAATACAATCGGATGTAAGGTTAAGGCACAAAGAATAGTAATACGATCAGATGTATGACATGACAGAGAATAATACAGTCGGATGTATAATGCATAACAAAGATACTTCGGATGTAAGACAAATAGTACAATCGGAGTACAAACAATAGTACAATCAAAGTACGAGACATTAATACAATCGGAGTATGGACGGTAGTACAATCGAGTACGTACATGACAGAGGAAACACATATATACACACAATAACCATCAGAGTTAGTGTTACAGTACGCGAACGTACCTTCGTTGACGGTAAATAGTACGTCTAACAGAAATTAGTATTTCTGACGGAAAACAGCGGCTTCGTCCGACAATGCAGACGTTGGACAACAGAACGGCAGAGTAAACTAGGATTTCGACGTCCTATAAGAATAATATGACTTTCATTAGTGATTTGATACAATAACGGCATTTTAGGTAAAAATTACCATTTTGCCCTTCTACCCCTAATCGGGCGGAATTTCGCCAAGATTTCGTTACTCGACAAATTTTCTTCCCGAAATTTTGCCGTAACTTCGATGCAACTATGATTTTCGAAAATAATGACTAAAATAGCCCTCCCATATGATACCCAATCATACTTGAAAATTTAAAGGCTATTCTAGCATTACTACCCCTAATTTTGAAAGAGCTATAAAAGCTTCAACTTTTCAGTACTCGATCCTACCAAGTTTTTACCTCGTCGCATTTTTCAATGCAATGAGGCCTAAAAACAATAGTAGGAATCTCATTCCCTACTTACTAAAACTATCTAACAATTCTACTATCTTTCGAACTAAAAACTAAAGCCCGAAAGACTTACCCGTTGAAGACTTCTGTAGAATTTTTCCCAGAGCTTCTCTCTCTAGAATCCTCTCTCTAGATTCGAAAATCTCAAGAGGAAATGGTGTGAAAAACCAAAGGGAGGGGTGGGTTATTTATAGAAAAGGAGGTAGGGTTTCGGTCCGTCGGATCAACTTTGTAGAAAAATTCACTGATTCCAAATATGTTCATATAAATTCAAACTCATTCCTAGATGTTGAGTTAGAATTTATTTTCTTTAAATCCAAAGATATGCCTATATGCATTTTTCCCTATTTCGTCTTATTAGGAAAAAGCACAAACGGCTTCAGAATTAACTTCCGCAAGAGTTTAACGGAAGATAAAATTCCACTGATCAATATTCTACCCCGACTTTGGAAATCCAATTCCTAGATCTCTAGATAGGATCCGTTTCCTAATTATTAAATTACTATTCACCCTTTTTCACTTTAATTAATTATATTGTATTATAATGCAAGTTGCAACTTATAATATCATGATATTTTTACAAGATTTTCCTCCCAAATTTGTCAAACATTTCGGTCAAAATCTGGTCCCTTTTTATTTAATTTTCGTTTTTATTTAATTAATAATTAATTAATATTATATAAAATAATTATTTAATAATTATTTTTATATAATTTTTACAAAATTTCCCTATTGGTCCATACTTGATTTTAGGCTCAAAAATACCTAAACTCAACTATTTTTCTCCAAAATTTCCAATTAATTAGTAAACATGTTTTTACTAATTTTAAAACAAAAATCACTAATTTTTGAGCTTTACATAATTATCTCTGAATTTTCTTTGCTTATGCTTAAGTAATTAGCCCAATATTACTTAATTACTTTCTTATCAATAGTTGATAATTTTCTTAATTATCACACCTCATTACCTCATGACTTTTACACTCGACACATTTGTTTCCATGTGTTACGTATTATCTTAGCATCTACGGGGTATTACTAGTCATTTCAATACTTTTTGGGTATTCTTCTACAATTTCTCCAAGTTTGTAACTTAATAAATTACCTAAATTAGGGACAATATCCTTCCCTATTTCAAGTAGATTTTTACTTGCTTCTTTTATAGCTTTCACGGGGTATTTATAACCCATAATGTGCTTAGGGACCTATTTGCAAATTCCCAAACGTTTTAGGGACCTAATTGCAAATTATCTAATTTCAAGAGAAATTACCTTAACAACAAGGTAAATTCAATACAAGGTGTTTGAGACCTCATATTCACCTATTTTCAATAGGTATATTTACTCATTTATGATATTTTCCCTAAGTCAGATTTTGGGGGTCATATATGCTTTTACTGCAGAAAAATCATTCTGCAACAAGCCAAAAATGACGTAGTTTCATTTTATTTTATTTTTCCCTCTTTGTCTAGTTCGTTCGTTAAACAAATCCAGATTTAAAGATTCAGTGAAGATCAAATCCGAGACAATTCAAAAACAGAGAGACCTATTTGGAGATATTACAACACTATAATACAACGGATGAGGAAAAAAGAAACAGTGATCAGAGGAAGAAGTGATATTCCAGGATTTGTGGATGGGAAGTTATGAGAGTGATTTGAATGAAGAAGAGAAAAAGGTTGAGGAGGGATGAGAATGAAGCGGAAGAAGATGATATAATCTAATTAACTTCTAAGGTGCGTTTTTGCAGAACCTGATGATTTTGTCCGAGAAAATAAAAAAAGCGAAAGAGATTTAAGAAAAGAAAGAGTATTTGAAGGCCCCATTAGAAGAATCTTTCACATCATGGCATTTCTCACGCTAGTTTTTCTCACTTGATTTTGGTTTTTGTGGGCAAAACAAAGACTTTGAAGATCCAATCTTTACAGAGGGAGAGTTCTTATCCTTCTATACTTCTGATCTAGTGATCTTGAGGGGGAAAAAAGAAGATGAAACTACGTCATTTGGCTTGCTGCAGAATGCTTTTTCTGCAGTAAAAGTAGATATGTTATTCCCTACTTATATAAGGGTTTGTACAAAAAATATACAAGAGGAGTACTAAGGAGCATTAAATGTGATAATTCTAAATCCTAAATTAGCTCCTATGATTATGCCTAATTATAGTAATCAAATCTTTTTTTGGGTCTATGGTATTGGTGCCTTTGGTTGAGCTAATCATATCTAATCATAATATATCATAACACCTATAAAAAAAACTAAAGACTAATCTAGAAACTTCTTAAATAGGAAAAGTAAAACTTCAATATAATAACTCAATAAAAACGAAATATTAACTTAACTAATGATGATATATCAAAAAAAAAAAAAAAAGAAATAAAACTTTCATCAATAAAAAAAGCATACTTAACAACCGTGAACGCTAAAAAATGATAAATTAATTTAGATAAAAAAAATTGATAAATTAATATCAATTCTAAATCAAATTTGTTGGATAGATTCTGTAATACCCTAGATTTTTATTAATAGTAATAACTCTCCCCTGCCTTGAGAATTTTCAGCTTATGCACTAAAAAAAAGGTTTTAAGTAATAAGTCCACTACTTGTCAACCAAGTCACATTAAATTCACATCTTCATTGATTGATTGAATTTAATATGATGAATCATATTCATATCTTGATTGTTGGATTGATTGATTGATTGAATTTAAGATGATGGATCACATTTATTTTTCAAAAAACGTCCATAAAAATGTCACCAGAAAAACCAGCACTTTATAAGAGTCTAACCCTAATTTAAGTGCTCCAGATTATTATTAATGTAATACCATAATTTTCATAATTCATATAAACATTTTATTTTGGCTAATTATTAGCAAAATAATAGAGGTGAATATGTGTCTCAAAGAAATGTAATCTATTGATTATATTTTTATCCAAATTTTACTTTGGAATTAATTAACCAATGGTTAATTATGAGACATTATTTAGGAACTATTTAATGTGATATAATTAGCACATAAGATGATGGTTATTTTATAACCAATAGAGGCAAGGAAAGTGTTATGAAAACACTTAGGTAAATTAAAGGAGATTAGCAAAAGCTAATGGTAATTTAGCTTGCAATTAATTAAGATGAGATGCATGATTCCTCTAATTAATTAGAGACAAATTAAAAGCATAAAAAGAGGGCTAATTATATGTGGAAATAATTAAGCCAAAGATGAAGAATTAAAGCTTGAATAATTAAGTATTAATGGCCTTGATTAAGTAGCAAGACAATTAAACAATAGCACTTATAATCAAAGGACATATAATCACTTGATTAAGATGTTAATTAGACTTTAATCAAGTTTGAAAAGTCAACAATTGCAACTAGATCAGAGGCCAACATTAAAGCTAATAAAGTAAGATCTAATGGTCCTAATTAATTAAGCCTTAATCCTTGGCAAAATAAATTAGCCAATGGGAACACATAAAGCATTGGATATTTTGTAAATGGAAAAGAACATTCCATGGCTAAAAATCAACCATGTATTTTGAAAATTTGAGGAAGAAAGAAATGAGAAATTATACTCAAAAAGCTAAAATTGAAAAGTTCACTTTGTGTTTAGCATATGTGGATGAATATTAGCCAAGCTTGCAAGATAAAAATCCAAGTGCAACTAGATAGGCTAACTAAACAACTACAAGTTGTCATTAATGGATTCCCTACTAGTAAACATACTTTTCGAAAATAATAGAAGGAAGGAGGCATATATGCATGGCCTTTATTGCTTCAAGTAGCCAAGTTTGCCTTATGGTGCAATATGAGCCAAGTGGTTTTGAGATACTTGCTAAAGAGTTAGCCTTAGATCTTCATGTAAATAACCCAATGGCTAATATAATTAGGGAGCATGCCAACACTTGGTTAATGTAATATCTGGATATTTATTTATCTTAAATATTATATTTTGATAAATAATACCTATTTAAAATAGGAAAGCATGTTGTCTCTAATTTTAGTAATTTATTTGATTATTTTCCTTGGAATTTAAAGAGGCAAAAACCCAATTTTATTTTAGGGAACATAAGTTGTCCTATGATTATTAAAATAATGTATGGTGCATAAATGACCAAAGTCAACCTAAAAGTTGTGATAAAATAATTAATCCAATTAAAGAAAATTGCCAAAAATTAGTAGATAATTAAATCTTCATTTATTAGATTAATTCCAAAAGCTTTCATAGTTAATTGAATAACATGTTTTAAAGGCACAATTAGAGATATATGACCCTAATTAAAGACCAATGGCCAAGAAAGGGTCAAGATTAGCATAGAGATAATTACTAATGATCATGATTTATCTAGGAACCAATCATATTATGACAATCATACTTAAACTACCATATTAGGGATATTAATTAAAATTAGATATCAAAGGCTAGGATTAAACTTCATAAAGCTAAATCTAAAGGCTTTAAATTAATTTCATAAAGGGGAATCCATGTGAACCCTAATCAACCAATGAGAGAATTTTCTTTTAGATAATATGAGATTAATTAAGTAATATAAATTAAATAAAATGAAGAGTAATAAAAGGGGGAGGGGGGGACGATTTTTTTAGAGAGAGAGAGAGAGAGTGTGTGTGTGTAGGAGAAAGCGAAGAGAGATGTTAGGATGTGGATGCATGAGAGCCAAGGGTTAGGAGAGAGAGAAGTGGAGATATTTTGAGAATTCAGAAGCCATTAGGATTAATTCAAGACTCAGGTAAATGAGAACCGATAGAAAATAAATTGTGTACTGAAATATGTTAACCATAGATCAAATATAAGGACTTATTATGAACAAGTGTATTTTTAGCTCGTCCTAAAATGACTAAAAGGCTAGTAAAACCCCCAAATTGAACCATAATTCTTGTTATTTCAAGTGCTTCTCAAGAGATTACATAAACTTCAAAATTTATCTCTAAAAATATTTGTGCAATTAGAATATCAAGTAGGGGAATTACTTGGTAGAGGTTTGGCCAACAATGCAATGGGATGGAAGTTGTGGTGTTGGAAAAGGTCAACAAGGCTAGATAAAAAGTGAAGAGATAAGAGAGAGAGAGGGGGGGGACGTTGGGAGAGAGATGGATGGTGAGGATGAGAGCTCCATTCTAACCCTAGATCAAATGGATGAGAATTGAGAAGAGGAAGTTCAATGGAACTACCAAAGTGCCATACCCCTTTCCTATAAATAGACCCTTCATCCATTTCAAATTCTCACACCAAAAGTTCAAGAGAAATTCAAAATTCTAGAGAGAGGTGAGAAGGAAGAGTCTTGGAGAAGGAGGAGCAAGGTTCTTGGTAAGTTCTTCGGTCCTTAGCTTTTAAGTTCTAGTCTTTTGTTTAGTAGTTCTTAGTATAAATGTTAGTTTGATCTAGGAAGTAGGAAGTAGAATTCCTATTCTTGTTTTTATGCCTCATTGCATTGAAAGATGCCTGACAAGGTAAAAACATGGTAGGAAGTAAGTTTTGAAAGTTGAGAGTCAGAGTAGTGAAGCTCTGGCGAAATTTTATCGGTTAGCGATTTTCTTGAGTCAGGGGTAAAGTAGTAATTTGTGACTAAAATATCTGTTAGGATATTGTTTATTAATTAATAAATATGATATTATCCTTATAGGATATCTGTGATCACGTTCCGACCAACAGATGTACCGTATTCATCAACGAAGGTACGGACGCGTACTGTAACCTTAACTCTTATGCTTGTTGTATGTTTATATATGATAGTTGTATTCATAGACTAAGACTTTGTCTTAGATCTTTCATTATACATTGAGCTATATACGGGTTATGGTTATGGTAATACCGTTAAGTTTTCCTAGCGCTGAGGACACGAACGTACATCGTGGCACTGGTGAATAGCGCAGACCGGGATAGAATACATATGTAGGAGATGTGTATTGTTATTGCCTTACATATGTGATTATGTATTTCCTACATCTGTTATGGGCTTTTGTAGTGATTATTGCTGAAGTGTCATGAATATCTGTCATTTATATACTGTTTACATAAGCATGAGGTTAACCGTTACCTGAGGTCCGGTGGGCATTGGACCTCAGCTGTTACCTTAGCTTCAGGATCTAGGGAATATAGGATCGAGGACAAGGGTAAGGAGCCAGCGTGAAAACCAGACAAAGACACTGTTGTTTTGATATGTTTTGATATGTACTTTATTATATTAAATACTCGGATGAATGTACTGCCGTATGAGCAGCCAGATACACTGTAAGCAATGTTATTCAGTTACTCTTTATTATGAAAATATTTCTGACGCTCAACTCTGATCAACACGCTATGAAAACGTTTACGAAAACGGGGTGTTATAGTTAATATGATAATTAGGGATTGTCTAAATAATATCTAAGATATTAGTGTATAAGAAGCACATGGGAGCAATTAATTGTGAAGACTTTGGGGGTAATGGAAGAGGATAAGATGAGGTCATTAAAGCAAAATGGATGAAGGAGAGAGATGAGAGGGAGGACGTTTTTGTGTGTGTGTGTGTGTGTTGTGAGCCTAGTATTAGGAGAGAGAGGGTGTAGATATATATTTTGAGAGTTTAAAAGCCATTGAGATTAATTCAAGACTCAAGTAAATGAGAACCGATAGAAAATAAATTGTATACTGAAATATGTTAATCATAGATCAAATATAAGGACTTATTATGAACAAGCATATTTTTAGCTTGGAATAGGTTATCTCCAAAATCTTTTCCTCAACTTTTGGGATAAATCCTAAAATGACTAAAAGGGTAGTAAAAACCCCTAATGAAGCCATGATTGTGAGATTAGTAAGTTGAAGAAGAAACTTAATTAAAACTATCATCTTTTCAACTAAACTACACAAACACATGATGAGGAATTGGCCAACAATGCAATGTTTTGATAAAACTAGCATAAAGTAAGAGTTGTGGACATAAAGGAAGCCAACAAGGTGTGGAAAAAGTGGAAAAGATAAGGGAGAGAGAGAGGGGACGTTTTTGAAATGGATGGTGAGGATGAGAGTTGAGATTTTAACCTAGATCCAATGGTTAAAAAGAAGGATAAGATTTAACCATGGTTGCCAAAGTTACCATGGTTACCTTTGAAATTTCTCTATAAATAGAGAACTCCACCCTTCATAATTCTCACACCAAAATAATTCTAAAGAGTAGAGAGAAGTGGGAGCTAGTGAGAAGCAAGAAGGAGGAGGTTCTTCAAGAGGTAAGCAAGCTTTGAGTCTTTAGTTTTGTAGTTCTTGAAGTTTTAGTTAAGTTCATAGCTTAGATTTTGTTTTGATCTTTAGTCTTCCAATATATCGTTCTTATCATGTTTTTATGGTTAAATATGATTTTATTTCGAAAAATGGATGGATAAAGTGATATAGAAAAATTTTGGAAGATTAGAGTCAAAGTAGCGAAGTTCTGGCGAAATTTTGTCGGTTAGCGATTCCTGAAGTCAGGGGTAAAAACGTCATTATTTTATGTTGAATATGTGGTTCTAGAATTCTGATAAAATTCATGGTTAAATTAGACATATAGAGATTTCCAAATATATAAAATATGTATCATTTGGAGTTCTACATAAGGAGATAAAAATCCTTGAAGTTAGGCTATTTTACCAGACGAAATTCTGGGCAGAGTTTAGGAACCTTAAACCTGGGAATGACTCAGTAAATCTGCGTGAAAATTAATATTTTTATTTACAATTAGACATCCTAAGGATTCCGAGGAATTTTACGGATCCTCGTTTCGATTTTTGTAGAATTAATTATGAGTTTTCAAAGATGTTGGAAAATCTGCCCAGAAATTCCTGCAATTCGTTTTTAAGAAAAGTAAGGGCAAAAGTGGAATAATTAATCCACCAAGGGTAGGAAGGTAAATTTGACCTTTAGGATATGATTCTAAGCAATATGATATTTATCACAATATCATATAATAATCCGACAATAATGTATAGGATATCCGGGAAGTCCGTTAGACTCCTTAAGTCGGACTTAAGGAGTCTAATTCTCATAATTAGACTCCTTAAGTCATGACTTAAGGCGTCTAATTCCCAGACTTAGACTCCTTAAGTGATGTTTTTTTTTAAATAGTTCATTCGTATTCACTACCCCACAATCCCTTACAAAAAACATTCTTACATATCAGCATGCAACAATCACTTCAATGTGATAAAATAAAATAACACCTAGCTATGTGCTAAAAGGTTAGCTCATTAACCTTATACGAAAAACATAATACATGCTAATATATATATAACAAATATCCCAAGACACATAGTTCATGATGTTCATCATTACAAATGAATTCAATCCAGATTCCACAAATGAATGAATGTACATGTTCAGCAAGTTCAAAGCAAGCACAATAGAAAGAAGGCAAAGAAATTCCTTTGGCATTATAGGTATGTCTTTGAGTCCCCACTTTGGCTCGAAACCAATGCCCAAAAATCCAGTTCTCATTTCCTCATCAATAGCTTTAACCTATCAAAAGAAGTGTGAAGTGATTTTTCATAAAGTTACAAAATATATTTAGAGGGCACATCAATGTAACTATGCAACTAAAGGTGCACTATTCTAAACTGCAAAAGCTACAAACTTATTCTATAATTAATGATATTGAAATGAAAATGATATAGACAAACGTATAAAAGTAAATGATATCTACAACAACTTTTGCAATAAAAAAAGACTGAATTTAGAATACTAGATTATGTCAACTTAATGATCATGTCTTGATGGACCTAAACCGCACAAGATTATCTAACAGAGATTAAGAATGACAAAAATTCAACTAAAAGCATCAACTAACTTAAGTTTATAAGCTACCTGACATGTGAGCATGCCAACAATTCTTGGGCTTAGTCTACCTATTTGTTGTAGATTACTAGATTATGTCCATCCAAGAATTTTTCACAAATTAGCAAACACTATAGCTGGCATTTGTTTGTCCAGTACAAAATTTCTCACAGCCAAGATGAGAATGATATAATTTTACAAGGAAAATAACATACCAAAGAGTCATCTCCTTCTTTCTTCTCACACACTTTGTATAGCATAGAGGGCAGAGAGACTAAAGATGACAATCCTTCCAAATCAACATCCTTCTGAACTAGTCGTTTGGTGATAGCCAACCCAAGGTCACAAAGAGCATGAGAATTCTGGAAATTCATAGATCACAATAGTGAGGTTCCAACTTCATATCAGTCACATCTATGTCAAATATAGTGATGTTATCAATCCTCAACCTTTGACTTTGATGTGTCAACCATATCTTCAGCGTGCTTGATACTTTGAAAGATAGAAGTAATAGTAGATATAATCTTCTTCTCTTTGTTACTAGTTGCTTCTGACTTAGCATCTTCATCTCTATGTAGTAGAATTGACAGAATCAAATGCAACTGCCTGAAAGTTCAGAACATTATAAATACATAAGGGAATGGCTATCTCAACAGTTGCCACATATCAAAGTTTACTAAAATAATATACATACTGACTCTAAAAGTATTCATAAATACAATTCAATAAAATAAAATAAAATGCTAATGCCACAGCCAACAAAGGAAAATATATGCATGCATAAAGATACTTGAGTCTGCCAGGAGAGGATAAGCTGAGAATTCACATAAACGATGGACCCAAAGGAAACATGTTTACACCACCTAAATGAACGTGCAGAATATATATTCTGCATGAGCTTCCCAAAGGAAGTGAGTACTTATGAATATATATCTTCAATATTAACGTGACATAGCTATGCTTAATAACTTATGAATTAGTCATAACTTCAATAGTAGCACATAGTACATGATGATTAATAAAACACCAACCTTGAAAAACATGCATACAGATATCCACATTACAAGCGTCATTTTATTCAAAAGAAAAACCATATTTCTCATTAGATCTCCTCTTCCAATTCTCTTTTTCTACAAGGGTTCTCTCACACACACATGATTGTATATGTATATATATTGGTAGGGTGGGATGACAAGTGGTGTGTTTTATGAGCAACATAGTACCTGTATATATTGTTTGCTGAAGCATTTGAATAATGTCAACCAAGTACTGTTTCCCCTGCAATTATTTGACATTAAAGAGTCCCTCATCCTTTTTACATAATTTTTATCAAACACAATGTTAAAAAGCAGCGCTATTTTTTTCAAACCAAATGAACTAAATAGAGACTATTAAGCACTAAAAGTTTGAGAATAAAACAACCAAACAATTAAAATACATCACTCCGAGCAAATCGAGTGATTTGCATAAAATAATTTCAAAGTTCTAACATAACATCCAGATAAGTCAAATTTATTTTGCAACAAAATAAAAACAAACCATCAATAAGCATATTTTGCAAGTCTTTAGAGATGACTAAAGTGAATTATCTCACAATCTTCATAACAAAAATAATCTAATAAAGACATAGCATCCAGATATCCTGCAAAGTATTTCATCTTTTTCTGCCATATTAAAATTATCTTAGAAGAAGTGTACCTCTAGTGCATGCAAATACATGTAGACTAGAATCGAATAAACCTTGCCAACATTGGCATGGTGTTTCAAAAACCACAATAGGCAAAGCTGCCATAGCAAATTCTAAACAATAGTTATGATCACAACCATCATCAATGCCTTCCCAGACTCTGTTTACAATAAGCATAAATTCAGAGTAACCTTCATTTAAAGCTTAAATCTTTAACAATCATATAATGCCCCTCCCCCCAAAAAAGTGACAGTGCCCATTGGCATCTAAATTTTAGCCCGTGGTGTTAAGAACTTGGAATATAATATTACAATTACAGTGCTCTTTACACACCAGTTCATCTAGAGTTAACCAACTGTTTGATGTCAGTCATACTAAGGGGAACAATTTCTTTACACATGTCCGTTTGGTCGATCAGCAGAAATTTCATATAGCAGCAACTGAGATCAGTTAAGCTCGATTAAATGAAGCTTTAAATCTTATTCGGTTAAATGAAGATTTAAGCTCCAATAGCTTAGGACAACAAAATCCATTCTCCGATTAAATGAAGATTTGAGCTCGATTCTTAGTCGATGACATGAAGATTTAAATGAAGAGAAGCTTGAGTAGCAGACGACAGAAAAATACATTCTTCGGTTAAATGAAGATTTAAGCTCGATTAAATGAAGCTTTAAAACTTACCATGCAAAAAGAAGCCACCGACAGCTAAGAGATCCAATGAGCAGAGCAGATCGACACTCCAAGCCAACCAAGAACGAGCTTCCTTGCATGCACAGATCGGCCAAGCAAACAGCCAAAACAACCCCAATATGCACACCACAACAGTCCGCTAGAGAGACAATGAACAAGAGTCCAGTTGAAGATGGCCGGTGAAAAACCATTAAAACGATTTCTGACTTGATTTCCCAATAAACGAAATCAATCAAAGAAGAATTACGAATAATCAAAATAAAGAAGGCGATCGAGAATGTTCTTAAACCATAAAAAAGAAAGATTTTAAGATCACCTCAAACAGGAGAAGGAATAAACTAAACAACTATAACAAAAGTGGCTATGTTTACAGGTGAGGAATAAAATCGGAAGAACTAGTATCGAAATTCCTGTACCTTGTACGGATCCATGAATAGGATTACTGCAGCGACTTGAAACGTGGGGAAGATGAAGAACCACTCCTTCGAATGGAGACCACAAGACTTCACTCCTTCGAAATGGACAGCTCACTCCAACTAGGGTTATAAGGAGGAGTGGAGGGCCGGCGGTGCGACGCAAGGACGAAGGGAAGGCCGGAGGTGCGACACAAGGCGGAGGGCCGGTGGTGCGCGGACGAGCGGGACGAAACTGGAGGCTGACCTGGATTTCCAACGGCTGATCTGCGGCGACGCGGAGGGCTGGTGGCGGTGGAGAGAAAAAAAGTGACCGAATGAAATTTTTTTTGCTCTCTCTGGATATATATCGAATACACAATGAAAGCTGGTGGTAATAAGGTCACGTTTGGCGTCTAATTATAGGCATTAGACTCCTTAAGGCTGACTTAAGGAGTCTAATTCCCAGACTTAGACTCCTTAAGTCAGACTTAAGGAGTCTAATTCTCATAATTAGACTCCTTAAGTCAGACTTAAGAGTCTAATTTATTACTTAGACGCCAAAAGTACTCCTCTACCGCGAAATTCAACTTTTGGCTTTTTTTTTGGCGCTAGAGCTACACTTTGGGCGTCTAAGGCAAAAAGTTAGACGCCAAAAATCAACTGATAATTACAAAAATGCCACCGCCTTCTTTTTTACTTCTAAGTTTTAAAATAGGACGCCAATTAGGGAAGTAAAAGCCATTTTCTGTAGTAGTGGTTCACGACATACAGTAACACTAACTCTAATGCTTATAGTATGTTTATATATGATAATGATATTCATACACTAAGATGCTGTCTTAGTTCATTACTTTCACATTCAGCTTTACACGGGTTATAATCTTATTAATACTGTTGAGTTTTCCTAGCGCTGAGGACACGACCGTACATCGTGGCACTGGTGAATAGTGCAGACCGGGATAACATACATATGCATGGGCTGTGTATTGTTATTGCCTTACATATGTGATTATGTATTTCCTACATCTCGTTATGGGCTTTTGTAGTGATATTTTCTCGAAATGTCATGAATATCTCATCATACATATATTGTTTACATAAGCATGAGGTTAACAGTTAATTACCCGAGGTCCGATGGGCATTGGACCTCGGTCTTAACTAATAGTACAGAAAGGATCAAGTAATATTGGGCTAATTACTTAGCATAAGCAAAGGAAATTCACGAGTAATTATGTAAAACCCTAAAATTAGTGGTTTTTGTTTTAAAAATTCCACAAAATTTCCTAATTGGTCCAATCTTGTATTTAGGCTTAAAAATACCTAAACTCAACTATTTTTCTTAAAATTTCCAATTAATTAGTAAACATGTTTTTACTAATTTTAAAACAAAAACCACTAATTTTAGGGTTTTACATAATTACCTGTGAATTTCCTTTGCTTATGCTTAAGTAATTAGCCCAATATTACTTAATTACTTAATTATCACAAGTTGATAATTTTCTTACTTAGAACACCTCATTACCTTCATACTCTTGCATTAACATTAGCATTTCCATGCCTCCTACATTATTCGATAATTTACAAGGGTATTATGGTCTTTTATTACTTTCTGGACATTCTTATACAGTTTCTCCAAGTTTGTAATTTAATAAATTACCTAAATTAGGGACACTATCCTTCCCTATTTTAAATATATTTTTACTTGCCTCTTTTATAGCTTTCACGGGGTATTTATCACCCATAATGTTTTTAGGGACCTACTTGCAAATTTTCAATTGTTTTAGGGACCTATTTGCAATTTATCTAATTTCAAGAGAAATTACCCTGACAACAAGGTAAACTCAATACAAGGTGTTCGAGACCTCATATTCACCTATTTTCAATAGGTATATTTCCCATTTTTCTATATTTACCCTAAGTGTGATTTTTAGGGTATTACAATTTCCCCAAGTCTAGTTAAGGCTTGGTCTAGATTGTATAGTTACCATGTAAAAGTTGTAATTATACAAGCTTTGTAGTTTGTATATTGTATCACATGAATATTCCTTCAGGATTTTCAATTTAACCAGCATACGCCATGCATCATCATATGTCGGGGTATTTTATTTCAGTTACTCATTGTCCAAATGTTACATGCTCTCCGTTTCCGCATTACTCTGATAGGGTAATTATGATTCTAAATATATCATAGCGTTTTTTATATGAAATATATATTATATGTAATCCTAATCTCTAAACAATAGGAGTTAATTGTTATATGCCGGTCTCGATTTTTGTAAAAAACTCTCCTTTTTGGTTCTGCGTGATTAACCTTTGCAAGTAATTTACCAATTTCCTTATGCATGAATATGCATGTACCTTTCCCTTGGATGCCTCGCCTTTTGTGATTGAATATACACACACACACACATAATACCTCCCTGTACGTCTTTTGTTTTCTTGAAACCTATATATATTACTTTCTTGGACTTATATATCCATCTTTTCATTGATATACTACGTCTTTTATTTTTTTCTTCTTTTTCTCTTCTTGTGATTTATAACATATATGTCCTTCTATAAATACATGTAACACCGATACGTTTTGATTTGGGTGCCTCGGATGTTATGATTGAAACATATCTATCCATTCAATATTATATATAATACCTTACACTTTGGGTGCCTCGTTTTTTGTGATCGAAACCTATGAGTGCCTTTCATTAATATATATAATTTAAATAATTTAATCGTGGGAGGATAGCTTTGGGATGGTACCTCCTAAAGTGATGAACACAACCCTTAGGCTTTATGCCTCCGATATGTTATTTGATGTAAATCGATTATATCCATTCTTCCCAAAGTGGTGTTTGCCAGGTTTCCAGGACACTAGTAGCAACTTTGGGAAGAGGTGTGCACATTAGGACGAAATGTTTTATGGCCAATTTGATGATTTGTGACTGGCAGGTTTCTGGGTCACAGGGTAGACTGGCAGGTTTCCGGGTCTACCATGGTTCTCTTCCCACTAAACAGACTGGCAGGGTTTCCTGGGTCTAAATGAATTTAAAAAGATAATGAATAATATTTGATGCAATTACTCTATGATTATATATATATTTGATTTGATTAATATATTTGATCCATTTAAATTGTGTTTTATTAGGATTATCAGCTTTGCTGATTTTTGTGTTATGGGCTGCGACGATCCTTCGGGGAGCAGATTTTCAGTGAAACAGATTCCAAAGGTTGGGGCTAGTAGTGAGAAGTGAGGAAGAACATTCGTTTAATTATAGCTAGTTTATTTTATTTTTTTATGCTCCTAATAAACCTATTTATTTAAGTTTTGGATTTATGTTAATGTAATAAGTAGCCTTGCACTTGTCACAGTACAAGTGCGGCGGTAACACTTCCCAAAGTTGTTTATTTTGAATTTCAGTAATTATTTATCAAAATCATTGAAATTTCATGTTATCGTAACTGTTAGAAATTGAGGGTGTTACAGATTCTAATTCTAATTTTTTTATTCATTAAATATGTTTTAATCCAATTTTTACCAACTTATATTGAAATCTTGAAATTATTTAAATTGAATATTGGGATTAATTATAATACAATTATATTATCTTCAACACTTAATTGTATTGTATACTTCTCTTAATTATATTATCCATCTCTCACTTCCCCTCTCTCTATCTTACAAACTATCCCTATGAGGATTTAATTAACAAATGATCAAGTAATAGGCTTAGTGAATTCAATTAAGTTGAGCCATGACAAATTTTCATATGGAAAGAGAATTTTGAAACACTACTTTTATGACTAGAAAGTGATAAATGCAAATGATTCTTTGGCTTCAATGATTAAATGGAGCCTAGGACCGACCACCAGATCGATCTAGGTACTGGGTTAAGGGTCAGTGGGTCAGACCGGAGTCAAATCGGAGCTAAATCGGGGTCAAACAGGTGAAAAAAAATAAGATTTTAGAGTTATGAGTATGAAATTCTAAAAAAAAAAAAAATCGAACCGGTTTGACCCCCGGACCGGACCGGTTTACCCATCGGTTCCCATCCGGTTCGACCAGTTCGATTTGGGTCTGAGAACCATGATTATTTCTCCCCTTTGCATTTCATAAAACTAGATCAATTTTCTCTTCAATAGTATTTCAATGAATATATGTTAGTCCCAAGAATTAATTCATTTATTTGCAATAAATTAATTATATCAATAAATATATTTATTGTATAAATATCATAAGTAAAGCAAACTAAAATTTTAAAAAAATTGCAAATAAGACTTACGACGGTGACACTAAGTCGCCGCTGAAACACACTTTCTATAGCAACATGTGAGAGTCGCCACTGAAAACTATAACTTTAAGCGGCGACAATTGTCATACCTTCAGCGGCGACAACATAATGTCGCCGCCAAAAGTATTAAAACACGTTTTGTGTGTGTGTGTAGTGGAATGACAATGTTCATGGATTTAAACTAATGGGATTATAAGGGATGCTACTCTATTCAAGCATTACAAGAAAAATCGAAGACAGACTATCTTGTAGGTTCTTCTCTTTTTAGTATGGTTTAGTTGCAATTGAATGACGTCGTATATAACAAGCCTTTAACGATCTTGTCAATGATGTCAGGTTAATGTTCACAACAAAAGATAGTAATCCGATTGGTGTCCGCCTCTTTAATGAAACTTCACGTACTCTTTCAAAGTTTAGCTCAACTCTTTTTCGCCACAATTTCTTGCCTTTCTATAAGAAGCATCTCCTATCTCCTTAACTTGATTCCAAATGTGATAAATGATGCTTTTATGAACACTATATAATGAAGCCACTCTTGGTACTATCCCTTGTTTTAAAACGCCTTCATGACTTG
The DNA here is from genome assembly GCA_025563575.1 of Acacia pycnantha. Taxonomy (NCBI): domain Eukaryota; kingdom Viridiplantae; phylum Streptophyta; class Magnoliopsida; order Fabales; family Fabaceae; genus Acacia; species Acacia pycnantha. Next base: position 453,084 of record JAMWYP010000096.1, on the reverse strand, counting down.
TGCAGCAACAAATGCCTTATTGCTTTCCTTTGTTCATTTGTTATAAAGCATCATTTTGGACAAATCTTCCTAGGAAGTCAGGTTCCAGGTCCACCAATCTTCCCTTATATGTGGGAAAATAAGATCCCACCAAAATTGGTAAGATCTCAAGTTCCCACGTCACTGTTCACATTTTTTGACAAATTTACCCCTCAAATTTGAACTTAGCGGGAATATTTAAAAATGGTGGGAAAGTTCAAAATTGACGGGATTTTTTTTTTACTCAAGTTCGAACTTAATAAGAGCATATTTTTTTTTTTAAAAATATTTTAGCAAAAAAAGTATTTTTCTTTTTTCTTTTAAATTAATTACTTTTGAGGGTAAAATAAACATTTTTTGATTTTTTACCAACTACTACCCCTTCATTTTCTTCCTACAATCATCTTTGTTACTTTTACTATATTTATTTTTTATTCTCTCTCTTCTACATACAAATAGGCATAGAAATATGCCAGGTCAAACCGGGCTTTGGCTAAATAGGCCTGAGCCTGTAATGGGGGCAAAAAACTTGAACCTGATGAGCCTGAATTCATGTTTTTTTTTACACAGTGTCCCAAGGATGACAAAAAAATACAATGAGGTCCCAACAAGAATTCACATTACACAAAAGTCCCTAGGGACTTCTGTGTAATTATATGTGAATGTAAAATGACCATTATGGACAAAGGAAATTTACAACAGACAAAGTATAAATTTACAACAGACAAAGTTTACAACAAATTTTAAAACCATCGTTTTTTCCATTTTGACTTCCGAGAGGCTATTTACAACACACAAAGTATAAATTTACAACCGAAAAGTATAGATTTACAACAAATTTTAAAACCATCGTTTTTTCCATTTTGACTTCCAGAGGCTATTAACAACACACAAAGTATAAATTAACAATCGAAAAGTAAATATTTACAACAAAGTTTAAAAATCAGAGTTTTTCAATTTTTTGACTTCCAGAGGCGATTAACAACACACAAAGTATAAATTAACAACTGAAAAAGTAAATATTTACAACAAAGTTTAAAAATCAGAATTTTTCCATTTTTTGACTTCCAGAGGCGATTAACAACACACAAAGTATAAATTAACAACTGAAAAGTAAACATTTACAACAAAGTTTAAAAATCGAGTTTTTCCATTTTTGACTTCAGAGGTGATTAACAACAAACAAAGTATAAATTAACAACGAAAAAGTATAGATTTACAACAAAGTTTAAAAATCATACTTTTTCCATTTTTGACTTCCAGAGGCGATTAACAACACACAAAGTATAAATTAATGAAAGAAATATACTTTTTAAAAAGTTGTTAATCCCTTTTCGTATTTTGATACGAATGACTTTGTTAATCCCTTTTCGTATTTTGATGGGTGGGGAAGAAGTTGTAATTATAGCATACACCTAGGGCAAGTGACTTCATGTAACCCTTTTTGTATTTTGATGGGTGGGAAAGAAGTTGTAATTATAGCATACACAAGGAAGTCAAATTATATGATATTAAGTTCAATGAGTAGGTGCAAATAGCCACTTACTCATACAACTTAATACTTTGAAATTATATATGAAATTATATTGCTGTCAAAATTCTCAAAAGTTGTTGTGAATTTATGCTTTTTCAGTTGTTAATTTATACTTTGTGTGTTGTTAATCGCCTCTGGAAGTCAAAAAATGGAAAAACTATGATTTTTAAACTTTGTTGTAAATCTATACTTTTTCAGTTGTTAATTTATACTTTGTTTGTTGTTAATCGCCTCTCGGAAGTCAAAAATGGAAAAATTCTGATTTTTAAACTTTGTTGTAAATATTTACTTTTTCGATTGTTAATTTATACTTTGTGTGTTGTTAATCGCCTCTGGAAGTCAAAAAATTGAAAAACTCTGATTTTTAAACTTTGTTGTAAATATTTACTTTTTCAGTTGTTAATTTATACTTTGTGTGTTGTTAATCGCCTCTGGAAGTCAAACTCAGATGGTTGGGAGAGAAAGTGAAACTCAGATGGTTGGGAGAGAAAGTGAAAGTCTGAACAATCTTGATCGTTGCCATTGTTTGATCTCTCCGAGAAATCGCAAGCACTCACACTGCTCCTTAGGTTCTTCGGATGGCTTTACCGAGAAAAATTAACCACTTTCCATCTCCAAGAGACACAGAGATCGGTTACACATGACAATCGATTACTCGCGGAATCGAGAATTTGCAACCAAAACACGTTATGCAAGTCTCCTCGCTTTGTTTGCCTCCGCCGAAACCGAGCACCCTCTGTTCTTGGAAGCACAACGCAGTACAAAATATTTCTCAAACTCTCCCTCTCTCTCACTCACGGTGGAAGCGTCTCGCCGGCGACGGTGGTGGATGAGGAAGCCGCCGCGAGATGGCCTGGCCCAGAGAGGAAGAAGAAGAAGGTCCCGATCGAGAGTCTCCAAGGCCTCGTTCGTTCGTCCGCTCGCTTTTTCTCCGGAGAGAGAGAAGAAAAAGGGGGAGAGGAGAGAGGAGAGAGGGAAGGTCAACGTGTCATTTTACATTCACAAATAATTACAACTAGGTCCCTTGGGACTTCAAAAATTTCATGATTTCAAGGGACCTAATTGTAATTATCTCTACTCCTTGGGACCTGTATGTAATTCTCCCTTTTTTTTTAGGCTCAGGCCTAAGCCTTTATAAGGGATGGTCGAACCTGAAGCCTTTTTAAAGGCATACTTACAATGTAGGCCTTTAAAAATGCCTCATATTGTAGGCCTTGGAGGCCATATATAGGCTTTGTACACTTTGATTTTCTGGGGAGTTGGAAAAGATATATTTTTGAGACTGAAGCCGAAGATACGGATGGTTAATTTTAATCCAACAGGGATTAGTTACGTTATCTTAAAAAAAGGTATTCTAGCCAACACCTTTTTTTTTTTGCTCTGAAGCCAACACCTTTCAAGCTTGGCTAACTTGGGTTTGTGTTATTACCATATCAGAATTGCATCATACACAAATCGATGAACATTCTAGTAAATTCAGGTATTGATTTGTGCTTGATTATTGAACTCTATTATTTTCAGAGAGGTTTTTGCTTGAACATGGGTCCGAAGTTGGCGAGCAAGTTGTTCCGTTGACAAAGAATTCCAACTGTATAGATATTGAATCTGGCAACAGTCTCATGGTATGTGGAACTTTCATATTTTCAATCCGCTTTGTACCATGTCTAGTTAGAGCTTAATTTACTCATAAATGCACGTTGTTCAGGAGAGGAATGGTGTAGAAATGAAGGCAAATTCCTATTACTTGAAAAAATGAATGGAAATCCATCCAGAGCTAGGAAGGATGAGACAAGAAAATATAGTTTCAGCAAGGAAGCCATCAGCAACAAGTATGCTGCTTTAAAAGAGAAGAATGGACAAACATCCAGATTAAGACCAGAAGACAACAATATAGCCTCCACTCAGGTTCCGTTATTTGATCGAGGCGATACAGCTTCTTACTTATTTTATGCCCGGACATATGCAGGTCTTGAGTCTATATATATATAATTGTATCAAGAATATTCCTTTGGGATTTTCAGTGTAACCAACATATGTCAGGTACAGTATATGTCTAGGCATATGTATATGTTATTAGTTACTCATCGTCCAAACGTTCCTGTTTGGCAAACCCTCATATGGACTTATAAGTCCATCAAATGGGGTAATAAGTTCATCAAAAAAAATTTGAGTGTTTGGATCAGCTAAAAATCTGATGGACTTCATAGTCTAATGTGATAGTTTTTGAAGCTGCATAATGAAGCTTGTTATCTCATTAACTTCTTCCCCATCAAAAAGCAAGTGGGCCCCAGTGTTTGTCTCGTTCTCTCTCCTCTTTTATGACCATCCCACCCTCCCCGTGCCTCTCTCCTCTCCTCTCTTTTTTCTTTTTTTGTCTGGTTTGCCTATCCAAGGCTTACCTTCTTATCAAAAACTCAAGTAGAGCAACTTTAACAATTGTGTTTAAAAAAACTGACGAAAAGCTTGTACAAAGACGTTTTTCTTAGAGATTTACATATCATTCACTACACTCTTGATATTAATGAATATCATTTTGTCTTGAAAAAGAAAATAAAGAAAAACACACACTTAGAGAGTTTCATTGTATTCACAATTTTTTCATGAAAATTTAAAATAAGTCATGTTATTTGATACTAAAATGAAATTAAATAATGAAAAGTAAATTAAAAAAAAATATTTTAAGAATAAAAAATATGTTCACTTTTTACTTAAAAAATATGTGCATCGATCTTCTTACTTTCAAAAATATTTAATAAATCAAAATAAGGAGTAATATTAAATACTCTTATACAACATATGTGTGTGTTTATGTGAATTTGATTCATGCCCTTTTTAGTCATTTTTCATCTCATCCATCTTTTTAAAAGTTATGTCAAACAAATTAGAAACAAAAGCCACTTCTACCACTTGCCATCTCAAACACAAATCACATTAGAAAAGTCCATCGAAAATAAGTCCATCAAAAACAAAAGTCACTTCTCTCTCGCCTATCCCAAACGCCATGCTTTGACCTGTTAACACCGTCAACTCTGTTGATTAGATCTTTAAAAGGATTAGATATAATACTACAATTATAAATATAAATATGTACAAATGTTCTAATTTAGGGAAACTAATCAATAGAAAAAATAGGGATTCTAATAAATTAGTTACCACTTTTTGAATTCATAATGGGGAAGTAGATACAAAATATTAAATAAATATTTAATTTAATATTTTAATTATTCCCATTGAGATATTTAAAATGAATGAACATAATATTACAATTATAAATATAAATATGTGCAAATATTCTAATTTAGGGGAACTAATCAATAGAAAAAATAGGGATTATAATAAATTAATTACGATTTTTTAAATTAATAATGGGGAGGTAGATACAAAATATATAGTAAGTAAATATCTAATTTAATATTTTAACTATTCCCTTTGAGATTTTAAAATGAATGAATATAATATTACAATTATAAATATAAATATGTTGCAAATTTTTAATTTTAGGGGAACTAATCAATAGAAAAAATAGGGATTCCAATAAATTAATTATGATTTTTTATATAGAGCAATTTTAAGTATTTTATGTAAATGTCAAGAAATAAAAGTCAAAATTGTTATAGCATCACCTCTTTTGTGTGTGTGTCTATATATATATATATATATATATATATATATATATATATATGGATCATAGTGTATTCATACTATTGTAACATCCCGTTTTCAAAAGCAGTATAATTTTTTTTTTTTTCATCAGAGTAGAGTATTGGAGCAACTGAGTAACTGATATATATATTCAAAATGCCAACTGGTGTTACATTGGTCTGAGTGTTTAACGTAAACGCAATTACAAAACAACAGAAAATCTTCAGCCGCTTCTCTATGCGTGCTGCTTGCTTTTCTCCTCCGCTCTCGACTCTCCTGATCCTGAGGCTATGTTAAGAGCTGAGGTCCAATGCACCGGACCCCAGGTAACAGTTAACCTCATATTTAAATATACAGTACATGGATCACAGATAATCATAACATAAACAGCACATAACAGATGTACCACACGGAGTGAATGCAGAAATACCACACGGAGTGAATGCAGATGTATCGCACGGAGTGATTGTAGATGTACCACACGGAGTGCATAACAACACTTATAACATGTCAACAGACCATCAGCCACATATACGCATCCAATACTCATAATACATATACGCATACCATAAATATCAGAGTTAGGGTTACTAGTACGCGAACGTACATTCGTTGACGGAATTTCGGTATTTTGACGGAAAACGGTATGTTTGACAGCGGTACGTGATCAAAGATATCCTATAGGGATAACATCACTTTTATTAGTGATCAACATCATAACATGCATTTTAGGTACAAATTACCATTTTGCCATTATCCCCACTAGTCGGCGGAATTTCGCCAGAACTTCATTACTTTGACTCTAATCTTCCAAAATTTCAACATATCTCTTACTCCAACATATTTTCCAAATAAATATCATATTTAATCCTAAAACATGACTTACCCGTGCAAAACCTCCTCTGCTCTCACTTCTCCAGAGCTCTTCTCTCTAACTTCTCTCTATGTTTCGAAATTGCTAAGGCAATTTGGTGTGAGAATTCTCAAAGGAGTTGAAGGCTATTTATAGAAAAAATGTGAGGCCAACTTGGTGATTTTCCCTTCAACATCAACCATGGAATTTTAGGGTTTTTCTCAAACTCATTCTCCTCCACTAGATGCACATGCCGACCTCCCCCTCCCCCAAATTCAACAAAATGACATCATCCCATGTCATGCATTCTTGCTTTATGAACATTCTACCGATAAAGTCTCCTGTTCGATGTTCTAATCGCGTAATCTTGAAGAATCTTAGAAATTCCTTAGCATAGCCCTGAAGATCTAAACTTCCTCTTTAAAAGTATTTAGGTTAACCAAATTTTTGATCCCATTCAGGGTATTTCCTTGCCTGATGAAGATTTTCGGATAAACGCTGTCCGGTTACGGAAATCACTTCGGGTAATGTCATCTTCGGGACAAAAATCCACTGATTCATAATATACCCAGATGTTTACTACTGAGTTCAAGGATTTTGAGTTAGGATTTAATTTCTATCGGTTCTCATTTATCCTATATGCTTTTTCAACAAAAATCACCTTTAATATCATGATATTTCTTCCATTGCATTCACACTACTTTATTCAATCCTTTTCTCTCTCTTCCCTCTTCATATTTCAAAAATGCAAGGCAATTCTTGGCAAAAGATGTTGCCTTCCCCACTTGCAAGTACCCCATGTGCATGAGTTCTTATTGGTTTGTGTTTTTATTTGACTTTTCAAACCTTCTTAAACAAGTTTGCTACTTCAATTTTCCACTCAATTTCCTCCTTTCTCATTCTTTCAATTCGGTTGCATACATATAGACAATAATCAATTTGATTTCCCACCCCCTTTGTTGACTTTTCAAATTGCTTTGGATCACTTTTGATTAATTGATTGAGAGGGAACTCCTTTAGGCTAGCTGACATCCCTCTTTGATTTACTCAATATGCTTTTAAACAATTATCCTATGTGTTTGTTTTATTCAATATAACCAACCTTCCATCCACTTGCATCTTTATATACTCATTTTCCTTCTTCCATTTCCTCTTCTAAATTTTGAAACTCATGGCCCCTTTTTGGTTTTTATTTTGTTATTTAATTACTCTCCATTATCCTTTGATTATCTTATCAACATTCTCCCATTGGCTCTTGCATTTGGCCAAAGATTACTTTATGGTTAATTAGACTTTAGGTATTAATATAATTCATATTATATATTTCTTAATCCAACTTCATTAATTAGCAATTTACTCATATGCTAATATTAATCCCTTATTGGTCAATAATCTTCAATTAGGGTTTCACATAATTAACTTCCTTTGTTCATCTTTAAACAATTAGCAATTAATTACTTAATTAATCACTTACTAATTGTTGACAATTTCCTTAATTAGGATTCATCATTATCTCACAACTATTTTACTGACATTAGTCATATATGAAGGTGGAGCTTGAATCACCAAGAGGGGGTGAATTGGGGATTCACAAAAACTTTTCGAATGCTCTGTTTAAGGATATGAAAATGAAGATAAAACAGAGTATAGGGAGAGGAAGCAAGACACAAGAATTTATACTGGTTCGGTCCAACAACCTGACCTATGTCCAGTCCCCAGACTCTCTGGGATTTCTCACTATCAAGATTGATTACACACTCTGCACTCAAGAGTAATTCTCTCACTAGAACTTACTCCCCCTTACAAGTTGTAATCAATGACCCAATCTCCAAGTCCCCTTGACTTGAGATAACTTACAAGAATGATTTAGCAATCATAAAACTCTCTCTTAGAGTAGATATGATAATCACTGAAGAATAAATGTATCAACAGATACTTTTACAAGAAAACTCAAAGAGTAAATGAAACTATGTTGATTTTCGTTCTTGCACAGGTTGGTTGTTGAGAAGACTTGAATGCATCTCTATTTATAGGTAGAGATCATTAATTGACCGTTGTAATCCCAATTATAACCGTTGGTGAAGATGGGAGGTGTTTAGATGAAGTTCTGGTCTTCTTCTCTCTCTACTCTTTGGTTAATTCAGCTTTGCAGATGTTCAGAGTTGACTCTCTGATTATTAATCCGTTGGAAGAGCATTTTGCTGAATGTAGAAGGCAAGCATTAACTTCTCCAAAACGTGTGGAGAATGTTTGTCCAAAAGCATATAAGTTTTCTGCACTTTTCATTAAATGTGCTGACATGCTTTTTGCTTAATCTCCATTTAATCCTGTCTTAAACCATCTGAAACTCACTAACAAACTGATTAAACATAGTTAAGAATAGTTATGAGTGATGGTAAAGAGTATTGAGATCAAACAGAAACATTTCACGAATTCGTTCAAATCGAAATTCAAATTTTGCGATGGAAACTCGAGTTAGTTCTTCGAAACTCGAGTTAGTTCTTCGAAACTCGAGTTTTCATACTTCAGTGAACTTTTAACAAAAGACCGAAACTCGAGTTTTCAATCCAAACTCGAGTTTTCTCTTTACATAGACAAACATCGCGATTTGGCATTTTGGACATGTTTTGTAAACAGTGCAAAACTCGAGTCATTAAGTGACTAACTCGAGTTTTGGACTCTTAGATATAAAATCATGTTTTAGTCCAAAAGCTCAAAAATGGAGTTTTCAAAACATAACTCGAGTTTTCAATGGTTAAAATAAGCAGAGCTCTCTGCCTGACCAAAACTTGATTTTCCAAATTTTAACTCGAGTTTTCTCATTCGTTGAAAACTTTGAAAAATTCTCTGTAAGGCCGAAACTCGAGTTTTGAAAACAAAACTCGAGTTTTCTCTTCTATAAGAAAACATTGAAAAGTTTGGTCGATTTGAACACGGGAGTCTTCACAAGGTCAGAGATGAGTATTATTCTCAGGAGATGGAAACTCGAGTTTTCTAAGGTTAACTCGAGTTTTCATGAACTTTGAAAAACTTAGAGAATACTCAGGAAAGCCTAAACTTGAGTTTCCCATGGAAACTGGAGTTTTGGTTTTATCGAAAAACTTGATTGCTCTCTGTCTTGTCAAAACTCGAGTTTTCAAAATCAAACTCGAGTTTGCTTTGTCTGTGAAAAACACGAATGCTCTCTGTATGGCCAAAACTCGAGTTTGCAAATCTTAACTCGAGTTTGCCTTTCTTTATAAAAATTTGAGCATTTCTCTGTCAGCCAAAACTCGAGTTTCCAAACTGAAACTCGAGTTTGCCTTAGACAGTAAGTTTTTCAACTTACAAAGACAAACTTTAATTGTGTTTACAATTGTCCGTTATCATCAAAACCAATTGAGAACTAACATTCTCCCCCTTTTTGATGATGACAACACTTGTAAACCAGAAATTTTTCATTTTCCAAAAGATTGGAGTTTTGATAAAAAATTTCACAAGATGGTTTGAAATATGATTTGGCAATTCTGTATTTGTCAGAGATATAGCAGAAGCGATTGATAATGTGACATAATTAAACCATTGCATTTCATTTAACAAGTTGTGCGTAACAACAGTATACAAAACAGAAATGCAAGAGTACAGAAGCTTCAAAACATAAATACAAACTAAAAACAAAATTAAAACAACTAAACTAAAATCTAAACTCCTTCCTTCAACTCAAGATTGCTCCTTGAGGTCAACTTCTTTTTCTGGTTCTTCTCCCCCTTTGTCATCAACAAAAGAGGATGGAGCTGAGATTGAAGGTTCAGTGGAAGGGGTAGAGATTTTGACAGTGGGAGGCAAGGGATGGAGTTGGGATTGGAGAGGCAAGTGGGGCAATTAAAATGGGTGGAGTAGTAAGTCATAAATTGTGAGTGGGAAACAAGTAGAGATCGAGAAGAACTACTGGAAGAACTTGGACCTGTAGGATCAAGATGTGAAGATCTTGGATATGAATGAAAGTTGAGGCCCAAAAGATTGAATAATGGTTGATCAAACCAGTGAATATGCTCAACCTGATCAGTTAAGGAGAAAGGCCAAATTCTCTCATGGAATAAGATTATAGAAATAAGGTTGGGAAAAGGAATTTGAGACGAATCTCTAATATGAAATCGAAATTTGGTTATTTCCTGATATACCCAGTTTCTAATATTTAAAGGAACTTGTGCAATAATGGAAGCAAAAATTGAGTAGTCATCTTTCGAGAAAGAAGAAAACACTCCATTCTTCTGTTTGAGATTCCTGGCATAAATGTACCAGATAGCCTGATACTTGGGAGGCATGGATTCAGGGGAAAAGGATAATTTGGATAGATTTTCAGGAAGAGGTTCATGTGGTCTCAGTAGTTGAAAAATCGCCTCATTGGTAAGATGCACTGGTCTAATGGGAGGAGGATTGGCAATTTGCAAAATGCAATTGATATATGCAGGTGTTAGGATAATTTTGCGTCCTCCAATAGATGTAGTGAGCCACTCAAAAAGAAAACCATTATCCACATATTCTTCAAAGTGGAGATGGTGATAGAATAGCCTAACTAGAGCAGGGCTGTAAGAGGCGTGAATAGAAATCAGAGGATCAAATTGTAATAGCCAAGGAGTAAGGTCCAAATGACTCTCATCCCTTAATTTGACCAAGTCTACATAAACTACAGGACAAAAATCTTTGTTTTCAAGCTTTTCTCTGAAGCGAATAGTATTAAGTCCAGGATGATGAGGGGAAATGATCAGAAAATCATCAGGAGCAGAATGGTGACTATAGATTTCGGATAGTGCAGATGATCTTACAAAGTCACTGGATCTGGATAATTCCTGAGGAGAGGAATGATAAGTATATATTTTATAATTAAATAAGGATAGATTCTGGGATATATTAGGTTGAATTTATTAATATTATACCTATTTAATTATATTTTATATATTTATCTATCTTTTAATTAAATCTAGGATAAAAGAATATTATAACAGAAAATCTATTGATATCCTAATTTTATTGTGCAGGAGATATTATGTGATCTAAAAAGGAGATAAAAAAGGGATAATATATATATATATATATATATATATATATATATATATATATATATATATATATATATATATATATATATATAATATATATATATATATATAAAAGCAAGAGAATTCCAGCGATATATGTATAAGCAAAAGGAGACGTTGAGATATTCAGGTGGGCCCACGCGAGGAATAAGAATCAAAAGGATATTAATATATCCTTTATACAAAATAAAAGGAGAGATATTAGGGGATTTCCACGACAAAAACGCGTACGGCGCAAGCTATATATATATTGAAGCCAGATAGGAATCAAAAAAAGCCTGGAACAAAAACGCACAGAGAGATTAGAACGGGAATTTAGAAGGACGCTGCAAACACGAAGAAGCAACACGAAGACACGCAATTTTGGTTTTCATCTCTTCTATTTTGTTAACCTAGCCATGCTTGGCTAGTTTCCTTTAGTAGTTAGGGCGAGGATGAACCCTATGTGAATTTCAAGTATTTATTTGGATTCTTATTTGATTATTGTTTTCTTGACTGAATGGATTACCTGTGCTTAACGCTTTCTTAAAAGAGTGATCGCCTTTTAGATCGTTTATAGGTTAGTGTATGACAATAGAGATGTTGGTACATTTAACTAGAACCGTTAATTCATCGTAGAATTGCATGACCTAGACATAGGCTTACGAATTTATGCGATCGCATAATTCTGGTAAACAAATTGATTTTTCCAAACAATACTAAGACATTAGGTTGTTTTCAAAGATAACGGATTAAGGTAGCATCAAGACATTGAGACTTAGTCTAACTATAGAGAATTGATCGTCAATTTAGGGAAGAATAATCAATTAGGGATTCAATTTAAATACTTGGAGGAACATAGGGGGATTCTCAGCCCTAGCTGCATTTTTCTTGATTAGAGTATCTTTTCCATCTTGAAATTCTTAATTCTTAATTCTTATTCTTTAGTTAATTCTTTAAATTCTGGTTGGTTACAACTCACCCCATATCACTCTATTTATCCAACTAAATCTAAAATAACGAATTAGTGATTGGAGTACTATTCCTCGTGGGACGATCTTTTTCTCACTATTATATTACTTGTAACGATCGGTGCACTTGCCGAAGTCGCTATCAAGGAACTTGGTGAAAGAACTTGAAGAGTTTCTGGACCCAAAGTTTCACCAAAATGGAGATCTGCTGCGAGGGCTCGGGCTCGGGCTTGAGCCTGAGCCGTCGAATGCTCTTCATCAAATCTTGACACAGCTCGAAATAGGCTCGCAGAGGCACGCCGAGAAATTGACGATTCTCTAGGAAAGAGATTTAGGCGAGGTTGAGCAACAGGTAGGACAGCTATAGATTGGTCTTTAGATTCGGATTCTGAGTCTAGATTGATGATATTGTGTGGATTAGAACTGGAAGCCATGATCGATTCGGGGATTAGAGAGGGACTAGGTTTCGAAGATGAGAGGAAGATCGAAGATCGATTGAAGGAGATGAAGAGTGCAGAGGAAAACTCTAGGGCAAACTTGAGTTTTAGGGCGAGTTTAGACGAACAATGAACATTTAGACTTAAATAGGGCGCGAAATTACTGACCTGGATTCCAAAGTGTAAAGTGAACTTTTGAAATTCCGCGACCAAAACTCGAGTTTCCAATTACTAACTTGAGTTTTGTGGATACTTCAATAGGTGTGTTGCTCTCTGTCTGCCCGAAACTCGAGTTCTCATTTGATGACTCGAGTTTCCAATTCTTGAAAACTCAGAGCTTGCTTTCTGTCTCTCAGAAACTCGAGTTACTCATTAATCGACTCGAGTTTCCAATTTGCTCAGCAACTCATTCTCGATTGGACCTCAATAAAACTCGAGTTTTGATATCAAAACTCGAGTTTGCGTCTCATGACTGCAAACTTATGGATTTGAGCATCCTGCATAAAACATTTCTATGTACTCCGAACCTTAAGTTAGTATCAAATATTCATCAAAACCATAACTAACATTAAGAGGGAAAGAAATACTTACAATTCATTGGGATTTACCATTCCTAATTCTCTTCTTATGAAATTAAATTGTTCCTTTGCTAATGGCTTGGTGAAGATGTCAGCAAGTTGAAGATATGTTGGAATAAACATTACTTTGACATCTTTGTTCTGGACATGATCCCTTATGAAATGACGTCTCACATCAATATGCTTGGTTCTTGTGTGTTGAACTGGATTCTTGGCCAAGCTTATTGTGCTTGTGTTGTCACACAAAATAGGGATCTCCTTCAGATTAATTCCCAAGTCTGAGAGCTGCTGCTTGAGCCATAAGACTTGAGCACAACAACTTGAGGCAGCAATGTATTCAGCTTCAGTTGAGGATACTGAGACGGTCATTTGCTTCTTGCTAAACCAAGACACCAGTGAGCCACCAAGGAATTGACATTGGCCACTTGTACTCTTCCTATCTGTCTTATATCCAGCATGGTCTGAATATGAGTATGCTACCAAATGGTCAGGTTGACCTTTAGGGAACCAGAGTCCAAGAGTCTTCGTGTCAGCAAGGTATCTGAATATTCTCTTCACATTTTCAGCATGCGACTCCTTAGGAGCAGACTGAAACCTTGCACACATTCCAACACTGAATTGGATGTCTGGCGACTTGCAGTGAGATAGAGCAATGATCCAATCATTCCTCTATATCTTGTGATGTTGAAATCGGTGCCCTTCTCATCAGCATCCAAAGAAGTGGTTGAACTCATTGGTGTGTCAGCACCATTGCATTGGTCCATTCCAAACTTCTTCAGCAGGTCATTAAGGTACTTGGTCTGAGAATTAAAGATCCCATTTGATGTTTGCTTGATTTGAAGACCAAGAAAATAATTAAGTTCTCCCATCATGGACATCTCAAATTCTCCCTGCATATTCTTTGCAAATTCTTCACACAGGACATCATTAGATGCACCAAATATAATGTCATCAACATAAATTTGTACAACTAAAATTTCTCCAATTTTATTGCTTTTGATAAACAAAGTTGTATCTGCTTTTCCTCTAACAAATCCTTGATCAAGAAGAAATTTACTTAATTGCTCATACCAAGCTCTAGGAGCTTGCTTAAGTCCATAGAGAGCTTTCTTGAGACGATAAACATGATCAGGATAATGTTCATTTTGAAAACCTGGAGGTTGTTCCACATAGACTTCCTCCTGAATAAATCCATTTAGAAAAGCACTTTTGACATCCATTTGAAAAAGTTTAAATCCTTTGACACAAGCAAAGGCTAGAAGAACTCTTATGGCCTCCAATCTTGCTACTGGAGCATAAGTTTCTTCATAATCAATTCCTTCTTCTTGATTATAGCCTTTTGCAACTAATCTTGCCTTATTTCGGACAATGATTGCAGACTCATCATTTTTGTTCTTGAATACCCATTTGGTGCGAATAAACGGATGGTCCTTAGGCCTAGGTACCAAGTCCCAAACTTGATTTCTGTCAAATTGATGTAACTCCTCTTGCATTGCTATCACCCAATCATTGTCTGAGAGGGCTTCATCAATTTTAGAGGGTTCTGTTTTTGAAATAAAAGCAGAAAATGTAACTTCATTCAAAGTACTGCTTCTAGTTCTCACACCTTGATTAACATCACCTATGACTTGGTCTAAAGGATGATTCCTTATAAATCTCCAAGCTCTAGGTTGTTGTTGATCATGATTTTCCAAATTATTTTGAGGATCAACTTCGAAAACATTTTCTGGATTTTCAATAGAAGCAGGAGTGGTTTTCGAAAAGAATTGATTTTTCAAAACATTGTCCTCATCATCATCATCCTTGGATTTGTCAGATTTGGATTCGCAGAAAGCAACATGCATAGATTCTTCCACAATGCGAGTACGCATATTAAACACTCTATAGGCTCTACTTCTATTAGAATAGCCTAAGAATATACCTTCATCCACTTTGGCATCAAATTTTCCCAAATTGTCCTTACCATTGTTGTGGATGAAATACTTGCATCCAAATACATGCAGATGACTTAGGTTTGGCTTTCTTCCTTTGTAGAGTTCATATGGAGTCTTGTTGAGCTTCTTTCTGACATATGCTCGATTCGAGATGTAGCAAGCTGTGCTCATTGTATCAGCCCAGAACACTTGTGAAGTGTGGTTCTCATTCAGCATTGATCTTGCCATCTCAGTAAGAACTCGGTTCTTCCTTTCTACAACACCATTTTGTTGAGGAGTCCTTGGGGTTGAGAAGTTGTGATCAATCCCCATGTTATCACAAAATTCAGCAAATGCATGGTTCACGAATTCACCTCCATGATCAGTGCGAATACCTGAAATTACAAAACCTTTCTTGTTTTGGACCTTTTTGGCAAAAACGACAAACTGATCAAACGTTTCATCTTTAGATGACAGAAATATGGTCCATGCAAATCTAGAATAATCATCAACTATAACTAAGGTATAAAGATTTCCATAAAGACTTCTAACTCTTGCTGGACCAACCAAATCCATGTGAAGTAGTTGAGGGGGTCTAGAAGTTGAAATCTCATTTTTCAATTTGAAAGAAGATTTAGTTTGTTTTCCTTTTTGACATGCATCACAAATCATATCATTTTTAAAACGAAGTTTTGGAACACCAATTACTAAATCCTTTTGAAGCAATCTGTCAAGTTGAATCATATTGACATGTGCTAATCGCTTATGCCATAACCAACTATCATCCAAATTACTTACAAAACATTTTTCAAATGTAGAGCCATCTCTAGAGAGATTAAGTGTATAACAGTTACCTTCTCTAGGAGCTCTAAAAATAGCTTTTGTTTTTATGTTATCTAACGAAAGAACATCCTTACTCACAATCAATCATTCCTCAGAATCGAAGATAACTAAGTTACCTCTATCAGTACTTTGGCTTACACTGAGGAGGTTGTGGCAAAGTCCTTCCACAAAGTAAACGTCTTTGATTTGTGGTCCATCGTTGTTCCCAACTTCACTGATTCCAGCAATCTTTCCAGATTGATTTCCACCAAAGATTACTTTGCCACCATCTTCATGCTTGATTGTAGCAAATTTGTACTGATCTCCCGTCATATGTCTTGAGCATCCACTGTCAATTTACCATTTGTCGGTTTTTGATGCTCTTAGACACACCTATTTATCATCCTCATGTTGCTCTTCTTGAGCAACTAGACATATATTTGTTGTTTCTTCCTCTTCAGCTTCATCTTCATCGGATGAGCTATCTCCCCAAATTCCTGAGACATAGGCTCTCTTCTTGTATTTATTGAACTTCTTCTTTTCTTTGTCCTTGGTCTTTAGTTGGGGACATTCCGACTTGATGTGGCCGGGCTTTTGGCATTCATAGCAGATAATAGGTTTCTTCTCTTCAGTGCTGGTGCTGCCTTTGTTGAATCTTTTATATCCATGGTCCTTTCGAAAGAACTTTCTGAATCTCCGGACCATCATACCTAGCTCTTCTTCTTCATCTTCATCACCATCATCGGATTCCTTGGCTTCTTTGTCCGCCTTGAGAGCAATGCCTTTGCTTTTGCTGTTCGTTTCATTAAGTCCCTTTTTGAACTTGAGTTTACCTTCGTACTCGGATAGACTACCAAATAATGCTGCTACGGAGCTCATTGATTCCCCACGAGCTTCTTCAATGGTTGTAACCTTAGCTTCCCACTCTTTGCTCAGAATATTCAGAATCTTTCTTACTTGAGCGGATTGTTCATATGTCTTGCCCAAGGCAGCAAGTCAAGTTGATCGATGAGTGAATCTTAGCCGGAAGTCAATGATGGATTCACCGAGCTTCATTCGAAGAAGATCATATTCGGTCATTAGAGTGTTGACTCTATTTTCTTTGACTCCGGTTGTTCCTCCATGGGCAATCTCCAAGGCATCCCACATAGCTTTTGCAGTTGGTAGAGTGCAAATGCGGAAGTACTCTTGTTGACTTAGAGAACTCTGGAGCATGAGAATGGCTTTGCTATTGAGAGTGACATTTCTTCTGTCATTCTCATCATATGTATCTTCTGGCTTAGGAACTCGAAGCCCATTCTCCAAGATGGTCGGAGTGTTGTTGCCTATTTCGAACACCCTCCATAGACCGTAGTCACTGGCCATGACAAACACTTTAAGTTTTGCTTTCCAGAAAGAGTAGTGTTCGCCACTGAAGACGGGAGGATGATTGATCGAAGCTTCATCAGGTAGAATACCTTCCATTGGATCCTTCTCGAGATGTTAAGCTCTTAGGAGAAGACCTTGCTCTGATACCAAATGAAGGTGGAGCTTGAATCACCAAGAGGGGGGGTGAATTGGGGATTCACAAAAACTTTTCGAATGATCTGTTTAAGGATATGAAAATGAAGATAAAACAGAGTATAGGGAGAGGAAGCAAGACACAAGAATTTATACTGGTTTGGTCCAACAACCTTGTTAGATCCCAAGTATTTTGATGATAACAAAAGATTTAAAAGATTTAAAGAAAACCAAAGTTGTAATCCAGAAGCAAATTCATTTCCTGAATTCTCGAGAATGACCACAGGATTATCGGGAATACCTTTGAGTTTTATAATAGCAAAAGCCAGCAAAATTGGTTCTCAAGAATGACATTGAATTCTCGAGAATTGAAGTAATACTCGAGCATCAACATACACTTCCCGAGAAGTATTCTGTAATTCCAAATTCATATCCATATATGTAGCAATTCTCGAGAATGGAAGCAATGCTCGGGCACAGGTAAGAAGTTCTCGAGAATGTCTAAGTAGAAATATGAGATTAAACTAGCCTTACCTAATTCTCGAGAATAGGAATGAAATTCTCGAGAATAAGAGTAATTCTCAAGAATGGGTCATAGATTCTCGAGAACGTCAGATGAATGATTAATTTCCTCCTGAACTAATACTCTCGAGAACAAAGAGTTGATTCTCGAGAATGCCAAGAAAGGAAGAAAGTTGATCGAAAGACTTCTCATTTCATGGTTCTCGAGTATGCCCAAGTAACTCTCAAGAATGTAAGAAGTTATCGAGAATGAAGTATCAATTCTCGAGAATGCCATACTTCTACGGAAAAATAATCAACGCTTGATTCTCGAGTGTAATGAAATGATTATCGAGAATATCTTCATATGATCACTTCTGGGTATATAATTCTCGAGAATAATAAAATATTCCTGAGAACCTCTTCAGGTTTGTTTCTCTAAACTCTTGATTTAAAACATAATTCTCGAGAACTCCTAAGCAATTCTCGAGAATGCCAGTTGTGGAAAATTTACGAAGAACTTAGAAAAACGTAAATCCTTTCTAAGAATTTATGGGTTATGCTCCATTGTTTATTAATCACATCTGAACTCATTTATATCATGACTAGTCACGGTTTGGTTAAGTTTTAAAGTGTTTAACCAGGCTATATTTGAATTCACGCGAAAAGCAATCCAACGTGGCAAGGCATTAAATGAAAGTCAGAGAAACAGAGTTACATTCGGAATAAGGAACTACAGCAGACGAAAAACATTCTTCGAGGATCACTTATTCCAGCTTGCCTCTGATTATCTCTCTGCACAAGGTCATCACCGCCGAAGAGCATTTATGAAGCAACGTTCAAAATACCTCGTAACTCTGCTCCCAAGTCTAACGGAAGAAACAGAGGTCACAACGGCTCTTTTCTAAGTCTCTCAACGGTACAAATGAAGTTTAGTATAAAAGGGGACAACATTCAATTTCGCCAACTACCGAAACATCTTGCGCATTGAATTCGAATCTACCAAACTTATTGTTTCTACTGTTTCATTAATATCTCTGGATATTTAAGAGTACTTCAGTGATTATCAAAATCTACTCAGTGAGGAGTCTTCTGTTTTCAAATACTTGTTACATTTATGATTTTATAACTTAAGGTTGTGGAACCTTAAGAGTGGGTGTACGTTTACAACCAGTAAGGGGGAGTGAGTCCAAGAGTGAAAGGATCATCCTTGAGTTGTAATCGTGTTGTAATTGTGTTTGATCAGATTAGTGGAAATTCCAAGGTGTTCTTGGGAACTGGACGTAGACCAAAGCTTGAGGTCGAACCAGTATAAATCTCCTAGTGAGTATTTTCTTATTCTGCTATAGTTCTCCTTTGTCTTCGTAAGTGCCTAAGAAAAAGAATTTGAAGATCACCTATTCACCCCCTCTAGGTGATATTCCTCTTCATTTGGTATCAGAGCACGGGTTTCTCAGTTGGGCTTAACATCCCGAGAAAAAGATCATGGAAGGAATATTGCCTGATGGTGCTTCAATCAACCGACCACCGGGGTTTAATGGAGAACACTATTCGTTCTGGAAACAAAATTTAGAGTGTTCGTGCTAGCAACGGAATATGGTCTCTGGCAAGTGATAGAGAATGGTGATTATGTTCCTACAAGGATTGAAGGTGGTATCTCTGTTCCAAAAATAGAGGAAGAGTTTGATGATAGCGATCGAAGGAAAATCACACTCAATAGCAAAGCTGTTCTAATGCTTCAAAGTGCCCTTAGTCAGAAAGAGTAATTCCGCATATGCAATCTAACAACCGCAAAAGAAATGTGGAAGGCATTGGAAATCGCATATGATGGAACCTCTGGCGTCAAAGAAAATCGAATCAATACTCTAACTGCCGAGTATGATTTACTTCAGATGAAGTCCGGAGAAACCATTGCTGAATTTCAACTTCGTTATACACATCTGACAAATCAATTGGCAGCCCTGGGTAAGACCTACGATCAACGTTCTCAAGTCAGAAAGATTCTAAATGTCTTAACCAAAGAATGGGAGGCAAAAGTTACAGCAATAGAAGAATCACAAGGCGAGTCAATGACTTCAGTAGCAGCTTTATTCGAAAGTCTATCCGAATATGAGAGCAAATTGAAATTCAAAAAGAGCTTAGGGGAAGTCAACAACAACAAGAATAAAGGTATTGCTCTTAATGCTGAAAAAGAGAAAGAAGATGATTTGAACGATGATGATGAAGAATTGGGAATGATGGTCAGAAGATTCAGAAGATTTTATAAAAGGGATCAAGGTTTCATAAACAAATTCCAGAAAGGAGGGAGCTCAAACGCCAGACGCGATTACAAAGATAAAGATCAAATCATCTGCTATGAGTGTGAAAAACCACGACATTACAAATCTAAATGTCCGCAATTGAAAGGAAATGAGAAGGAGAAAAAGAAGAAATTCAATCACTTCAAAAAGAAGGCGTATGTATCTTCCATCTGGGGAGATGGTCTTCGGAAGAAGAAAGTGAGGATGAAGAAGAGACAGCTAATGCTTGTCTGGTTGCAGAGGAAGAAAAATCTAACGATGATAATGAGGTAAATGATTCACAACCATCTTATGATGAGTTATTTGATGAATTTAATGTCATACAATCTGAATACGAAACACTTGCTGAAAAATATTGATTTGAAAAGGAAAAACATTACTCTTGAACAACAAGTCAAAAATCTTTCGTGCACAAATATTGTATGTGAAGATTGTGTGGATTTGGAGAAGAGAAATTTACATTTAACAAAAACACTTGAGAAGTTCACTAAAGGAAGTGAAATGCTCAGTGTAATTTTAAAAGCTCAAAGATTTACAAACGATCGTTCGGGTATAGGATATAATCCTAATTTTGATAAAAGAAAGGGAAAGAAGAAAACAGGTGAAAAATCCTATTTAAAATATTTTCAGAAAAATGTTCATACGTCTAATCCATTTGCATATTGTAATTACTGTAATCATAAGGGCCATAGTACTTCATCCTGCTTTCATAAAAAGGATAGAAGAGATAGGCCTGTAGGAAATTATCAATGGGTACCTAAAGGAACTTATGTTTCTCAGGCCCAAACTAACCACAAAGGACCCAAGAAAAGGTGGGTACCTAAAGCCTAATCCTCTTTGGTTTGCAGATTTGTTTGAGAGCATCAAGAACAAATAAATGGTATATTGATAGTGGATGCTCAAGACACATGACGGGAGATCAAGCTAAGTTTGTGGCAATGAGATCAAAGGATGGTGGTAGAGTCACCTTTAGAGGCAACCAATCTGGAAAGATCACTGGAATTGGAGAAATTTGCACAAAGGATGGACCACAGATCAAAGATGTCTATTTGGTAGAAGGTCTCTGTCACAACCTCCTAAGTGTTAGCCAGAGTGTAGATAAAAACAATTGAATTCTCTTTGACTCGGAAGAATGTCTTATTGTCAGTAAGGACGATCTCTCAACAGAAAAAGGTAAATTAAAGACATTGTTCAAGGCAGCAAGAGAAGGTAATTGTTATACATTAGAATTGCCAAAAATTAATTCCGAAAATTGTTTTGTCAGCAACTTGGATGAAAGTTGGCTGTGGCATAAGCAGCTAGCTAATGTTAACATGTTGCAATTAGACAAATTGATAAGAAAAGATTTGGTTATTGGTTTACCCAAAATTCGTTTTGAAAATAATATGATATGTGATGCTTGTCAAAAGGGTAAGCAAACCAAATCCTCTTTTAAGAACAAATCAGAAATATCAACTAACCGTCCCCTTCAATTGCTTCACATGGACTTAGTTGGACCTGCTCGAGTAAGGAGTCTTGGTGGTAACTTATATACTTTAGTTATTGTAGATCATATTTCTCGTTTTACATGGACTATGTTTATGTCATCAAAAGATGAAACATTTGATCTATTTACTGTTTTCGCTAATAAGGTGCAAAACGAGAAAGGTATTTATATTTCAGCCATTCGAACCGATCATGAGGAATATTTGAAATTCAAGCCTTTGCGGAATTCTGTGATGGTCATGGTATTGATCATAACTTCTCAGCTCCTAGAACACCTCAACAAAATGGTGTGGTTGAGAGGAAGAATCGTGTACTTACAGAGATGGCTCGTACAATGCTTAACGAAAATCAAACATCACAAGTCTTCTGGGCAGACGCAATGAATACAACAAGCTACATATCAAATCGAGCCTATTTGAGAAAGAAATTTAAGAAGACTCCTTATGAGCTCTACAAAGGAAGGAAGCCCAACCTAGCACATCTACACATCTTTGGCTGTAAGTGCTATGTCCACAACAATGGCAAGGATAATCTGGGTAAGTTTGATCCAAAAGCGGATGAAGGTATTTTTCTTGGTTTCAAGTAGAAGTAAGGCTTATAGAGTATTCAATAAACGTACTCGCATAGTTGAAGGGTCTATTCCTATTGTGTTCTGCGATTCCAAAGTTAATGAATCCATAGATGATGATGATGAAGTTACTTACAAAAACCAATTCTTTTCAAAAGCTACTCCTGCTAATCTTGAAAATTCTGAAAATGTTTTTGAAAACAATGATCAGAATTCAGAAGAGAATTCCGATCAATCTCAACCTAAGGCTTGGAAATTTATTAGAAATCATCCTCTGGACCAAGTCATCGGTGATGTAAATCAAGGAGTAAGAACTAGAAAAAGTACTTTAAATGAAGTAACCTTTTCTGCATTCATATCAAACATCGAACCCTCTAAGATTGATGAGGCCCTGTCAGATAATGATTGGGTTATCGCAATGCAAGAGGAATTGCATCAGTTTGATAGAAATCAAGTTTGGGACTTAGTACCTAGGCCCAAAGACCATCCGGTCATTGGTACCAAATGGGTATTAAAAAACAAACGTGATGAATCTACAATCATAGTCAGAAATCAGGCTAGACTTGTTGCCAAAGGCTATAATCAGGAAGAAGGAATTGATTACGAGGAAACGTATGCTCCAGTAGCTAGATTGGAGGCAATACGTGTACTCTTAGCTTTTGCTTGCATCAAAGAATTTAAATTCTATCAAATGGATGTTAAAAGTGCATTTTTAAATGGTTTTATACAAGAGGAGGTTTATGTAGAGCAACCTCCTGGTTTTGAGAATGAACACTTTCCTGATCATGTCTTTCGACTCAAAAAGGCACTATATGGTCTTAAACAAGCTCCACGAGCTTGGTATGAAAGACTGAGTAAATTTTTGTTAGAACAAGGCTTCATTAGAGGAAAAGCAGACACTACACTCTTCATCAAAAATAACAAGCTTAATGAAATTTTGGTTGTACAAATATATGTAGATGATATTATCTTTGGTTCTACTAATGAAACTCTATGTAAAGACTTTTCAAAGAAGATGCAGAACGAATTTGAAATGTCGATGATGGGGGAGTTGAAGTATTTTCTCGGTTTGCAAATTCAACAACGGAAGGATGGAATTTTTATCTCACAAACCAAGTATCTCCGGGATTTGCTCAAAAAATTTGGACTAGAGCATTTGTAACATCCTAATTTTTAAATTAGGATTTAGGTATAATTATGAAATAAGTATATATGCTAAATGTGTTTAGTATGGAAAATTGCCCTAAGATAACTATGAGAATTAAGCGGTGGAATTTGGCCAATGATTAAATTAATTATTTGAAAAAAATAATAATTAGGAATTTTCTTTCCATATAAAATTTAATAAAAAATCATGGATTTGTGGCAAAAGACAAAATGTTAGTTAGAGCCCATATAATCAATTAAACACTCCAGCCCATTTGATTCCAACTGCAACAAAACAAAACCTAAATAATACAAGCCCAATACTTCTAACACTTTCAGCCCAAAAATCATATAATTGTCATACTCCTTCTAAGCCCAAGACTTGAGACAATATATGCAATTAAACTCCTTCAATATCCATTAATTGGTTGTCTTATCTCACCAACGAAAGAGCGAAGGAGATCACAAAAATTCAGATTGCGTAAAATCAACGGAAAATCTCGGCGCCATTACGAAAGCACGTAAGGTCCGAGAGACGTACAAGAACCCATACCTCTCGAGCCTCACAACGTTGCTTAACCGGAGGTCCTTCTTCTTCGGTCCCTCCTTCCCCTTCCTCCAACCAGACCTTCGAACCTCTATATAAGCCATACTCCCTCTCCCATTACAACCCACCGTTTCTCTTTAGCTTCGATCGCGTGAGCTTCGTCTCAAAAACCAAAGAACCAAGTCTCGAGTGTAAGAGAGAGAGAGAGAGAGACGTGGTAGGAGAGTGAGAGTTGAAGCTGTGTGCTGCTTTCTAAACCATAAAACAGAGGTAAGCCTTGAGTTTCCTTTCATTTCTTGTTTCCTTGATAAACCCAAAACATACCGATATATAGTAAACTCAAGCTTTTTGATCGCCGCCTGGGTGTTAAGTATGCGTGTATATATATTCGTAAAAAAAAAAGGTTGCTGATCCATATGAACAAAGCTTCACTAATATATATATATATATGTATGCGTTGTCTGCATAAGAAAGAAAGAGAGGAACTAATAGTTATATATATACATGTAGTGGCCGCATGGATTTGCGTATGAGGTGAAGGAGTATTTTAAGTTGTTAAGAAAAGAAAGAAACATATATAACGTTGCCTTGGGAAATATAGAAAACTTACTGATCTATGTTGGTATATAAAGACGCTATACGAAAAATAGAAGGGAAAGAATATATCTATGCTTATCGGTTTATCATTGAACTTGGGAGGAAAGAAAATAAAACTTACCGATATATATTTAGGTATTCAAGTTGCTGCCATGTTTACGGTTGTGCGTGTGACTTCATATATATATGTATTGAAACTAAGCTATAAATGTTGGCGTATTTATATATTATATATATATATATATATATTAGCACTAGAATGGTACACATATATCTATCAGAAAATCAGTACCTTTGCTATCATAATACTAACGCCACAGCCCATATATACTTTTGATTTGAGAAGAAGGAAAGGTTAATGATCTATATATATATATATACACACACACTATTGGCCTTGGGAAAATGAAAGAGAACTTTGTTGTTATGTCTATATCAATATGTCGATACTTGCATCTGATGAAACTAAAATGTGTTGTTTCTATATATGAATATATGTATAATAAATTCAAAGTTTTGTTGCTACGAGAGTGTGTGTATGCGTCGCCGCACTGGAGGTTATTAAGAGAGGTTGGCAGGTGTTGCTATATGATATATAGTTACGTTATTTATTTATATATATTATAATAAAATGTATTTTTTTATGTTGTTAATATTTATTTAAACCCCTAATTTAAAGTGTTAGGATAGCCTCGGAGAGCTTAAATTAATTGTAGATAAATAATAATAATTAGTAAAATAATAATAATAATAGAATAAATACATAATAATAAATAGATGTTGTTATTATTATTAGAAAGGAGAATTAATAGTTACAATGGTTTCACTGATTTTTTTAGTTTCGTCATAATGTGCCCACTTCAAGCCTTTCAAATATATTTTATTATTAGAATTTGTATTTTTAAGTTATAGGAAATTATAAGTTATAATTGTGATAATGTAGAGCCTTCTTGTGACCTAGTGATTGTGCGGGTTGAGCTCCTCGAGCTAAGGTTAAACTTGGAATTGAGGTAACCGGGTTAATTTATTTTATATGCTTGTTTTGGGTCGTAAGGTATTTTTCTAAGCCTTACTTTCATATATATAACTTGTATGTATTTTGAAAAATTATGTGTATGTTTGAATATGAAATTATTTCAGAGAAGCAGTGTATTTTTCCAATCTGTGTATTTAAGTAAATACTATTGTTGGGGTTGTTTTTGTTGTGATGGTTGAAATGCTTGTTGTGAGTTGATATATTTAGAATAATAATTTAGTAAAATGTTGTTGAAAATTTTAGTGTTATATTATTTCTTCTGTTGTGGGTTATGTTGGGTTGAGGGGGAGAGATTAAGGGTGAACTTGTGCCTGGCTCTCTCAAATCCTGGCCCGGATCTTGAGTTGAGTGTTATAGGCGGACACCTCCCTGTTACTGTATATTGTTGGTGGCATGGGAGGGGACAAGATTCTTGAAGTGACTAGCTAACCTTGGCCGTATACTAGCACTGATAGGCTGTACCACGTCCAGAAGATATAAGGAGGAGCAGGATGGATGAGTGGGGATGGTTTTAATTGTTATTAATTATTATGTATTATTCTCGTTTGTAATCGTGCTCGGACTCGAGTTTGTGGGCGGAATTTGTACCACGGACTCGAGTTTGTGGGCGGAATTTGTACCACTCGGACTCCGAGTTTGTGGGCGGAACCTATGCCTTGGACTTTGAGTTTGTGGGCGGAATTTGTGCCTGGACTCTTTTCTGCATATTTGATAAATTAATTTCGGTTACGGGGACTTTATGTCTCACCCCGTTATTATTAAATTTTTCAGGCGAGACCTCTAACCTTACTAGAGGACAAGGGAAGCAGCCAGAGGCATAGATGTCGTGAAATTTACAGGCCTCTTGTTGGTAATAATGTTGTATTGATTTATATATTGCCATCATAGGGCCCTCATATTTCGAAATACCGCATTAACTATTTTGGATGACTGTTTATTTTCCGAATGCCTTATTTTGTACACTATCATATTATGGTGGATCCACAATCTTATCTTGTGCGGAAATTGTTTTTGTATAGACCATTTGTTGTGGGGTTAGGGTTATAAGGCTTGTGGGCTATGTGTATTTCTGGTTCGGTATTTGTGCCCAGAGTCGTGAATTTATTTGTGGTGGGTTTGTGGGAAAAATTAGTACCCTAGACCCGAGGCGTGTTGTCTTGAAAGGAGAAGGGTTGCCATGATTACCTGTTAATCCTATTTTTATGAAATCAATATGGTTAATTATTGTTTAGTAGGAAAGGGTCTTTTCAACTTGGTATCCAGAGCCCTGTGTTTATGATTTCCTGGCCCTGTTGTGCATTGCATTTAGAGTATGGCAATATATAATCTTTACACACCCGCTTCCTCGTTCGTTGTGTTTTGTTTTGTTCCTTGCTCTTCTTGTTCTCCATCTCCCGTAGGTTTTACCCTTAGGTGGGGAGAGATGGTGAATACCAGCGTACAAAATACTGGTGACAACCCGCGTACGTACATCGATAACAACGGCTAGTAGGAAACTAACGGGCCCTAGGATCAGTTCCCCGAGGCTGAAATGTTGCGACATGTGTATAGATGAACCCGTACGACGAAGGAACGGTGTAGAAGACTTGAGGAAGGTTGAGCCAATGAAGGGCCGAATGGTGGAAGCGATAGTCATAACCATGAGGTTCCCGCGTAATCGAGGAAGAAAATACCGTTCATTCTAAGGAGACAATTCCAAATCCACCAAGCTTTGAACCAAAGGAGTCAACTGAACGAAGGGTTGTTCCTAACATGCTTACAATATGGAAACGTTTACATCTTTTCCATCTTGAGACCTTCTTAGAGGATTACCAACAAAGGCTTTAAAGATAGACAAAGTGGCGTAATAAGGATTATAATGTTAATTCTAGGTCTTCTGACATGGAGATAGGATATAATTAAATCCCTGCTTTGTGTTATGGGAATATATAAGGTAGCTATACCAAGAAGTTGGTATAATATGGCCTAGATCCTATCAGAACTTGGAGGTTAAATGTGCTTAGATAAGAGAAATCTCGGGATGGGTGATCTCCTGGGAATTGTCGTAGGAATTTGTAATTATTTGATTTAAACTCGGATAGCTTGAGTTATAAGAGATTGTGATTCTTAGGGATGCCAAAGGAATCTTGGAATGATTACAGATAGGCTTGAATTTGAACTAAGCTGAATTAGAACTTAGGTCGAAATGTAATTAAGGTTGCATTAAGGTTCTAGCACCTAAGAGTATAAACCCCATTAATGTGATTGATAATGTGCTGTCAACAATGCTTTGAGTATGATTGATGGTTACCTTGGGGGTGAACGGATGATGTTTAGAATATTCCTTGTGATAGTGAGGATTGAGGTAGAATTAAGACATTGTGAATAATGATGATAAGGTAAGGATATTATTCGATGTTTTGAGGATTAGATTATGAATTGTGAATCATGATCCTAGTATGTATTATGGGTGTTGTTGAGGAAATATGGTTTCTCAGCCTAGTTGATGTTGAGGTTCTAAGAGTCATCGTTTTGCTAATAAAGGATAGTGATTGAGCGTTAGACGCTATGACTCATGATTATAGCATGTTATTTGGGTATAGTCGAGGTTTCAGTATTTGGTTAATGAACCTAAGAATCAGATTTGATAACGAGAGATTCTTTAGGTATTTGATTGATCTGAATAAATTAAGGCACTAGAGTGTGGTAGCCTTGTGTATGAGGTATTTGGAGGTTACTAGCTAATAGGGGATGATTTTAATCTCATGATTTTTTCCCTTAGCAAGAATAAGTACCCGTTCTGGGATAGATGATTTACTAGATCGGCCTAGTAGGCTCATCAATATTTTCAAAAATTGATCCGAGATCGGATATCATCAATCGAGGGTAAAGGTAGAAGACATTCCGAGGACTGCCATACCGGATATGGCCACTATGAGTTTCTTGTCATGCCTTTTGGTTTGATTAATGCGCCAGCGGTGTTTATGGATTATATGAATCGGATTTTTTTTAAGACCTGATCTATTCGAAGAGTGAAGAGGAACATCGAGAGCACCTTCGAATGGTACTGCAAATCCTGTGAGAACATCAGTTGTATGCAAAGTTAAGTAAATGTGAATTTTGGTTGAGAAAGGTAAAGTTTTTTGGTCATGTGGTCTCAGTAGATGGAGTAGCAGTAGATCCTAACAAGGTTGACACTGTGTTGAAGTGGGAGCCACCCAAGCCTGTGGCAGAGGTGCGTAGTTTTGTGGGGTTGGCTGGTTATTATCGTCGTGTTATATAGGGATTCTCCAGGATTGCTAGGCCACTCACCAGATTAACTAAAAAGGAGTAACCATTTGTTTGGGACGAGAAGTGTGAGGCAAATTTTTCAACAACTAAAGAACTAGTTAAATATTGAACTTGTCATCATACCTGATCCACACAAACCGTACATGGTGTACATAGATGCATCATTGAAGGGCTTGGGATTCGTGCTCATACAAGATAGTAAAGTGGTGGCTTACGCATCTCGACAAGTGAGACCTCACGAAAGAACTATCTAACGCGTGACTTGGAGCTCGCAGCTGTTGTTTTCGCTTTGAAAATTTGGAGGCGTTACTTGTATGGATCTCAATTCGAGATTTTGAGTTCAGTACGAGGGGATTTTGACTTTTATAATGAGTTAAGGATGACCCAGATGAATGATGACCAATTGCTAAAGATCATAAAAGAGTTAGAGAACAATGAAGTACCTGGTTATGATATTGGGGATACCGGTATATTGAGGTATAAGAAGAGGATTTGTGTTCCGAATAATGAGGAAATCAAGAAAACGATTCTTGAGTAGACTCATCAAGCAAGTATACCATTCATCCAGAATCACTAAGATGTATCGAGATCTGAAGCAAGGGTATTGGTGGCCAAAGATGAAGTATGATGTGAGAGACTTCGTATTAAAGTGTTTGACTTGTTAGAAGGTGAAGATCGAGCATCAAAAGCCTCAAGGATTACTTCAACCTTTACAAGTTCCGCAATGGAAATGGGACAACATTTCCATGGAATTTATTGTAGGATTGTCGGAAACCATAGCACACCACAACGCTAGATGGGTCATTGTAGACGATTGACGAAGTCAGCTCATTTTCTTCCGATTCATATAAGATATAGCTTAGAGAGGGTAGCTCAGTTGTATGTGGATTGGATTGTTAGGTTGCATGGTGTACCCACAAAGATTGTATTAGACCGTGATCCAAGGTTCACATCGAACTTTTGGAAGGCGTTACAAGGGGCTGTAGGGACAAGGTTGAAGTACAGTACTTCTTATCACCCGTAGATTGATGGTCAGACAGAGAGAACGATTCAGACTCTTGAAGATATGTTGAGGGCTTGTGCCATTGAGTTACCTGGTAGTTGGGATCGTCACCTGCCTTTGGCAGAATCTGCTTACAATAATAGTTATCACTAGCATTTAAATGGCTCCTTGTGAGGCATTGTACGGAAGAAAGTGTAGATCGCCTCTATATTGGACTGAAATGAGCGAACGAATCATGATTGGACTGGATTTGGTGGATGAAACTACAATGAGAATTGAGATCACTCACCAGAGGTTGTTGACCGCTCAGAGCATACAAAAGAGCTATGCGGCTAGGCGATGGAGACCATTGGAGTTGAAGCAGGGGACCATGTATTCCTTAAGGTTTCACTGGTAACTGGTATTGGCAGATCCATCAAAGCCAAGAAATTGACTCCTCGATTTATTGGGCCATACGAGATTCTGGAGCGAATTGGACCGGTTGCTTATCGAATTGCCTTACCACCGCACCTCTCAAGTGGACACATCGTGTTTTACGTGTCACAACTTAAGAAATGTCATTCAGATCCTTCCCATGTAATTGAGCCGAAAGGGTCGAATTAAGAGAAAATTGACCTACATACCCGAGCTAGAAAGGATCCTTGATGTGAAGGATAAGCAGTTGCGAAATAGAACAATTCGTCTCTTAAATGTTTTTGGAAGGGTATGTCTCCCGGTGACGTCACCTGGGAAACCAAAGAGCGAATGCGGCGTGATTTTCCCTAATTTGTTTGAGTAGTTATGCCTATATGTTATTTATGATTGTGAAGTGTTGTGATCAAAATTTGCGCAACGCGATAATTTTGTTGGGTTGAGTGACTTTTGTTTTGATGTGCCAACATGCCATGATATTTTGGAAATGATGTTTTGGTAATGACATTATTGTATTGGATTCTTATGTTGTGGATTGTCCTCTTTAACAACCTGTTAAGAATTTTGGGGACAAAATTCTATTTAGGTGGGGAGAGTTGTAACATCCTAATTTTTAAATTAGGATTTAGGTATAATTATGAAATAAGTATATATGCTAAATGTGTTTAGTATGGAAAATTGCCCTAAGATAACTATGAGAATTAAGCGGTGGAATTTGGCCAATGATTAAATTAATTATTTGAAAAAAATAATAATTAGGAATTTTCTTTCCATATAAAATTTAATAAAAAATCATGGATTTGTGGCAAAAGACAAAATGTTAGTTAGAGCCCATATAATCAATTAAACACTCCACCCATTTGATTCCAAGCGCAACAAAACAAAACCTAAATAATACAAGCCCAATACTTCTAACACTTTATTTAAAAATCATATAATTGTCATACTCCTTCTAAGCCCAAAGACTTGAGACAATATATGCAATTAAACTCCTTCAATATCCATTAATTGGTTGGCTTATCTCGGTCAACGAAAGAGCGAAGGAGATCACGTAAAATTCAGATTGCGTAAAATCAACGGAAAATCTCGGCGCCATTACGGAAGCACGAAGGTCCAGAGACGTACGGTAACCCATACCTCTCGAGCCTCACAACGTTGCTTAACCGGAGGTCCTTCTTCTTCGGTCCCTCCTTCCCCTTCCTCCAACCAGACCTTCGAACCTCTATATAAGCCATACTCCCTCTCCCATTACAACCCACTGTTTCTCTTTAGCTTCAGTCGCGTGAGCTTCGTCTCAAAAACCAGCAACCAAGTCTGAGTGTAAGAGAGAGAGAGAGAGAGACGTGGTAGGAGAGTGAGAGTTGAAGCTGTGTGCTCTGTTTCGGAAACCATAAAACAGAGGTAAGCCTTGAGTTTCCTTTCATTTCTTGTTTCCTTGATAAACCCAAAACATACTGATATATAGTAAACTCAAGCTTTTTGATCGCTGCTGGGTGTTAAGTATGCGTGTATATATATTCAGAAAAAAAAAAAAGGTTGCTGATCCATATGAACAAAGCTTCACTAATATATATATATATATGTATGCGTTTCTTGCATAAGAAAGAAAGAGAGGAACTAATAGTTATATATATACATGTAGTGGCTGCATGGATTTGCGTATGAGGTGAAGGAGTATTTTAAGTTGTTAAGAAAAGAAAGAAACATATATAACGTTGCCTTGGGAAATATAGAAAACTTACCGATCTATGTTGGTATATAAAGACGCTATACGAAAAATAGAAGGGAAAGAATATATCTATGCTTATCGGTTTATCATTGAACTTGGGAGGAAAGAAAATAAAACTTACCGATATATATTTAGGTATTCAAGTTGCTGCCATGTTTACGGTTGTGCGTGTGACTTCATATATATATGTATTGAAACTAAGCTATAAATGTTGGCGTATTTATATATTATATATATATATATATATATATTAGCACTAGAATGGTACACATATATCTATCAGAAAATCGTACCTTTGCTATCATAATACTAACGCCACAGCCCATATATACTTTTGATTTGAGAAGAAGGAAAGGTTAATGATCTATATATATATATATACACACACACTATTGGCCTTGGGAAAATGAAAGAGAACTTTGTTGTTATGTCTATATCAATATGTCGATACTTGCATCGATGAAACTAAAAATGTGTTGTTTCTATATATGAATATATGTATAATAAATTCAAAGTTTTGTTGCTACGAGAGTGTGTGTATGCGTCGCTGCACCTGGAGGTTATTAAGAGAGGTTGGCAGGTTGCTATATGATATATAGTTACGTTATTTATTTATATATATTATAATAAAATGTATTTTTTTTATGTTGTTAATATTTATTTAAACCCCTAATTTAAAGTGTTAGGATAGCCTCGGAGAGCTTAAATTAATTGTAGATAAATAATAATAATTAGTAAAATAATAATAATAATAGAATAAATACATAATAATAAATAGATGTTGTTATTATTATTAGAAAGGAGAATTAATAGTTACAATGGTTTCACTGATTTTTTTTAGTTTCGTCATAATGTGCCCACTTCAAGCCTTTCAAATATATTTTATTATTAGAATTTGTATTTTTAAGTTATAGGAAATTATAAGTTATAATTGTGATAATGTAGAGCCTTCTTGTGGCCGGTGATTGTGCGGGTTGAGCTCCTCGAGCTAAGGTTAAACTTGGAATTGAGGTAACCGGGGTTAATTTATTTTATATGCTTGTTTTGGGTGTAAGGTATTTTTCTAAGCCTTACTTTCATATATATAACTTGTATGTATTTTGAAAAATTATGTGTATGTTTGAATATGAAATTATTTCGAGAAGCGAGTGTATTTTTCCAACTGTGTATTTAAGTAAATACTATTGTTGGGGTTGTTTTTGTTGTGATGGTTGAAATGCTTGTTGTGAGTTGATATATTTAGAATAATAATTTAGTAAAATGTTGTTGAAAATTTTAGTGTTATATTATTTCTTCTGTTGTGGGTTATGTTGGGTTGAGGGGGAGAGATTAAGGGTGAACTTGTGCCTGGCTCTCTCAAATCCTGGCCGGATCTTGAGTTGAGTGTTATAGGCGGACACCTCCACATTACGGTATATTGTTGGTGGCATGGGAGGGGACGGTATTCTTGAAGTGACTAGCTAACCTTGGCCAGGTATACTAGCACTGATAGGCTGTACCACGTCCAGAAGATATAAGGAGGAGCAGGATGGATGAGTGGGGATGGTTTTAATTGTTATTAATTATTATGTATTATTCTGTTCGTAATTGTGCTCTGGACTCCGAGTTTGTGGGCGGAATTTGTACCCTGGACTCCGAGTTTGTGGGCGGAATTTGTACCCTGGACTCCGAGTTTGTGGGCGGAACCTATGCCTTGGACTTTGAGTTTGTGGGCGGAATTTGTGCCCTGGACTCCAGGTTTGTGGGCGAGCGTTGTGCCCTGAACCTGACATGTATGTTATCAAAAGAAAAAGTTTTCTCTATTATCGTTCGTTAAATATTATAATTATGTTAATAAACCTGCTTCTCTGACTTGCAATCCTTTCTTGCATATTTGATAAATTAATTTCGGTTACGGGGACTTTATGTCTCACCCCGTTATTATTAAATTTTTCAGGCGAGACCTCTAACCTTACTAGAGGACAAGGGAAGCAGCCAGAGGCATAGATGTCGTGAAATTTACAGGCCTCTTGTTGGTAATAGTGTTGTATTGATTTATATATTGCCATCATAGGGCCCTCATATTTCTGAAATACTGCATTAACTATTTTTGGATGACTGTTTATTTTCCGAATGCCTTATTTTGTACACTATCATATTATGGTGGATCCACAATCTTATCTTGTGCGGAAATTGTTTTTGTATAGACCATTTGTTGTGGGGTTAGGGTTATAAGGCTTGTGGGCTATGTGTATTTCTGTTCGGTATTTGTGCCCAGAGTCGTGAATTTATTTGTGGTGGGTTTGTGGGAAAAATTAGTACCCTAGACCCGAGGCGTGTTGTCTTGAAAGGAGAAGGGTTGCCATGATTACCTGTTAATCCTATTTTTATGAAATCAATATGGTTAATTATTGTTTAGTAGGAAAGGGTCTTTTCGGCATTGCAACGGTGCTGACACGCCAATGAGCTCTACTGCCTCTCTAGACGCCGATGAAGAGAAAGGACAAGACTTCAACATAACCAAATATCGAGGAATGATTGGATCACTACTCTACCTAACAGCAAGTAGACCAGATATACAATTCAGTGTAGGAATGTGTGCGAGATTCCAATCGGCTCCAAAGGAATCACATGCCGAACATGTGAAAGAATTTTTTGCTCTCTCAGACACAAAGGAGCTTGGTTTATGGTTTCCAAAGGGACAACAAGAATTTCTGGTTGCATATTCAGACTCCGATCATACTGGTTATAAGACTGACCGAAAAAGCACTAGTGGTCAATGTGAGTTCCTCAGAGGATCACTAGTATCATGGTTTAGTAAGAAACAGACTACCGTGGCTGTGTCTTCAACAAAAGCTGAATATGTTGCTATCTCCAGTTGTTGTGCACAAGTTTTGTGGCTAAGACAACAATTATCTGATTTAGGCGTACATCTCAAAGAAATTCCAATTCTTTGCGACAACGTTAGTACAATCAGTCTCGCCAAAAATCCAGTTCAACACACAAGGACAAAGTACATTGATGTGAGACATCACTTCATCAGAGATCATGTGCAAAAGAAAGATATTAAAGTAATGTTCATCCCCACACACTTGCAACTTGCTGACATCTTCACAAAGCCCTTAGCCAAAGAACAATTCAACTTTATTCGGAGAGAATTGGGAATAAAATCCCAATGAATTGTAAGTAATAAAAGTTTTAAATTGTATTTTGATGATTTATTGAAACTAACTTTACCATCGGAGTGTCTAGATAAGTGTTTGCAGGTGCTCTGTTCAAACGTACAAAAACAGAGGTTGACAGAGAGACTATATTCTCGAGAATCACGCATTAATTCTCGAGAATCAAGGTATGAAAGTGTATCATCGTTCCCAGACATTCTCGAGAACCTTATATTATACTCGAGAAGTATCGGGCTTTTCCGAAAGTTTGTGTGTTACTATTCATTTTTACATCACCATGCTCGAGAATTAGCTCAGAATTCTCGAGAATTGACAAATCTTTAGAAAAATGTTTTAGATGATTCGTTCTCGAGAATTAATCCCCATTTTCGAGAACATCTAGGCGAAAGATTTTTTTTTTTTATTCTCAATAATCAATTTAGTCTTCCCGAGTACTCCCTCAAAGGAATTTTATCTTAGCGGTGAATTCTTGAGAATTACTCTCGAGCATTGATTCAGTCATATCTCTCAAACAAATTTTTGAAGTACTCCCGAGAACTACAAAGTCATGCTCGGGCATTCAGGTCATTCTCGAGAAGTTTTGATAGAATTCTCGAGAATCATCTAGCAAATCCTTCAGAGGACAAAGCGCAAACCTATTCTCGAGAATTGCAGACAATTCCCGAGAATGGTCATCTCACGATTTGGTCTCCATGGTGATATTCCTCTTCAAACCTGACCTACATCCAGTCCCCAGACTCTCTGGGATTTCTCACTATCAAGATTGATTACACACTCTGCACTCAAGAGTAATTCTTTCACTAGAACTTACTCCCCCTTACAAGTTGTAATCAATGACCCAATCTCCAAGTCCCCTTAACTTGAGATAACTTACAAGAATGATTTAGCAATCATAAAACTCTCTCACAGAGTAGATATGATAATCACTGAAGAATAAATGTATCAACAGATACTTTTACAAGAAAACTCAAAGAGTAAATGAAACTATGTTGATTTTCGTTCTTGCACAGATTGGTTGTTGAGAAGACTTGAATGCATCTCTATTTATAGGTAGAGATCATTAATTGACCGTTGTAATCCCAATTATAACCGTTGGTGAAGATGGGAGGTGTTTAGATGAAGTTACGGTCTTCTTCTCTCTCTACTCTTTGGTTAATTCAA
Organism: Acacia pycnantha; assembly: GCA_025563575.1. Classification (NCBI taxonomy): domain Eukaryota; kingdom Viridiplantae; phylum Streptophyta; class Magnoliopsida; order Fabales; family Fabaceae; genus Acacia; species Acacia pycnantha. The sequence continues at coordinate 416,844 of JAMWYP010000096.1, read as the reverse complement.
CTTTGCAGATGTTCAGAGTTGACTCTCTGATTATTAATCCGTTGGAAGAGCATTTTGCTGAATGTAGAAGGCAAGCATTAACTTCTCCAAAACGTGTGGAGAATGTTTGTCCAAAAGCATATAAGTTTTCTGCACTTTTCATTAAATGTGCTGACATGCTTTTTCCTTTTTGCTTAATCTCCATTTAATCCTGTCTTAAACCATCTGAAACTCACTAACAAACTGATTAAACATAGTTAAGAATAGTTATGAGTGATGGTAAAGAGTATTGAGATCAAACAGAAACATTTCACGAATTCGTTCAAATCGAAATTCAAATGGTATAACCAACCTCCAATATCAAGATATTCTTTAGCTAGACATACCTTCCAAGTTTCTGGTGCGCCGTCGATCTCGAAAACCCTCTCATAATGGTATAACCAACCTCCAATATCTTGACATTGGGATCTTGGGAGGATGAATTCCGTTTATCTTCTCAGGGGTGTGTGCTCATAGTCCCCTATTCTAGGCTGATGAAATTCTCGTCGATCGAGGGGAAAAAATCCGGCAGTTTCTTGCATATACTCTGCTTGTCGGCGAGATTCTTGTTCTGCCGTCAATGCCTTTTCATGAGGAATCCCCACGGCGGCTGAGAAGCAGAGATTCTCCTCATTGATGCCACTTATCCTCCATAAACCCTTGGGGAGTATTCTTCTTTCTTCTCCCTCCTTCTCTTTTATTTGTTTTCCTTTTCTACTTTGCTTTTTGAAAATAAATACATTCTTTCTTTCTAATGATTGCTACATATTATGAACTAAGGACATTTTGGTTTTAATGGATCATTCTGTTTAGTCTGGAACTCTTGACTCTTCGATTACAAGTCTTGGTAGTTGATTTGATGTTGTTGATTACCTAAGTTGGTATTGACCTTGTGAGGTTTTTGGCCCGCATGAATGGAATTCATCTTTTGCCATTCTTTCTTTCATGTGTGCATCTCTCATGATTTGTGTTCTCTAGAACTTGCTCCTTTTCTTTTTGAAACTACATTTTTCACTTACGTGCATAAGTATGATGGAAGCTTGTTTTCTTTCTTTTATTCGCCTCACTTTGGCCAAATAGCTTTCCCTTGCATTATGATTCCCTTGCTAGCCCCTTTGTACCTTTTGACCCATTCTTTTCTAAGCCACATTACAAGCCTAAGCGTAAAACCATTTTATTCCGCACCTTGAAGATTTATTGAGCATTGGTTTCAACTTGTTTTGTGTTTAAGTGTGGGGGTTGCTCAGGAGTGCAACAGTTTAAGTGTGGGGGGGATATTTGATTTTGACATTGTAATTACGTATACAATGAAAGGAAAGAAAGAAAGAAAAGTAAAAGAAAAAAAAAGAAAAAAAAAAAAAGAAGAAAAAAGAAAAGAAAATACATAGAAAGGAATGTATATATGAGTAGAATAAAAGTTTCATACATAGAGAATGATTGTGTTAATCGATTACTCTTCCTTTTGATTTCTTTGGTGCTTAGCCTCTTATTCCATACTATTACCTACCTTCACCCTAGCCCCGTTACAACCTTAAATTACAAGCTCTCTGGATTTGTGCATGTATGTGTTATGAGTAGTGGAGACGTAGAAGTTGAGCAAGCTTATGGTAGAACAATTTTCTTGAGTAGAATTTGAGCGATACACTTATTTACCTTAAACACTTGAGAGACTAATTGATTGAGCGCATCATTTGTGAGACCATCTTTTGTGATTAGCATCATTGATTGAGACTACCGTGAATTGTAATTTGAGATGAAGGGGTTTTGGTCTTGAATGATTGGTCTTTTGAAGCTTTGTGTCCCTTGATTCAATTTTTGCATTGTTAGCAATTATTACTAAAGAAGAGTTTTTCCTTTAGGTCTTTCTCTTTGAATTTTGCTCGAAGTGCAAAAAGATAAGTGTGGGAATTTGATAATTGAATATTTAATACACTTATTTTTATCTCTTGATCAATATTTAGGACTCTTTAGTTAATAAATAGAGTAAATACCCTTTTTGGTCCCCGGAAAAAACACATTTTGACCCTTTTTGGTCCCCGAGTAAAAAAATGTCATTTTGGTCCTTTTTAGGGACTAAAAAGGACCTTTTGGGAATTTAGAGGATTAAAATGTGCAAAAAAATGATCAAAAGGACTAAAAGGGACCTTATTTTTCCATTTTAGGGACTAAAAGTGACTTATTTTTTTTCAGGGACCAAAAGGGCATCCGTGTTTTTTCCAGGGACCAAAAAGGGTATTTACTCTAATAAATAATGGCTTTTATGTTTATTTGAGCCTCGGGCTTTTTATTGCATTTTAGCCATTTTTAATAATAAAATCCCAGTTTTGTGTTGCTTCACTATTTCTACCATAACTCTTGAACCAGACATCGGATTTGCCTCATTTTTGTCTCATATTTCAGATCATTCAGAGAGCTACAATTGTTATGAAGACATCAAGAGAAAATTCGGTCAAGAAGGCGGTCAATTTTGGAGCCAAAGTCGGATGTACAATTCTGGATTTATTTTGGACCCGAATTTTGTAATTTAAGTCCAGTATTAGATTTAATATTCGGTTTGGTTCATCCCAAGGACTTAGTTCGGACTAGGTTATGATGTTGCTGTGCGATTGCACGGTGAGACGCCACTGTCCGGACAAATTCTAGGCGATCGTCTAGGCGAGGGAATCTCCGGATGAATGCGAGAGATTTCGATTCATCAGAACCAAACGTGGAGTTAGTTGTATTTTCGTTCAATGATGGAGGTTTACGGGAATCAATTCGTTGGGTTGATCATCTTTAATCAATCTGTTTATTTGATTAATTTTGACTCTCTGTTTATTGTATTTTGCTTATGTTATTTCGTTTTGTTCTATTCTCATTAAACCAAACCCCCATTTTATCATTCATTTCACTATTGTTATTAAACAAGCCCGCTGCAAATTCGTTGGGAAACGACCCGGTTCCCTAATTCCGCAAATTAATTATGAACTTGGTTGTTTTGGGAGATACGACAATTAATCTTTCCTCCTCCCGTGGGTGGATCACATAGCTCAACAGCACCAAATGGAAATATGTTAGTGATCACAAAAGGGCCATCCCATCTAGATCGAAGCTACTGTGGCATAAACTTGAGACGGGAATTAAATAGAAGAACTTTACGGCCCCTGAAAATTCTTTCCTCGAATATGCTTATCATGGAATGCCTTAGTCTTTTCCTTATACAACCGTGAGCTTTCATAGGCATCCAATCTAAGCTCATCTAACTCTTGCAGTGCAGCTTCCTCTCCATCCGGACTTAGCCAAATCCATGTTGCATTGCTTAATAGCCCAATAGGCTTGATGCTCCAACTCAACTAGGAAGATGACATGCCTTACCAAAGACAATCCGATAGGGAGACATCCCAATCGGCGTCTTGTAAGGCGGTGCGATATGCCCACAAAGCATCATCTAGTCGCTTACTCCAATCTTTCCGGGTAGAGTTGACGAGCTTACGAAGGATTTGCTTAATCTCTATTGGAGACTTCGACGACCATTGGTCTCGAGGATGGTAGGTGTGGAAACCTTGTGAAGCACTCCATACTTGCGTAGCAAGGCACCTATGCTTCGATTGCAAAAATGGGAACCCGATCACCGATAATAGCTCTAGGAATGCCAAACTGCGCAGAAAATGTTAGACCTAACAAAATCCACCACCACGGAAGAATCATTTGTCAGGGTGGCTTTCGCCTCGACCCATTTCGAAACATAATCAACGAGCCCGACAAGATGTAAGTGTAACCATATGAAGCGAGGAAATGGACCCATGAAATCAATACCCCAAACATCAAAGATCTCACAAAACAATATAGGGTTTTGGGGCATCTCATGCCTACGAAATACTCCGCCCTCGACAGTTATCACATGACTTGCAAAACAAATGGGCATCATGAAACAGGAAGGCCAAAACAAACCACATTCTAACACCTTCCTAGCAGTTCTTTGGGGTCCAAAGTGACCACCACGAGTGAAGCATGAGCAAAATGCAATATAGATTGAAACTCACAATCGAGGCACACATCTCCTAACTACTTGGTCACTACAAAATTTCCACAGATAAGGGTCATCCCAAACATAATATTTAGACTCACTTTTCAATTTAAGGGTTTGGGCCCTAGTGGATTCTACGGGAAAAACACCAGCGACCAAATAGTTAACCAAATCAGCATACCATGGGGTCTTAACTTGCAGCTGTAGAAGCTGCTCATCAGGGAAATCATCCCGAATAGAAGAGGGGTGAGAGGGAGAATGAGTGATACGACTCAAGTGGTCAGGAAGCATATGCAATGACATGGGAGGCTCTATCAACCCGTGTGCTAAGATAGCACCAACCGCATAGTTGGAAGCATCGCACATCAACTCAAAAGGGAGAGGAGCCAATCGGGGCTGAATCATGGGGCTGTAGTAAGGCAACGCTTCAAGTGATCGAAGGCCGCCTTGCACGCATCATCAAAGACAAAGTCGGTGTCCTTATGCGAAGGTTGGACAAGGGTTGAGCAGTCTTCTGAAATCTCGAATGAAACGTCGATAGAAACACCGCATGACCAAGAAAAGAGCGAACTTCCCGCACGTGGCGGGGTAAGGCAAAGCGATAATCACATCTATCTTAGCGGGTCTACCTCAATCCGTTTCCTAGACACTATGTGTCCCAAGACTATGCCTGACTTAACCATAAAGTGACACTTTTCATAATTCAGCACAAGATTAGATTCAATACACCTATGCAAGACTCTAGACAAATTAGCTAAGCATGCATCAAAATCGAGACCCATATACGGTGAAATCATCCATGAAAACCTCCATGCGTCCTCTAGGAACTCGGAGAAAATACTCACCATACAACGTTGAAAGGTGCCAGTGCATTGCGGAGGCCAAAAGGCATCCTTCGGTAAGCATATGTCCCAAAGGGGCATGTAAAGGTCGTCTTCTCCGATCCTCGGGAGCAATATGGATCTGGAAGTATCCGAGTAGCCATCCGAGGAAGCGGTAATGAGACTTACCACCAATCGCTCTAACATCTTATCAATGAAAGGTAGAGGTAATGATCCTTGCGAGTGGCTTGGTTGAGTCTCCTATAGTCAATGCAAACTCTCCAACTATTCTCAACTCGAGTAGGAATGAGCTCATTCTTCGATTGGCTACTACGGTAACTCCGGACTTCTTGGGAACCACCGGACTAGGCTAACCCACCGGCTATCGAAATAGGATAGATGATGCCGGCTTGCGAAGCTTAGTGACCTCCTTCTTCACCACATCAAGGATAAGAGGATTAAGGCGTCTACGGGTTGCCTCACGGCTTAGAGTCCTCTTCCAACAAAATCCGGTGCATGCACATAGAAGGGCTAATGCCAACTATGTCAGCCAATGTCCACCCAATAGCTTTCTTGTTCACCCTCAATAAGCTTAGCAGCTTCTCTTCTTGATCAGTCGTGAGATTATTTGCCACAATGACTGGCTCAAGCAAATCGAATCACCAAACAATGCGAGTCTTAACCAAATTAGTGCAAACAGGCACCATTCATTATCATCGCATGCACAAATGGGGTATCACTCTCGGATGAAAAATAAGGATAATCGGCACACCAACCATTAAGAACATCATCCACAGCATCATCAATCACATCAATACTAGAAAACAGAATGCTCTTCCCTAGGATATTTCATGGCATCAAAGATATTGAAATTCACGATATATCACCAAACTCCATGGAAAGAGTACCGAGAATGCACATCTATCTTAGTCTAGCTGTTTTCATGAAAGGTCTCCTAGAATGATTGGTGACCTACTACTAGGAGACTCGCCCTCCATATCCAAGATGTAAAAATCGGCGGGAATATCAATTCATTAACTTTGACTAATACATCTTCAACTAAACCGAAGGATGGGCATTACTCCTATTAGCTAAGCCGAACAATGACACCGAGTTGGACGCAAGGAACCAAGACCAAGAGATCTAGTCGCCTCTTGTTGGTACACAACTCTTTTAGAAACTTGGCATATTTAGGAATTTGTTTGACTGCATCTAAGAGAGGAATGTTGATCTCTACTCTTCTAAATGTCTCAAGTATATCCTTCTCTTGTGCTTTATCGCAACTTCTTGGATGAAGCGCTCTCTGAGGGAAGGGAAGAGGGATAGGAATGTCTTCCTCTTCACCTTGCTGCCTGCCTTTTTCTTTTGAGTCAATCTTCACATTTCGACTCGTTTTCTGATGTGGAAGTCACATGCTCGCAGCTTGCTTAGGTTCCTCCAATTGCTTTCCGGGCCAGTAGTGATATAGCACTCACATTTCCCTTAGGATTGGGAATTGTTTGTGAGGAAGGAATTGGATCCACGAGGTTGAAGGCTGGTTCAATGATGTTGCCAATTGCCCAATCTGTGTTTGCAAACTCGAATGGAAGTGTCGGTTCTTTGTTGGAACTACATATTGGCTGTGACAAATGCTTCATCATATCTTCAAGTGAGGAACCACCACCACTACTACTAGCTTTGCTTGTTGTGCCGCTGTGGAGGTGGACATATGGCTGGTCAGGAGGTGGTGCTTGCAAGGGTAAAGGGGTGCGTGTGTTGTTGGAAAGTCTGTGAGTGCATACGGCCTCTGCTTGGTAGTTCCCAGAATTCGCGTCTTGGTTACTCGATTCTGATTTTGGTATTGGTTGCTCTGGTTACGATTTTGGTTCAGTGAAAGTTGGGGTGATTTCTCCAACCGAGGATTATAAGTGTTGGAGAAGGCATTATTCTGTTGGTATTGTGGCCTTCTGGAAAAACACCCAGCTCGGCCTACTTGACCGATCTTGGTAAGTAGGATCATGCAAGGTAGGGCAAGAGTCGGTAGAATGATAAGGGTCGAACAAAACCCACAAGAGTACCCATCTTGAGAAGGGGAAGACTGCATGCGCATGCGTGTCACCGCCAGTTGCCTCACAAGGGAGGTCGGATCATCAAGTCTAGTCTCTAATCTCTCGAGAATCATGTTTGGGTGGAGCTTGAATATGGTAAACAGGAGTACTATTGGCTCACGGTGCCAAGCTGAGAGTTATCTCGCCATAATGGATATCAAGTCTCGGGCTTCTTCGGTGTCTTGTTACTCATAGCCCCACCGCTAGAAGCATCCACCAACCCTTTGTCTACCGGTGATAGACCATCATAGAAAGAGTTGATCAAGTCTTTTCGAGATATCGATGGTGTGGACAGCTTGCACATAACCTTTTGAACCTCTCCCAATACTCATACATAGTCTCCCAAATGACTTGTTTAATGTTGCCAATTTCCTTCTTGATTGCGGTTGCTCTTGAGGAAGGAAATATTTCTCAGAAATAACCTCTGAATATCAGTCCAGCTCCCAATAGATGAGGGTGAAGAGTACAACAACCAATCCTTGGCTCCGCCCTCCAATGAGAAAGGAAAAGCTCTCCTTGATATGATCTTCATCAATGGCATGAGGTTTCATAGTCTTGAACTACATGGAATTCCTTCAAATGCTTAATGGGGCACTCACCTGCAAGACCATGAAACTTAGGCAACAAGTGTATTAGACCAGATTTAAGGTCAAAGTTAGCAGCAAGGTCAGGATATTGGATGCACAAGGGTTGATAATTAACATCGGGTGCACCCAATTCCTTCAAAGTATGATGATTATCTGCTCTCTGCCATAATGTCCGAGCGAGCAAAGTTGCTACTAGAATCGTGAACACAACAAGACTATCGAAATACTATCGAAGCACAATCGAAAATATCAACGAGAATGGACACAATCGAATGGCGAGAATCGGACTCTAATGAGTATCCGGTTCGGTATTAATCTTATGACTTAGCCTAACAACTCTTCTAGCGGTAAGAATTGTTCTTTCTATTTCGGATCAAATGGCAACAAATCTTACGGATTAGTAGTATTCCCGGTACTCATGCAACATATACACAAAGCGAATTGGCAAATACTTAGAATGACAAAGATGCCACCAAAAATCAGAATTACGAAAATGCCACAAGAGGTGGTGAAAAGTGGAAAAACACCAAGAGACACAGAGACAAAAACACACAAAAGCAAAAACCTATGCTAGAAATTGACCAAAACAAGTCCAGAAACAGTATCAAATGATTTTTAAAATTTTTGGGACTTGGACAGGGCAACTCCTAGACTATTGGGGGACTCAAAATGGAATAAAAACTTCAAAAATTGAAAAAGTGGCCTAAACGATGGAATTTGGCGAAACGGAGGATAGCCCTTGGAAAATGTTGGAAAATGGAACATTTTCTAAGGGGTCTAACGATTCGCCATTTTCTATCCTTTACCAAATTTCAACTCAATCGAGATACTAAAAAAAATTGCCTGTTGGAAATCAAAAAGCAGTAACCTAAAACAGCGAAAAAATGGTCTAAACGTTGGAATTTGGGGAAAATGAGTGAGACCTCACTTCCTTCTAGGAAGTGACTTTTGCTTAAAACACCCAATTCCTTGTGAATAAGACCTGGTTTGAGTGATCGGAGTCAGAAAAATTTCTGTCCGGCCACCCGAACCACCTAAACTACCTAAACTAAGCTATTTACAATATTGTTACTAATCAAACCGATGCAAATTCCCAGCAATGCGCAATTTTGGAAAGATTAATTGCCGTATCTCCCAAAACAACCAAGTTCGTAATTAATTTGCGAATTAGGGAACTTGGGTCGTTCCCAACGAATTTGCAGCGGGCTTGTTTAATAACAATAGTGAAACAAAATGATAAAATGGGGGTTTGGTTTAACGGGAATAGAACAAAACGAAATAACATAACCAAAATGCAATAAACAGAGTCAAACGAATCAAATAAACAGAGATGCAGATTAAAGATGATCAACCCAACGAATTGATTCGAAACCTCCATCATTGAGCGAAAATACAACTAACCCACGTTTGGTTCGGATGAATCGAAATCTCGCATTCATCCGGAGATTCCTCGCCTAGACGATCGCCTAGAATCTGTCGGACAGTGGCGTCTCACTTTGTGCAATCGCACGGCAACAGTAACCTAGTCCGAACTAAGTCCTTGGGATGAACCAAACCGAATATTAAATCTAATATTCGAACTATTTCGAAATCGAATCCGATAAGATGAAAACAGATCGAGTAGTTACCGATTAGGCACGAGTTCTCTGGATGAATCATGGAATCCTCATCGTTGGGTTAATCACAAGAGTTTAGCCGATCATGGTTGGGAAAATCGAAGAACGAACGAAGAACACGAAGAACGCGAAGAACATGAAGAACGATGAGAGAAAATGAAAACTTGTATTTTGATCCACTCTAATGTTAAAAACGTGAATGAATATGTTTGTGTTGTTGTTGATGATGGGTCTGTTTTTGGGAGTTTCTTGACTGTCTTTACTATCTTGGTGTCATTTTTTTGTCTTTTCTGATTAAGTCTTTGAACCACTGAGCTGTGTCTTCGCTGTCTTTGTGCCTTTGTTGTCTTTTTTTTTTTTCTTTTCTGGTTTAGTCTTGAAACCAAAAACTGGACCGAAAGTAGAAAATGGACCAAAACTAATCTCAAGAAATTCAGAGATTCAACAACGGGGGAGCTGAGGATGACTCGCTTTAATACCATTGATAGGAAAGACGTAGAATTTAGAAGAAATGGGGAGAAACAGGGAAGAGAAGAGTTGCAAAACTTCTGCACACTCAATCAATTCATTCATTCATTATAACAAGCATAGAGATACAATGGATAGTTGTATGCCTTATATAGGCAATACCTCTAGATTTACTAGTCCCAACTAATTATCATTGGTTATTAACAACTAGCTAACTAACTATTCCCCTAACTAACTAACTACTACAACTAACTCCCTAATTAACTAACTAATATATTTATTAACATTTTACATATTAGAGTGCAAGTGTGATCTTATGAAGAAAAGCCAGATCAACGAACGTGGATATGGAGAAGGACGTTGTGAATTGAAGATATCATTGTATTATTTTTGTGAATTGAAAATTGGTCAATATAATTCACCTTAACCCTTAGTTTGTGCTGTTAAAGTTGAACACCTTGTGTTAAGTAGTGTTTAATTTTAGGGAGTGTGTTAAAAAGGTGATTAGTTAGTTGAGACCCTATTATATAAAAGATCTAGTCATTGTGGTTTAGGTGTGTACGTAGAATAGTTAGATCTTCACCATGTTAGAGAGATGTTAACTTGAGTCTCTCTCTAGAGAGGGAAGTCCCTCCTATATCCCTAGAATTAGGGTTTGTTGGTTATCTCCCTCAAGTGAGGATAGATGAGAGATAATCCATGTGGATTATAGTTTGTACGAGCATATTGCTCTTATTGAGATTAATACATGATTCTTCAACTTCTTCATATTATTTCTCTAATTGCTTCTTCAATTGTACTTGTTAACATATAGCTCATACTTTCTCTTAAACATATCATCAAACACTTCATATAAACTTCATTTAACAAACTCATGGATGACGGCTCTACTCACACTGCCCCACACACATTATTAATAATAGATAGTAAAATTATATTAATAAAAAACGCATTAAGCATAAGTTTAATGAAAAAGTATACTTTCGATTATTTATATAAAACGGCACACCATCATTGAAATCGTCACGTTGATTCATCTTGTGCTTGTAAGGCCTTCCAAAAGCATATAAATATATACAATAGTCAATCACAAAACGAAAATTAACTAACCCAAAAAGTCCTGTGAAAGCATTTACAATCTCACGAGGATTACAGAAAAGCAAAAGTCAATCCACTACTATCTTTTTGGCCCCAAAAAAAATCCACTAGAGCAGGGATGGGGTCGGCCCTTTTAAGCCTTGACCCTTCAAGGGCCGGGTTTAAAAATTAAAGGAACTTAATAAAATAAGCCCTACAAGGGCGGCCCTGCAGGCCCTTTTAATTTTTTTTTTGATGCACAGATTCACATATGATGGTAATTTACTAATTTATATGTATTTTGTATTTGTTATAAATTTATTTATTTATTTAAGTACTAATACATAATAACTATACTCTAATTTTATAATTTGATTTATTATTTGTTACAGATAAAGATTATAGATGTGTATATCATGCGGGAGAATAAATTCATGATATTCTTACTCATGAATCAAAGCCTACTCAAAGCGAAGCACAATCAAATGTCGTTGAAATTGATAATAGTGGTGAAGCTGATGGCAATAATAGGGCTTTTTTTTCCCCAATTTTCCCCTTATTAAATAACTATTTACCAAAATGCCCCTGTCAGGAAATAAGTGAATATGTGGTCTCAATTTTCCCCTTATTAAATAACTATTTACCAAAATGCCCCTGTCAGGAAATAAGTGAATATGTGGTCTCAAATCCTGTGAGGTAATAATCTTATTTTTCTAGGGTAATTTCCCTTGAAATTAAAAGAAATAAAGTGCCAAAAGTCCCTAAGTGAGTTTGTGGGTCATAAAATACCCCGAGATATTATGATAAATCCTAAGAGGCAATTAAATATTTATTAAAAATAGGAAAGTATGTTGTCTCTAATTTAGATAATTTATTGGATTGTTTTCCTTGGAAAATAATGAGTCAAAATTAAATATTATTTTGGGGAACATAAGTTGCCCTATGATTTTTAATATAATACATGGAGCATAAATTATCAATGTCAGTACAATAGTTGTGAGAAAATGATTAATCCTAATTAAGAAAATTATCAACAATTAGTAAGTGATTAGATAAATAATTAATGGCTAATTATTTAAGCATGAATCAAGGGAATATTCAAAGTTAATTATGAACAAACCTTAATTAAATGTTTATGGCCAAGATTAGCATAATAAATACTTGCTAATTGGTTAAGAATGATTAAGAGAAATGAATGAGATTAGATGTATGAAATCCCTAAAGCCTAAAAGATTACTAAACATAGGATTAGGGCTCTAATTAGACTTGTTAATTAAGCTTGGACAAGTCAAATATGAATCAAGGGTTTGGATTGAAGTTAACAAAGTTAATCCTAAGGCCATGAATTGACCATGAAGTTTAATCCATGTGAATACTAATTGACCAATGGGGTAATTATTTAATATGATAATTAAAAGATAATGGGAATTAATGGAATAAAAAAAAGGAAAAGATATAGGGGGGAGGGGACGAAATTTTGAAGAAGGAAAGGAAGAGAAAAAAATGTTTGTAGTGTGAATGCAAAGGGAGATAATATCATGATATTTTAAGAGTTATTTGTTGAAAAAGCAAATAGGATAAATGAGAACCGATAGAAATTAAATCCTATCTTAAAATCCTTGGACTAAGTAGTAAACATCTGGACATATTATGAATCAGTGAATTTTTGTCCCGAAGTTGGTGTTACCCGTTGTCATTTCCGTAACCGACGGCGATTATCCTAAAATGGTTAACGGGCTAGAAAATACCCTTAATGGGATCATAAATTTTGTTAACCCAAATATTTCTCAAGAGGAAGAATAGACCTCCAAGACTACGTTAATGAATTTTTGAGATTATTTAAAATTACGCGATTAGAACACCGAACATGGGATTTTATCGGTTAAATCCATAATGCAAGAGGATGACATCATGTGCATGACATCATAAACTTGTCAAAGAAGTAGGAAGAAAGTCATCAATGACATCAGAAACTTGTCAAAGAAGTAGGAAGAAATTATCAAAGTTGCCATTGACCTTTTCTATAAATAGGCCTCATTTGCTCTTGAAAATTCACACCAAATCTCAAGAGTGATTTCGAAATGTAGAGAGAGGTTAGTGAGAAGGAAGAGCTCTGAAGAAGGAGAGCAAGGTTCTGGGTAAGTTCTTCTGTCCCTAGTTCTTGAAGTTCTAGGTTATGTTCATAGCTTATGTTGTTTTGATCTTTAATCTTCCAAGTATGATTTTGATATCATGTTTTAGGGTTAGAAATAGTATTTATTTCGAAAATTATGATGGAGATAGAGATATGGAAAATTTTTGGAAGATTAGAGTCAAAATAGCGAAGCTCTGGCGAAATTTCGCTGGTTAGCAAAGTCAGGGGTAAAATGGTCATTTGTGACTAAAATGACTGTTATGATGTTGATCATTAATAAATACGCTAATATCCTTATAGGATATCTGTAATCACGTCCCGATCAACAGACGTACCGTATTTCATCAACGAAGGTACGTTCGCGTACTGTAACACTGACTCTGATGGTTATTGTATGCGTATATGAATTATGTGTATTGTATGGTATGTTTATTGAGTGCATATGGGTGTTAGAAGATAACCGTATGCTAGCTGGGAGCGATACATTTGCAATGCTGGGAGCGATACATCTGCATGCTGGGAGCGATACATTTGCATTGGTTGCGTGCTCATATACTGCTAGTATTGTGAATATTTGTAATCCATATATTGTATATATAAGCATGAGGTTAACCGTTACCTGAGGTCCGGTGCGCGTTGGACCTCAGCTCTTAACATAGCTTCAGGGTCGGGAGGACCGAGGACCGAGGATAAAGACAAGCAGCCCGCATAGAGACCCGGCTGAAGACTTCTTCTGTTTATGTAGTTACGTTTATGTTAGACGTTCGGAATAATGTATCGTCACTGTAATTAGCCAGACTTACGGCATTTTGAATATAAGTATTAGTTACTCTCTTGCTCCGATGCTCTACTCTGATGTTTTAATGATGAAAAAAATTTATTCGGCTTTTGAAAATGGGATGTTACAGCCCCTGTTTAGTCGACTAAGCCATGGTTTAGTCGACTAAAATGAGGACAAATTTTTTTTTGAAGACCCCCGCGATTTAGTCGACTAAAAAACCCATTTAGTCGACTAAATCATTAAAAAAAAGGTTAAAACTTCGGAAGGCCATAACTTCTGGCTCGGGAATCCGAATCAAGTGATTCTTTTTTTGATTCCACATAACTTTTTGAGATCTATGCACTGACATAAAAATTAAATTCCAAATTTAATGAAGAGAAAGGAGGAAAAACAAGTGATTCTTTATTGTGCAGGAGATACTAATTAAATATAATAAAGTGATTCTTTAATATATATATATATAGGGTTAAGGTGCAAAAATAGATATGTGCTTTTTTCCGAGGAGCGCCCAGTAGCAAATTCTTTTTTCAGGTGCAAAAGTAACTATGTGGTTACAAATTAGGTGCAAAAATAGCATTTGACCGTTAAGTTTGACTTTTGACCGTTAAGTTTGACTTTTTTTGCTGACTGGACGATGACGTGGCATTTCAAAGGTGCAAAAATAATTTTAGGATCTTGAAAAAATATTTCAGGTATTGATCGGTACTAAAAGGATACTGAAAAAATATTTCAGGGTACTGACTGGTACTAAAAAGTATTTTCAGGATACTGATTGGTACAAAAAAAAATTATTTCATAATTTTGAAAAATTATTTCATAATTTTGAAAAATTATTTCATAATTTTGAAAAATTATTTTAGGATCTTAAAAAAATATTTCAATTATTGACCGGTACTAAAAGGATACTGAAAAAATATTTGAAATGCCACGTCATCGTCCAGTCAGTAAAAAAAGTCAAACTTAACGGTCAAACGCTATTTTTGCACCTAATTTGTAATCACATAGTTACTTTTGCACCTGAAAAAAGCATTTGCTACTAGGCACTTCTCGGAGAAAAGCACATGTCTATTTTTGCACCTTAACCCTATATACCTATATATATATATATATATATATATATATATATATATATATATATTAAAGAATCACCTGATTATATTTAATGAATTGTTAGTATCTCCTGCACAATAAAGAATCACTTGTTTCTCCTCTTTTGAGTAAATACCCTTTTGGGTCCCAGGAATAACACGCGCTACCCATTTTGGTCACTAAGTAAAGAAAATGTCATTTTTGGTCATTTTTAGGGACTAAAAAGGATTTTTTGGTAATTTGTGAGGGATTAAAATGCCCACAAAAAATGACTAAAAGGACTAAAAGTGACCTTTTTTTTACTGTTTAAGGACGAAAAACGACATTTTTTTACTCAGGGACCAAAATGGGTAGCGCGTGTTATTTCAGGGACCAAAAAGGGTATTTACTCCTCCTCTTTTCTCTTCATTAAATCTGGAAGTTAATTTTTAGAGTAAATACCCTTTCTGGTCCCTGACAAAAAACACGGACCCCATTTTGGTCCCTGATAAAAAAACCGACCCTTATTCGTCATTTTTATGGGACTACAAAGGACATTTTGGAAATTTGTGAGAGATCAAAATTTCCACCAATCGACCTTTATTTGTCCTTTTTATGGACTAAAAAGGACCTTTTTTTTCAGGGACCAAAATGGGGTCCGTGTTTTATGTCAGAGACCAAAAAGGGTATTTACTCTAATTTTTATGTCAGTGCATAGATCTCAAAAAGTTATGTGGAATCAAAAAAAGAATCACTTGATTCGGACTTCCGAGCCAGAAGTTATGGCCTTCCGAAGTTTTAACCTTTTTTTTAATGATTTAGTCGACTAAATCGCGGGGGCTTCAAAAAAAATTTTTGCCCGCATTTTAGTTGATTAAACCATGACTTAGTCGACTAAACAGGGGCATATTGGGAAATAGTTTCCTGACAGGGGCATTTTGGTAAATAGTTATTTAATAAGGGGAAAATTGGGAAAAAAGTCCAATAATAGTCATCATACTAATGTCGCTTAGTGATATGCTTCTTATGTTTTATGTGAGTTATTTGTGAAAATAGTTTACTTTTGATTATGAATTAGTGACTGTGCTTATTTGTTGAATGATTTGTGTTGTTTTGATATTAATATTGACAACATTTATTTGATAAATTAGAACTTTAACTGTTGTAATTTATTAATTATATTCTTTAGGAAAAAAAAACAGAGGAAAAATAGTTAAAATTTGAAATAGTAACTTCCAAGCCCTGACCCTGGTGCTCTCGGGCCGAGCTTTGAAAAACAAATGTTTTTCTTACCCCGAGCTCTAGAGGGCCGGCCCTGGCCTTTCACGGGCCAGCCCTGAATCCCAGCTCTACAACCATCTCAAGAAACAGAAAAACTGTCATGTGTCTAAATCTTACCTAATTTTCAATATTATGGGATTAAAGACACTCTCTTGATCAGCTCTCTCATCTCATGCTCTCATACTCATCAACTTCAGCAAGCTCTTGGTCATCAACCAACTTTGAGTCTCTTTTAACCGTACGCTTAGTCTTCTTATCTACATCTGAAAGCCCTGAGCCAATCACCTGATTAAAATATTTCTAAGAATTTTGGCAGCATTTCCCTTAACTTTAAGCTCCCAAAATCACAACACTCTATTTTCAAGCTTTTAGTTTCAACAATATTTCCTTAAGTCAGACACCATAGCTATGGCCATAATCCTGTCCTCTAAATCATTTTCCAGTATCTAAACAACATAGTCATCAAACATATTGATGTCAAACCAAACAACCAAGGGCAAGGGAAGAACTTGTAAGAAAATTTATGAAACTTAATTAATTACATCCCAATATACTTGATTCAAATCAAAGCTTGTATTTACATCTTTGCTATATGTAACATCCCCGTTTTTCAAAAGCAGTATAAAATTTTTTCATCAGAGTAGAGCATCGGAACAAGAGTGTAACTGATATATATTCAAAATGCCCACTGGCTAATTACAGAAACGGTTCAATAACCGAGAGTTTTCAAAAGTAAAGCATCGGACAACATCAAAAAGTCTTGACTGATCCAAAAGAACTTCAAAAGTCTTCACCCGCTTCCCTCTCTCATCGGTCCTCGGTCCTCCCGACCCGGATGCTATGTGAAGAGCTGAGATCCGCATCGGATCTCAGGTAACGGTTAATCTCATATTTACATACACAACATATGCATTACAGATAATCATACAGCAAACAAACATATCCCAACAGCACGTAATCCCCTAGCAAATGTGTCACACCTAGCTATCGTGTCACACCTAGCATACGTCTCACACCTAGCATTTCACACCTAGCAGTCGTATCCCAATACCCCGCAAGCATAACAACAGTACAAGAACATATCACAGAGCTATCAGCTACTTCATGGAAGCATACCATACACATAGCACATATACGCATACATTAAACATAAGATTAGTGTTACAGTACGCAAACGTACCTTCGTTGACGGAAATCAGTATTTCTGTCGGTATACGGTACGACAGTAGGTCAGAACCTTATCAGAGATATCCTATCAATATAACAACATACTTGTTAAGGATCTATCATTACGACATACATTTTTAGTCAAAATGACCATTTTACCCCTGACCCCTTAATTGGCGGAATTTCGCCAGCACTTCGTTACTTTGACCCTAATCTTCCAAAATTTCAACATAACTCCTACTCCAACATAATTTTCGAAATATAAATCATATTGATTAATGATTCACATCATAACAGGAATTTTAGGTAAAAATTACCATTTTCCCCCTATCCTTACTAGTCCTCTAATCTTCCAAAATTTTGCCATAACTCCGACATGTTAGTATTGATTAGTTTTGATGATGTCTTATATAGATGTCATTCTTAATAGCAAAAAGGTTGCATACTACATTTATCTTTTATTTTGACTAATTATTATATTTAATGTAGATGCAAAGTTTTATGATGGAGAATGTTGATTGAAGAAAGAAGTTCTTGCTCAATATAATGAGAATATTATAATATCAAGGAAGCAAGAAGTTATCAAATGATTTTGGGGGATAATCTAGAAGAAGAGAAGAAATTGAAGAAGGAAGAACTTGCAATGCAATGGAATATCTTTACTCAAGTTCTTATATTGATGCTAGAAGTCTCCAAGATCATATGGGAATTGGAACGGATCAATTCGAGTTAAAACCAGCAAAAATCAGTTCCAAGATGAGCAAACTCGAGCCTATCATTAGCAAACTCGAGCATGTAATGTCCTCGAGCAACTCGGCGCCTCTCGGACAAGCCAAACTCGAGCTTAGAACTCAAACCTCGGGTTTGGAACTCCAAACTCGAGCCCATCATTAGCAAACTCGAGCCAAACGGAGTCAAGTAGTGTCTTCACGTCATTTCAATGGTGTCTCTCACAAACGGACAAGGCAAACTCGAGCCTATTAGTTGGCAAACTCGAGTTCGCGGGTTACTAGAGAGAGCTATCGTTGGCAAGCTCGAGTCGCGAAAATCATCCAAACTCGAGCCTATAAGTTACAAACTCGAGCCTAGACAAGACAGAGAGAGCAAAATATGATTTTGAAGAGACCCAAACTCGAGCCTATAATTATGGACTCGAGCCTAGATGATCTTACAAACTCTAGAGTTTGCTCGAACCTCCGGTTTGCACCTTGCGAAGCTGAACGACCCTTGCAAACTCGAGCCTACTTATCCAAGCTCGAGTTCATGACCCCGATTCAGAAAAACAGCATTTCGAAAGTCTCGTTTCTCATCAAAGAACATCCACATGATTACCCAAATGACTTATACTTATTCTTAACATTATTTATATCATTTGTGTACATGTTTCGATTATTAAAGCTTGAGAGAACATCAATCTTGACGAAAATCAAGATCTAGAAGATGAACTTGCTGCAGATTTTCAGAAACACGAAAAGGGACTGAATCCAATCGAAACTTGAGGAAACGAAGCAAAATGGGCAACTTGGCTTTGGAAAGGAGGATAATTATCCTCAAACGGTCAGAAAGCAAAGAGACATGATTTGGTAAATCTATTTTAGGAAACACCACATCATGGGCAAATATTTAGGACGCTCCAACAGAAAGTCTCCAACTAAATAAAGATTATGCGAAATGGGAATTATATAGAAAGGCTCCCAACAGCTATAATTTTGAATGGAGTCAAATCGAGAATGGATATGCAACGGTCATAATCTTCAATGCGAGCAATCATCGATATTCAAGAAACATTATGACCCAACGGCTATATTCCTCATCCATGACCACAACAACTAGAAATTCAAATGGAGACAATACGGAATTGAGAAGCAATGGTCATATGAAGATTTGCCGCTATATATAGAGCTGCATACAAACCTTCAAAGAGAGACAACAAGCGAGAGAACAAGCTTACACCTTCAACATGCTATTACTCTGATGTGATTATCATTTACTCTCGATTTTCAATGTCTATAAATCATAGAGAGTGAAATGTATTGTACTTCAGTGTTTATCCATACACTTTTGAGAAAGAAGAATCATTGTAAACATCCTATCATTCTACCTTAGAGTTACTCAAGATTGGGTGATCTTGAGTGGGAAACACATTGTGTTGATTACAACTTGTAAGGGAGTGAATCCTAGTGAGAGGATTACTTCGAGTGCGAGTGTGTAATCAAACAGTGTATTGATTACAGTTTGTAAGGGGGAGTGAATCCTAGTGAGAGGATTACTTCGAGTACAGAACGTGTAATCAAGTTGAAAGAAGATAGTGGATTGAAATTCTCAAGTAGAGCTTGGGGACTGGACGTAGGTCAAGGATTGGGCCGAACCAGTATAAATCACCGTTTGCATATTCTCTTCCCTTATCTCTTACATTCCAAATATATGAATGATTGCTTATCACTTTATAAATTATTATTGACATTCAAACTATTTCAATAAGTGAAGAAAAGTTCTTAAAGTTCTAAGTTTTTAATCAAACACCCAATTCACCCCCCCTCTTGGGTGATAGCCAAGTCTTTCATTTGGTATCAGAGCTAGGCTCTTGTTTAAAGGACTTAACAGTCTCAAGAGTTATCAAATGGCTAATTTTGGGTGCTGCTCGTTTTTGAAAGGTTTTGACTTTACCATTCCACCACTTTTCAAAGATATTGATTTTTGGTTTTGGAAAGCTAGAATGACTAGTTTTATAAAAGCAACTGATTTTGATATGTGGAAAGTCTTTACAAACGTTTTTGACTTTACTCCAAGAAAGGATTGGACAGAATTGATATGAAAATGTTTTCATTAAACATTAGAGCAATGAACATATTATACAAGTCTTTAACCGAAAAAGATTTTGAGAAAATCAAATGTTGCTCTAGTGCTAAAGATATTTGGGATACTCTTGATTCTATTTATGCTTCTAACAATTGTGTTGAAGTTGAAAGTGTTGACAGTTCATCTGAAACTATCAGCTGTGTATCCACATTTGATGAACAATTGGAAGTGAAGAATAAAGAAGGAGAAATCTTAGAACACTTCCATGATCTAGTCAATACAGAAGAACAAGAGAGTGAGGATTCCCAAGAAGAGCTCATTGTTCACGACAGTGATCAACAATTACTTGGAGCTCGAGATGCATATATGGTAAACCATTCCAATTCTTCTTGTGTAGTTAAAAATGTTTATGAACATTTGCATAAAACTGTTCGCAACCATTTACTAATTCTATGTTGAAAAATGAACATGTTTTCGAAAATCATCTTTGGAAAAACATGTGGGAATAAAGAATATACAAATATGGGTCATTTGACATTGCATCCGCTTGATCAATACAATTCTTGCAAAACTGAACATAATATGCATCATTCTATTATTTGCAATTATTGTGGAAATTCTGGACATATCTCTCATACATGCTATATTAGGAGAAATTCTAATATGAGAAATAAATTAGTTTGGGTTCCTAAAGGACAAGTAAGGTCCACTACTAACAGTCAAGGACCCAAGTATAAATGGGTACCAAAACATCCATCTAGTGCTTTATGTGTGCGAGAATGATTTGAAAATCAATGGACATAAGGGTATAGAAAAGATGAACAAGAAGCCAAGAGGTTCTCATGCACCAATGAAGAAGATCATATCATCAAGCAAGAGAAACCTTAGGGCATCCATTGCTAGAACTACAAGGTCTAAACATCAAAGGAAGCAATGGATACAAGTAAGAAGAGTATCATCCACCTCAAGAACAAACTACCATAGAGTATCATTCAACTATCTTGAGGAGAACAAGAAGAGGAGAACCTCTCAAGCATCAAATAGAAGACTCTTGAAGTCTACATTTTACGAGAGTGCCTTGCCCACACCCATAAGAAAATATATGAAGAACCAATGGGTAAGCAAAGGCAATACTCCAAGTACCTAAGGTAAAGGTATACAATGGTAAAACCTCCTTTTCTATCATTTGAAATATTCATTGAGGTTTTGTATTCTGTAACCTTAGGAATGAACATTGCAAACTATCTTTCAAATTGGGCTTTAACATCCTGATTTATTCTTCAAAGGGATTGCAATGTTAATAACTTAATTCTGTATGCATACATGATGATTTGAAAATAAAGTATCTCTTTTATGCATAAAGTCATGATTAATTCATTGTGCTCATCTATGCTGAATTGATTATATTCATAAGAGCATGTGAATTTTTGGTCTCTACAAGCTAACAAAGATTGGATCCAAGGAAGGTTGGATACCAAGAAAGAAAAGGATTTATACAGCTTTTTAGGATCAAGGAAAGCTTCTCAAAGATGCAACATAGAGAAATGATCCAAGTCTTGAGAAAGCTAAACAACCTATATCCGAGTTTTGTGTAGAGTTTGTTTAAACTCCGAGTTTTGTGTAGAGTTTGTTTAAACTCCGCCCTTGTGAAGAGTTTGCCCTTGGCAAAGAGCTTCCAAGTTTTTATATTTTCGCAAACTCTAGAGTTTATATTCAAACCTCCGGTTTTCTCGGGAATAATTAATTTGGTTTGACATGAATAGTGTCAAACTCGAGCCTATTTTTATGAACTCGAGCCGGTACTTTAAAATGAGTAAAGTTGAATTTCTAACTCCAGAGTTTATATCTAAGCTCCAGTTCACGTTTTGAAGAACTAATTTATTTTGGCATGAACAGTGTCAAACTCGAGCCTGCTCACTAATGGACTCGAGTTTGCCCATTTTACAAAATGTGATTTCAGTTGGCTTTCGCGATAAATGCTTTACAATGAAATGAACTCGAGCCTACTTTCATGAACTCGAGTTCGTCCCTTTGAAAAATAACAAACTCCGAGTTTACATTTTTACTCTAGAGTTTGACCTTCGCGAAGCTTATCTCGACGTTCAAAAAATTGACAAACTCTAGAGTTTACAATTTTACTCTAAAGTTTGCTCTTCACAGAAGCTAAGAAATATGTTTCAAACTTGCTCGAAATTTGTGAAATCTTATTGTTTGATCTATATATTCCATATCATCAATCACTAATATTCCTAACTCGATTTAATCAAATTAGTGAGTTTCTATTGATCAAACAAGTGAATTTGTGCATAACTCTTTGAGTTTATATTTTTGAAAAAGTACAAGTCTTAAATTTGCTTGGATTTCAATTCACATTGCTTTGAGAAAATGCAAACAAATGTTTTTGAAAACATATCCATACTTTGATTGCATTCAAAAAATGTTCCAAAATTGGAAGTTAATAATGTATTCGAATGTTGGATATGCTTCAAACTTGTCTAGTTGAGTTTTCCTATCATTCACATATTGACCTTTAATATTCAATGTGTTGCTTGAATGAGTTATCCATATATGAGCTTCAAGCCATCTTCTAGAAAAGATTTCAATCATGTGAAACAGATTATGCCTACTCTATAAATTCTCATTGGCCAAGTTATTCCAAGCCTTATAAATGTTCATTAGTGCATTGAATGATAATGCATTAACCATTAAAGGAATAACTTACTAGGATAATATTCTGAAACTCTAGTCATTTGAACTAATGAGTTTATGCTTCATCATTCATGAATCCTAGTAGTCATGTTGTTACTCAAATTCATAAACTTTGTCTTTCATCCTTATTTTGAGTAACTGGATTCATAGTCTTGCATTGAGCATTCATACTCTTCTAATCCTAAGATACAAGATTATCTTTCGGTCATAGCAAAGTCATTATTTCTCTATTATGCTAAGCATATTTCGATAATGCTTTACCTTCATGACTTTTGCTCTTGAGAAAATTCTTCTTCATGTAAACTTTAATGTTTCACATGTTCTCTTAATCTTGAAGCATTCTGATTTATTCATTAAACATGTTGACTTCCACCATGTTTTAAAGTGAGCATTGTTTTCAAGCATGTTTCAAATATGACTCTTTCATTCATCAAAATTTTGATTTCATATTTCATTATCATGATTTGAAAGAACATTCCAGATTTGAAACAATTTGCATAGTCATTTTGGAAAATCTGATTTCATTCATGAACTATGATTTGATAAATGCTTATCATTATGGATAAGATTTTCTATGCTCATTGATCAAACTTAGTCATGCATTCATTAAGGGGAGCTTCACATTCACATGTGTTTTATATCTTAAAAGTTCATCTCCTTTATTTAAAGAAAACCCTTCTAAGCATTCTCATCTACATCTACTATGTTGTATTAGTTTTGATGATGAATTATATTTTCCCTTCATTATCTGTATTTGAAAATATCATATGGAAAGGGATATTTTGATATCATGCTTCACTAACAAATCTCTTTGGCAAAGAAAGTGCTCAATTTGTAGCAAGAATTCTGTTATGTGCTAGGACATTCCTCAACATACTACAAGGAGAAACCATTACATTGAGGAAAGATGTCTCAATCACACTGAAGTTGTGATTTTCTTTACAAAGAAGAAGAAAACTTCTTGATGCTAGCTGACATGTTCTGCAAAAGAGCTATATGAAGGAAAGGAGAAGGATGAAAATGATCTCATACAAAAAGGAATCAAATGGACCTCATCGATCAATCATCAAAATCAACATGAGCATTTCTAATCTCTATCTTTTATATTCATTAGAAACTTTGCACATGTTTGGTATTTATATGCTTTAATTGTGAAAGATGTTTTTGAAAACCTCTCCAAACTCCATCAAACTTGTTTTCATAAAAACATTATTGCATCATATTAAGAATGAAAACAATTTCAAATTGGGGAGAGAAAATCAATTCTTTGATTCTTTCTAATTTGCTTATATATTTGTCTCTCTACAAGTATCTCTTCTTTAAACTCAACTTTTTGCTAATGACAAATAAGGGGAGAGAATGGCAAGAAAAAAATATGCTGGGTTTAATACTTTTTCATATTCATACATATTTTCCTTAAAGTATTTGCCATCATCAAAAAGGGGGAGAATGTTGGTTTTGATTAGTTTTGATGATGTCTTATATAGATGTCATTCTTAATAGCAAAAAGGTTGCATACTACATTTATCTTTTACTTTGACTAATTATTATATTTAATGTAGATGCAAAGTTTTATGATGGAGAATGTTGATTGAAGAAAGAAGTTCTTGCTTGGCGCCTCTGGACAAGTCAAACTCGAGCTTAGAACTCAAACCTCAGGTTTGGAACTCCAAACTCGAGCCCATCATTAGCAAACTCGAGCCTGTAGTGTCTTCAGCATTTCTGGTGTCTCTGGACAAGGCAAACTCGAGCCTATTAGTTGGCAAACTCGAGCTTACAGCGGTGTTCAACATTTCAGCTACTCTGTTCCACGTTTCACTCGGGCGACGTCTGGTCATTCGATGATATCTCCTAAAATACAGATCGGATTGAAGTGAAACCAGTGGCATATGAAACTAGACTCCCAATGCGTCATTTTGATATATAATTGAAGCCAAACGGAGTCAAGATGAAGGAGCTATGAATTTATGAAGTTGACAGTGATATTCACGTCACACAAATGACCAACCTTCAATGTTTTGAGTGTATCTCACAAACGGAGAATCCAATTGAGCTGAAATCGGTGGCATTGGAAAGTAGACTCAAAGGGCTTTCCATCGATAGGTTAAACAACTAAAACGGAGTTCAGACCAGGGAGATATGGCCCCGAAAGTAGACAGTCTGTTCTGGGTATTGCAATTTGCTAAAGAGAAGCAAACTCGAGCCTATTAGTTGGCAAGCTCGAGTTCGCGGGTTACAGAGAGCTATCAGGTCGCGAAAATCATCCAAACTCGAGCCTATAAGTTACAAACTCGAGCCTAGACAAGACAGAGAGCAAAAGATGATTTTGAATAGACCCAAACTCGAGCCTATAATTATAGACTCGAGCCTAGATGCTGAAAAATGTTACAAACTCTAGAGTTTGCTCTCGAACCTCCGGTTTGCACCTTGCGAAGCTGAACTGACCCTTGCAAACTCGAGCCTACTTATCCAAGCTCGAGTTCATGACCCTGATTCAGAAAAACAGCATTTCGAAAGTCTCGTTTCTCATCAAAGAACATCCACATGATTACCCAAATGACTTATACTTATTCTTAACATTATTTATATCATTTGTGTACATGTTTCAGATTATTAAAGCTTGAGAGAACATCAATCTTGACAAAAATCAAGATCTAGAAGATGAACTTGCTGCAGATTTTCAGAAACACGAAAGAGGACTGAATCCAATCAGAAACTTGAGGAAACGAAGCAAAATGGGCAACTTCTTTGGAAAGGAGGATAATTATCCTCAAACGGTCGAAAGCAAAGAGACATGATTTGGTAAATCTATTTTAGGAAACACCACATCATGGGCAAATATTTAGGACGCTCCAACGAAAGTCTCCAACTAAATAAAGATTATGCAGAAATGGGAATTATATAGAAAGGCTCCCAACAGCTATAATTTTGAATGGAGTCAAATCGAATGGATATGCAACGGTCATAATCTTCAATGCGAGCAATCATCGATATTCAAGAAACATTATGACCCAACGGCTATATTCCTCATCCATGACCACAACAAAATAGAAATTCAAATGGAGACAATACAGAATTGAGAAGCAATGGTCATATGAAGATTTGCCGCTATATATAGAGCTGCATACAAACCTTCAAAGAGAGACAACAAGCGAGAGGAACAAGCTTACACCTTCAACATGCTATTACTCGATGTGATTATCATTTACTCTCGATTTTCAATGTCTATAAATCATAGAGAGTGAAATGTTTTTATTGTACTTCAGTGTTTATCCATTCACTTCTGAGAGAAAGAAGAATCATTGTAAACATCCTATCATTCTACCTTAGAGTTACTCAAGATTGGGTGATCTTGAGTGGGAAACACATTGTGTTGATTACAACTTGTAAGGGAGTGAATCCTAGTGAGAGGATTACTTGAGTGCGAGTGTGTAATCAAACAGGTGTGTTGATTACAGTTTGTAAGGGGGAGTCAATCCTAGTGTGAGGATTACTTCAAGTACAGAACGTGTAATCAAGTTGAAAGAAGATAGTGGATTGAAATTCTCAAGTAGAGCTTGGGACCGGACGTAGGTCAAGGATTGGGCCGAACCAAGATAAATCACCGTTTGCATATTCTCTTCCCTTATCTCTTACATTCCAAAGCATATATGAATGATTGCTTATCACTTTATAAATTATTATTGACATTCAAACTATTTCCAATAAGTGAAGAAAAAGTTCTTAAAGTTCTAAGTTTTTAATCAAACACCCAATTCACCCCCTCTTGGGTGATAGCCAAGTCTTTCAATGCTTTAACTCATATCTCCTAATATTACACTTTAATACAACACACCTTTATTTTTTTCTCTTTCTTTTCCCTTTTTAATTTTCGAATTGGATAAACACACACAACAATAATCAATTTGATTTCCCACTTGCAACAATATCTTATGCTCAAAGTGCTCCTATTGGTTGATTGTAGATTTGACTTTTCAACACTTCTCAAACAAGTTTTCTACTTTATCTCTTGGCTCATATTCACACCACACATTTTTCTCTCTCTTGCTTCCTCCCATTTTTGAATTGTATGGTTGTTTCTTGGCCATGCATGTTGCTTTATTCATTTGCTAAATACTCCAATTATTTAATGAAAGAAAGAAACAAAAACCTATCCATTTATTGCATCTTTTCCTAATAAAACAAGCTGATCATTCCTTTGTTTTATATGTGCCGACATCCTTTCTTTTCTTTAGTCAATTAATATATCCTTACATGGCCAATTGCATTATTCATCTAATTAAAGCTTCCTCCTACTTTTCGAAACTCATGGTCACTTTCTAGCCAAGGGATATGCTTCTCTTCTTGCACAAAAATCCTATATTCCATGTGTTTCCATTGGCTAATTTATTTTCTCATGGATTAAGGTTCAATTTAATTAGAACCAATAGGTTAATTTAATAAGATTAAATCTTGGCCTTTGTTTTATATTGACTTCGAGTATTTATTTATGCCTAAACAATTAGCCATTAATTATCTATTTAATTACTTTCTAATTTTTAATAATTATCTTGTTGCCTTTTGGAATTTATCACAACATTTTCAGGGCATTATATAACCCTAAAATACATTTTTAAGCCTCTTAATACCTCACAAGGACATTTTAGTAATTTTGGCTCTTTAATCCCTCTAATTTCATTAGAAACTACCTTAGACAATAAGATATCCCTAATTCAAATTTGAGGGTATTACACTATAACTTTTTCTTATCCTCTAACTTTCACACTTCTTGGGCTTGCACCAAACTCCTCTCAAGAAAATAGCAAAATCCATAGGAATTTTACTCATGATGAGAGGAACAACTTTTGTGATAGAAGTATAAGGAAAGGAAGTGATTTAAGTGGAGCTTTTGGCCATAGATTGTTTCCCTATCTTCCTTCTCTCCAATTTTCCACTCTTCTCTTCTTTGCTTGTGCGTTTTAGCTGCTGGAACCTGGAATGACCAACATAATGGGGGGAACGAGAGATGGTGATTGTTTAAAGTATGATTATTAACTATAATTAAACTAGTAATGTTTTTCTTTCCCCCCAAAAAAAATTTGTACCACTTCCTTTTAACTTTGATTTGGGTTTAATTGAGTAATTGCTCTTTCAATTCCATATCATCAAATGGGCTTGGGCTTCCTTTTTATGAATTTTAGGTTAATGATAGGATTTTTTAACAATTTCTTGACATAATTAAAATAAATTTCCATATTCTTTAGGAAATTGGATTGACATAATTCTTCCGAAAATTCCTTCTTTGGCATTTTCACAATTTCACCTTAAACACCTCGAATAGGACTTATGAATCACTTGGGATCTTCCTTTATATTTAAGTCCCTATTCCCTTTCATTTTAGCTTTGGGACTTTCCTAAAGTCTCTAAAAATATTTAAACTTTAACACAAAAATCTTTCAATTTATGCTTTAGTCCTTAGGAACTATTTTACACTACTACAAAAATGCTAAACAACGACCTAAATAAGACTCAATTAACGACCCTTTTCTGAGGGACGTCTTGGAGGGGGTAGAGGAAAATTTCCAAAATGGCGACCTGATTTAAATCAGGTCGCCTTAATAAGGCGACCTGATTTAAGATCGTGCTGTCTTAATAAGGCGACTGATTTAAGATCGTCGTCAGTTAATAAGGCGACCGATTTAGGATCAGTCATTTTATATCGACAAATAAGGCTGACGATTTCAAATCGTGTCACCCTTTAAGAAGACTCGATTAATATAGAGTTCGCTTAAAGGCGACCTTATATTCAATCGTCGTCGCCTTAATGAGTTCATAAGGCAACCCCTGATCTTGGATTCAGTCGCTTTATGATAACAAAGGCGACTTGATTTCAAAATCGGAGTCGCCTTTGTTGAAATTAAGGCGACATGATCTTCTATTCAGTCCCTCTTTGGCCCGCGAATATACTTTTTTGTCGACTTGTTCTTAAAATCTTTCCAACGGAGATGAACTTCGCCCATCCAATGCTTCCTCATGGCCTTAGTGTTAGGGACATCAAATGTTTCTTTGCAAGGTGAAAGAGAAGATATGACGTAAATCAAGTAATAAGACTAAAGATACAAATGCGAGATATATCGAAAGTGAGATACCAAAATCGTGTCCAAATCAAATCCTTCGTCTTATCATCAACGAACTTCCAAGCTGAGTAAACAATACGCACTTTGCTTCGAGCGATAGCCTAAATAGCTAATGAAGTCTGTCTTCCTCTCTCGCCAACTGGATTCATATTTTCATCAAAATCCACATGCAGCCTCTTTTTCGTCACGGCGAGCAATTAGCTCACCCATGTGTGCTACCTCTCCCTTTTCTCACGACGGGCATATCAACCCTATCTCCCGATGACTCGTCTGAGCTAGACATATTTCTGTTCATCAAAGACCAATCATTTATGTTAGATATGTTTTTAAATAATAAATGATTAATAAAATGAACCAACATGTTAAACGACCACAAAAAGAACATAGTAGTTAAACACATCATTTTGTAATCAAGATCTTACTTTACATGGTGTCCCATATTCCTTCACAATGATCCTTTCTTGCAGCATATTCTTCATCATCTATCAATTCTACTTCACGTGTTGTAGGTGGATTTGTTGTGAAAGGGAGTGTATCGTCAAGGTTCAAGGATTCTTCACCATACTTCGTTTTTACTTTGAAGTACAATGGACATTCTTTTATTTGCGAGTCTCGTAACATAAAACACTTGTTTCGCCCGACTTGCTAAAATGAATGGCTCATCTCTATGACCAAGTCTTTGAAGATCAAGCGAGACAAATCCAAATTTAGGATCTATTACAATAGCATTATTGCTAACCCACTTACATTTCAATAAAGCAACTTTGAACTTGCTGTAGTTGATCTCCCATATTTCTTCGATCACTCCATAATAGGCCATTGATGCTACCACTTAGGGTTTTTGTCTTTCGAACTCGAAAAGTGCATGGATTCGACTTCAACCATCACCCACTATTTTGCACAAGACTTCATCATCTTGGTCTTTTGTGTAGAAAGAATATCCGTTGACATCGTAACCGCTCCAAGTGATGACACAAAAGAAGGCCCCCGGGCTAACCACTCGATTGTATCGACACTCCGGTCTCGTGCAATACCTTCTCACCGAACCACTTTATGAACGTCTTCTTTTGCTCATTCGCTATCGCATGTCACTCTTCCTTGGATTCATATTCTTCAAACTCTTTCGTGTTCATCAATGTATGGTTGAACTTCTTAGTATTATTCAAGATGTACGGTGTGCTTGCAACACCTCTTCACGAGGCTTATTCTTCGGTTTGATTCCTCGAGTTCCCTCGCTTATCCCCTCGTCATGCCGAGATTGTATCGTCGGCCGATAGATAATCTTTGTAGAACTCCATAGCCTCTTCAACTACATATCTCTCAACTATTGAGGCTTCGGCCGATAAGGGTTTTTAGAATACCCTTTTAAGATCTTCATGTATCGCTCGAAAGGGTACATCCACCTTAGGTAAACTGGACCGTACAGTCTTACCTCCCTTACCAAGTGCACTATCAAGTGCACCATGATATCAAAAAGGCGGGAGGGAAATGCATCTCTAGTTGGGACAAAATAATATAACCCTCATTCTCCAATTCATCCAACTTTTCAATGTCAATGACTTTGTTGCATATAGCATTGAAGAAAATACTCAATCTTGTTATAGTGGATCGAACTTCATCTTTCATAATGCCTCTTATAGCTATTGGTAGTAGTTGTTGCATCAACACATGATAATCATGGGACTTCATTCCCACTAACTTCAAATCGTTCATTGAGACACACTTTCTCAAATTAGAAGAATATCCTTGTGGCACCTTAATGTCATATAGACATCCACACAAACTTTTCTTCTCCGCTTTTGATAGTGTATGAGTTGTTTGGCTCCATGTATGCCCTCTTACCATCTTCCATTACTCGTGGATGTAACCTTTCTCTTATTCCCATGTCAACCGGATCTAGTCTCGCACTAATTCCATCCTTAGTCTTCCCTGGTATGTGCAAAAGAGTACGACAAGGCTATCACAAACGTTTTTCTCCACATGCATCACATCAAGGCGTGTCTCACATCAAGACTACGCCAATATGGAAGATCAAAGAAAATTGATCTCTTCTTCCATATATTCTTCTCACTCGCCTTCCTTTGCTTGCTTACCCAATATGACATTGATATGTTTCACCCGACTATAAACGTCCTCTCCGGTTAACGCCTTTGGAGCCGTATTCTGCTCCGGTAAGCCGTTAAAACGCTTTCTTAACTTACGATATGGGTGGAACCGATGAAGAAACCTCCTGTGGCCGAGGTAGACCGTTTTTTTTCCGTGCTTTAGTTGATGGAAGTTTGTGTCTGCTTCACATATTGGACATGCTTTATGCCCCTTCACACTGTACCCTGACAAATTTCCGTATGCAGGAAAGTCATTTATCGTGGTAAAAATCATTGCACGCAACTTGAAGTGCTCCTTCTTATATGCATCAAACACATCTACGCCTTCCTCCCACAACTTCTTCAAATCCTCAACCAAAGGCGCCAAGTACACATCGATATTGTTCCCGGTTGTTTTGGTCCGAAATCATCATAGAAAGCATCACATACTTGCGTTTCATACATAGCCAGGGAGGCAAGTTGTATATTACAAGGAGAACTGGCCATGCACTATGGGTGCTGCTAAGAGTTCGATACGGATTGAAGCCATCTGTACAAAGCCCCAGGGTGCAGAAGATATTTTCCATCGGATATTCTCTCATCGAATGCCATCTCAACTTCTTCGCCGTTGCTTCACTAGTAAACGACGCTTAAACCGTGGAATTATTGGAAGATACCACAATGCCTTCAAAGGTTGCCTTTTTGTTGTCTGCTCTCCGAAACACTAACTTTCTTCACTTTGTATCGTGAAGTTTTACACTTCGGACAATTACGAGGCCTTCGTACTCGTTTTACGTACAATATGCGAGTCATTAGGGCAAGCGTGTATCTTTTTATACTCCATACCCATCGTAGACAAGATTTTCTTGGCCTCATACATACGATTTGGAAGTACATTATCAACGGCAACATATCACACAACAATTCAAGCGGCGACGTGAAGCGCTATCGGTCCACCCACAAGTTGCCTTTAAGTTGACCAAATGTAAGGTCGCAGTCAACCGTGTATACTTAGTACACCCAGGGAACAAAGGTGTCTCTGCATCACTCCGCACGCTTTCATATTCACCCGATTGTGCAAAAGATTATGCCTCAACATCATTAATCATTTTCTCCATTCCATCATCATCATCTACCTCAACTTCATTTGCATGGGACGCACCGGTACTTACTTCCTCACCATGCCATATCCACGTTGTGTATCGAAGGTGTATTCCATCACAAAGTAGGTGGTCCCTTATATCGGCAATAACCCTTCGACTCCCATTTAAACAATTAACACATGGACAATAATACATCCCATTTTTGTGGCCACATTCCTTCTAGCAAATTCAATAAACTCTTCCACCCCATTCTCATATTCTTCACTAGTTCTCAATGCATTCATCCAACTATGACCCATTTTATTACCACCTACGACATTTCCAACAACGGTCAAGTTCATGTCAATTTCAAGAACGACATGTTTTCTTTTAAGTAAATTTCGGCGGCATTTCCCTTAAAAGTAAGACATCCCAAAATTTCAATAACAACCAATTTCAGCTTAATTCAACAACAAAACTTACTAACTAAACCAATTTCAGCTTTTCTGTTTTGAAGGACATCCCATGTTACAAGATCATCCCGAAAACATACAAAAACAAGCCAATAAATAGAAGTAAATATTGATATAGTTTATCTTCTTCATCATTTAACCATATCCTATATTTGGCATCTAGAATATCGCTTAGCTTATCCATGAGAACATAAGTAAGCTAAGATCTAATCTAAACAATTTGGAGAAGAGCTTAGAATGAATATAATCTCATTCATGAAGTGGTATTGTGAGGAAAATCTAAAAGTTGAAACAAAAATAATAGCAAAGAAGTTTAGAATCCCGATCTACACGTTGTGACGCTAATCATGTGGTTTTTTTTTTTGATATTAAAGGAAGGCAAAAGCCTAAATTACAACCATACCAATTACACAAAGGAGGAATTTAATCCTAGACTCTCTGAATTACCCAAGACTGAGATAATTCGGACAAACATCAATAATTTGTTAGAAGACAACTCTAATTGCTTTCAGATTTCAGAGCGTGTGATTGTTTTCTGATATGGCAATTGAATTGAAGGGAAATAATTGATTGAAAGATATGGTATACAAAGTTTAGAACTTTTTGGAGAAAAACCTGTATATAATTTGAAAGTTTGTTGGTAGACTCCTCGGTTTGGATACCCACCAAGTTTCGATTTCTTGAGGCTATACAACCACTGGGCCTATAATCAATGACTTCCCCACTTAATACTTGAAATAGACATATAACAAACTTTAGCACTTTTGCTACAAAAATAAGGCATCAAACGAAACAGAGCTACTTAAACATGTTCTATCCTTGATCAAACACATTCCAAAGATCAAACGAAACAGAGCTACTTAATTTGATACGTATTTCTCACCAATACTATCCAGAGCAAAGTGACAATTACCAAATGTTATCAAATTTAATTCAAGGGTTTCTCACTAATAATAACAAGACGGAATAGTAGATTTAAGAGTAACGTACGAACAAGCTTACTTGGAGAAGAGCGAAACGAAGGAGACGACGGCGAAGACGAAGGAGACGCGCCACATTAAAGACGTCCTAAAATATATGTAGGTCGCCATAAATGAATTTTATTGAAAAAAAATTAAATTCCATGGCGCCAAACAAATATTTCTCATATTTTTGTGGCGCGAAACAATTTTAGACGTCCTGAAAAATTTCAGGACACCAAAAATCAATTTAAGGAGTCCTGATTTCTTATTTAGGACGCTGAAGGCTCAACTTCCTTAAATATAATTACAAGAATGCCACCGCCTTCACTTTAGACGTCCTATTTCTAAATAAGGACGTTTTTTAGGGTAGTAATATCCAATTTTTGTAGTAGTGTTATCTTTGTTATGGCATTTTTGGGACTCTCGTTCAATTGAACTTAGTAGCCTATTTAATTGAAACTTAATCTCTTGAGCTTTTAGGCACAAAATTTAGGATATGATAATATGAGGGGATTGTAAAGGCAATATATGTTGGATGGTAGATTAAGGAAAATATGTTGAGACAGTAATAAACATGTAGTGTCGACCTTAAAAGTTAAATGATAATAATCTGATTACCCTTATGGAAAAAAAGTTATGAAATTATTTCTTAAAATATAATGATGAAAAAAAGCTAACAATATTGTAACAAATGAAATTAAAATATTTGAACATGCAAATGTACAAAAAAAATTAAATAAATCAGAAACCAACAACAACTATAGACTACTTAAAATTTCATCCCCACAAACACATACACACAAGGCTTCAAACATACCTTGACGTTTCGTTAATCCCCACCCTGAAATTTCAGGAAGGAGATTCTCTCCATATCTCTTTTCTCATTTTTTCTTATTGGCTCAATCTGAGCCTTTGATTGAGAAAGTGAGAGAAAAATAAAAGTAGTATTGTATTGATTGGACGGATGTGATTTACTCCCTCCGGTCCTAATTATAAGACAACATTTGAGAGTTGGTTTTGGTCCTAATTATAAGACAACATTCTAATAATTGTCAATTTTTTCCTAAAGTACCCCTATTTTATTCTTTCAAGTGTGTTTTATTTTTTGTGAGTATATGTATGTGGATGCGTATACTCTTCTAGTCAACGAAAATTTTAGATATATATGTGTGTGTGTATCTATGTATATATATGTGTGTCTACACACAAATATCTATAGACGCTATAGAGACACACACATATATGTGTGTGTCTACATATATGTATGTATGTATGTATGTATGTATGTATGTATGTATGTATGTATGTATGTATGTATGTATGTATGTATGTATGTATGTATGTATGTATGTATGTATGTATGTATGTATGTATGTATGTATGTATGTATGTATGTATGTATGTATGTATGTATGTACATATGTGTGTGTCTACACACATATATTTTGTGTGTGTGTGCACATATATGTGTGTGTCTACATATATGTGTGTATGTATATATGTGTGTGTGTGTGTCTACACATATATATTTTATGTGTGTATGTGCACACAAACACACACACACACACACACACACACATATATATATGGGTGTGTGTGTACTCTGTGTGTGTACATATATGTATATTTGTGTGTTTGTCAATATATGTGTGTGTACAAATATAAACACACACACATATATACATGTATATCTTTGTGTGTGTGTGTGTTTATATGTGTGCATGTGTGGGGGGGGGGGGGTGTGCCTATATGTGTCCGTCGATACACACACACACACATATATATATATATGTGTGTGTGTGTGTGTGTGTGTGAGCGCGTCTATATATACAAACATATATATGTATATATAGTAAGACCAATTTTAACTAGATACCATGTAGAAAAAAAAAATAGGTTGGAGAGGCATGTGGTAGGAGCTATTGATTTACTTTCACTTAGGTCATTTTAAATTTATATAAGGACATTTTAGGAAAATGAGTAAAATTAACTAATTTGACATCTTTCCTTAATCTCCCCAAAATCTGTAACATCCCGTTTTTCAAAAGCAGTATAAATTTTTTTCATCAGAGTAGAGCATCGGAGCAAGAGTGTAACTGATATATATATTCAAAATGCCCATTGGCTAATTACAGAGACGGTACCATAACCGATAGTTTTTAAAATAACAACAGAAGTGTCTCCTTGGCAATTCCCATGCCGTGGCAACAAAAGATGGTTTGCAGCCGGACCTCTAAGCTTGCAACTTTCCTTTCTCCTCGATCCTCAGTCCTCCTGACCCTGACGCTATGTTAAGAGCTGAGGTCCGCACCGGACCTCAGGTAACGGTTAATCTCATGTTTACATACACACATATGGATTACAGAACAACATTGACACAACATATGAATCACACCCAACCAATGCAAATGTATCACTCTCAGCATGCAGATATATCGCTCCCAGCATCACAGATGTATCGCTCCCAGTATTACAGATATATCGCTCCCAGCATGCATACAGTTATTTTCAAACATAATATGCATTCCAACAACACACCACATATATACATACCATACACACATCACACACACGCATAATATAACCATCAGAGTTAGTGTTACAGTACGCGAACGTACCTTTGTTGACGATATACGGTACAACCGTTGATCAAAATGTAATCACATGTATCCAATAAGGGTAACAACACATTTTTTACTAATCAATCATTATAACAGTCATTTTAGTCAAAAATGGCCATTTTACCCATGACTCCCCTAATCGGCGAAATTTCGCTAGAACTTCGTTACTTTGACTCTAAACTTTCAGAAACTCAATCCCTACAATGTTTTTACCTCGTCAGGCATCTTTCAATGCAATGAGGCTTAAAAACAAGAATAGGAATTTCATTTCCTACTTCCTAGATCTAACTAACATTTATACTAAAACTACCGAACAAAAGACTAGAACTTAAGACTAGGGACCGAAGAACTTACTCAGAGCTTCGCTGCTTCTTCCTCCGAGCTCCTCCTTCTCTCTAACCTCTCTCTATATTTCAAAATCTCTAAGGGAATTGGTGTGAGAATTGCAAAGAGATGAAGGCCCTATTTATAGGAAAAGCCCATGGATATCAACCCTCAGATCAACTTTTCATCAACGGTTGAGATGATGAAAATGTGGCCTTGTGAATATCACTCATTTTCCTCTTCTCTCCACCACAAAAAATGTCCCCTATGTCATCCCATGTCACCCCCATGTTGTCATGCTCCTACTTTATGAATTTCTACCGATAAAGTTCCCTATTCGGTGTTCTAATCGCGTAATCTTGAAGAATCTCAGAAATCCAAGAACATAGCCTCGAAGGTCTATTCTTCCTCTTTCAAAATACTTTGGTTAACTAAATTTTTGATCCCATTCAGGGTATTCCGTTGCCTGCCGAACATTTTCGGATAAACGTCTTCGGTTACGAAAATCGCTTCGGGTAATGTCAACTTCTGGACAAAATTACACTGAATCATAATATGTCCAGTTGTTAGAACCCTAATTCAAGGATTTTGAGTTAGGATTTATTTTCTATTGGTTCTCATTTATCCTATATGCTTTTTCATCAAATATCTCTTTCTTTCTTCCAACTTGCATTTGTGTTCACACTATACATCTTTTTCTCTTTCCTTTCCTCTTCTTACTTTAGAAATGCACAACATCTTTTTCACAAAAGATGTTGCCTCCCACTTGCATCAATATTCATTGCTCATGTGCTCCCATTGGCTCTAGTTTTTGTTGACTTTTCAACAACTTCATCAACAAGTTTATTACATTTAATTCCACTTGCAATTCACATTTAATCAACAATTTCTCTCTTTCTTTCTCCCCTCTTCATTTTCGAAAAGATGCTCTCTTTTGGCCAATGAATATGCTTCAATTATCTCATGCTTTATACTCCCATTGGCTTGTTGCATCTTTTGACTTTTCTACAACTTCTTTGCAAAGTTTCCTAACTTCTTAACTAAGTTTCCCCCCTTCTACATTCAATATTTCGGTTCTCTCTCCCTCTTGATCATCTTTGACTTTTCAACTCTCTTAATTAACTTGTATTTATGCATTAATTATATATTGTAGTTACTTAATCCTTTGGTTAATTAGATAGTTAACTATTCCATTGGTAATTAAGCTTTTAGGGTTTTCATGTAATTCATTTTATGTACTTCTTAACTATGCTTAGTTAATTAACCATACACTTTATGCCAATCCTAATCCTTTCTTGATCATTAATCACAAATTAAGGGCTTAATTTAATAAACTTTGGATTTCTCCTTCATTCATGCCTAAACAATTAGCCAATAATTATTTATTTAATCCCTTACTAATTGTTGATAATTTTCTTAATTGAGATTAATTATTATCTCACAACTATTTTACTGACATTGGTATTTTATACTCCATGTAAAATATTAAAAATCATTGGACAACTTATGTCCCCCAAAATAATATTTAATTTCGCTTTATTATTTTCCAAGGAAAATAATCCCAAAAATTCCCTAAATTAGAGACAACATACTCTCTAATTTTTAAGAAATTTTTTATTGCCATTGAGGATTTATCATAATATTTTCAGGGCATTTTATGACCCACAAATGCATTTTAGGGATTTTTTGCCCTTTATTTCTTTTAATTTTAATAGAAATTTCCTTAGAAAATAAGATAATAATAACTTATTATTTGAGACCACATATTTACCTATTTCCAATAGGTATTTTTACTAAATTATGATACTTATTTCAGGTACGATTTTTAGGGTATTACAAAAATCGGTTAAATATGTCTTATAATTAGGACCGGAGGGAGTAGAAATTATGAGGGATAATGAGAAAAGGATGATGAGAGAAACCCAACCCGAAATTTCATAAAAAAGATTCTAAAAAATGGACACCTGTGAATTTGAAAGAGATACATATACTACCACTATTATTGATTACATCCTATAAATAAAAGAATTAAAGAATGATAAGTAATAACGTGTAATTAATGTTATTAAAATTATTTTGAAAATATAATTTCTCAAACATCTCAGCTGCAAATTTTTATTAATCCTTTAATTACCATTACCATGAAACACAATTTCTAGAATATTTGTGCTGCAAATTTTTATCAATCCTTTTATTACCATTAAACGCGTGATTATCATGATTTAATAACAAACAAGTAAATGGAGATTACTTAATTATTGCGATACGTAAATAAAGAAAACAAGGAATAATAATTAATAACAGCATTATTTATAAGTCAACTAATCCTTCTTAACTTGGAAAATAATGTCACTATTTCTAAAGAAAATTAATATTATTAATTATAAATGCTGTAATATGTCAACTAGGTATTAATGTCACTATTTCAAAATCAAATCAATTTTGATTAATTATAAATTCTATTAATATAACTATTTCTAAATCAAACCAATGTCATTAATTATGTTATGAGGAAATTAGGAAACAACAATAAAGACATATCCCACTAGGTGGGGTATAAGAAAATTAAGAAATTTAAGAAATGACCAAATTATTAATGTCAAAAAATAATCATTAATAAATAAGGAAATAATCAAATGCAAAAAAATGGAAATTAGGAAATATTAGAAAATACTCATTGATAACATGTATTTATTTATGGGTTAAGTACTAAATTTGCCCCTAAAGTACGCGACCAGGAGCAATTTTGTCCCTTAAGTTTTTGGCGTAGCAATGTTGCCTCTGAAATATCAAAACGTAACAAGGTTGCCCCTCCGTTAAAAACCCTAACGTTGGCTGTTAGTTGACTGTTAGGGTTTCTAACAGAGGGGAAAAATTTGTACTTAACCCTTTATTTATTTATGTCTAACTGAGTCATTTTTCACTTAACCAGGTATTATAAGATTTTAATAGTAGAGCCTCCGAAATGATCAAATCTAAATGATCAAATCACAAAGAAATTGGGTATTTCTAATTTTTCCAAAATAATTTTTAATAATTTTTTGCCAATGCTTAATTTTTAAGAATTTACTCCTTATCATGCTACCTATAACTAATCATTAATGTTGTGAAATAAAATGTAAACTCCAACACACACGTACACTCGTATTCATATCATATAACAAAAGAAAATCTAAGGAAAGCGGAGCTCGTCGAGTGCATGTTTCCACGGACTCTCAGCTGGTAGCTTCCCAGATCAATGGGACGTACCAGGCTAAAGGTCCATTAATGATCAAATACCTAGGGAAGGTAAAGGAAATCATCATGGAGTTTGACGAAGTGACCGTTGCACATATTCCAAGAGGAGACAATGTAAGGACAGACGTTTTGTCAAAATTGGCGAGTACAAAGAGCTCAGGAAATCACCGTACTATTGTTCAACAAAGCCTTTTGGAACCGAGTTGTGTAATGGTGATTTCGGAGACCAGTGACTGGAGAAAACCCATAGCGGATTATCTGGAAAGAGGAGTCCTCCCTGATGAGCCGCTAGAAGCAATAAAGCTCACGAGAATGGCAGCTTCTTACACGCTCGTTAATGACCAGTTATATCGAAAAGGATTGCATTCTCCAATGATGAAATGTCTCGCGGCAAATGAAGCCCGATATGTCCTTACCGAGATTCATGAAGGAATCAATGGTCATCACATGGGAGCTAAAGCCTTAGCTAGAAAAGCAGTACGGGCTGGGCACTTTTGGCCCACCATGGCAGCAGATGCTAAAGATCATGTTCAAAAACGCGACAACTGCCGAAGCATGCCAGCACCATCAAGTCACCTCCAGCTCAGCTTCATGCAATTTCAGCACCATGGCCATTTTTTAAGTGGGGAATAGACCTGTTAGGACCATTCAAGAGAGCTGCGGGACAATTGCGATGGCTCATTGTGGCAGTCGATTACTTCACGAAGTGGATCAAGGTAGAACCTGTCGCAACGATCACATCGGCCAGGGTGCAGAAGTTCTTACAGAAGAACATTATATCGCGGTTTGGCATACCAGCCGAGATCGTCACGGATAACGGCACCCAGTTTATTGACAAGGGCTTTCAAAAGTTGGTATCTGACTTCCATATACAACAACACTTTGCGTCTGTGGAGTATCCGCAATCTAATGGGCAAGCTGAAGCTGCGAATAAAATCATAGTGGACGGATTGAAAAAGCGGATGGAAGATGCTACGTCTAGTTGGGTAGACCAACTGCCTTACGTCTTGTGGGGATACCGGACAAGCGTCCAATCGTCAACTGGCAAAACACCATTCAGGTTAACGTATGGATGTGAGGCCATGATCCCGGTTGAGATTGGAGAAGCATCGTGGCGAAAGGTCACAACCCTGCAAAATGAAGAAGAGAACAATGATGCAATCGCGGTTGAGCTAGATCTGGTGGATGAAGTGCGAATCGCGGCACATTGCCGGGACTTGGCAGCTAAGCAACTTATCTCAACCCGGTATAACAAGAAAATGCGACCTCGGTCTTTCGACAAGGGGAGCCTCGTCCTTCGGAGGCTGACATTGGCAACAAAAATGCCGCAGAGGGAAAGCTGGCTCCCAACTGGGGAGGCCCTTACCGGGTTACTGAGAATCTCGGGAAAGGTGCCTACAAGTTGGAGACGTTGTAGACGAAAGCTGTGAAGCGAACATGGAATGCAGACAAGTTGAAGGCCTACTATAGTTGAAGCCTAGAGCTCGGGTGAGGGGAACGTCAATAAAAAGGCATGTAATGGAATTGTTCGTAGAAAGTCGACAGGTTTCTTTTTCTCTTTTAAGACGTTTTATAGCTATGAATCCATGAACGAAAGGGTTGTGTGGCCCAATTTCCACAAGCTAAACTACTGTCCGCCTTTTGATGATAAAACATGTAGAGGTTAGGGTAATGAAACCCGTCCTCCAAAATCATGTACAATTTAAACATGATGAATTCAGGGTAATGAAATCTGTTTTCAGAAATCATGTACAAACAAAACGTGTAGAGGTCAGGGTAATGAAACCCGCCCTCCAAAATCATGTACGATTTAAACATGATGAATTCAGGGTAATAAAATCCGTGTTTAGAAATCATGTACAAACAAAATGTGTAGAGGTTAGGGTAATGAAACCCGCCCTCCAAAATCATGTACAATTTAAACATGATGAATTCAGGGTAATGAACTCTGTTTTCAGAAGTCATGTCTAGATAAAACACGTAGAGGTCAGGGAAGTGAAACCCGTCCTCCAAAATCGTGATCGATGTAAATGTGAAGGAATCCGGGTATTGAAACCCGGCTTCCAAAAGAACTTATAACTTAAATGTGATGAATCAAGGGTAATAAAAACCGGTTTCGCAAATCGCGTCCCAACAAAACGTGTAGAGAACAGGGTGGCGAAACCCGTTTTCCAAAATCATGTACAAATTAAAGTGTGTTCTAATTCTGAGCAATAAAGCTCGTCGTTGAACATTGTGGTAAAGGTACTCGCTGTTCAATTCATGATTTTCGTTAAAAATCATGCAATAGACATGCGCACATGGGTTCGTCGTTAACATATAGAACTCGGTGCTGCACTCCTGATAAAATGAAAAGCGTGCGCGCAGAGCAATAGTTATCCATACGAACAAGGACTTATATACAGAAAGTTATGGCCTACGGCCAGGAACATACAAAATACGACGAATAAAAAGTTCTGCAACAAGCATCAGGCAAATATAGACAGTTAAAGCTGGGATTGCGTCTCAGTGGCCGACGGAGAAGGTTGCTCATCTTCACTTTCCTCAGCCCCAGGACGAATCAATTTCCCCTTATCACTAACATAAGCCTGGAGATTCAACCAGGTGGTGTTTAGAGTGATATTGGGATTCAGGACCCGGATCTGAGCAACAGCATTCTCAAAAGACAGTCTGCCGACTTGGCTATATTTCGCAATCTTCGATTTGGCATTAACAAGCTCCGGATCCTTTTCTCTGAGAACGTCGTTCAAATGATCATTATCCTAGATCATCTTTTGCATTAGAAGGGCGTCCTCCCGACGGAGACCTTCAAGGCATTGCAACTCGGCTTGGGCGGTAGTCAGGCCAGTTTGCGTGACAGCCAAGTCGACCCGGGCTGCAGTCAAGTCAGTCTGCGTCGCAGTCAACTTGGTTTCGACCACGGAAACTTCTTCCACCGCTGTAACAAACTTCTCGTTCAGGGAAATCAGCTCTCGGCGCAGCTTTTTTTGCTCGGCCCTAGATGCCTCCAACGCTCCTTGAGCTCGGTACCTCTCCTCCATGACCTTTGTCAGATCGGCATTGCTCTTCAAAGCATCCAGCTCAACTTGGAGATCGCTCTTTTCCTTCCTCACGCCTTCAAGAATGCCGGTCATCATGGACAATTGTTTGGTTACATCATTCAAAGATTTCAACCTGACAGCATTCTGAATTCTAAGCGCAACGTAAGGCCGTATTAGGGAAGCGGCCTTATGGGTCTGCAGCTCAATGTCGGCCAGCTGAAGCTTCTCTTTCTTGGAAGGCGCTGAGGGTGAGTAAAGCTGAGCAGGGGGATGCATAAGATCTCTAATTGCTTGGGTCGTCCCATCTGACCAAAGAGCCCCTCCAGTCATAGTGGCATGATTGTGAGGCGTAGAGAATGTGGACGGACATGAAGGAGCTGGTGACGCCGGTGCAGGGGTCAAAGTAGGTGCCTCTTCTGCAACCTGCTTGCCTTTAGACGTCTTAGCTCTTTTCTCACCGTGTTTCGATCCACCTTTGGGCGCAGAGCATTTACGGGGAGCCTTGGTAGTACCAGCCTCCTTCGGGATAGTAGGTTGGCTACCCACGGTAGGATCATTCGCTAGAGGGAGAGTGGGAGCATCCTCAGGATTTACCGGAACCTCGGCAAAGCAATCAAGAAACTAAGGTTTTCCCATTTGTTGTTTTGTAGGACAGAAAGAAGAATGTCGTTAGTGAGAGCAAAGGCATTTTCTATGACCACATGAATACATAAATGCATAATCCCATACTCCTTGTTGCGCGTCGTCTAACTAAAGGGGTGGGAATATGGTCGGTAGGGTCCATTAGAGACTTAAGGGTACTAGAGAGCTCCGTTAGCTTCACCACGGCCGCTTCTTCACTTTCTGAAAGGCTGGTCGGAGCAAAGTCTCCAGATTTGAACTTGTGATGGGTGTTCGTCCAGTACAAAGGAAACTTGCCTTCAAGCTCCCCGGAAGCGGCGGTTTGGAGAAACCACAGGCATTGAAAAGGATGGGCCAGAACTTTAACGAAAGATGGTTTGAAGTTTTTCTAGGATTCGCTAAAAGGACGAAAGCGCATGTGCTCGCTTCTTCCACGAAGGGACGTCCATCCAAAAAAGGTCGTTCCAGGTGCGCGGAACC
This sequence comes from Acacia pycnantha, assembly GCA_025563575.1. Classification (NCBI taxonomy): domain Eukaryota; kingdom Viridiplantae; phylum Streptophyta; class Magnoliopsida; order Fabales; family Fabaceae; genus Acacia; species Acacia pycnantha. Next base: position 373,184 of record JAMWYP010000096.1, on the reverse strand, counting down.
CACCTAGCTCCAAGGGGGAGTAGAAGGTCATAAACACCGGAACAATGCAGCAAATTTCTAAGTCCCGGCATAGGTTCTCAAAAGCAATGGCAAAGGCCCAGCCATTGGGATGAAGTTCCGTAGGAGCTAGATGTAGGTGGTTCAGAAGGCATATTTGAAAATCGGAAAAGGGGAACCTTACACCGAGTTGGGTAAAAACATCTCGGTAAAAGAAAAATAAGTGAGGTTCGTGAGGTTCGCTTTTCCGTGGTTGGATGGTGGCAACGGATTCATCATCCATAGGAAGCCTTATCGAATACCCATCTCCATCTCTCACGCCAAGCGAGGGAAATTCCTTGTCTTTCATGGTATTTTTTACCTCGGTCACTCTAAAGTGAACGACTTTCTTCGGGGAGGTTGGATTCCGGACAGATCCGGACGAACTGCACTCATCCGCTGTAGACGAAGGTTGCAACTGGGAGGAGGATGCCATCTAAACCTAAAATGCAGAGAAAGGGTAAAATTAGAAAATGATTCATATTCCTGGATTAGCATTCACTTCGGGGCAAACAACATTAAGTGCTGGCCTAAACACATTCAGCTCTCTGGGAACCGCATTGGTGGGGGAAGGATTATGATGTCGACAATAACCTAAGACCAGGAAAATTTCTGTGTTGAGATGTGACACGATCATTTCTGGGCGACCAAAACCAAAATTTGTGTGCATAGTCAATATGTACTAAGGCTCCTTGACCATGTACATTTAAAGGCACAGGAAGGTTTTGATCTACTAAAGATAGAAGAAGAGGATGAGTTTTGCGCTTAAAGGTGTGGGGTAGGGGGCGAGCCATTCGTTTAACCCAGAAAACCCAGAAACTCAATAAAGTACTCTTTAAACAGCGATAAAGGATCCAGAAAAATTCCTCAAATGCTAGGTACTAAAAACTCGACAAGTATGACAATTGAAAAAGATGTGAAAATTAAAAGAGCCGTTGTAATACCTGGTAAAGGAGTTCGGCGAAAATTCAGCAAATGATAACATAAGCAAACTATTGCGGAGATTGTTGCTGAGAATGCAGGCAAAGCGTTCATTGTGTAAAGGTGCGCAAAGGATGAAGAAAGAGGAAATTTATAGGTTTTTTAATTCAAACAGTCTGAAAGGAGTTTGAATTTGAAACGACGGGGGCAGTTGTGTCCATACACGCCAAAAAATAGGTTTAATCCCTAAAAAGTGCAATGATGTTTTTGAGTTGACGCGGGCATTAAATGCGCACGGCTTACAAGGGCCTATAACGTGGTTACCACGCCTTGGGAAGCGGTTATACGGCTGCGACGCGTCAATGTGGAGAAAAGGGACGTATCTTTTCACATTTGGGTCGAGTACATCATATCTCCCCAGGGTTCTGGTGATATTAATAGCTCGGGGTATTCCGAAAGTCTCGGTTCAAGAGAAGTTAGTTCTGATACCCAATGGTTCTACCCGGGTTCACGATACGAGGGCAGCTCGGCCATAACAGGGTTAATAGAATGCGAGTAACTCAGATTCTCTGTTAAGATAAACTTGGCATACGCAGCTTAAGACGAGATTAAATGGCGAGCCGGATTGAGCGTTTGGTCAGCCTCGGTTACTAAAGGAAACCTCAATACCGATATTGGCAGGCATTCAATGTACGTCAAGACATGAGTTAAAAGCCAAAGCAAGCTTTGTATTGATACTTGATCAGGTTACACAGTGTTCTTACAAGGGAATAAACCAACGTACCCGCTTATAAAGACGATTACAAGATCAAAATACAAAAATTAGGCTACGTTCGTAAATATAATTTATGAATTCCTAATTACAATAGTTGATGAACAACTAGATCCCTCCCGTGACGGTTGGGATAGGCCGGAGCTGGAGATTGAACAACTATCCAACGGGGATACCATGCGGTGAAGATCCTTGTTGGATATCTTTGGAGACCCTAGAAAAGTTTAGACAAGTCAAGGAAGGCGACGAACATATCCAGGCCTCCCTTGGTGGATGAAGAAGCTCGGATGCAAACTTCATTCCATCCCGGGATCCCATACGAAGTTGAGCCGAGGACAGTGAAGACGGCAAATACATCCCAAGGTAAAGCATGAGCAGCAAGCGAGAAGGCCGTTCCTTCTTAGGAAATACACTCTTCTCCCCACATGGCTGGAAAAACGAAAGTTAAGCAACGGATGATGGAGTTTGAAACTCTCACCAGAAAGCTCATCATATTTTTTGGAGATATTCACCCAAGAAAGAATGGGAACCAGACCAGTCGTGATGAAGAATGGGAGGCGTCTCGCTTGTTATAAAGGAAACTAGGTATCAACAGTAAATAAGCCTGGTAGAAAGGCAAGTCGGGAACTAGTTCCGAAACTTAATTATCTACAGAGGTGAGCAAGGAAGGAAGAGCCGGGATGGAAAACAACTAATCTCGGCATCTCGAAACCCGAGCTCCGAGCTTGGGGGCAAGCTATTATGGACTCAAATAATGGGCACAGCAGAGGCGGGGTCCGGTAAGTGCCTTAGGCGGGAGGCCTTCTTGAGACAAGTAAATTTCAATCACCTCTTTAATGTGCCGTTAATTCGGGGATCATGCGAGATATTGGACCGAGTCACCATCAAGACATGAGATACGCACGACGCCGGTGAGAAGGATCGAAGGTAAGGAGAGACAAAACCTAGGTAATCTCTATAAATAGGAGTTACCCACCGGTATGTTCTCCGTTCACCATTTGATTCTTCCTCATTCGGTCTCATGATGCCACACATCACCCTCGGGCAAAAAGCCTCCCCGACTTTTCACAAGCAGTATAAATTTTTTTTTCTTTAAACATCATTTCAAAATGATCAGAGTAGTGCACCGGAGCGATTGAGTAATTGATATATATATTAAAATACCCATGGTAGCATGTCTTGCTGTTTAAACAGCGATACAGAAGTGTTTCAAAAGAAATGACAGAAAGGAGTCTTGAAACGCGATTCCTAGGCGTCTTTGCTTGTCCTTCTCCTCGATTCTCGATCCTCCCGATCCCGAAGCTAAGTTAAGAGGCGAGGTCCATGCATCGAACCCCGAGTAACGGTTAACCTCATGATTACATACATCATATATGTACAACGACATTCTTAGACTCTTGGCAACATTTACTATGATCGGACATAAAATATACATATCGGATATGTATAGCAATAACAATACAATCGGATGACAGAGACAATCATCTGATCGGATGATAGACAACGATACGATCGGATGTACGAGACAATAGTACAAATCGGATGTACGGACAATAGTACAATCAAAGTATGAGAACAATAGTACAATCGGAGTACGTACAATAGTACAATCGAATACGAGACGGTAAGTATGAATCGGAGTACGAGGCATGTCAAACAATAGACATGACAAAACAACGATACAATCGAGTACGGGCATGACGGACAATATACACATATGCATACAATAAACATCGAGTTAAGGTTACCGATGCGCGAACGTACCTTCGTTGACGGTGAGACGGTATTCGTTGGAAATCGTACTTTTTACGGAAAACTGTAAACGTCCATAGTGTCACGTCGGGCGGCGTAACGGCAACAAATCGAGTTTACGATATCCTATAAGGTAATATCACTTTCATTAGTGATTTGGCATTATAAGCGGCATTTTAGGTAAAAATTACCATTTTACCCCTATACCCCTAATTGGCGGAATTTCGCCAGCACTTCGTTACTTTGACTTTAATTTTCCAAAATTTCAACATAACTCTTACTCCAATATCATTTTCGAAATATAAATCATATTAATTAATGATTTACATCATAACAGGCATTTTAGGTAAAAAATTACCATTTTGCCCTTATTGGCGGAATTTCGCCAGAGCTTATTGTTTTAACTTTAATCTTCCAAAATTTTGCCAGAACTTCGACCCCACCAATATTTTCGAAATAATGACTAAAATACCCCTAGCATATGATATCTAATCATACTCGGAAGATTAAAGACTAAACTAGCATTTCTACTCTAACTACTGGAAGAATTACGAAAGCTTAAGTCACGAAAAATTTACCCAGGAGCTTGTCCGCAAAATTCCTCGGACTCCTTCCTCCTCGAGAGCTCCTCTCTCCTAAATTCTCTCTAGGATGGAAACCTAAGGTGCTTGGTGGATGATTTGTGGCCATGCAAAGCTTCAAAACGTGCAGCCCTCCTCCAAGCAAAGATGAGTCATCAAACCATTTTTGCTTTTTGCCTCCTACTTGAAAAGTTCACCGATCGGTGTCCGTTTCGCGAAATCTCAAAATTATGAATTCATAACTTTGAAGATCTTCTCTTTCTCATCAGTAATATCTAATTTAACTTAGATTTCGGTCTCTTACGAGGTTCCAACAGTCAGGTTGAAGTTTTCTCGAAACGTGTCCGAACGTGTTCGGTTTGAACGCATTTCTGGAAACATCATCTTTTTCAGAAAAATTCACTGATTCCAAATATGTCCAGATAAATTCAAACTCATTCCTAGATGTTGAGTTAGAATTTATTTTCTTTATATCCAAAAATATGCCTATCTCGCATTTTTCCCTATTTCGTCTTATTAGGAAAATGCATGGCTTGACTTCGAATTTACTTAGGAAGAGTCTAACGGAAGATAAAATTCCACTGATCAATATTCTATCCTGACTTTGGAAATCTCATTCCTAGATCTCTAGATAGGATCCGTTTCCTAATTTCTTATTTACTATTCACCCTTTTTAAATTATAATATTAAATATTGCAACTTGTATATAATATCTAGATATTCAAATCTTGCATTCTTATCCATCTTGAACTCATGATTTTCGGTCAAAAATCTGGTCCTTTTTATTTAATTTTCGTTTTTATTTAATTAATAATTAATTAATATTATATAAAATAATTATTTAATAATACTTTATATAATTTTTACAAAATTTCCTATTGGTCCATACTTGTTTTTAGGCTCAAAAATACCTAAACTCAACTATTTTTCTCCAAAATTTCCAATTAATTAGTAAACATGTTTTTACTAATTTTAAAACAAAAACCACTAATTTTAGAGCTTTACATAATTATTTCATAATTTCCTTTGCTCGAGCTTAAGTAATTAGCCAATAATTACCTAATTACTTTCTTATCAACGAGTTGATAATTTTCTTAATTAGCATGCCCCATTACCTCATAACTTTTGTATTGACATCTTTATTTTCATGTCTCCTGCATTATCTTAGCATCTACGGGGGCATTTCGATCATTTCCTTACTTTTTGAGTATTCTTCTACAATTTCCCCAAGTTTGTAACTTAATAAATTACCTAAATTAGGGACAATATCCTTCCCTATTTTAAATAGATTTTTACTTGCTTCTTTAATAGCTTTCACAGGTATTTATAACCCATAATGTGTTTAGGGACCTATTTGCAAATTATCTAATTTCAAGGGAGATTACCCTAACAACAAGGTAAACTCAATACAAGGTGTTTGAAACCTCATATTCACCTATTCTCAAGAGAAATTACCCTAAGTCGATTTTTAGGGTATTACATTTCTCCCAGTTAAACAAAATTTCGTCCTCGAAATTTGTACTTTACCCACTAAACCTCGTATTATCCCGTGGTCTGACTATACCATCTAAAACTCCGTACTCAACTAAACTCCGTCCTACTCGGACTTTGGACTCCACGTGTCGGATCCTTATTTATCTGTCGGCGCTCCTCTTGAAAATCGAGAATTCGCTTTGGTTTGACCATAAAGATCTGTCATATCGTACCTCCCGTGGCTCATACACCGCAGTCAACACCACAAATACCAAAATGTCTCCTTGGACTACACCATGGCAACACAAGATACTTTAAATGTTTCCATGGTTCCCACACACCATGATAACACAAAATACCTCCTACTCAATGACACGATCACGGTCGAATTGTAATAACGAAGAAACATGGAACACGTCACAGAGATCTACTCAAGTTTCGGGGGTAAAGCTATCTGAAAGTTCGAATGGTCTTACGTTATGAAGACTACGAGTTCTCCTTTGAAGTACTCCACTGACACCGGCCACCAAGGATATTCGTAAAAACATATGATTATCGTCTCCAAACCTCGGAGCCAGGTTTCGATCCTTTCTTTCATTAGATTCTCGTTGGTTCTTTCTACTCAAAACGGTACGGAAACACGTATCGGAAGTTCCTATACATGAGTCAAATACTGCATGTACTTATCTTTATTGGTCTCGGAGTCTCATCAGGCGTGGCCTATCTTCGCATATAAGCTTGGTGTTAGGAAAGAATCACCATCCAGCATGGCTTGGTGATTATCGAATGACCGAGACTGGCACGAGTTATCGGAAATATCGAGTTTAGAGTTATCGGAGACATCGAGTTATCGAGTCATCGAGGCCGATATCGAGCTATCGGAGGCGATATCGAGCTATCAAAGCTATCGGGCGATATCGAGCTATCGAGCTATCGGAGACCGATATCGAGCTATCGAGCTATCGGAAAGCGATATCGAGCTATCGGAGGCCGATATCGGGGTTATCGAGTTATCGAGGCCGATATCGGGGTTTATCGGCGATATCGGGACTATCGAATTATCGAGGCGATATCGGGGTTATCAAATCGATATCGAGGCTATCGGAGGCGATATCGGGTTATCGAAGCGATATCGGGATTATCGAATTGATGTCTACCCAGACGAAAGTGGTACACTGATCGAGAATGGTATACCGGTTCAAACCGAGTACACGAAATGAGGTGGTACACCGACCTTGGGCTATATCGGTACTCATTTTCAAAATATGCTCCAAAATTTTTGAAAAGGATTTTGAACATAACTCAGTTAACAGAACAGAATGGCCAGGTAAGTGTCTATCATGGGGGCCTTACCGACTTGTACGACGACTAATTGGCTTACCCACATAGACTAGCCTTTTCTTCGGCACCAAACTGTCCGTAATAACATAGTTAAATTCATGCCAGGACTCTTTGCTCGATACCAAAATGTAACACCCCAACTTTTCACAAGCGGTATAAATTTTTTTCTTTAAACATCATTTCAAAATGATCGAGTAGTGCACAGAGCGATTGAGTAATTGATATATATATTAAAATACCCATGGTAGCATGTCTTGTTTGTTTAAACAATGATACGTAGTGTTTCAAAAGTAATGACGAAAGGAGTCTTCACTGCGATTCCTAGGCGTCTTGCTTGTCCTTCTCCTCGATTCTCGGTCCTCCCGATCCCCGAAGCTAAGCAGTCGGATGTATAGACAATAGTACAGTCGGATGTACAGACAATAGTACAGTCGGATGTACAGACAATAGTACAGTCACAGAACAGGACAATAGTACAATCGGAGTACAGACAATAGTACAATCGGAGTACAGATGGTAGACGGTACTTCCGCACGTTTACGGAAAAACAAAACGTCCAATAGTGGCACGTCGAGCAATGCGTAACGGCAACAAATCGAGTTTCGATATCCTATAAGGGTAATATCACTTTCATTAGTGATTTGGCATTATAAGCGGCATTTAGGTAAAAATTACCATTTTGCCCTATACCCCTAATTGGCGGAATTTCGCCAAGACTTCGTTACTTTGACTTTAATTTTCCAAAATTTCAACATAACTCTTACTCCAATTTCATTTTCGAAATATAAATCATATTAATTAATGATTTACATCATAAGAGGCATTTTAGGTAAAAATTACCATTTTGCCCTTATTGGCGGAATTTCGCAGAGCTTATTGCTTTAACTTTAATCTTCCAAAATTTTGCCAGAACTTCGACCCCACCAATATTTTCGAAATAATGACTAAAATACCCCTAGCATATGATATCTAATCATACTCGGAAGATTAAAGACTAAACTAGCATTTCTACTCTAACTACCGAAAGAATTACGAAAGCTTAAGTACCAAAAAATGAGTCATCAAACCATTTTTGCTTTTTGCCTCCGGCCCGAAAAGTTCCCCGATCGGTGTCCGTTTCGCGAAATCTCAAAATTATGAATTCATAACTTTGAAGATCTTCTCTTTCTCATCAGTAATATCTAATTTAACTTAGATTTCGGTCTCTTACAGGGTTCCAACAGTCCAGTTGAAGTTTTCTCGAAAAACATGTCCGAACGTATCCGGTTTCAGAACGCATTTCTGGAATCATCAACTTCTTCAGAAAAATTCACTGATTCCAAATATGTCCAGATAAATTCAAACTCATTCCTAGATGTTGAGTTAGAATTTATTTTCTTTATATCCAAAAATATGCCTATCTGCATTTTTCCCTATTTCGTCTTATTAGGAAAATGCACAAACGGCTTCAGAATTTACTTCCGTAAGAGTTTAACGGAAGATAAAATTCCACTGATCAATATTCCACCCTGACTTTGGAAATCTCATTCCTAGATCTCTAGATAGGATCCGTTTCCTAATTTCTTATTTACTATTCACCCTTTTTAAATTATAATATTAAATATTGCAACTTGTATATAATATCTAGATATTCAAATCTTGCATTCTTATCCATCTTGAACTCATGATTTTCGGTCAAAAATCTGGTCCTTTTTATTTAATTTTCGTTTTTATTTAATTAATAATTAATTAATATTATATAAAATAATTATTTAATAATTATTTTTATATAATTTTACAAAATTTCCCTATTGGTCCATACTTGTTTTTAGGCTAAAAAATACCTAAACTCAACTATTTTTCTCCAAAATTTCCAATTAATTAGTAAACATGTTTTTACTAATTTTAAAACAAAAACCACTAATTTTTGAGCTTTACATAATTATTTCATAATTTCCTTTGCTCAGGCTTAAGTAATTAGCCAATAATTACCTAATTACTTTCTTATCAACAGTTGATAATTTTCTTAATTAGCATGCCCCATTACCTCATAACTTTTGTATTGACATCTTTATTTTCATGTCTCTGCATTATCTTAGCATCTACGGGGCATTTCGATCATTTCCTTACTTTTGAGTATTCTTCTACAATTTCCCCAAGTTTGTAACTTAATAAATTACCTAAATTAGGGACAATATCATTCCCTATTTCAAATAGATATTTACTTGCCTCTTTTATAGCTTTCACAGGGTATTTATAACCCATAATATGTTTAGGGACCTATTTACACATTATCTAATTTCAAGAGAAATTACCCTAACAACAAGGTAAACTCAATACAAGGTGTTTGAGACCTCGTATTCACCTATTTTCAAGAGAAATTACCCTAAGTCAGATTTTAGGGTATTACACATAAGCTGAAAATTCCTAAAAAAGGTTATTACTAATAATAATAATAATATGGGGTATTACAACATGTTATGGCAAAAAAAAAAAAAAGAAGAAGAAGAAGAAGAAGCTACGCATATACTATGGAAGCAGGAGTGAGATTGTAAAATTAGACAAGCAAAAGTTATTTATTTCTAAAACCAAAAGTATTATGTTATATACTCCATCCGATCCATAATATCGGGTGCTTCTTCAAAAATGGCTTGGTCCAAAATATAACTCACTTGCAAAATAATTAATGGTCATTTTCCAATTTTATCTATGCGATTAATGCTCATATCTAATTTTGCCCATTCATTATACTTTTACTCTCTTCAAAATAACATATGGTTCAGTTAATATGATGAAATGTGAATCTTCTCTCTCTGTAGAAGCATCATTTTCCAGGAAAAGGAATTTGATCAAATGACCATTCTCCCTCCTTGTAAACTTCATTTGCCAGCGGAATGAGTCCATTGAAATCATTTCACTCTTTCATTACCATAACAACCAATTTATTCAGTACACCTTTTCATACGCTAATTTGAATCATCTCTTCCACTTCCTTTCTTTATGCATTCCTTCTAAGTTCAAGTCATGGATTTGAAACTTGATGCATCCACTTGAAGTAAGAATATTTTTAAATCATCTTGAAATATGATGTTGCTCTGGATTAGAAAAAGCAACGCATTCATTCTTCTCTTTTAATTTGGGCATCTAAGTTCAAGTAATGGTTTTGAAAATTGATGTATCCACTTGTCTTTCTCTATTTGGGGAAGTTCTAACCTTTGTAATGTGCAGCTACTATGTGAAATTACAATTTCTTAAATAAGCTTAGTTCATTTAAACGTGGCACAATGAATGATTTAATTTAACATGAGGCACAATAAACAAAAATAATGTCAGATCAAGCTCCCCATGAAGACAACTACTGATAGGCGGTGAAATTTGGTGAAAATAAACATAAAATGGAAAACAAACTAGCCACGGTATAGTCACGAATGATAAACATTTTTAACTTACAAGATGTTCTTAACAAAACATTTAATTTCAATAACCTCCCCAACATATAACATGGCAAAGAAAATGCACGTTGCACCTAAAATAAAACTGAACCTTTCTGGAAAAAAAAACAAAACACAAGTTTCCAATACACACCTAATTAAGATTGGACAAAAACATTATGCAATAAAGTCCTTTGCATCATCCTCGTTTTGTGGCAGTTTGCATATCCCTACAAGAAAAGGAAAAGTAAATAATTAGAAAATCATTGTATTTTTAAAATATAAACATGAGACAATATGTTTGATCACCTTCTCATACTTGTGTCTCATCAACACCTTGCAAGTAACCAAACACTTCTTCAACTAATTAAGCATCATTCAAGTTGAGTTGGCAGTCTTTGATTATATATATACCACAACTTTCTTGAAATTAATGAGGAAATTTGCAATTATTTGATTATTTGGACTTCATTATTTCAATCATATGTTTGCTTGAAATGTTAGGAATGTTTTTCGAAGCTTCTAATGGTAAAAGCTTGGAATGATTTTCCACTACTTCAATGAGGCTATCCACTGAGTTTGATACTAACTTTTCTTGCAAATATTGAATGGCTTTGAAGAAACCTAGATCAAACACATTCAAATCAGGAGAAATTGGATGTTAACAGGTCAAATGTATGTCAAATCCACCTTCACTTGCTGCTTGTCATCTATTCGAACATGTGTCCTTGCATTGTCTTGTTGTATGAAAATTGTCTTTCCTAAATCATCTATTGGCCATTTATTTTTGATGGCAGGTAAAACCTTATCAATCAAGTACCTCTTACATACATCTTTAGTAATGGAAGTGATGAGTTTCTTTTCTATTGTTCATGCAACTCTCTTAGCACTTGTCCTTCTAGCTTGTTGCTCATAAACAAGAGGAAATACACCAATCTTCCCTGAAAATGTTTGTTTCCTTCAACATCAAACCAGGGCCTAGCCACAGTAGCCAAAAACAAAAACTTCTCAATAAAGTTTTTACTTTTGCATGTACTGTATCGCTCATCCTCATCTGGAAGTAAGTAATAGTTTATGGATCTTTTAGTAAGATAGAACCATTTTCCATGTATATGAACACTACAAAAAAGAAAAAGAAAAAGACTTTTAGCGGCGATAAGGTGTTGCATACAACTTGCTGATACTTTTGGCGGCGACATTTAAATGAATGTCGCGGCTGAAAGTGACGACAAGCGAGCTCGAAGAAGCGAGAAGAGAGAAGCGGACTGATTTGAAGTAGGAAAATGTGATTTTTTTCCTTTTTGCCAATTAAAATGGAGGAAGCTGCAAAAATTTTGGAGGAAATTAAGCTTACCTTTGTATTAGAGAGAACATGTGAATTTTTAGAAGAATAATGGTTTCTAGAGGGGAAATCATGATTTCTCATAGTAAATAATATATTTAAATTTTTATAAAAATAATATATTTAAATTTGCATTTTATAATTTTTAATTTAAAGACTAAATTCAGGATATAAGCATAATGAGAAATATAATCTCAATTACTTATAGGAATAACATATTTGCTTTTACTACGAAAAATCATTCGCAGCAAGCCAAACGACGTAGTTTCATCTTCTTTTTTCCCCCTCAAGATCACTAGATCAGAAGTATAGAAGGATAAGAACTCTCCCTCTGTAAAGATTGGATCTTCAAAGTCTTTGTTTTGCCCACAAAAACCAAAATCAAGTGAGAAAAACTAGCGTGAGAAATGCCATGATGCGAAAGATTCTTGATGGGGCCTTCAAATACTCTTTTCTTTTCTTAAATCTCTTTCACTTTTTGATTTTCTCGGACAAAATCATCGGGTTCTACAAAAACACACTTTAGAAGTTAATTAGATTATATTATCTTCTTCCGCTTCATTCTCATCCCTCCTCAACCTTTTTCTCTTCTTCATTCATATCACTCTCATAACTTCCCATCCACAAATCCTGGAATATCACTTCTTCCTCGATCATTGTTTCTTTTTTCCTCCTCCTTTGTATTATAGTGTTGTGATATCTCCAAATAGGTCTCTGTTTTTGGCTGTCTCGGATTTGATCTTCACGAATCTGGATTTGTTTAACGAGCGAACTAGACAAAGAGGAAAAATAAAATAAAATGAAACTACGTCATTTTTGGCTTGTTGCATAATAATTTTTCTACGATGTAAAGCGGATATGTTATTCCCTCATATTCGCTTTTACTGCAGAAAAATCATTCTGCAACAAGCCAAAAATGACGTAGTTTCATTTTATTTTATTTTTCCCTCTTTGTCTAGTTCGTTCGTTAAAAAAATCCAGATTTGAAGATTTAGTGAAGATCAAATCCGAGACAATTCAAAACGAGAGGCCTATTTGGAGATATCACAACACTATAATACAGCAGAGAGTAAAAAGAAACGTGATCGAGGGAAGAAGTGATATTCCGAGATTTGTGGATGGGAAGTTATGAGAGTGATATGAATGAAGAAGAGAAAAAGGTTGAGGAGGGATGAGAATGAAGCGGAAGAAGATAATATAATCTAATTAACTTCTAAAGTGTGTTTTTGTAGGATTTTCTCATAACCTGATGATTTTGTCCGAGGAAATAAAAAAAGCGAAAGAGATTTAAGAAAAGAAAGAGTATTTCAAGGCCCAATTAGAAGAATCTTTCACGTCATCGCATTTCTCGCGCTGGTTTTTCTCACTCGATTTTGGTTTCTGTGGGCAAAACAAAGACTTTGAAGATCCAATCTTTAGAGAGAGAGTTCTTATCCTTCTATACTTTGATCTAGTGATCTTGAGGGGGAAGATGAAACTACGTGCGTTTGACTTGTTTGAATGATTTTTCTGCGATAAAAGCATATATGTTATTCCTACTTATAAGGGTTTGTACAAAAATATACTAGAGGAGTACTAAGGAGCATTAAATGTGATAATTCTAAATCCTAAATTAGCTCCTATGATTATGCCTAATTACGATAATCAAATCTTTTTTGGGTCTATGGTATTGGTGCCTTTAGTTCAGCTAATCATATCTAATCATAATATATCATAACACCTATAAAAAAAACTAAAGACTAATCTAGAAACTTCTTAAATAGGAAAAGTAAAACTTCAATATAATAACTCAATAAAAACGAAATATTAACTTAACTAATGATGATATATCAAAAAAAAAAAAAAAAGAAAACTTTCATCAATCAAAAAAGCATACTTAACAACAGTGAACGCTAAAAATGATAAATTAATTTAGATAAAAAAATTTGATAAAATGTAATACCCTAAAATTCATATTCATTATAAACATTATATTTTGGTAAATAAATACCTATTGGAAATAGGTGAATGTGTGGTCTCAAACATTGGAAGCTCGCTAACTATTATTTTAAAAACTTCCCCTTGAAATTAAATAAGCCAAGGGTTAAATCTTGTAATGTGATACCCCAAAATTTATATTTTGGCAATTAATACCTATTTAAAATAGGAAAACACATTGTCTCTAATTTTAGGATTTTTTTTTTTTTCCTTGGAATTTAAAGAGGCAAAAATCCAATATTATTTTAGGGAACATAAGTTGCCTTATGATTTTTAAAATAATGCATGGTGCATAAATGACCAAAGTAAACCTAAAAGTTGTGAGAAAATGATTAATTCAATTAAAGAAAATTGCCAACAATTAGTAGAAATTAAATCTTCATTAATTAAATTAATTCCAGAAACTTTCATAACTAATTAAATAACATGTGTTAAAGGCACAATTGGGGATGTATGACCCAATTAGAGACCAATGGCCAATGAAGGGTCAAGATTAGCATAAAGATAATTACTAATGATCATAATTAGGATAGTAGCCAATCAAATAAATTCAATAACTACCAATAACACCTAAACGTAGTTAACCAACTAAAGATGCATTAGGGGAACTACTAAGCACATAATTAAGAAGGTAATTAGGCTTAATCAAATTAGCCCCAAAAGTCAACAATTGCAATTAGGATCCAATGGCCAAGATTTAATCTAATAAAGTTAATCTAATGGTCCTAATTAATTAAACCTTAATCCTTGGCAAAATTGAATTAGCCAATGAGAACACATAAACCTATAGATATTTTGTGAATAGAAAAAAGCATATGCCATGGCCAAGTGGTAGCCATGATTTTCAAAAATTTCATGTGGATGGAGGGAGACTTCCATTTAAAATGACATCATAATATTTTACCAAAAGTTACTTTTAGCATGTGTGGATGATTATGAGCCAAGTAATTTTGAGATATTTGCTAAAGGGTTAGTCTTAAATCTTCATGTAATTAAGTTAACCAATGGAAAATATAATTAAGAAGCAATTAAGACTTCTAAAGGTCATGATTTTTGAAATTTGAGGGCCAAAGAGAACAATATGAGATTAAATTACTAATGATGATCTAATAGCTTGGATTAGGGAGTAAACTAATTAATTAATGTAAGATGCAATTCTAGGGCAATTAAGCATTTGATTAGGGATTAATTAAGCTTTGTTAATCACTTTGAAAAGTCAACAAGGTAATACTTGATCCACAGAGGCCACATCTCTTGATTTGTGAAAGTTGTGGAGTGTAATGTGGCCAACAATGCAAGAAGATATTTGGAAAAATGGAAGAAGGAGAGAGATGAGAGGGGGACATTTGTGTGTGTGTGTGAGTGTTGTGAGTGTAGTGTAGGAGAGAGAAAAAGTGAGTTGTGTGTGTGTGTGTGTTGTGTGAGTTGTGGAGGAATGAGGGCCTTGCATTAGGAGAGAGAAAGAGAGAAGATATTTTGAGAGTTTAAAAGCTATTGGGATTAATTCAAGACACAAGAAAATGAGAACCGATAGAAAATAAATTGTTTCTTGAGTTGTGTTAATCATAGATCAAATATAAGGACTTATTATGAACAAGCATATTTTTAGCTTGAAGTAGGTTATCTCAAAAATCATTTCCTCAACTTTTGGATTAATCCTAAAATGACTAAAAGTCTAGTAAAAACCCCTAATGAAGCCATGATTGTGAGATTAGTAAGTTGAAGAAGAAAACTTAATTAACTTACATCTTTTCAACTAATCTACACAAGCACATGGTGAGGAATTGGCCAACAATACAAAAGCTAGCATAAAGTAAAAGATGTGAAAATGAAAGAGGCCAACAAGGTGTTTTAAAAAGTGGAAGAGATAAGGGAGAGAGAGGGAGGACGAATTTGGAGAAAGGAGAGTGAGGATTGAGAGTCATAAAGTGTTTTTGATCCTATGGCTCCAATTGAAGAAGAATTAGGTTTGGAATAATTGCAATAATGCCATAGCAAAATTCTATAAATAGAGGCTCCTAGTCTTCATAATTTTCACACCAAAAACATTCTAAGAGAGAAGCTAGAGAGAAGTGGAAGAAAGTTCTTCAAGAGGTAAGCAAGCTTTGAGTTTTAGTTTTGTAGTTCTTAGAGTTCTAGTTTAAGTTCTTAGCTATTTTGTTATTTTGATCTTTAATCTTCCAAGTATAATTTTTTTTTTCATGTTTTTATGGTTAAAATTGTCTTTATTTGAAAAATTGATAAAGTAGAAGTTATAGCAAAATTTTTGGAAGATTAGAGTCAAAGTAGCGAAGCTCTGGTGAAATTTCGTCGGTTAGCGAAGCCAGGGGTAAAATAGTCATTTATGACTAAGATATCTGTTAGGATATTGTTTATGAGTTAATAGATATGGTATTACCCTTTAGGATATCCGGGAAGTCCGAAGTCGGGTTGAAAAGGCCAGACGTTTGGCCATTACACGGTGAAAGGTACGTTTGCGTACTGTAACACTAACTCTAATGCTTATAGTATGTTTATATATGACTGTGTTATTCATAAACTAAGATGTTGTCTTAGTTCATTACTTTCACATTCAGCTTTACACGGGTTATAGTCTTATTAATACCGTTGAGTTTTCCTAGCGCTGAGGACACAACCGTACATCGTGGCACTGGTGAATAGTGCAGACTGGGATAACATACATATGCATGGGGCTGTGTATTGTTATTGCTTTACATATGTGATTATGTATTTCCTACATTTGTTATAGGCTTTTGTAGTGATTATTGTTGAAATGTCATGAATATCTGTCATACATATATTGTTTACATAAGCATGAGGTTAACCGTTACCTGAGGTCCGATTGGCATTGGACCTCAGCTCTTATAGCTTCAGGGTCCGGAGAACCGAGGACCGAAGACAAGAGCAAGCAGCACACGTGAGACCCGACTAAGATATCTATTTGTAAAACAATACCGTTGTAATACTCAGTTATATGTAATGTTCTTTATGAACAAACAGATACGCCACAGTTAATGGTTATCAGTTACTCTGTTGCTCCGATACTCTACTCTAATGAAAAAAAAAAAATTGTTCTATTTTTTTGTAAAATGGGGTGTTACATAAATTAATATCAATTATAAATCAAATTTTTTGGATAGATTCTAATTCTAATTTTTTTTAATCATTAAATATGTTTTAATCCAATTTTTACCAACTTATATTGAAATCTTGAAATTATTTAATTTGAATATTGGGATTAATTATAATACAATTATATTATCTTCAACAGTTAATTGTATTGTATACTTCTCTTAATTTTATTATCCATCTCTCACTTCCCCTCTCTCTCTATCTTACAAACTATCCCCATGAGGATTTGATTAACAAATGATCAAGTAATAGGCTTAGTGAATTCAATTAAGTTGAGCCATGACAAATTTTCATATGGAAAGAGAATTTTGAAACACTACTTTTATGACTAGAAAGTGATAAATGCAAATGATTCTTTGGCCTCAATGATTAAATGGAGCCTAGGATTGACCACCAGACCGGTCTAGGTACTGGGTTAAGGGTCAATGGGTCAGACCAGAGTCAAATCAGAGCTAAACCGGGGTCAAACAGGTGAAAAAAAGAAGATTTTAGAGTTATTAGTATGAAATTCTAAAGAAAAAAATATATTTAAAAAAAATCGAACCGGTTTGACCCCCGGATCGGACCAGTTTACCCACCGGTTCCCGTCCGGTTTGACCAGTTCGATCTGGGTCTGAGAACCATGATTATTTCTCCCCTTTGCATTTCATAAAACTAGATCAATTTTCTCTTCAATAGTATTTCAATGAATATATGTTAGTCCCACGAATTAATTCATTTATTTGCAATAAATTATATCAATAAATATATTTATTGTATAAATATCATAAGTAAAACAAACTAGAATTTTAAAAAATTGCAAATAAGACTTACGACGGTGATACTAAGTCGCCGCTGAAACACACTTTCTGTGGCAACATGTGAGAGTCGCCACTGAAAACTATAACTTTAAGCGGCGACAATTGTCATACCTTCAGCGGCGACAACATAATGTCGCCGCCGAAAGTCAATACTTTCAACGACGATGCTAGTTGTTGCCAAATGTTGGTGCTAAAACACGTTTTTTTTTTTTTTTGTAGTGGAATGACAATGTTCATGGATTTAAACTAATGGGATTATAAGGGATGCTACTCTATTGAAGCATTACAAGCAAAATCGAAGACAGGCTATCTTGTAGGTTCTTCTCTTTTTAGTATGGTTTAGTTGCAATTGAATGACGTCGTATATAACCAGCCTTTAACGATCTTGTCAATGATGTCAGGTTAATGTTCACAACAAAAGATAGTAATCAGATTGGTGTCCGCCTCTTTAATGAAACTTCACGTACTCTTTCAATGTTTAGCTCAACTCTTTTTGGCCACAATTTCTTGCCTTTCTATAAGAAGCATCTCCTATCTCCTTAACTTGATTCCAAATGTGATAAATGATGCTTTTATGAAAACTATAAAATGAAGCCACTCTTGGTACTATCCCTTGTTTTAAAACGCCTTCATGACTTGTGTCACGGGTGGAAAAAAGGCTTTTAAGATCGGACAAAACAGGTACATTAGGAGCGAACCAGCGACCAGTCTTGTTTCAGGCGGTATTAAAAGTCGACCTTTAGGACCGGACTTTTACCCGGTCTTAAAGAGTTAAGACCGGACATTTTAAATCTTCGGTCTTAAAAGTAGTACTAAATAAATCTGAAATATTTTTGGTTCGGTCCTAAACCTCAAACTTTAAGACCGGACATAAAATCGACCGCTCTTAAAAGATCCAAATATTAAGACCGGACAAATATCAATCCGGTACTAAAAGTCGTACTAAATAAATCTGAAATATTTTTGGTTCGGTCCTAAAACTCAAACTTTAAGACCGGACATAAAATCGACCGCTCTTAAAAGATCCAAATATTAAGACCGGACAAATATCAATCCGGTCCTAAAGATAGCGGACTCTAAGACCGGAGGACTAATTATCCAGTCTTAAAAGACTGACTTTCAAGACCGGATTTTTTCAATGGACCGGTCTTAAAAGACCAACTTTTAAGACCGGCTTAACACCTTTAAGAGCGGTGTTATATATACATCCGGTCTTAATATTTGAACATTTAAGACCGTCTTTTTTATTTGCGGTCTAAATTTTCCCGTATTTTTTCCCTGTTCTGTTCTTCCTGATCAATATATATACACAAATCCACCATCCAAAACAGCACATAAAAGTCGATATACTTTAAGCTACAAGCTATGAACATGAATAAATTGAATTGGGAAAAAGAATACAAATATTATCCACCATGAGTTATGTGGCCTCTTAATTAAGTCTACAACAACTAAAGTAATTTATACAATAAGCTAAGATATAACTAATTACAATCACAATGAGTTACAATACATGCAAGACGTAATTCAACATACAAATGTAGTCCAATATATTATTCACCATGCCTTCATTTGATTCCCACCCAACAACGTAACATGCATCCTCTTTTATAACATGCCCCTTTGAAACGGATCCTACCACAAAAACAAAACAAGAACAAATTCATATTCAATGATGACATTGTTTAATTAAGAACATAGAAGGAATATAATAATAGTTAAAACCTTAAAGTTTTCTAAGAATTCTGCATATGAATATTAATTACCTTATGAATTGACTCTTTTATAAAGTGATATCCTCCCATATCCCTTCTTGATGATCATTTCTTATGCCGGGTTCATTATCCGCTTCATCTTCTTCGTTCATGTCCGGTAGACCCCTTGTAAAAGGAGTACTCTCAGGAAGACCATAATTTGAATGACTTTCCTCATCAATATCAATGACCCTCTTTCCTTGGAGAGCTACGGACCACATTTTATTTTCTTGATCGGTGATATAGAACACTTGTTTTTATGCTCCCTAATCAACCTTTGTTCGGTCATTCGATGGTTTTCTTTCCTTACGACCTCTTTATGTGCAGATATGCTGACTTGAACTTCATCAACATTATTCAAGATGTATAAGTGGACTTGTGACAATTCATCACGATCCACACTCTTTACCGAAGCCCCTCGTCTACCCCCTTCAGCCAGCTGACGTTTTGAAAGCCCAATAATACTTCCCCCCATCATCATGGGCATTTTGTTTAGCAAATTCTATAAATTCCCTAACCCCATTCTGATATTCAACACTCGTTCGTAAAGCATCTATCCAACTGTGATCCATAGTAGAATTCCTATATATTATTAGACGAATTAAGAATTACTTTTGGTCATAAATGCATCACGGTGAATCCAAGAATCAAAATAAATGCAAGACGAGGAAATTAAATGCAGTGGATGAAGGTCTTGTGGACTAACCTGTAGCATATAAATTCAAATGCGTTTGCTGAGTCGTCTTACTTCTCCGCTCACGAACGTTGATGTTGCGACAAGACAGCAAGAGTAACCTAAAAACACTTGTTGGTCAGTTGGGTAGGTCTAAAGTGCAAATATAATCTTCAAAAACAATATTCGTTAACAACAGAGAATACCCATAACAACATTACACCGATTTCGTTAAACCCATGAAAAACCAAGAACGATAAGTGGAAAGTAATAAAGTTTAAACCGAAACATCTCTTACACTTCGTCTATAGACGTTTAGCTAAGGAACCAGAGTGATTGTCGAGAAAGGTACGCGAAGCGGCGACGAAGCCGAGAGGGAAATTTCGAGTCGGAACCCAGTATTCACTTTCGGTGCGACAAGAGATCGAGAGAGGAAATTTAATTTTTCCGCGACAAAGATACCTTATTTAGCTTTTGGATTATATTAATACCGGTTATTAATTTAATGTCCGGTCCTAAAGATACAACTAACATTTTAAGACCGGAGTTTTAAAAGTATCCGGTCCTAAATTTTTATTAGTCTTTTAAGTTTTAAGACCGGAGGTTTATAAAACATCCGGTCCTAAAATTCAAATACTCTTTAGATCCGTTACCTATAAAATGTCCGGTCTTAATGGCCTTGGTGATTGAAATATTAAATCAATAAAAATAAAGGATATTTTTTTGGACAAAAAATAAAGGAAAATTGGAGAATAAGTTTCTTTAATGAATTAATGGAGAACAGCCAAAATATTCATACTGTGTTCTTAATGTTTCTTACATTACTTCAAAAAATATACACAACAACAAAAAAACAAAAGAAAAACAAGCTGAATATTATCATCCACAAGAATCTAATCCGAACAACCTCGGCGATTTCGGCGTGAAGAGCATTAATTTCCCACGGAGATCAGCAAGTTGTTGTCTTATTCTCTCCACCCGCAATATGAATGGATCATTACAGGAGAGCGGAGAGGGTCGAGATAGGCGCGCTGGGGCCAACGAGTTGGAGAGGGGGATTACGAACATCCGCATGGCCGGCTTCAAGATGACGGATGAACTCGGCAAGGACAGGATCGGCGTAAGGATCGAGGGGGTGCGGCATGAGCAATCTCTTCATCATCCGAAGAAATAACAATGGGTCCAACGACCCGAGAGTCTTCGAAACAATACGACGCACTTGTAGCCGGAGGAGGCGCACCATATAATGATCTAACCATGGCACGAGCTTGAGGCGTGTATGCACCCTACGAGCGGTTTGCTTGTATCTAACCATGGTTTGAGGATTTGAGAAGTTGGGGCGAGAGCTAGGAAGTGAGGAGTTAACAAGGACAAAGAGGTAGTGTGTGGAGTATATAAGGACAGATAGCTGGAGAGATAAACATCGATGATGAATTCGTCATTTACTTTTATACAAACTTTTAAGACCGGACTTTTATCTTGTATCCGGTCCTAAAACTAATTTTTAATTCAATTACTTTTAAGACCGTCCTTTTATCATATATCCGGTCCTAAAAATAATTTAAGACCGATATTTTACTTTGTGTCCGGTCCTAAAACTCATTTATTTTTATATTTCAATTTATTTTTTTCAAGTAAGAATTTTTGGTTAAAAAATATTACTTTTAAGAACGGATCTCACACAGTATCCGGTATTAAAAGTTCATTCTTTTCAAGAGTCCCTTCCCCATGTTGAAATGAATTCAGAGTCTCTTCGGCTTCCACATAAACTTCCCAACTAGGCGTCTCCTCGTATTCTGAGCAAATATGCGTCTCCTCGTTAATGTTTCCGGCGTTTCACATTGTTCCGGATGGGTTCTCTATTTAAACCCGTTGTTACTTTACTTTCTTCACATTCATCTCCATCTCCTCCTACAACCTCCACCGTAATGGCTCCTCCACCTGACGAGCGACAGAGGCACCTCCATATCCTCCTCTATTTCCTCCGAACCCGAACTTCCAACAAATGCTGCAGCACCTGATAGCCCGCGTCGCTCATATAGACCGACGCTTGGGCCAACTTTTTCAGGTCTATCACGCCGTCAACAAAGAAGCTGGGACGCGGTACTCGCGCCAATAACGTTGAGTACCATACATCGATGACGACGTCTCAGACCCTTCCTCCCCTCCGACAACGATGGGGAGGATTAGAAATTATTAAGTTTTTTTTTTTTTTGTTTTTTGTACTTCTTTGCCTCACGAGGCGCGCGAAAAAAAATTATTAAATAAAACTTTTATTTCCCAATCGGCCTTCCTTGTTTATCTTTAACTTTATGTTCTTTTTTCTCCGACAACAAGAACAAACAAAACATTGTCCTATTCGTGGTGATCAATCTTAAAAATTTGTAGAATAAAGTTAACAGTTGCGACCATACAAAACAAAACAAAAAAAAAAAACATTATTTACCTTTTTCGAATAAAAACAAACAGAGTGACGACTCTTCTCAAGTTTGGACCATTGTTGTCGTCCCCTGTACTTTTCCGGATGTGAACATTTTCATTGTCCTTTTCGTTATCTTCTTTCTTTTTCCGACAAAAAGAAAAGGGACACCGATGATGATCTTCACATCCAGAAAAGTAGAAACGAGGACAACGAAGCACAAAACTTTCAAAACCGCAAGCTATTAAATTAAACGAAGACTTTTAAGACCTGACAACTAACAAATATACGGTCCTAATATTTTAGCCGATATTTTCGAGACTTTTAGGACCGGATATTTTACATATATACGGTCCTATAAGTCTCTATCCATATTTTTAGAATTAGACGAAGACATTTAGGACCGTATATTTATTAAATATCCTGTCTTAAAATGGACGAAGACCTTTAGGACCGTACTTTTAACAAATAGACGGTCCTAAAAGTCGTGAATACTTTTCGAGCCTCTTCTCGGCTCATTTTCAACATCCGCCTGTACCTCAAATTTCAAGCACTAAATAGCTTTATCAACCATCCCATTCATTCAGAAACCCAAAATGGACACACACAAATTGTTCGAAAAAATAAACAAATTTATTATTGAATTACATTGCATTATATTTACAAATGAATGAATTAGCTAGTCGAAAAAATAAACAAATGTATGTACAGAAGGCTATTGTTGCTACAGCATCATATATTATTTTCTAAGACCAATTTATATAGATATTTACAAAACACATCGCGTATGTGCTCCACTTCATCATCAGAAAATGGCTTTTTACAGGAAAACCTCTGTAACATCAAAGACAAAAACAGAAATAACATATTATTACGTGCATATTTCATATGTAACATTAAGCCATCAGTGACTGAATTCAGCCATAACATTTTACCTTTAAAGTGAGTTTAGTCTTTCCCTCCGTCACAATATCATATATGTGTTTCATGACGTACGGGCCACATAAGTTCGATTCTTCCGGTTGCCGACGGGTCTAAAAATAACAATAAATATATATAAGAGCATATATAGCTTCTCGACCAACTTGAAGGCAATTCTGCCATGTCCAAATATGTACTAACCTCAATTATGTGCCATTTAGGATTTGTGATCTGAACCCCACGCTTTTTTTTACATCAACTTGGAAGGTCTTCATGCCACTATCATCAAAATCACAAATTTATCGGTAATGTTCACGAAAATTCACAACAGATTTCGAGACAAGACAATCAAAATGACATTCTTACTCGTTGATGATCTCGCTTCAACACAAGCGATGGATCCAGGTGAATGGAGCATAAGAAGATAACATAATGCGACTCCATGTTCATGACGACCAAGCGCCGGTGGTTGCTGAAAATTCACAAAGCAAAAAAGTATCGGTGATATATATATATGTAGCATAATTAAGTGAATTGCGAGACAAGAATTGTGATATATATGTACCCGGCGGTATGGAAACAAGTACACCTTTCTTGGCACTTGACACAACCTCTTTGATATGTACTCTGTCTCAATTCCGGAGGTAGTGTTGTACTTGCATACACTGGGCACAAGAATCCAAAATCCGAAATTCTCTTACTGTTGAACCGGTTTCTCGTGCATGCACCTACAAGAATGACATCGATAAGGGAATTAGTATATATGTATGTGTGTCTAAACGGTGCATTTAAATTATGTAATCAAGGAAGAAGATACTTACTTCATAAATATTTGAACTCATGCACTAGTAACACCTTTCCGAGAAGCGGCATGGACTCTACATCTTCATTATCAAAGTAAACCGGTTCGGGATTTGGGATGCCCTATTACTTCATCGACAGGCCACGATTTATCTTTAAACCATTTTTGGCTACCAAATCTTTTATTTTTCCTTGGCCGTCACGTTAGCGGTAGGGGATGGAACTTGAGGAGGGTGGAGCTTGAGGAGGATGGAGATTGAGGAGGGATGGAGATTGAGGAGGTGAAGCTTGAGGGGGTGGAGCTTGAGGAGGGGGTGGAGCTTGATGAGGGGTGGAGCTTGAGGAGGAGTAGAGACATCTACAAGCTTCACCGGCCAAGAGATGAAGGTTCCCTTGACATCACTCACAAGCTTCAGCTCATCAGTTGGGAGAGGGACAGTGCATCAAAGATCACCTCTTCAACCGACACTCGACTTCATCATCGGCCATTTGTTCGTGGTGTACGATTGATCCCAAGTTGTGGACAGTCCCTTTAGCAACCAATTGTCTATGACCATCACGATCCTCCACATAGAGATGACAAGGTTGCTCGATTGTCCAACAATGCAGCTCCCTCTAGTGCTCTGTGCTTTGCATAGGTGCGGTTGAAGGTGTCAAGGGATCCACACTGGTCTCGGCCGAGAGCTCGGGAGGAACTTCATTTTCTCCATCTCCTCCTTCATCTTGCTCATCTCGATTGAAACATCCTCAATGCAACATCTTTCGCCGTGATTCCTCACTTAATTTGGCAAGCGTCGATCCATCTCCTCCCGGGTAACCATACTTTGTCTCGTGGCGTTTGGATTTACCAAAGTATTGCTTTAGGCCTACCCGTCCTCCAATCCCCTTACACGCCCGAGTGATCTGGTTTTCCGGTCGCGGCGGTCGAACATCATTCCTCCCGTCCGACGCAAAGATCCCTCTGCCTCTTTCTTTTTAAGATCTTCTGTAAGATACAGATAACGAGAAGCTTAGTGATGAAACATGTTTAGTAATTAAAAAATAACAATATCGATACTTACAATTCGTTCATCAACTACACGAGTTTTTCACTCGTGTAGGCGCCGCTTGGCTTTTGCCGAATATACAACCACGGCTCCTCGCGACGTATTGGAGATGGCGGGTGGTCAACTACCGTAGAAGGATTGGATTCAGCTTCATCTTCCAATCTCTTCCGTTTGGCACCATCAAATCTCTTTCGGCCTTTTCATATCCGCCACGAGAAGCCCTGTGTGGGCAATCATTCTTTCTCCCAATCTCTTGATATTTTTCCCTTATTTTACGTGAATCGGGATTGAAAACAACTATATATCAATTATGAATTCCACCATGTCACTAACAGAAATTAGAGAACTTACGCTTGATATGAGCGTCAAACATTAGTCAAATTCACTTCATCAAGTTTCAACATTTTACTTAAGGAAGATGTAGCATTGTAGAAGAAATTGGGAAAACCAAAGGAAAGGGAGTTGCGAAAATGCTGCCAACTCGGTCAATTCATTCATTCATCATAAATGGTTCCTACACATATTAGAATAACTAACTAACTACTTGCACGAAACCATTACACGTTAACATACTTACTAACTAACAACAACGTCTAACCATGGCCATTACACGGTTTACATATCGACTTGCATGGAACTAGGACATGCTCCTCTCATGCGGGACAAAGGCAAGAAATGTATACTTCTATTCACACACCAAACCATTTAACTAACGAGGATTAGATGTACACAATAACATTCACATATCCGCACGGGTTAATAAGCAAACAAAAGTGCAAACAAAACTAAATATAAACTCACTAGAGCTTCGAGAGTGGTCATTCTCGAACAAATTGTTGCCAAGTTTGTTCATCAAGAAATTTGTACTTGTCCCGGGGTTGATGGTCGAGGCTTCTCCTCGGCAAAAATATAAGTGTTAGCCGAAAGGTCTTAAACTCCTGAACCGATCAGCACAATAAGACAATATTAAGTCTTTCAACTTCTCAGAATCAGGGACAGTGAAAGTAAGCCGGATAGTGTCCCACATAGGATCCTTTATTTTTTTTGGTCCACATTTTTCCACTCATCTGTCAAAATGCTAACCTTGCTGCGTACTAGAACGCCGACAAAACTAGTATATGTGCTTTTATTAGGACCGACAGGTTGCAAATTTTCATCAAAAAGAATCTCGACCTTCGTCCCAGAATTCCGACTAAGGGATACTTCCATCATTCGTGTGCCGCTTCTACCACGGCGTGCACGGCGCTGAGGAGGCTCAATGTGAGATGAAGAGGGTTCGTTCGTCCGACCCTCACCAGTCAAACCAGTATCTGTAGTTTCAGGAACACGAGTGGAATCGTTTTCACCGTTCATTTTCAAGACAGTAAGAGGAATGCCCGAGAAAATGAGGGAGTAACAGAGGCTAACGGTACGCGGGCGGGAAGAGAGGTAATGCAACATGAAGGGTTTCGCAACGTTAACGGGGTTCTTCGGTGAGAGTGACAAAAGCTTCCGCAAGTAACGTTTATTTGGTGCCTCATTTTTAAGACCGGACAAATACCTATATACGGTCTTAAAAGATAACCTTTAAGACCGGTCTTTCTATATGTCCGACAGGTCTTAAAAGTCAAAGTTTTAAGACCAAGCTATTATATATGTTCGGTCTTAAAACTTTAATACCTTTATATTTATATTTTTCCGTATTATTTTGGAGTGTAGAAAATATAAGTCTGCCTTGATGAGATTTCTCCATAAAAGTAATTGATATTTCAATTTTTTATTAACATTTTTAAGACCGGTTGTTATTTTAACAGGTCTGTATAAGATCTATGAAAAATTGATCGAAATAAGAAGTTCTTTATATTTACAAATTTGCCAGCGGTCACAGTTTTAGGACCGGTCTATACTTAGTCCGGTCTTAATAAGGCGTCCTTCATTGTGTAAGAAGTTCTTTTTATTTACAAAGCGCCATCGGTCACACCATTAAGACCGGTGCTTCCTTTATCCGCTCTAAATGAGGCGGTCTTATAGCCCTTCATTGTATAAGAAGTTCTTTTTATTTACACAGAATTCGAATTCCGACTAAGGAAACCTCCATCATTCGTGTGCTTAGCTTCTACCACGGCGTGCACGGCGCTGAGGAGGCTCATTGTGAGATGAAGAGGTTCGTTCGTCGACCCACACCGGTCAAAGCGATATCTGAGTTCGGGAACACGAGTGGAATCATTTTCACCGTTCATTTTCAAGAAAGTAGAGAGGAATGCACAGCAAATGAGGGAGTAACGAGAGGCTAACAGTGCGTGGGGCGAGGAAGAGAGGTAATGCAACGGAAGGGTTTCACAACGTGAACAGGGGTTCTTGATGAGTGTGACTAAAGCTTCAGCGCAAAGAAAGCGTATATTTGGCGCCTCATTTTTAAGATCGGACAAATGAGTATATACGGTCTTAAAAGCTAACCTTTAAGACCGGTCTTTATATAACTCCGGTCTTAAAATTAATTAATTTTTATTTAAACTTTAGTACCCGGCTGATCTTAAGTCCAGGTCTTAAAAGTCTAACTTTTAAGACCGGTCATTCTAAACTACGGTCTTAACATTAATTAATTTTTATTTAAACTTTAGTAAGTAGTGATGAATGTCCGGTTTTAAAGGTCTAACTTTTAAGACCGTCTATTATATATGTTCGGTCTTAAAACTTTAATACCTTTATATTTTAATTTTTCCGTATTAATTCAATAGTATAGAAAATATAAGTCAAAGTAATTGATATTTCAATTTTTTTAATAACATTTTTAAGACCGGTTGTTATTTTAACAGGTCTAGATAAGACCTATGAAAAAATGATCCAGTATAAGAAGTTCTTTATATTTACAAATGCATCATAGGTCATAGTTTTAGGAGCGGTCCTTCTTTAGTCCGGTCTAAATGAGGCGGTCTTAAAGCACTTTAGCGTATAAGAAGTTCTTTTATTTACAAAAACGCCACCAGGTCACACCTTTAAGAGCGGGGAGTCGATGATCCGCTCTAAATGAGGCGGTCTTAAATCCCCTTTTTTGCACTAGTGTGTGCAGCAACAAATGGCTTATTGCTTTCCTTTGTTCATTTGTTATAAAGCATCATTTTGGACAAATCTTCCTAGGAAGTCAGGTTCCCAGGTCCTCCAATCTTCCCGTATATGTGGGAAAATAATATCCCACCAAAATTGGTAAGATCTCAAGTTCCCACATCACTGTTCACATTTTTTGACAAATTTACCCCTCAAATTTGAACTTAGCAGGAATATTTGAATGTGGTGGGAAAGTTCAAACTTGACGGGAATTTTTTTTACTCAAGTTCTAACTTGATAAGAGCATATTTTTAAAAAATATATTTTAGCAAGTATTTTTCTTTTTTCTTTTAAATTAGTTACTTTTGAGGGTAAAATAAACATTTTTTTGATTCTTTACCAACTACTACCCCTTCATTTTCTTCCTACAATCATCTTTATTACTTTTACTATATTTATTTTTTTATTCTCTCTCTTCTACATACAAATAGGCATAGAAATAGGCCAGGTCAAACCAGGCTTTAGCTAAACAGGCATGAGCCTATAATGGGGGCAAAAAACTTGAACCTGATGAGCCTGAATTCAGGCTTTTTTTAGGCTCAGACCTAAGCCTTTATAAGGAATGGTCGAACCTGAAGCCTTTTTAAAGGCCTACTTACAATGTAGGCCTTTAAAAAGGCCTCATATTGTAGGCCTTAGAGGCCATATATAGGCTTTGTACACTTTGATTTTCTGGGGAGCTGGAAAAGATATATTTTTGAGACTGAAGCCAAAGATACGGATGGTTAATTTTAATCCAATAGGGATTAGTTATCTTTAAAAAAAGGTATTCTAGCCAACACCTTTTTTTTTTGCTCTGAAGCCAACACCTTTCAAGCTTGGCTAACTTGGGTTTGTGTTATTCTAGTAAATTCAGGTATTGATTTGTGCTTGATTATTGAACTCTATTATTTTCAGAGAGGTTTTTGCTTGAACATGGGTCCGAAGTTGGCGAACAAGTTGTTCCGTTGACAAAGAATTCCAACTGTATAGATATTGAATCTGGCAACAGTCTCATGGTATGTGGAACTTTCATATTTTCAATCCGCTTTGTACCATGTCTAGTTAGAGCTTAATTTACTCGTAAATGTACGTTGTTCAGGAGAGCAATGGTGTAGAAATGAAGGCAAATTCCTATTACTTGAAACAATGAATGGAAATCCATCCAGAGCTAGGAAGGATGAGACAAGAAAATATAGTTTGAGCAAGGAAGCCATCAGCAACAAGTATCTTTGCTTTAAAAGAGAAGAATGGACAAACATCAGTTAAGACCGAGAAGACAACAATATAGCCTCCACTCGGGTCCGTTATTTGATCGAGGCGATACAGCTTCTTACTTATTTTATGCCCGGACATATGCAGGTCTTGAGTCTATATATATATAATTGTATCACGAATATTCCTTTGGGATTTTCAATGTAACCAACATATGTCAGGTACAGTATATGTCTAGGCATATGTATATGTTATTAGTTACTCATCGTCCAAACGTTAATGCATGCTTTGACCTGTTAACACCGTCAACTCTGTTGATTATTCCCTTCCAGATCTTTAAAAGGATTAGATATAATACTACAATTATAAATATAAATATGTACAAATGTTCTAATTTAAGGAAACTAATCAATAGAAAAAATAGGGATTCTAATAAATTAGTTACCACTTTTTGAATTCATAATGGGGAAGTAGATACAAAATATTAAATAAATATTTAATTTAATATTTTAATTATTCTCTTTGAGATATTTAAAATGAATGAACATAATATTACAATTATAAATATAAATATGTGCAAATATTCTAATTTAGGGGAACTAATCAGCTAGTACTAAAATAGGGATTCTAATAAATTAAGAGTAAATACCCTTTTTGGTCCCTGAAAAAAACACGGATGCCCTTTTTGGTCCCTGAAAAAAAATAAGTCACTTTTAGTCCCTAAAATGGAAAAATAAGGTCCCTTTTAGTCATTTTGATCATTTTTTTTGCACATTTTAATCCTCGAAATTCCCAAAAGGTCCTTTTTAGTCCCTAAAAAGGACCAAATGACATTTCTTTTACTCGGGGACGAAAAAGGGTCAAATGTGTCTTTCCAAATGACCAAAAGGGTATTTACTCATAAATTAATTACGTTTTTATAAAATTTATAATGGGGAGGTAGATACAAAATAGTAAGTAAATATCTAATTTAATATTTTAACTATTCCCTTTGAGATTTTTAAAATGAATGAATATAATATTACAATTATTTTTTTTTTTGATAGCATGAAACAAATCAAATAAAAACAGAAGCCAAAGTAAAACAAAAGGGGCCTAAGGTCCCAACTCCCTCCTAATATGAGATACACCCATCACATCCGCAAGAAGAAACTGATAAAGGCCAGAACGCTGAGCACCTCCCAAGCCTTGCAGAAAACCCTCCAAGCCACTTTCCAGACCAGTCCCGCAACAAACCCCCACATGCCGCCACCTGTGCTGTGCCTTTAGATGCCCCATCGCAGTTAAGCTTTACAAACGGAGCTTCAGGAACAGCCCAACTAACCGTGGTAGGATATTGCCCCACCCTCCTAACCCCTTCCTTAATAGCTGCCATTCTAAAATCTTCCAAAAACTGAAAGACAATCCTGGGGCGATACCTAACACTCTCCTCCTGTGCATTGTGGATAGAACCATTCCTCCATTTCCAAATGAACCAGCAGGAAACAATAAATACCGCATGCCAACTGTGTCCTCCAACACCATCATCATCACATGTCCAGTTCTCTCTAACCCAGTCAGTCCAGTCATACTGACAGAACGAGTGGAAACGATCAGTGGGCAACACTTCATACCAGAAAGCACATACCACCGGGCAATCCCGAAACGCATGTAAGCTAGTCTCTTCTGTTTCTTTGGCACAATGGGCATACGCCACCATTGCTTAGTCCACGAACAGTCCAGGGACCGTAGAGGAGTCGTTGGTGAAATAATTTCCATCCAAAAATTTGTACCCTATGCGGTCCCTCCCACTTCCATAACTTCCTCCAAATGTCACAACCTATATCTAATGAGTGAAAACCAGATTAGGCTAAATACATGTAGCAGCTTTTGACACTCACACCATTTGCATCCCCAACCAACCAGAAAGACCGATCCGGCCCATCATCAGCGGAGGGAGGGAGCATCCCTCTAATTAAGCCAACCACATCTAGCGGGAGAAGACTGTGTAGTAGTGACAGGTCCCAACGGCCATCATGTCCAACAAATCTAGCCACCATGAATTCCCGCATATCATCCGGAATGGGATGCAACGCATAGTCTCGCAGGCAAATAGTAGGAGATACCCATTTGTCTTTCCAAAATGAGATAGAGGCCCCATCCCCTATCTCCCACAGTACCCCATCCTTCATGTTATGAAATATATTACATAAAGCACTCCAGAAGGGTGAACCCCCGGCCTTAAACAAAGGCAACTGGCCATCGTACACCTTATACTTCCCCCGTAGGAACCGAACCCAGAGGGTATCTGTCTCATTCTGGAATCTCCAACCATACTTCATGAGAAATGCATCATTCATAAGGGCTGCTGATTTCAACCCAAGCCCGCCCATATGTTTGGGAGAAGTCAATACATTCCAGCCTAGAGCATGGTGGGCTTTCTTTAGCTGGGAGTCCCCCCAAATGAAATTTCTCTGAACTCTATCAATCTCATGACATATATTTAAAGGGAGGCTCGCATATTGCATATGAAAGTATGGGATAGTAGAAATTACTGACTTGACAAGAGTTATTCTACACCTTGAGACAAACAGTGTTGTTGCCACCCTCCTAGTTTCTTTCGTAGCTTGTCCACAATATGCTGATAAGATTGTTTAGTTGCTCGTCCATGCACCATCCAAGCCCCAAGGTATCTTCCAATACTTTTCACTCTTTTAAATCCACTTTTAGCTGCCAAGGAAACAGCCAATTCTTCCGGAGTGCGCTTAGGAAGGTAGATCACCGTCTTCTCAATGCTTACTTTTAGCCCTGAAATCTGCTCAAACAACGAAAGGCATTTCATAACGACATCCAATTGCTCATGCCTTGCCTCTGCAAATAGCAACAGATCATCAGCAAACATCAAATGGGAAATTGGGGGGCCTCCTTTCCCACTTTAATAGGGTCCACAGCCACCATTAACACCGTGGAGATGATATGAGAGAGTTTCTCCATAGCTAGCGTAAATAAGTACGGTGATAGTGGGTCACCCTGACGGACACCCCTGGAAGGTCGAAAAGATGAAGTTTTCCCACCATTCCACAGGATGTTGAGTGAAGAAGACGAAACAGCCTGCATTATTAACTCAACCGTAGGGCACGGAAGTCCAACCTCCCCTAGAACGTTTTGGAGAAATTTCCAGTTAACCCGATCATACGCCTTTTCTAGATCAACTTTAATGGCCATAAATTGCCTTCCTCTCATCTTATGCATTGAGTGAATCAATTCTTGAGCAATGATAATGTTATCATGGATCTTCCTGTGGGGGACAAAACTAGCCTGGCAAGGCGAGATGACAATCTCCATGATCGGCTGCAAGCGTCCCACAACCAGCTTGGTGATCAACTTATACAACAACGAGCAAAGGGATATAGGGCGAAACCGAGACATAGACGTTGGAACCCTGCACTTTAGGAATTAAAGCAATCAAAGTATCATTTAAACATTTGATATGGGAGGGGTTCTTCCATACATCCACAATAAGTCTCATAATGCGGTGACGAATCGTAGTCCACTGTTTCGAAAGAACACCGCAGTGGAAACCATCGAGCCCGGGGGCTTTATAGCTTCCCATACTAAACAAGCATTTACGGACCTACTCACGGAGGGAATTCGATGCAATCCTTCCAACAGTTGGGAGGGATGCTCGGCCAAACGGAAGAAAGCCACCTACGAGTGGGCTCCGCATCAAAAAACAAGTTCTGAAAATAAGCAACAGCCATACCTTTGAGTTGATCATCCCGGTCCACCCAAACCTGGTGCTCATTTTTCAACCTGGAAATTTTATTGAAACTCCTCCTTGTGACCGTCTTAAGATGGTAGAATTTAGTGTTACGGTCCCCTTCAGTAAGCCACTGGTGGCGAGACTTTTGGAACCAAAGCATCTCTTCCCTCTTTAGGGTCTCATTTAACCGACTCCTGCACTCCAACTCATCTGCAGCCAAAAGAGGGGAATCATTACTCACCCGCTCCTGTTGCAACACCTCCAGCTCCGCACTTAGTCTATTTTTCATCTGAAAAATGTTCCCATAAACCTCTCTATTCCACCGACACAGCGGTGTAACAAATCGAGCTAGCATAACTGGAAGGTCAAATCTCCTCCTCCACTGGGATATCATGAACTCAGGGAACTCAGAATGATTCATCCAATCTGCTATAAACCGAAACGGCCTATCCTGCTTACCTTCCGGG
This sequence comes from Acacia pycnantha, assembly GCA_025563575.1. Taxonomy (NCBI): domain Eukaryota; kingdom Viridiplantae; phylum Streptophyta; class Magnoliopsida; order Fabales; family Fabaceae; genus Acacia; species Acacia pycnantha. The sequence goes on along the minus strand of JAMWYP010000096.1, from coordinate 339,546 downwards.
GGACCCGACATTCTCACTAGCATAGGAGAATGATCCGAGCTATATCTCGGTAAATTAATCACATCCGCCTTATCAAACGCCATTCGCCAAGAAGTATTAGCACTAACACGATCAAGTTTCTTGTAGACACGCTCCAAATGAGCCCACTTAGGGCCCATCCAGGTAAAAAAACTACCTGACACCCGTAAATCATCAAGGTGCCATCCTGACAACCGGTTCCGGAAAACCCGACACGGTCCAATAGCCACAAAGATTACACCTCTCTTCTCCTTTACATCCGCGATCTCATTAAAATCACCGCAACCAACCATTTGTCGAAACCAAGCACTCCGCAATACCATCTAGACACTCCCAAAGCGCTTTCGTTTCCTCCTCCCTAGGGCTTCCATAAACAGCCGTAAACTGAAAATCATGGCCCATAGTAACAACACTCATGTGGACATGCTGGAAAGAAGTGTTTACCACATCCACCTTGACATCCTGCGATTTCCAAAGGACCCATATCCCTCCAGAAAACCCTTGCGCTTCCTCCACAACGGAGCTATCAAACCCAATTTTCCTTCGTAATTTCACACATTTTTCCCCACTCGTTTTTGTCTCAACCAGAACCAACAGTTTAATATGGTATTTTGAGATCAAAAACCTCAACTGGCGTCCAAGATCTGCATTGGCCGCCCCCTACAGTTCCATATGAGGAACGACATCATGATAGGCCTACTGACGGACCAGGTGAAACGCGCACCTGAGACACTTTCCCACTGGTTCCCACTTTTACTTTGGCCTTGCCACTTCTCACGGGGCGACCTCTCTTCTTGTGTTTACCATTCTTCATAGGGCTCCCATTCTCCACAATTAAACCCGTAGACTCACTATCGCCGTGCCATGCTCACGTTCCTTCACATCACCGCTACTCGTACACTCATTTACAAAAGGGAGCTCAATTCCCTCTCGGCCTGCGGTATTGCATACTAGGATTTTATCAAATTTTTTCTCCTCGCCCTCCTTACTTGGCAGCACACTTATAGATGGGTTGCTTTTTAATACATTCGAATGGATTTCTTCATCCGCCCTGGGCCCCACGCGCTGCCCCTCTATCGTACCCTTACAAACACTTATTTCTCTCCCCATCACACCTGCCTTGCTTATCTCTCCTAGGCGCCACGCCAATAGCACCGCTTTTGTAAGAGATCTCTTCCACTTTTCCTGTACCACCCGATTCACTCCTACAACCATTATCTCCACTCATTATTGTGTCCACGTATTGCCCACCACCTAACTTCTCTACACTAGTTTTGACCCCACTCTGGTTCATAGGTGCCTTAGTCAAGCCCCCACTACTCGAAATAGCATCCCTTCTTGCCGTGCAAAGTGGGATATTAGGCTCCATATTTCCTACCTCCTCATCCAAAGGAATTCAAACCCCCAAGACCCGAGAGCACTAAAGATACACCGCCGAACTTTCGCAAAGATCGTCACTCCCCACGAATCTCTCCACAACTACCCGCTTCGAAACCACCAAGACTAGCTGAATTTCACCGCTCCCATCCACAAATCGCGTCATTCGGCAGCTAACAGTCCCTTAGATACCACCTGCCAAATACCGGACGAGGCGACCGACTTCTTTTCACCGATAACAGGTCGATCCTTCATGCACATCGCTGATCTGTGGCCATAAATCCTGCAACTACCACACACCTCTTCTAACCCTTCATACCCGATAACTTTGTGCTTATATTCTATTATGTATTGTAGTGCTAATTCTTGGGATAGATCAATTTCTACACAGATTCTTATGTATCGACCTCTTGCAATTCTTGTCGCCACAGAATCCATTCGAATGAAACGGCCAATGACATTCCCAACACCTACCAACAAAGCAAGTCTTGATGAACTCGGGGGAAAGGCCTAGTAACCTCACCCAAACCTTGACCAGCCAATTACATCTCGCCTCCGTGTCAAACCCGGGACTCCACTCCTTCACCGCAAGATAACTACCTCGCACAAGCCATGGTCCCTCATCTCTGGCCGACACCATATCTGACAGAGCTTCGAACCGAACCAGATAATATCCATGGGCCACATCGGTGACGGAGATTCTGCCCTTCCTAGCCCAGAGCGAAACCAACCTCTGGCGTATATAGTCAAACGCAAATCTCCTTCCCACCGCTTTGACGATGAGAGTTTGTCGCCATCTCCGCCATGCACGTTGCTTGAATCCATTCGACAGTGAGAAAGTCACGATACCCGCTACGTTGCGTTTCGAGTTATTTCTCCTCTTCATCCGGTGCTTCCGCCTCGTCCCCTCCTCCAACTCCCCATCCCATGCACGGACAACCCCGCATAGGAACGAGCCGCCGTCCCTCCATCCATCGCCATTAACCCATAGCGCAAACCCTAGCGGAGCGTATATACACTAACCCTTAGACTTTGACTTCCAATATTTCCTAATTAATTAAAAGATTAATATTACAATTATAAATATAAATATGTTGCATATTTTTAATTTTAGGGGAACTAATTGTTAGTTCTCTATGTGTTTTGATGATGTCTAACAATTGTAATATTGTCTCAGTTTGAAATAACTTAAGACAAATGCCTTTTCTGAAAGTAAAATTATTTTTCAAAGTGACATAACTCGAGTTGTCACATAACAACTCGAGTCATGTAATGTACTTCAGTTATCAGAAGCAATTGCCCCGATATCAGTAAAAAATTTATGTGATATGACTCGAGTTACTAGAATATGACTTGAGTCACTTTGGTACAATTCATCTCTGTCCAAGCTTTTCAGAATAGAGTAACTCGAGTTAGTGGAACATAACTCGAGTCACAAAATTGCATATCGTCTCTGTCTCAATTCTGATTAGAGTAACTCGAGGCATGACTCGAGTTATCCTGTTTCATTTCGATTCTATTTGAATTATTTCATAAGACAACTCGAGGAACAACTCGAGTCAAGCGATTTCAATTCGATTCTGTTTGAATTATTTCATAAGACAACTCGAGGAACAACTCAAGTCAAGCGATTTCATTTCGATTCTGTTTGAATTATTTTATTAGTCAACTTGAGGAACAACTCGAGTCAAGCGATCTCATTTTCATTCTGAAGATGACTCGAGGAACAACTCGAGTTAGCCATTCATATTTAGAATCCGATTGAATTATTCTTATACCTAACTCGAGGCATGACTCGAGTTGCCCAATGATAAGATGAATATTTTTGAATTGTAACTCGAGGCATAACTCGAGTCAAGTTTATCAAATTTGAATTCATCGTCTTCGTAAACCGTAAATTTCAGATTAAGCTATGGGTATTCTATATTATTGTTTATTAATGACTCTAACCAACTTTAATCAGTGTGCTACTGAGTTTCAGACATGATTAGCAAGTGTTTAACAACAGATTAGCATAAAGCAAATCTTGTGTCAGACGCATTTAATGCCTAACCAGAAACGGAGCATGAAAATGGAAAGAAGACCTCTGGGCAATGATAAAGCATTCCATCTATTTCCAGTCAACATTTTGTTTGAATTTCAACGGACAAATCGAACAAAAGAATGTCAATGAAGAATGAAGAATGTAAACTGACGAATGAAGAAAATAAAAGAAAACAGAGCATCGTTTATGACTCAACGGACATATTCCAACGGCTCATTCAATCCCTTCAACGGTCATTAAATGTCTTCAACTATAAATAGAAGGAGCATTGAATTCGCCAACCACCGAACATCTGAGCATTCAATTAGCAATTAAGAGTTTCACTGTTCATACATATAGGCCATACTAACGGTCATTAAATCTTCAGTGTTTATCTATATCTGCTCTTTTAGAGAGTTTATCTTTTATTATCAATCATTGTAAGAATCTCAAAGTATTGGGACTTTGAGGTTGGGATACTTGATTACAACTTGTAAGGGGGAGTGAGTTCTAGTGAGAGAATTGCTCCAAGAGTTACAGAGTGTGTAATCATTTGAGTTAGTGAAATCCCAGAGAGTCTGGGGACTGGACGTAGGTCAATGATTTAGATCGAACCAGTATAAATCTCTTGTGTTCAACCTTTCTACTCTTTACTCTGTTCGTCTCTGTTATCGCTCGCGTCTACAGAGTATATTTTGACGATAATTTTATATCCCCAATTCACCTCCCCTCTTGGTGATATTCTGTTTTTCACTAATCAATAGAAAAAATAGGGATTCCAATAAAGTAATTATGAGTTTTTTATATAGAGCAATTTTGAGTCTTTTATGTAAATGTCAAGAAATAAAAGTCAAAATTGTTATAGCATCACCTCTTTTATATATATATATATATATATATATATATATATATATATATATATATATATAGGATCATAGTGTATTCATACAATAAAAATATTATTTTAAATCTAAATTATTTTTTACTCAATCTCTCACCCATGCATCACGCGGTATGCGCGGGCATAGGCTAGCTGGGTACAAAAGCAAAAACAAAACGAAAAGAACACAAGCAATATATACTTAAAGGTTTTTTCATGTCTTTAAGGAAATGAGAGTGTGATTTGGAATTGGAAAGAAAAAAGTGTTGCAATTCATCACTGAGGTGGAAATTTTGAAGTTAGCCATGATTCAAAGTCAAATATGAATATTAATGCCTTTAATAAAGCAAGATTTCAATTTAGATCATTTGACAAACTTGTGTAGACTTACATGAGTGGCAGTCATCCCATAATTTTATATGAACTTAAAAAGTGCTTTGTAGGATAAAAGACTTGCATGTCAATCAGACTTGACCCATCCTCACTCCATTATTCATCCTCTTTCAATCATTTATCAACATTGAACAACGCCAAGCCCTTGATTGTTTTTAAATGATCACACACACTGGTCGCTTATCCTAAATGTAATTGTAGAGAATAGACAGAAATATTAGATTGCTGACACAAAACGTAATTTCTATGAACTCTACAGCTTCATATATGTTGGTAGATGTTGGATTTTTACGTCTAAATCTTATCGGTTATGAATAAGAAGTGGGTTGGAGAAGAAGAGAAAAAAGGAAGGTGAAATGGATAGGTGGGTAGAAGTCTCGTATTGAACAAAATAGGAGAAGTGGAAAGGTATATAAGTCGCCACTTCACTTCTCTAAATGGATAGGTGGGGCATCCCATTTTTGTGGAGGAAAGAGGATACAGGTGGGCCTTAATCCACCACGAGCGCGAGTTTTATTGTTCTTCCTTTTTGTGCAGAATGAAAATCCTACTTCTAAAGTATTATCAACAACAGTAGATACCTACTCGGTTATCTTCTTAATAAATGTCTATAGAAATAATATATCTTAATATTCCATAAATAATTAATATAATATTATCGTTCCCAACAAGAAATTGCAATTTACCATTGTGAGAGAGAAAAAGTGATGAAGAGCTAAGTAGTCTAAACTCGAAAAGGAAATAATTGAGACATTAGAAACTCTTCGGTTTATGCTTCCCCCAATCAAAGAATTTTATTATCAATATTCATAACATGATATATCGGCAACAAAGAGCTCTTATTCAGAAAAGGAAAGAATAAACTGATTATGTGAACGTATATAGGAAAAGCACGAATTTTATCCCTTCTAGAGGAGTTAGACAAGGAGACCCTCTTAGCCCGTATATCTTTGTCCTATGTATGGAGCGCCTTGGTCAGTACATCAAAGCTGAGTGTGAGGCCCGCCGTTGGAAGCCTTTCACCTTCAAGAGAGGTAGCCCTCATATATCCCACTTGTTCTTTGCCGATGATCTCATTCTTTTCACTGAAGCTTCTTGTAACCAAATGGCCGAAGTTCGAAAAATGATGCAAAGTTTTTGTGAAGTCTCGGGGTACAGAATCAATTTAGAGAAATCCAGAATGTTTTGCTCCAAAAACATCAATTTTAATCGTGCATTGGACCTGAGCCAACTGCTTGGTATTGGGCTTACTGCAGATCTTGGGAGATATTTGGGGGTGCCGCTTATCCATAAGAGAATTACTAAAGCTACATATTACCCTATTGTTCAAAGAGCTCGGCAAAAGCTATCCAAATGGAAAAGCAAATTTTTGACTATTGCAGGTCGCTTGGTTCTTATTAAGTCGGTTCTGTCATCTTTGCCCAGCTATTGTATGCAGTCAACTCTCCTCCCTATTTGCACTATTAATGAAATTGAAAAGATTTCCAGGAACTTCTTATGGTCTCAGGATGAGGATATGAGGAAAATGCATCTCGTTGCGTGGGACAATATCACTCAAGCTAAGAAGCAAGAGGGGTTGGGCTTCAAGAACCTTCGACGTCAAAACAAAGCGTTCATTATGAAACTTTGCTGGAGCCTCCTAACGAAGAAAGATGCTCTTTGGGTTCAATGCCTTTGGTCTAAATACAATTGTGGCAACCTTCTTGTGCCTAATATTTCCAGAAAGCAAAACTCCTCCTCCGCCTGGAAAGCAATTACTGAAGTCTGGGATAAATTTCTCAGTGGAGTGGGTAAAAAAGTTAACAATGGGGCGGGCACCAAATTCTGGTACGACCTATGGCTTCCCCTTGATCGCCCCCTTATATCTTACGTCCACGATCCAACCTTAATCAATGAGGATGAGACGGTAAGGGATCAGGTTTTGTTAAATGGTAGATGGGACACCTATCGATGGCAGGGATTGCTTCCCCCTTCAATTATTCATACTATCTCCAGAATGCTCCCTCCATCCAGTAATCTCCTTGACTGGTTCACGTGGAGAGAAGCAAAGGATGGTAGTTTCTCTGTGAAATCTGCCTACCAATTTCTTTCCGACAGAGGAGCGATTAACAACAACAGGTTCTGGACGCAGATTTGGAAATGGCAACTTCCTGAAAAAGTAAAATTTTTTATGTGGCAAGTCGGCCATGAGAGACTCGTCACCAACTTGCTCAAAACTAGGAGAGGTGTTACCAATGATAGTTGTTTCCCTTTTCAATGTAATACTGAGGAAAGTGTGATCCATATCCTCAAAGACTGTGAGCATGCTCAAAACTTGCGGAAGCATATTTTATTGCCTAATGTAACATCCCATTTTCAAAAGCAGTATATTTTTTTCTTCATCAGATTAGAACATCGGAGCATTAGAGTAACTGATATATATTTAAAATGCCAATTGGCTAATTCCAGAAACGGTACAACAACCGAGAGTTTTTAAAGTAAATAACAACGAAGTGTCTCCCTGGCGATTGCCACGCCGTGACAGCAAATGATAGTCTTCAATCGAACATCTAAACTTGCTGCTTTCCTCTCTCCTCGGTCCTCGGTCCTTCTGACCCTGACGCTATGTTAAGAGCTGAGGTCTGCACCGGACCTCAAGTAACGGTTAACCTCATGTTTATATACACAGATATGGATTACAGAAAATCACAACCTTAACAGCATATAAACACGTAACCAATGCACATGTATCGCTCCCAGCATGCAGATATATCGCTCCCAGCATCACAGATGTATCGCTCCCAGCATTACAGATGTATCGCTCCCAACATTATAGATATATCGCTCCCAACATTATAGATATATCGCTCCCAGCATGCATACAATTATCTTCTAACATCAATATGCATTCCAATAACACACCACATATAAACATACCATACACACATCACATATACGCATAACATAACCACCAGAGTTAGTGTTACAGTACGCGAACGTACCTCCGTTGACGATATACAGTACAACTGTTGGTCAGAATGAAATCACAGGTATCCTATAAGAATAACAATGTATTTGTTACTAAACAATCATCATAACAGTCATTTTAGTCAAAAATGACATTTTTACCCCTGACTCCCCTAATTGACGGAATTTCGCCAGAGCCTCCCTACTTTGACTCTAATCTTCCAAAATTTCAACATAACTCTTACTCCAACATAATTTTTGAAATATATATCATATTTAACCTTAAAACATGATATCTAAACTAACTTGGAAGATTAAAGATCAAAACAACATTTCTACTATAACTACCGAAAGAACTACTAAAACTTAAGACTAAGGACCGAAGAACTTACCCAGAACTTCGCTACTACTTTCTCCAAGGCTATTCCTTCTCTCTACCCTCTCTCTAATTTCAAAATGACTCAAGGAATTGGTGAGTTTTGAAGAGAACCTAAGGGGTCTATTTATAGGAAAAATGTGAGGCCAACTTCGTAATTTTCCCTTCAATAATGTCCATAGAAATTATGGTTTTTGGCAAACTCATTCCCCCCCCCCACACACACACCTTGGCCGACCTCCCCTCCCCCAATTTCAACAAAAATATGTCACATCATGTCATCATCTCTTGCTTTATGGATTTACCCGATGAAATTCCCCCGATCGGTGTTTCAATCGTGTAATCTTAACAAATCTCAAAAATCCGACAACATAGCCTTGAAGGTCTATTCTTCCTCTTTAGAAATGTCTGGGTTAACTAAATTTTTGATCCCATTCAGAACATTTCGTTGCCATAGATTTTCATTTAACTGATTTGCTTTTTGAGTATCTGATAGCTTCTTAGCCAGTTTAGTATAACCCTTTTCGGTTACGGAAATAACTTCGGAGGTAGCCTACTCCGAGCTAAAAATTCACTTGTTTATAATAAGTCCTGATGTTAGGTACCTAGTTCATGGTTCTCTAGATAGGATTTAATTTCTATCGGTTCTCATTTATCCTATATGCTTTTTCACAACTTTTTCAACAACTTCTTCACTAAGTTTCTATTTTAATTTCCATTCAATTTTTCTTTTCTTTTTCGTCTTATTTTCGGCTAGCTCTTCCCAAAATATGTTGACTTTTCAACCCTTTTTAAACACCTAATTTATACCTTAATTACCTTAATTAATCATTAATCCATTGGCTAATTAAACCTTTAGGTATTTATCTAATCCACCTTATTCATTTCCTAAACAATTAGCCATTAATTATTTATTTACTTACTTACTAATTATTGATAATTTTCTTAATTAGGATTAATCATTATCTCACAACTATTTTACTGACATTGGTCATATAAGCTCCATGTAAAATATTAAAAATCATGGGGCAACTTATGCTCCCCAAAATTATATTTAATTTCTCCTCTTTTATTTCCAAGGGAAATAATCCCAAAAATTACCTAAATTAGAGACAACATACTCTCTAATTTCTAATAATTATTTTATTGCCTCTCAGGATTTATTTTAGTATTTTACGACTTATACGGCATTTAGGGCTTGTTTGGCACTTTATCTCTTCTATTTTCAATAGAAATAGCCCTATAAATAATACCTAATTTTGAGACCACATACTCACCCATTTCCAATAGGTATTATTTATTAAAATATAATATTCTACATAAATAATTATCGGGGTATTACATTTCTTCCCTCGTTAAATAAAATTTCGCCCTCGAAATTTGCACTCTACCATCTAAACTCCGTACTATCTAGACTTCGGACCATATTCTTCGGATCTTTTACTCTATCTTCGGCTTGACTATAAAGATCTTGTCATATCATACTTTGATATATAGTGTTTTCCGTGGCGCCCATACACCGCGGTCAACACCACAGATATCAAAAATGTCTCCATGGCGCCCATACACCATGGTAACACAAGATACCTTAAATGTTTCCATGGCGCCCATACACCTTGGCACCACAAGATACCTCCTACTCAATGACATGATCATAGTCTGGTCGTAATAATTAAGAAACATGGAACACATTTTCACATAATCGTAGGGCTAACACCTTAATTCATACAATGCCTAGAGAAGATTCCTCTTAAGAGATAGTACCTTGGACCATATCTGGGAGTTCTCTGTCCTCTGCACCGATTAGTGCGTGCATTCGGCCTAGGTTCTGTGGCTTAACCTCCGCAATCCGCTCAGGACAGCTTGAGGCAAAGTGTCCCGACTTCTGACATCTGTAGCAAACTCTTCTCTCCGCAGTTTTCTCAGGATAGTTTGAAATAATGTGCCCTGGCTTCCGACATCCGAAGCAAACTCGTCTACTAATACATTCACCAGGATGGTACTTCCCGCAATCAGGACACGGTCGGGATTCCGGCATCCTTGGGTTGTTCTGCTGCCCAGTCTGGAATGGCCTCTTGCTTTCTCTCTGGGAGTCACTCCAAGGTGCTTCTTTCTTCCGTGAGGAATTTTCACGGCTGACCTCGCTACGCCCTGTGTTGCTAGTGCTTAAGTGCCGGGATCTACGTAGCTCCTTCAGATTCCGCTCAATTAATCGGCAGGATTCCATTGCCTGGGCCATTTCAGGAAATTGATGAGACACAAGCCTCTCTTTGATCTCGTACTTAAGTCCGTATATCAACCGATTTGCCTTCCAGCTTTCGTTATCGTTACTCTTCAAGTAAGATGAATATCGGGACAGATTGGTGAACCGGGCAAAGTAATCGTCAAAGGTTTCCTCGGAACCTTGTTGAATGTGAAGGAACTCCTCCTCTTTAATCACTTGTGTCGAGGAAGGAAAATACTGTTCGTTGAACTTTTCCATGAGCTTCTCCCAAGTGACAGGGCAAAAACGTGTCCGCAACGTTGTAGCGATGCTTTTCTACCATCTATGTGCGTCACCTTCCAGCTTATAAATTGCCAGCTGAGCTTTCCGGTTCCCCAAGCATTCCATAACTTCAAAGATTTTGTCTAGGCTCATCAGCCAGTCTTCCGCTAACTCATTCTTACCACGAAAAGCTGGTGGCTTGAGCTTGTAAAACTGGGCGACCCAGTATTGTGTGGTCTGCACAACTCTCCCTCGTCGTGGAGGTGACTGGGACCTATCAGATCCCTCAGCTTCCTCATTATGCTCCTCACTTTGCTCATCTTCTTCTTCTTCAGAATGTTGTTCTCCCTCAGCTTGTCGATCATGCAATTGTCTCTGTCTCTCCTGCCTTTCTTCAAGGAGTTCAGCTATGAGAGCCCCATGCTCTTGCAGTGTTCTTCTCATCTCTTGCATTTCGTTTTGTTCCGGTTGGTTTGGCACTTGATTTCGTTCAAGTTCAGGTATCGGTATCACCCGAGGCTGTCTGCCTCCTCTTTTACCACGGCCCCTGCCTCGGCCTCTGGGAGCTCCGGCTCCTAGTAAATTTGCCATGTTTCGTATTTTTTCCTTTATTAGGGAAAACATTTAGATATACAAGGAAAACAACAGTTAGCATATCACAGACTTTATCACACTTAGTGTTTACACTACACACGGACTTTATCACACCGCATGTGGACTCTAATACACCTAGTGTTTTACACTGCCTGAAACCAGACCCCCGCAATATTTCTCTCGTCAGAATCTCGTTGGATCTCTGTATTCAAAACGGGTACAGAGAAAATGATGAAGAGTGGATACGGAGTTATCAGGGTTATCAGAGTTATCAGAGACTGATATCAGAGTTATCAGGATTATCAGGGATTGATATCAGGGTTATCATAGACTGATATCAGGATTATCAGGGACTGATACCGGCATCGGTACCGGTGATGGATACACCGGCTCTGGATTAGAGTGATGCACTGACAGAGGATGGTACACCGGTTCAGGATATTACACCGGTTCAAACTGGTATACCGAAATAGGGTGGTACACCGACCTAGGCTTATATAAGTACTCATTTTCAAAACATGCTCTTTAAAAAGGCGTAGAGCCTAACTCCGTTACTCAAACCAATTGGCCAGGTAAGTGTCTATTATGGGGGCCTCACCGAGTTCACGGCGACTAATTGGCGCACCCACATAGACTAGCCTTGCCTTCAGCAACAAAAGGTTTGGAATAACTTAGTCAGATCTATGCCAGGACAACTGCTCTGATACCAAAGTGTAACATCCCATTTTCAAAAGAAGTATATTTTTTCTTCTTCATCAGAGTAGAACATCGGAGCATAAGAGTAACTGATATATATTTAAAATGCCAACTGGCTAATTCCAGAAACGGTACAACAACCGAGAGTTTTTGAAGTAAATAACAACGAAGTGTCTCCCTGGCGATTCCCACGCCGTGACAGCAAACGATAGTCTTCAGTCGAACCTCTAAGCTTGCTGCTTTCCTCTCTCCTCGGTCTTCGGTCCTTCTGACCCTGACGCTATGTTAAGAGCTGAGGTCCGCACCGGACCTCAGGTAACGGTTAACCTCATGTTTACATACACACATATGGAATACAGAAAATCACAACCTTAACAGCATATAAACACGTAACCAATGCACATGTATCGCTCCCAGCATGCAGATATATCGCTCCCAGCCTCACAGATGTATCGCTCCCAGCATCACAGATGTATCGCTCCCAGCATTACAGATGTATCGCTCCCAGCATTATAGATATATCGCTTCCAGCATGCATACAGTTATCTTCTAAGATCAATATGCATTCCAATAAAAAACCACATATAAACATACCATGCACACATCACATATACGCATAACCTAACCACCAGAGTTAGTGTTACAGTACGCGAACGTACCTCCGTTGACGATATACGGTACAACCGTTGGTCATAATGTAATCACAGGTATCCTATAAGGATAACAACGTATTTTTTACTAAAAAATCATCATAACAGTCATTTTAGTCAAAAATTACCATTTTACCCCTGACTCCCCTAATTGGCGGAATTTCGCTAGAGCTTCGCTACTTTGATTCTAATCTTCCAAAATTTCAACATAACTCTTACTCCAGCATAATTTTCGAAATATATATCATATTTAACCTTAAAACATGATATCTAAACTAACATGGAAGATTAAAGATCAAAAAAACATTTCTACTATAACTACCGAAAGAACTACTAAAACTTAAGACTAAGGACCGAAGAACTTACCCAGAACTTCGCTACTACTTTCTCCAAGGCTATTCCTTCTCTCTACCTTCTCTCTACTTTCAAAATGGCTCAAGGAATTGGTGAGTTTTGAAGAGAACCAAAGGGGTCTATTTATAGGAAATATGTGAGGCCAACTTGGTAATTTTCCTTTCAATAATGTCCATAGAAATTAGGGTTTTTGGAAAAATCATTCCCCTCCACACACACACCTTGGCCGACCTCCCCTCCCCCAATTTCAACAAAAAGATGTCACATGATGTCATCATCTCTTGCTTTATGGATTTACCCGATGAAATTCCCCCAATCGGTGTTCTAATCGTGTAATCTTAACAAATCTCAAAAATCCGACAACATAGCCTCGAAGGTCTATTCTTCCTCTTTAGAAATGTCTAGGTTAACTAACTTTTTGATCCCATTCAGAACATTTCGTTGCCTGCCGAACATTTTCGGATAAACGTCGTCGGTTACGAAAATTACTTTGGGTAACAACAACTTCGGGACAAAAATTCACTGATTCATAATATGTCCAGTTGTTTACCACTTAATCCAAGGATTTCAAGTTATGGTTTAGTTTCTATAGATTTTCATTTATCTGATTTGCTTTTTGAGTATCTGATAGCTTCTTAGCCAGTTTAGTATAACCCTTTTCGGTTACGGAAATAACTTCGGAGGTAGTCTACTCCGTGCTAAAAATTCACTTGTTTATAATAAGTCCTGATGTTAGCTACCTAGTTCATGGTTCTCTAGATAGGATTTAATTTCTATCGGTTCTCATTTATCCTATATGCTTTTTCACAACTTTTTCAACAACTTCTTCACTAAGTTTCTATTTTAATTTCCATTCATTTTTCCTTTTCTTTTTCTTCTTATTTTCGGCTAGCTCTTCCCAAAATATGTTGACTTTTCAACCCTTTTTAAACACCTAATTTATACCTTAATTACCTTAATTAATCATTAATCCATTGGCTAATTAAACCTTTAGGTATTTATCTAATCCACCTTATTCATTTCCTAAACAATTAGCCATTAATTAATTATTTACTTACTTACTAATTATTGATAATTTTCTTAAATAGGATTAATCATTATCTCACAACTATTTTAATGACATTGGTCATATATGCTCCATGTAAAATATTAAAAATCATGGGGAAACTTATGCTCCCCAAAATTATATTTAATTTCTCCTCTTTTATTTCCAAGGGAAATAATCCCAAAAATTCCCTAAATTAGATACAACATACTCTCTAATTTCTAATAATTATTTTATTGCCTCTCAGGATTTATTTAAGTATTTTACGACTTATACGGCATTTAGGGCTTGTTTGGCACTTTATCTCTTCTATTTTCAATAGAAATAGCCCTAGAAATAATACCTAATTTTGAGACCACATACTCACTCATTTCCAATAGGTATTATTTATTAAAATATAATATTCTAGATAAATAATTATCCGGGTATTACACCTAACTATTTCTCTCAGTTTTTTAATGGTAGTTTGCAGGGCTAGCTCAAATGGAACAGTAATCATAAAGCGGGAAAAGGAAGGTTTCAGAATTTCTCATGGACAAGAATTTTCAGCTTGGGATGCTGGATCCTTTGGACAACCAGATGCAAATTTCTATTTCAGGGAGAAAGCATTGCCACAAGAGAACTGATTCACCTTTGCCACTACCTCCTCATGGAAAGCAATGCAAAGCAAAACCTCAGTCACCAGATCTTCCAAATCGACAAGATTGAGGAGCAATCCTGGACCCCTCCTCCGACAAATGTCATCCGTATTGATGTGGATGGCTCAGTTCGACACCAACAGCAAGCGGCCTACGGGGGAGTGATAAGAAACACTTAGGGCGAATGGTTAATGGGCTTCTCCAAATCCCTTGGCCTTCGCACGGTTATCGAAGATGAAATCTATGCCATCATGCTCGGGTTAAAAATTGGGTAACAGATGGGTTTTAAGAAAATTCTCCTCTACTCCGACTCTCTAGATGCTATCAACATCCTTATGAGAGATTGCCCCACCGACCACCAGGGCCATAGAACTCCAAGAGATTGCCCCATCCTTATCACATTATTGGGGAGACTAGAGATCTCCTATACCAAGATTGGGATGTGGAAATACACCACACTCCAAGAGACAACATTTCTTGTGCTGATTACATGGCCAAACAGGGCCATAGAACTGCTATCGATGCTGGGGTGGCTCTAGTTCCATCTATTCCCATAGGATGCCTTGACTTAGCTCTGAGGGATCAACGATCATGTTTTTCATAATGTCCTTCATTGATGTACTAAGGGCTAGATTTTTACAATCTAGTTCCTAAACTCTATCTTCAAGCCTCGGCTTGCCTGTTTTATCCAAAACAAAAAGGAATTGCATAATGTCTCTCATGACTAACGGCTATGCCTTGGCCCATTAACAATGATTCGGCCTAACAACAATGATGAATGCTAACTAATTATTATTTCATAACATTCTTCTATAAAATAAATCTCTTTCACACGTTTTTTTCCTTCCCCCACCACCAATTATTATTATTTTCATTATAATAAATGCAAGGTTATTAAACTGACTGGTCATTAAACCAACCTAGGTATTAGGTCAAGGATTCAAGGATCAATGGTTAGATCAGAGTCAACTCAAGGCCAGACCGGTGAAGAATAAATTTTTTTTAAAAAAATATAATTTCTCACAGCATCATCCAAAATACTATATATCCAAATTCTAAATAATACTCTCTTCGGTCTTAATTATAAGACATATTTAACCGATTTTGGGGAGATTAAGGAGAAGAGTTAAATTAGTTAATTTTACTCATTTTCCTAAAATGTCCTTATATAAATTTAAAATGATATAAGTAAAAGTAAATCAACAATCTCTGCCAAATACCACACTAGTGCAAACAAGAGCTTTAAGACCGCCTCATTTAAACCGGATTATAGAGAATCAGGTCTTAAAAGTATGACCGGTGGCAGTTTCGTAAATATAAAGAACTTTTTGGATCAGATTATAAAGGATCCGGTCTTAAAAATATGACCGGTGGCACTTTCGTAAATATATAGAACACTTTTAAGACCGGATTATAAAAGATCCGGTCTTAAAAGTATGACCGGTGACAATTTCATAAATATATAGAACACTCTGAAGAGCGGGCTATAAAATATCCGGTCTTAAAAGTATGACCGGTGGCAATTTCGTAAATATTGTGAGAAGACGCTAATCAGAGATGAGTTCGAGAATGTGATGATTTATTCATTCGCTTAATTGGAATTATATTCATATGCTAATAAGTAAATAATCTTCTGATCTAGGCAGTTCCTATAATCTAGGGATTACAATCAGGAATATAATTTCAAAATTCAAAAAGTCATGATCTGCTAACTTAATTCCTAAAATCTCTCTAAGAACTTAATTAAGATGATTACAATCAGAAATATAATTACGAAATTCAAAAAACCATTATCTGCAAACTTAATTCCCTAAAATCTCTCTAACAACTTAATTAAGATGATTACAATCAGGAATTTAATTACGAAATTCAAAAAACCATGATCTGCTAACTTAATTCCTAAAATCTCTCTAATAACTTCATTAAGATGATTAAAACTAGGAATTTAATTATGAAATTCAAAAAACCATGATCTGCTAACTTAATTCCTAAAATCTCTCTAACAACTTAATTAAGATAATTGCACAATATAATCGTATATGCTAACTAATTAAATCTTAACTTCCAACAATTATATAGAACACTTTTAAGATCAGATTATAAAAGATTCGGTCTTAAAAGTATGACCGGTGGCAATTTCGTAAATATATAGAAGACTTTTAAGACCGGATTATAAAAGATCCGGTCTTAAAACTATGACCGGTGACAATTTCGTAAATATATAGAACACTTTAAGACCGGATTTAAAGGATCCGGTCTTAAAAATATACTTTTAAGAGGTTTTTACAAACAATCGGTCTGTGAGCGTGCTTGTCTTCTTGGTCATATAACATTTTCTTAGTTATAGATTCAACGAGTGTCCCAAGAGCCTCACGGGTCAAATCCTTAGGAAGAATGACATCTTCGTAAGTCATCCTAGGAGCTACACAATCAAATCCTTGGCAACGTTGGCGGTGAGATGCTTCGAGGGTTTTGCGATGGCATCAACTCCAATCCTCGGCAACGATGCAAGCGTCTTGCTCGAGGATTCTAGGATTACGGGCGACGGCGGCTCCTTCCTCTTCAATCTATGGCTCCTCCCATACCGCCTTCGCACAGATCCGGCTTCAAATCAAACCCGGATCTCTTCTTGGTTAAGTCTGTTTGCTCCTACCTTGACCGCTCTGCTCGTATCCGGACTTTGATTTTGGTTGCTGAAGGTTTGCCGGCATCGACAAGAGGATCTGCTCGATTTGGTTGCTTTAAGCTTGGGATTTTTGTAGATCTAGACTTCAATTTCACCTCGATTTTATATTGATTCAAATTCGATTTCCATGGTAAAGATTTCAATTTCTTGTTATGTTTTCTTATTTACGGACTTTGTATTCATCTTTTTGTTTTTCTTGTGGGTGTTGCTTCCAATCTTCTCTTGGTTCTCCGTCGTTGATGACGGAGGGACATTCAAAATGTTGTCGAGATCGGTGATTTGGGACCGGTTGTTTCATTTGAGTTTTTTTAATTACTTTGAAACACTTTTAAGACCGGATGTTTAAAATTTCTGATCTAAAAGAAATTCTTTAAAACGGTTCGAGTCCGGTCTTAAAGTTAGACTTTTAATACCGCCCGGAACAAGACCTAACACGGATCCAGTCTTACGGTGCCTCTTTTGTCCGGTCTTAAAATCCTTTTTTCGACCGTGCCACTCCAACCTAGAATTTTCCTTTCTAATTGAAATAATAGTTTTGCTACACACACACACACATAACTTCACACCAACACACACACACACACACGCACAATGTATGTATGTATGTATGTATGTATGTATGTATGTATGTATGTATGTATGTATGTATGTATGTATGTATGTATGTATGTATGTATGTATGTATGTATGTATGTATGTATGTATGTATGTATGTATGTATGTATGTATGTATGTATGTATGTATGTATGTATGTATGTATGTATGTATGTATGTATGTATGTATGTATGTATGTATGTATGTATGTATGTATGTATGTATGTATGTATGTATGTATGTATGTATGTATGTATGTATGTATGTATGTATGTATGTATGTATGTATGTATGTATGTATGTATGTATGTATGTATGTATGTATGTATGTATGTATGTATGTATGTATGTATGTATGTATGTATGTATGTATGTATGTATGTATGTATGTATGTATGTATGTATGTATGTATGTATGTATGTATGTATGTATGTATGTATGTATGTATGTATGTATGTATGTATGTATGTATGTATGTATGTATGTATGTATGTATGTATGTATGTATGTATGTATGTATGTATGTATGTATGTATGTATGTATGTATGTATGTATGTATGTATGTATGTATGTATGTATGACACACACGTATTGATAATTGAATATTTCATATACTTCTTTTTATCTCTTGATTAATAATTTAGGACTCTAATTAATAAATAATGACTTTTACACTTATTAGGGCTTTGGGCCTTTGATTAAATTTTAGCTATTTTTAATGATAAATTTCCAGTTTTACATTTCTTCACTATTTTCACCAAAACTCTTGAACCAGACATCAGATTAGCCTCATTCTTGTTTCATATTTCAGATGATTCAAGGATACAATTGTTATGAAGGCTTGAAGGGCAAATTCCGACAAGAGTGCGGTCAATTTTGGAGCCGAAGAAAGATATATATTTCTGGCTATTATTGGGCCCGAATTTTGTATTAAAAACCATTTGTTATTTATTTCGTTTTGGGCCAGTTGTGTAGCCCTAGCCCATTTCCATTTTAGGTTAACTTTAATTCAGATGGTGGCTACAACATAATTCAATCACGTTTTTATTATTTTGGGGATTGAAATAGAAGTTTTAAAATTCTCTCAAATGTTCTTCATCTGTTCTTTGTGTTCTTCATGTTCATGATGAACTTCTTCATTTCTGTTCGATTTACGTTCTGCATAGCTATGATAGGCTAAACTTCGGTGATTAGCCCACGGATTGAGGATTCCACTATGCAGAGGACTCGTTCTTAAACGGCAACAAACTCGTTTCTGTTTTGTAATTTCGGATTCGATTTACTTTCGGATTGGGTGTTAGATTTAACACCCAGATTGAGATATCCCAAGGATTGAGTTCGAACTAGGTTAAAGTATTACTGTGCAATTTCATAGTAAGACACCACTGTTCAGAAAAATGCTAGGCAAACGTCTAGTCGAGGGATTTTCTAGACGAACACAGACATTTCGGTTCGTCCAGAATCAATCGCGATGTTTAGTTATAAATCTGTTTTTTTCGTCCAATGAAGGAAATTAGTAGAACTGGAAATCCCGGGTTGATCCTCTCTTAATCTGATTTAATCTCATTTTATTTAGTTCTGTTTTAATCTTTACTACATTGAAAACAACTCCCCCAATATGTTACTGTTTTATTGCTATTAGAATTGGATCGATTGTGAATTCGTTGGGATAACGACCCAGGTTCCCTATTACTACAAATATTTTATTGAATCTGGTTATTTTGGGAGATACGAAAAATCTCTATCACGTATATACATACATATATACACAAACACATATATATAGACACACACATGCACACACAATGTGTGTGTGTGTGTTTCTATATATATATATATATATAGGTAAATTAATGTCATTTTGATCGGTAAATAAATTAAATCTAACAATTTAAAAGTTTCACTAACTGAAAGAGTTACGCACTTACATACATATACTCATAAAAACACCAAACGGATTTGAGAGAATAAAATAGGGGTATTTTTAGGAAGAAATTAACAAAAATTAAAATTTTGCCTTATAATTAGGACCAAAACTACCTCCCAAATGTTGTCTTATAATTAGGACTGGAGGGAGTAACAAAAACCATCTTTGTGACCCCAAAGCTCAGAGCTTGCAACCGGCCATGGTGTTTGAGACCGAAAACAAGAAGAACAAAATCGCATCTCGAACAAGGCGGCGTGAGCGAGGAAGATGAACGGCGAAGGCAAACTCGAGTGAGGTAAATGGTGACCCAACACCAGTAGATTAGAGCTCAAGTAGAGTGTCTCCCATGGCGTTCGATTGTTGAGACTTGAGAGTGAAAAGAAGAAGAAAAGGAGGAGAATTGTGTGGCAAAGGCGTTTCGAATGATCGAAATAAAAGGGAAAAACTTCTGAAGGTAATTTTGAAATTAAAAAAAAAAACATAAACTTAAAAAAGTATGAAACCACGTCGTTTCATCCTTTATAAGACTAAAAACTATTAATTTGGGCCACTCACACAACTCATCGAGTCGTTCAAATTATAATTGGGTCACATCGAGTTAGTTGAGTTAGTATGACCCTGGTTCTGTAGCTCACCAGGACCATTTTCCTGGCCGGTTCACCAGTTTCCATTTTGAACCGATTAACCCGGTCCGGGTTTAATTACCATGAATAAATATTACGATAATATTTACAAGTTAAAAAATGATAAATAATAAATATTAAGGAAGGATAAGGATTTTAAATAAACAGAAAAGATGAAAGTAAATTGGAATGAGGTGAATAGCTCTCATGAGGAATGGGAAATTAAAGGAATTAATTGCATCTTGCAGACAAGTGGGTCAATATATGTTTATACGTGACAAAAAGGGACAATATCTTGCATACAAACATTCAAATAATAAAATACAAAACTATCTTGTCATGAAAATCTTTGGGAGAAAATCAAAAGTTTCCCTACCATTTTCGTAGATAATGTAAGTTAAACTATGAAGTAATAAGAGAAGAATAAATGACACTAAATAAAATCATCAATTTATACTCATTTCAATATCAATAAGAGCTTGAAACCAATCCAGTAAACTTTCATTAGCAAAATTATACTTGTAAAGATGATAATTAACGTGAAAATATGGTAAGTAGTAAAAACTTCATCTATAAAAATTATAATGGAACATTATTTACTCATATTTTAAACTCCCAATATATAACTTGCTCTTTACACAACTTCCCAAAAATAATCACTCTTAACAGCCATTTAAACACCTAAACAAGTTGTTCTGTCATAGAACATAAATCTCTTACCCTAGGTGGGCTAGTATGTACATATAGGATCAAATAGCTCTCCCCCAAGTATCCATAGATGAGATACCCGAGAGGATCGGAGATCACAAAGCACAGGGACTTGACCTAGGTGCGATACCTAGGGCCTACGTACCCTGAAGAGGGATCAAAGTCCACGTAGTTCGATGATACTGGAGGCGTTTAGCCAAGGGGGTGGTGTGTGTGCTCTGTGTGCAGTATATGCAATTGAGAGAGAGCTTAGAAGATGTGTACCTCTTTAGGTTAACCAACTATATATAGAGGCTACCTTAGGGTTAGGGTTTGGACTTGTTGGGCCTCTTGTGCCTCCAAGCCCAAAAGTATTAGATGTCTCCTGATGGGCCACACCTTGGATGAGCCTAGTATTTTATTCCATAACAGTTGCCCCCAAGCTCGGTTGTTCAGGTCTCTGAGCTGCCGAGATTAATTGACTGCTTTCCGAGATCCTCTGAATCCGAAATTGCTTTCGTAGCAATTTTCCCGGGCTAATTGTCTGGTTTATATTCTTGCATTTAATAACATGTAAGCAAATCACAATAAATGGAAAATACTTACTGTTTGTGCAAATCGTTCAACATGCTCATTTCAGATACTTGTCCGAGCTTGCATTAAACTTTCCACTTTGCATTAATGCCACTTATTGATAACACGTTTTTCCACTTAACAAATCGTTGTCCACTCCGTTGCCCCCAGCCTGGTAGTTCAGGTTCCTGAGCTGCCAGGATGTGTTATTTTCCAATCCGGGCCAGGTGTTCGTCATTGTTGAGATTCCATGCATGTTGACCAGAGATTCCGGGTTTATATACTTTGCACCGAGACTCCAGGTTTATACACTGTAACCCCGAGATTCTGGATTGATATACTTTAATACCGAGATTCCGGGTTATTTACTTTATCACCGAGATTCCCGATTGATATACTTTATCACCGAGATTTCGGATTGATATACTTTAACACCGAGATTCCGGATTGATATACTTTAACACCGAGATTCCGGATTGATATATTTTAATACCAAGATTCCGGGTTATTTACTTTATCACCGAGATTCCAGATTGATATACTTTATCACCGAGATTCCCGATTGATATACTTTAATACCGAGATTTCGGATTGATATACTTTAACACCGATATTCCGGATTGATATACTTTAATACCGAGATTCTGGGTTATTTACTTTATCACCGAGATTCCAGATTGATATACTTTATCACCGAGATTCCCGATTGATATACTTTAATACCGAGATTTCGGATTGATATATTTTAATACCGAGATTCCGGGTTATTTACTTTATCACCGAGATTCCAGATTGATATACTTTATCACCGAGATTCCCGATCGATATACTTTAACACCAAGATTTCATATTTATGATTTTTGAAAACGAGTTTGTTTACCCAAATTCAATCATTCAAATAAATTTGGCGGCTTTGTCGTCGCAAATAATCCAATAATGGACTTTCCCTGATTTCAACCAGATTCAGTTTAATCGGGATCTTCATACTTTCCCTGATTTTAACCAGATTCAATTTAATCGGGTCCTCCTCCGAAACTTTACACGGATACCGGATTTTAACCAGTTAAGCCGGGGTCCGCCTTCATCCATTTCGTAGGGACGGATTCCACAATTTATCCGGGATCCAATTAAAGAGTGCGGATTTAATTGTATAAAATAGACTTGGCATGATTCATGAAAGCGGGTTTGTGCACCTCGGATTCACGCATGTTTAAATTGGACGTGATTTTCAAAGACGGATTTGTTTACTCATAATTCTAACACATTTAAACAGGACATGATTTTCGAAAACGAGTTTCATTACCCTAAATTTATACATGTTTTCCTTCGACATGATTTTTGGAAACGGGTTTATGCACATCGGATTCCTACATGTTTTATTTGTACATGATTTTCGTAAACAGGTTTCTTTACCCTGAATTCTACATGTTTAGCTTTGACATGATTTTTGGAAACGAGTTTATGTACCTCATAATCCTACATGTTTAAACTGGACATGATTTTCGAAGACGGGTTTCTTTACCCTCGAATTCTACATGTTTACCCCATCACTTATCCGAATCGTTCTTACATCAACAATAAAAGTACTAAGACTTGAAGAAAGAAAATGAATATCTGCAAGCTCATCAAACTCCAAAGGATAGAATCTAGCAAACTCAATCAACTTTTCTTTGTTAAAATTAGCAAATGAATCATGAGGATCAATACAACTCAAACACTCAAGAAACTTGCTATTGACATTATCAAATCGATCACCCAACTCTTGAACCTGAGTATCTATCAATGTATTATTAAATAACTCCACCTTAAAATAGTGTAAGAATGTGAATGATTCCAATCTCCGTTTTGATCTCCCTTTAGGACAATAAACATCATTCATATTTGGAATGTCAATATCATATTTATTGGCAAAAATGTTCGTTTCTTGAAGCAATTCATCAAAACCATTATCTCTCACCTCTTGTAAACGAGACTTGACTACATTCACTAAACCAATTGCATTTAAAAGATCTTAATCTTTTCTTTATGGTGCTTGTGACAACTCATAAGAAATCCCCAAGATCAATTTCATAAGATGCAACAAGAATGCAAATTCAAAATCCTCCATGGTATACAAAATGCAACCTGCACAGTTCTTGCAGTATCATTTTTCAGCTCGTCTTCAATAATTTTCATCAAGGAAATTATTGGAGAAAATAATGAGATAACACTTGTAACTGTACCAAAATGGGAACCTCAACGAGTGTCTCCAGGTCGTTTTAAGGTCTCTTTCCTAAATCTTTTTCTTGTTTATTGGAATGTCATTGAATAAATTGAAGGTCTTTTTCCTGGATCAGATTCAAGATTTTCTATATTAACTTTTGCTTGAGGTGGTGATTGAAAACTTTGAAATTGAGATGCTTGTGGTGGTTGATAGGATTCTTGGATAGTTGAAACTGAAATACTATTTGGAACTTGCTCACTTTGAGATTCGGGTTCCGTATTTGTGGGTTTTAGACGTTTGAAATAAGATTATATCCTTGACATTTTCTGGAAACAAAACAGTAAAAAAATTGAAACAAAAAATAAACAATGCAACAAGGCACATTCTATTTGTATACCTCACTAGGGGCACATTCAACATTCAATATAATTTAGGCAAAGTTCAAAGTAAAAGAAATCAAAAGAATTATCAAGTATAGATTATGTACCTTATCTAAGTAAATTTCAAAGAATCTATGTTTTGTAGCTTCTCGGTCGAATAATTTTAGCTGAAGTAGAATAATTTGCACATGCGAGGATCCCCTCAATTTTCTCTCATATATATATCTTTAGGCAAAAAAGAATTTGAAAACAAAGAGAGCCAACTTATAATACCTATAAAATCAAACATTAAGATGAAGCATAACCCTAATAAGAGGCAATATTGAATCCTCCAAACGGAATTTTAACGTCAACCAAGCACAGAGAAAAGGGAAAAAAAATATCAATGCTAATCAAGAAACGAAAACATCTCAAACATGAAAAATACATGGATTTAAATCACCAAAAACCAGCTCTAATCAACAGAGCTAGATAACTCTTCTAACTAAACAATCATGTCAATCTTCTTAAACAAGAAGCAGTAATAGCTAGAAAAACACATCAAGAGGAACACACAGATCTAGGAAAATCGGTAAA
The DNA here is from genome assembly GCA_025563575.1 of Acacia pycnantha. Lineage (NCBI taxonomy): Eukaryota > Viridiplantae > Streptophyta > Magnoliopsida > Fabales > Fabaceae > Acacia > Acacia pycnantha. Next base: position 314,818 of record JAMWYP010000096.1, on the reverse strand, counting down.
ATGAAAGTATAAAAGGAGAGACAAACCGCAATCGCTCGAAGGTCTCGCTCAATTTGGTTCGAAATCGCGGCACTCTTCTTTCAATCCACAACTCTGTCTCTTGCCACTGTCACCATCGATAATGGGAAAAAGAAGATCGCCGGAGTTGGAGGAAGGAACAAAGGTGGACGAAGAAGAGTGCAGAGGGAGGACGAGAGATCGAGATTTAGGTCACACAATTTCACCTTTTTTCATTTATTAAAAAAAAACTCAAACTTTATGTTTGCACGTGCGGTCCCTTGCCCCAGTATGGCTCCGCCACGGCTCTAAATCATTTTCCTGCATCTAAACAACATAGTCATCAAACATATTGGTGTCAAACCGAACAGCCAAGGGCAAGGGAAGAACTTTGTAAAAAAATTTATGAAACTTACTTAATTACATCCCAATATACTTGATTCAAATCAAAGCTTGTATTTACATCTTTGCTATAACTTTTTCTTATCCTCTAACTTTCACACTTCTTGGGCTGCTCCAAACTCCTCTCAAGAAAATAGCAAAATCCATAGGAATTTAATTTACTCACGATGAGAGTAACAACTTTTGTGATAGAAGTATAAGGAAAGGAAGTGATTTGAGTGGAGCTTTTGGCCATAGATTGTTTCCCTATCTTTTTTCTCTCCAATTTTCCACTCTTCTCTTCTTCGCTTGTGCGTTTCAGCTGCTGAACATAATGGGGGGAAAGAGAGATGGTGATTGTTTAAAGTATGATTATTAACTATAATTAAACTTGTAATGTTTTTCTTTCCAAAAAAAAAAAGAAAAAGAAAATGTACCACTTCCTTTTAACTTTTTTTTTTTATAAAAGAATTTTAGGAGTGATTGGGTTCACCTACAGTCCAAAGGCAAGACGCTATGACTTTTCTCCCCAGAATATACAGGACTGAGAACACACATACCTCCACCTCAGCCTGCGTTTCCACAAGTTCACATCACCTAAGATGCCTCCCCATCGCCTTGACCAACTCTAGGATCGAACCCTCTCTCTTTAGTGAGAATATTCGACCCCTTTGCCAGTTAAGCCCAACAACGAGAGGTGTACTTCCTTTTAACTTTGATTTGGGTTTAATTGAGTAATTGCTCTTTCAATTCCATATCATCAAATGGGCTTGGGCTTCTTTTTTTTATGAATTTTAGGTTAATGATAGGAATTTTTAACAATTTCTTGACATAATTAAAATAAATTTCCATATTCTTTCGGAAATTTTAAACTAATGGGATTGACATAATTCTTCTGAAAATTCCTTCTTTGGCATTTTCACCTTAAACACCTCGAATAGGACTTATGAATCACTTGGGATCTTCCTTTATATTTAAGTCCCTATTCACTTTCATTTTAGCTTTGGGACTTTCCTAAAGTCTCTAAAAATATTTAAACTTTAACACGAAAATCTTTCAATTTACGCTTTAGTCCTTAGGAACTATTTTATCTTTGTTATGCCATTTTTGGGACTCTCGCTCAATTGAACTTAGTAGCCTATTTAATTGAAACTTATTCTCTTGAGCTTTTAGGCACAAAATTTAGGATATGATAATATGAGGGGATTGTAAAGGCAATATATGTTGGATAGTAGATAAAGGAAAATAAGTTGAGACGGTAATAAACATGTAGTGTCAACCTTAAAAGTTAAATGACAATAATTTGATTACCCTTATGGGAAAAAAAAAGTATGAAATTATTTCTTAAAATATAATGATGAAAAAAGCTAACAGTATTGTTACAAATGAAATTAAAATATTTGAACATGCAAATATACAAAAAAAAAAATTAAATAATTAAAAATCAGAAACCAACAACAACTATATACTCCCTCCGGTTCTAATTATAAGACAACATTTGAGACTTGGTTTTGGTCTTAATTATAGGACAACATTTTAATTTTTGTCAATTTCTTCCTAAAATACCCATATATTTTTCTCTCAAATGTATTTGGTTTAATTATAAGTTTTTTTTTCGTTTTAAGAGTACGCTACAGTTTTTGATTATTTGACTATACGAAAAATAAATTAAGTTTTTTAATATCAAAATTAGTAATTTTTTAAAAAATTTAGAAAGTTATAAATCTATTAAATAAATTTTTATTAGCCCATATATATATATATATATATTGAAGAGGGACATTTTGATAATTAAAAAAAAAGTTCAAAAGTCAAACTTAACAGTCAACTAACGGTTTGGGTGGATGGAAATAAAATCTCAAAATACAAGAGAGGTTTGTATAACATACATTTTAATTTAAGGGAGGTTTATATAGATTTTCAAAATAGAGGGAAGGTCTATGTAATTAAGGTAAAATAGGAGGGTGGTCAGAGTATTTTACTCATAAAAGAATTAAGGAATGATAATTAATAACGTGTAATTAATGTTATTAAAATTATTTTGAAAATATAATTTCTCAGATATCTCAGCCGCAAATTTTTATTAATCCTTTAATTACCATTACCATTAAACACAATTTCTAGAACATTTGTGCTGCAAATTTTTATCAATCCTTTTATTACCATTAAACGCGTGATTATCATGATTTAATAACACACAAGTAAATGGAGATTACTTATTGCGATACGTAAATAAAGAAAATAAGGAATAATCATCAATAACAGCATTATTTATAAGTCAACTAATCCTTCTTAACTTGGAAAATAATGTCACTATTTCTAAAGGAAGTTAATATTATTAATTATAAATGCTGTAATATGTCAACTAGGAATTAATGTCACTATTTCAAAATCAAATCAATTTCATTAATTATAAATTCTATAATATGTCAACCGGGTATTAATATCATTATTGCTAAATCAAACCAATGTCATTAATTATGTTATGAGGAAATTAGGAAACAACAATAAAGACATATCCCACTAGCTGGGGTATAAGAAAATTAAGAAATTTAAGAAATAACTAAATTATTAATGTCAGAAAATAATTATTAATAAATAAGGAAATAATCAAATGGAAAATAGGAAATACTCATTAATAACATGTATTTATTTATTTATGTCTAACCGAGTCATTTTTCACTTAACCAGGTATTATAAGATTTTAATAGTAGAGCCTCCCAAATCATCAAATCTAAATTATCAAATCACAAAGAAATTGGGTATTTCTAATTTTCCCAACATAATTTTTAATTTTTAATAATTTTTTTGCCAATGATTAAGTTTTAAGAATGTACTCCTTATCATGCTACCTATAATTAATCATTAATGTTGTCAAATAAATGTAAACTCCAACACACACGTACACTCGTATTCATATCATATAACAAAAGAAAATCTACATGATATATATTTGTAGTATTGATCGAAGAGTAATTTGTTTCTGAGAATTAACAGAAAATTTATTCTTATAATAAACACAAGATATAATTAAGTGTTAACAAATGTAATTGAAGAAATAATATGGAGAAGATGAAGAATCTTACTGTATTAATTAACCACAAAGAGCAACATGTTCATTCAATGAGTAACCCACTTGGATTAACTGTAAAACCTAGAAAGAGGAGAGTGCTATGATCACAATTCAAGTAATAGGAAATAATAGCAGAATAACGCAATGAAAGAACAGAAGGTAAAACTTCTGTATTCACCATATCATTTCATAGTATAAGATTTGGAAATCCAGTATTACAATCAGAGAATAAGAAAATACTGAATAACAGAATGTCACTGACATAATAACAGAAAGGAGAATTCCATAAGAGAGAGATAATCTTTCATAATCTATTCGACACCTATCCATTCCTTTCTTCTCCTATTTATTGATTTATTCCTCAAACTCCCTTATCTTCTAGGACCTTCTCTTCACCCTCTTGCTTCTTCTTATGGTCTGTGGCCCATCTGCTACTTCTAGCCCATTATCTGCCATTTGTTGGATCTACACTTGCCTGGCCCATTTCATCATTACTCATAACATTACTTCCCCCATCAAAAGGGACCTTGTCCTCAAGGTCTATATTCGGATATACTGAAGATAACACTTCTGCATCTTCCCACGAGGCATCTGATGCACCATCCCACTGAACTAACAACTGCTTTGTCCATAAGTTATCTTCTTGAACGAATCTGGACTTCAAGATCTTGGCTGGCGTAATGATAGGACCTTCTGGCACTGTCACGAGGGGTAATGGAATCTGAGGACCCGGAACAACAGACCCCACAAATTTCTTAAGTAAGGATACATGAAAAACAGGATGTATCTTAGTGGAAGGGGGCAATTCCAATTTATAAGCTACTTGTCCAATGCGAGCTAGTATCTTGAAAGGTCTGAAATAGCGTAATGCTAACTTATGATATTTACGAAGAGCAACTAAGTGTTGTTTGTAAGGTTGCAACTTTACCCAAACAAACTCACCAATCTGAAATTCAATGTGCACTCGTTTCTGATCTGCATAACGCTTCATTCGAGTTTGGGCCTTCTGAATATTGAGCCGCAGCGATTGTATCACTTCATCCCGCTGACAGAGTTGTTGATGAACATCAAAAGGTGTATCATCCGTTGACGAGTGACGTAGCACTGGTGGTGGATCACGACCATAAACCACTTTAAATGGTGTCATGCCAATGGTTGTTTGAAATGCCGTATTGTACCAATACTCAGCCCAAGGTAAGTAAGTAAGCCACTGTCTTGGATATTCAAACACAAAACACCTTAAATACAATTCCACACACTTGTTAAGAGCCTCAGTTTGTCCATCGGATTGTGGATGATATGCAGAAGTGTAACAGAGTTGAGCTCCTTGTAATTTCATCAGATGCTTCCAAAAGCCACTAGTGAATACTTTGTCTCTATCAGATACAATAGTATTAGGGAAGCCATGAAGTTTCACAATATTCTGCACAAAAGCCTCAACTACTGTCTGACTTGAAAAATTGGTAGTCAAAGGAATAAAATGACCATACTTAGAGAGTCTATCCACTACCACAAAGATAACAGAGTTTCCCTTAACAATGGGTAAGTTTTTAATAAAATCCATTGAAATGTCTTCCCAAATCCTAATAGGTATTGGTAATGGCTCTAATAAACCAGAAGGATGCATTTGATAGCTCTTAGCCTGCTGACAGACTACACATTGGCGGATATAATATTTGATGTCAGCACGCATTTTAGGCCAATAAAAAAGATGGGCGATCCAATAAAAAGTTCACAAAAATCCAGCATGTCCTCCAACTTTAGAAGAATGGAATTCGTCCAAAATATCCTTAATAAGTGTGGCATTCGAGACTGGAATTACTAACCTGGTCCGCGAATACAAGTCCTGATGCTTGACTTGAAATTCCCCTCTTACTGATGCATCGTCGATGACTCTTTGCTTCATTGCTTGAATAGATGGATCCGATCGAACCCGTTCATACATCGTATCCATAAATGAGTTTTGAATGGAGGAAATTTCCATATTGAACATGCGTGACAGGGCATCAGCAGCTTGATTTTGTCGGACTGGTTTATACTCTATGCGAAATCTGTACCCTAATAATTTGGGCAAACAAGCCTCTTGTTCAGGAGTTTGGATCCCTTGGGTGCCAAAATGCTTGAGGCTGGCGTGATCGGTTCGAATGATGAAGACATGCCCGAATAGGTAGTACCGAAACTTGGAAACTGCTTTTGTAATGGCCAATAACTCTCGCACATAAACCGATTGATTATGCATCCGGTTTGATAATTTCTTTGAAAATAAAGCAATTGGATGTCCTTCCTGACTCAACACTGCTCCAATCCCTATACCCGACGTGTCAGTCTCTAGAATGAAAGGCTTTGAAAAATCTGGTAAGGCCAATACTGGAGCCTGTGTAATGGCGAACTTGAGATCGTCGAACGCCTGTTGTGCCTCCGTCGGCCAAAGAAAAGCGATTTTACACAGTAGTCGGGTTAATGGGCCAGTGATATGGGCATACCGTCTTATAAACCTTCTGTAATACCCACTTAAACCCAGGAAGCCCTTGAGCTGAGACACTGACTATGGATTGGGCCATCGTATGATTGCTTCCACCTTTGCATTGTCCATTGCCACACCCTGAGCAGAGACCACATGACCCAGGTATTTGATCTTCTGGCGGCCAAACTCACATTTTGACTTTTTGGCAAATAAACATTGATCTGCTAGAGTAGAGAAGACTATAAGAACATGCTCCAGATGCGCACTCCATGTGGCACTATCAATCAAGATATCATCGAAGAAGATTAAGACAAACTTTCTGAGAAATGGACGAAAGATTGTATTCATCACAACCTGAAAAGTTGTCGGCGCATTCGTCAGACAAAATGGCATTACCAGCCATTCGTACAAGCCTTGGTGTGTGCGGAACACAGTTTTTTCTCGATCCAAAGTCTTCATCAATACCTGGTGATAACCGGACCTGAGGTCCAACTTGGAATAGAACACTGAGCCTGAAAACTCATCAAGTAACTCATCTATAGTCGGCATTGGAAATGCATCTTTGATGGTGATGGCGTTTAAGGCACGATAGTCTACACAAAATCTCCAAGTACCATCCTTCTTCCTGACCAAGATGACTGGAGCAGAGAATGGACTTGTGCTGGGTTGAATAAGTCATTCTTGTAACAACTCCTCAACAATTCATTCGGTCTCTGTCTTCTGGCTGACAGGATACCGATATGGTCTAACTTTGACGGGTGCGGAGTTTGGGACTAACTCAATGCTATGCTTATGCCCCCGTGGGGGAGGTAGCCCATGAGGAATCTCCAATACACAGGCAAACGAGCGTAATAGTTCTGCTAAGTCATCAGATATACCTTCCTCTGTTGGGATCCGTACATGCAGCGAAAGGAATCTCATCTATTAAAATTTTACGAATCCCATAAAGAGGATCTATCAACGGCGTTTAGATCAAGGTTCGTTAGAGAAACCGTACCTATACGAGCTGGTATGCGTCCTTTCTCGAACACGTGGGCTAACACCTTCTTGTTCGACCTTTGCAAACACGTGGGCTAACACCTTCTTGTTCGATCAATCTCTAGGAGCCGACTCTACGAATCCACTCCCTCTACCGGTATCCACACCGAACAGCTCTCCAACACGTATGGCAGCGTGCTAGCGCCTTCTTACTTTGTGTCTCTTGTTTTTCTCTCTAGGACTTCTTTTGAGGCTTGTTCGTTCATTCTTCTAATACGACTTAGATCAATATCTATTTATAGAGTTTCTAAAACCCTAATTGGGCCGTATTAAAATATTCAAGACTAATATCAATTAGTCCTTGAATTTCAATTTGGATTAAATAATTTAATTAAATCATCCAACGAGATCTAATCTAATCTATTTAATTAATCCATATTAAAAAGCTTCTTGATTTAATTTATTTCTATAAATCAAATCGAGATATGATATATATATTTAATTAAATCGAAATACTATATCTCAACTCAATTAAATATGAGATACCACATCTTTATTCGAAAATCAAATCGAGATATGATATATATCTATTTAATTAAATCGAGATACAATATCTCAACTCAATTAAATATGAGATACCACATCTTTATTCGAAAATCAAATCTGAGATATGATATATATCTATTTAATTAAATCTGAGATACTATATCTCAACTCAATTAAATATGAGATACCACATCTTTATTCGAAAATCAAATCTGAGATACAATATCTCTATTTGTTTTAAATATTTAATTTATCAAATAAATTAAATGTAAAACAAATATTATATAATAATATCATTATTAAATAATAATATTATTGTTTAATTTCGAAATTACACACACACACACACATATATTCATCCTAGATTAAATGTTGTATTCATTAGATCTTAGACATATCTAAGATTCAATGAATCTGGACACTATTGCTCGTGTTGGGCTATTCTTGTGTGTGACCCTACAGACCCACATGAGATTGGCAGTGGGCCAATATTGTACCAGCCCACAAGTCGCAAGCGGCCTCTAGCAAGACATTGCGACTACCCAATTCATATGGGGATCGATGATACGATACAACCTATCATACAACCATGTCACGTCCCTTTTGTCACGCGATAACTTGGTCAAGGATGAGGCATGGATAATGTCAACTTCCTGTTCTTGACCATTACTTTCTCGATTCTTGAGTAGTCTACCAATTGAAATGGAAACTCATTTCCATCGTAGTATGGCCATACATTTCTCAGACTTACTCATCGAGGGGCCCAATAATATCTCTCTACAAATGTAAGGACAAATTCCATCTTGACCATTCACATTCATCTGCATGAAAACCACTAATCCTAATTGAAGCCTTTATTATCACTCGGTCAAAGGTGACTTTTGACTAGGTCAAAGATTAACGATTCTCATGTAAAAATCCATGATGATCTCAGGTCAAAAGGCATTGTGACGTGGTTATACATGAGATAAACATGACTAAATCCATGCGGCTTTCTCATAGTGGGTCAATCCAGCCCTTGTACTCTTACAAGTGCCTATGACTTTGATTCGTATCCTCATACTCATCAAAATCATACCGTCTTATTTCATCTTTGCTCCGCATAGATGACTGACCGAGGACATTTAGGACAATCTATATGATATGTCCAAGGATACGATTATCATAACAAACATGCAAATAATATGATAACAAAAGGAGAAATACTTTAAATATTGATAACGTTTAAAGTACAATGATTCTGCCCTAGGGCATAATTTCCAACAGACTCCCACTTGCACTAGGTGCAATCATTAATACTCTAATTCCCATTGTCCTATCATGACACTCATGGTTTACTTGTGCAAGCGGCTTAGTAAGAGGATCGAGTGTAATACCCCGAAATTTGAATTAGGGAATTTAAGGGCCAAAGTGCCAAAATGACCAAAAATACCCACAGGAGGAGTAAATAACTTAGGAAAATGGTGAAAAATCCTAAAGGGCAATGAAATAATTATTTAAATTGAGAGAGCGTATATCTCTAATTTTGGTAATTTAATAAATTACAAACTTGGAGAAATTGAGGAAGAATGCTCAAAAAGTATGGTAATGACCATAATGCCCTCACAAATTCTAAAATAAAGCATAACATATGGAAACAGAAATGTCGGTGCAAGAATTATGAGGTAATGAGGTATTCTAATTAAGAAAATTATCAACTGTTGATAAGAAAGTAATTAGGTAATTATTGGCTAATTACTTAAGCTTAACAAAGAAAATTATGAAATAATTATGTAAAGCTCAAAAATTAGTGGAAAATGGTTTGAAATTAGTAAAAATATATTTACTAATTAATTGGAAATTTTGGAGAAAAATAGTTGAGTTTAGGTATTTTTGAGCCTAAATACAAGTTTGGACCAATAGGAAAATTATGGAAGAAATTATATAAAATAATTATAAAATAATTATTTTATAAAATATAAAACGAAAAAAAAAAAAAAAGGATCAGAATGTTGACCGAAAATTTGGCCAAGGAAAAGAGAAAAATAAATATATATATATATATATATGTATAAGATATATATGCAAGTTGATAATATTATATTAATATAATTAATTAAAGTAAAAAGAGTGAATAGTAATTTTAAAATTAGGAAACGGATCCTATCTAGAGATCTAGGAATGAGATTTCCAAAGTCGGGATAAAATATTGATCGGTAGAATTTTATCTTGGTTAAACTCTCCTAAGTTAATGCAAGTCAATAGGACTTTTTCCTAATAAGACGAAATAGGGAAATTACGAGAAAGAGGGCAGATAGCCAGGGTTGGAAGTAAAGACTTCAAAATTAGAGTTGTGACAACTGAGAAAGAATTGGGAATTTTTATGGACATATTTGAAATCGGTGCATCTATGTCTATAGTGGAACTTAGGATTTTCGTTTGGCTTGGGACACTTCGGACACGTTTTGAGAAAACTTCCATCAATCCGGAAATGGCCTAGGCGAGTCAGAAAAATAGTTGGAATAGACATTTCTAGTATGGAAGGGAAGGTCTTCAAAGCTAGTTAACCAGAATTTTGAGATTTCTCAGAAATTACGCAAATCGAAAAGATCGGAAATGGTTTAAAGAATATTCCAAAAGAATATTCTCAGGACAAAGAATATTCCAAAAGAATATTCTGTGGACAAAAGAATATTCTTGGAACAAAAAAATATTCTGTGGTATATTCAATGGAATATTCTGTGAAGGTTGAGAAAGACCAAAATGCCCTCGCAAATTTTTCTATAAATACCCACCCCTCCCCTTTGGTTTTTCTCACATTTGAGAAGCAAGAGCTGATTCTAGAGAGAGGATTTTAGAGAGAGGTGCTCTGGAAAATTCGCAACGAAGCTCAGGTAAGTTTTTCTGCAAGAGCTTTTAGTGTTCGTAGTTCTTTCAATAGTTAGAGTAGTAATGCTAGAGTAGCCTTTATTTTTCAAAGTATGATTAGATATCATATGATAGGGCTATTTTAGTCTAGAATTTCGAAAATCATAATTGCGTCGAAGTTAAGCAAAATTTTGGGAAGAAAATAGCCTATGTAGCGGAAGGGTGGCGAAATTCCGCCAAGTAGGGGTATAGGGCAAAATGGTAATTTTTACCGAAAATGCCAGTTATTGTGTCAAATCACTAATGGAAGTGATATTACTCTTATAGGACGTCAGAAAACCTAATCTGCTGCCGTTACGCTGCCCGACGAGCCATTTCACGTTTTTCCGTAGAAAAGTACGATTTTCGACGGAAGTGCCGTCTACCGTCAACGAAGGTACGTCCACGTACTGTAACATTAACTCTTATGTTTATGGTATGCATATATGTGCTATGTGTATTGTTATGGTATGTTTATTGAATACAAATATGTTAGAACAGTTTGGTGCCGAAGGCAAGGCTAGTCTACGTGGGTGTGCCATAAGTCGCCGTATAAGTCGGTGAGGCCCCCATGGTAGACACTTACATGGCCATTCTGTTCGGTTTACGGAAGTATGTACGTTTGCGTACTGTAAGACTAATCGGATGGATATGGTATGCTTGTATATGGTATGTGTGTGATGTGTGTATGATATGTATATATGTGGGTGTTGTTGGAGTGCATATTATGTTAGAAGATAACGTATGCATGCTTTGGGAGCGATATATCTGTAAGGTGGGAGCGATACATTTATAATCTTGGGGAGCGATACATTTATAATGCCGGGAGCGATACATCTGCAATCTTGGGAGCGATACATGTGCATTGGTTGGGTGTGGTTTATATGTTGTTTGGTAACCCATATGTGTGTATGTATACATGAGGTTAACTGCTACCTCGAGATCCGGTGCGGATCTCGGCTCTTAACATAGCGTCAGTTCGGGAGGACCGAGGACCGAGGAGGAAAGCAAGAAGTTCGAGGATCCTATGAAGACTTCCCGACGTTGTTCTTTTCTTTTTGAAAACTCTCGGTTGTTGAACCGTTTATGTAACTAGCGGTGGGCATTTTATAACAATATATCGCTTACACTCTTGTTCCTAGGTGCTCTACTCGATGAAAAAATTTTATACTTGCTTTTTTGAAAAGTCTGGATGTTACAATCAGCAACATTGTCTTCTCCTTGTACTTTGCATATTTTTATATCACCTCTATCATTTATTTCTCTCGATAAGATGAAATCTCCCGAGTATGTGCTTGGTCCTTTGATGTGACCTAGGCTCCTTGGTGTGTGCAATAGCGCCGCTATTGTTCACGAAAGCAAGTCTATTGGATTTGAGATGGTAGGAACCATCCCTAGTTCATTAATGAACTTTCGATCCAAACGGCTTCCTTAGCCGCATCCGATCTTGCTATATACTCGGCTTCATTACGAATCAACTACAGTGCTCTGCTTAGAGCTCTTCCAGCTTACCGCACCACCATTCAAAATGAACACATATCCATATTGCGATCTCTGATCATCTTGATCAGTTTGGAAACTCGCATCTGTGTAACCTGTCACACAGAGCTCATCTTCCAATCCACCATATACCAAAAATAAGTCCTTAGTACTTTAGGATATTCTTGACAGCAGTCCAGTGATCCTCACCGGGATCTTGTTGATATCTGCTGGTCATACTTAAGGCATATGAGACATCCGGTCGAGTACATAACATGGCATACATGATAGATCCAATGGCGAAGGCATATGGAATCTTACTCATGCGGTCTCTTTGATCCTGTGTGTACGAGGACACTTGGTCCTTACCGAGATGGGTGCCATGAGACATGGCCATGTAACCCCTTTTAGAATCCCGCATACCGAACCTATGCGTATCTTCCTTAGGCCTATCATCCTCTTGGATCTATCTCTATAGATCCTGATCCCTAGGATGTAAGTGGCTTCGCCTAAATCTTTCATTGAGAAAGACTTTCCTAACCAAGACTTGACACTCTGCAAGGTAGGAATGTCATTCCCTATAAGTAGGATGTCATCTACATAAAGCACTAGAAATACAACTATGCTCCCACTAACCTTCTTGTAAACACAAGGTTCATCAATGTTTTGAATGAATTCAAACTCTTTGACTACTTCATCAAAACGATGATTCCAACTCCGAGATGCTTGCTTCAATCCATAAATGGACCTTTGAAGCTTGCATACTTTACCGAACCTTGGACGCACAAAGCCTTCAGTTTTGTCATGTACACATCCTCAAGCAGCTTTCCGTTAAGGAAGGCTGTTTTGACGTCCATCTGCCATATTTCATAGTCATAATATGCTGCAATGGCAAGAAGGATTCTGATTGATTTGGTCATTGCAACTGGGGAAAAGGTTTCATCATAGTCTACACCATGAGTTTGAGTGAACCCTTTTGCAACAGGCGAGCTTTGAAGACATTTACTTTGCCATCCATGTCAGTTTTCTCCTTGAAAACCCACTTGCACCCAATAGTTTTTATACTTTCAGGTGGATCGACTAAGGTCCATACCTCATTGTCATACATGGATTGCATTTCGGACTTCATGGCATTTAGCCATTTTTCGAGTTTGGTCCCACCACGGCTTCTCGATAGGTAGTTGGCTCATTCGCTCGATGAGCAAAACATCACGACTTCCAAGTAATTAGAAATCCATATCTCTCGAGGTCAGTAGCCGTGATCTATCGACCTTCGTGGGCCTTGTGTTACTTGAGCAAGCTCAACAACTTGTTGTGAGTCTTCTCCGTTTTCCATCTCGTGGTTCTACGTTGTCTGGTGACTCTCAAACTTCTTTGAGGTACACCTTACTCCCAAAGGTTCTTTTAGAGATAAACTCTTTTTCCAAAAAGATACCATTTCGGATAACAAACACTTTATTATCAGTAGGGATGTAGACATAGTATCCTTTAGTTTCCTTAGGATACCCCACAAAAAGGCATTTTGAGGATCTGGATGATAATTTATCAGAGGCTTGTTGTTTAACGTAAACCTCACATCCCCAAATTTTGAGAATTGACAAACTGGGTTTCTGCCCAATCCATATCTCATATGGTGTATTTTCAACTTCCTTTGACAGAACACGATTTAGTGTGAACGCAGCTGTTTCTAGGGCATGGCCCCAAAAAGAAGGTGGAAGATCTGTTTGACTCATCATGGATCGAACCATATCTAATAAAGTTCGATTCCTCCGTTCAGAAACATCATTCCATTGTGGTGTTCCAGTAGGAGTCAGTTGTGAGATGATCCCACAACTCCTAAGATGGTCAATGAACTCTTGGCTCAAATATTCGCCACCCCGATCGATCGAAGTGTCTTTAATTGTTTTACCAAGTTGATTTTGAACTTCATTTTGGAATGTTTTGAACATTTCAAAAGATTCGACTTATGTTTCATTAAATAGATATATCCATATCTACTAAAATCATCTATAAATGTAATGAAGTACATATAACCTCCTTCGAGATGTATTCATTGGTCCACACACATCGCATGTATGAGGCCCAATAAATCAGTGGCCCTCTCACTATGCCCAAGAAAGGTGTCTTTATCATCTTTCCCAATAAACAAGATTCACATGAATCAAATGATTTAAAATCAAATGAGGTAAGAAATCCATCTTTATGGAGTTTTGAAATGCGTTTCTCATTTATATGGCCTAAACGACAATGCCATAGGTAGGTCGGATTCAAATCATTTGACTCGATCCCTTTGATAGTTTATGTCATAGATATGTCCATTCAATTTTCTATTGTCCTTGAGATGCTGCACATTTATACAAATGCGAGAACCACATGCAGTATCTAATACCCATGTTGAGGAAGTAGAGAAGTGAATATCTATGACATAGATACGTGAAGCGATAGCCCCGCTATCCTTCTTGTTCTTTTCGGATCTTCGATGTAGACTGTTTTGAGCATCCCATGCAATTCAGAAATTGATTCCTCCATGTTGTTCATGTTGTAATCCATGACAAAGTTATCATAACTTCCTGGGAGTGAGTTCAAGATCACATCTGTAGCTAACTCCTGGGACATGGGGAATCTAAGCCTCTTGCCTTGCCTGTTGCTGGAACATTTCCATAGGATGAACAATCATCTCAGAGGTTTCCACAAGTTCTAGATCTCTATGTAGATATGGAACCATAGTGGCAGGCATCAGGCATCCTACATCCATAGAGTCATCGTGATGCTTCAAGTAAGCATCTTTGTGAACTCTTGGAGTATTGGCTGTAGGCTCGTAAGGAATGGTTTGATTGATGAGATACTCATTTCTTTCGTGTTTAGGATCAACGCTTAAATTCTCAAACATGTCAAGAAAGTTTGTCTCATTGAGTTCGTCCTTCTCAAGGACTGATCGTATTGATGGTGTTGCGGTATTACTATTCAACATGATTCTACAATTAAAGGATATACAAAGTTGATTAATAATCTTCCACTGAATTAACAACCCTCATTATAATTAGTGGGCTAAGATCCATATTTGGCTTAAATTTAAGTCCGCTTTGGCAGGACGCTTAAAAATCAAGTTATTTAGGTAGGCAACCTCTTTGCCAATTACATCACATGTAACTCTTAGATCTTTATGGGATTCTATCATCATATGACCCGCACGTTTAATCCCATCTAATGCCTTGAGATCCAAAACCGTTTTGATAATCTCAATTAAGTCAAGACAATAATGAATGTTGAGTATCACCATTACCCACTCTTGTCTCACCAAGATAACTCAAGTGCATCCACTTTGGTGGAACATACAAATGGGTGATCGAGGTTTTGACAAGTATTCATTAATTGGCGGCATTACGACTTAAGATTTTATTTAGAGGGTATATTTGATATAATCTAATTAATCCTATTAATTCTACTTATATGAATGCAATCACGATTGTATCTCATATAAACTCTAAATTAATCATGCAGTGATCAAATCAAAACATAATTAAAAACCGTGACACAACATGGCTCATCTAACCTATAATCCTCTCAAGCCAATGAGGGACTTCTAAATAATAAAAGGAGAAATACATCAAGAGAAACCTCATTTAACATTGAGGGGGTGAGATGAGAAGAGAATGTACATCAAGAATATTTAGAGAGAGGCATGGCTCGCAGCCATATTTAAATAATACAACACTTGTAAATTCTAGAGCCATGTTGTTCACCATACCCAAACAACTTTGAATAATTAATCACAACAAATATTAATTCATACAATATGAAAGAAAATATCATGATTAAATTATCGAGTTAATTAAATTCACATCTTAATTGATTAATTGAATTTAATATCATGAATCATATTCATATCTTGATTGATTGATTGAATTTAATAAGATGAATCAAATTCATATCTTGATTGATTGGAGTTGACTACTTCTCAACCAAGTTATATTAAATTCATAGTAAATACCCTTTTAGGTCCTCGAAACACGCCTATCCATTTTGGTCACTGAGTAAAAAATGTCATTTCGGTCCTTTTTAAGGACTAAAAATGATTTTTTGGGAATTTGTGAGGGATTAAAATGCCCACAAAAAATGACTAAAAGGACTAAAAGGGACATTTTTTTACTGTTTAAGGACTAAAAATGACATTTTTTTTACTCAGGGACCAAAATGGGTAGCGCGTGTTATTTCAGGGACCAAAAAGGGTATTTACTCTAAATTCATATCTATGAATAATCAGCCGGGTCCCTACAATGTCCCGCTAGCCGAGTTAGCGGGTAGGGTCAAGGAAAAATGTGATTTTCGAAATTAATTTCTAAAATTAATTTCAAAATAACATGTTGTTTTCGAAATTTGTTTCTAGGAAAACGTGATTTTCGAAAATAATTTCTAAAATTTCAAACCCCAAAGATCTGAACGATTGTAACGTCGACCTTAGTGTGATCCCGAATGATTCGTAACCACGCGCACTCGTAGGGAGAATACGTTTTAAATCATACATGATTCGGTAAACATATATCAATTTAAATGCATCAACAGATTCAGTTTTAAACATATATCGATCTTAACGCATATAGGATTCGGTTATTGCATATATATCACATATATTCGCACATAGAAAACCCAATCTAAACGCACGGTTGACCTGGCTCTGATACCACTGTTGGGATCCGTACACGCAGCGGAAGGAATCTTATCCATTAAAATTTTACGAATCCCATAAAGAGGATCTATCAACGGCGTTTAGATCAAGGTTCGTTAGAGAAACCATACCTATACGAGCTGGTATGCATCCTTTCTCGAACACGTGGGCTAACACCTTCTTGTTCGACCTTTGCGAACACGTGGGCTAACACCTTCTTGTTCGATCAATCTCTAGGAGCCGACTCTACGAATCCACTCCCTCTACCGGTATCCACACCGAACAGCTCTCCAACACGTATGGCAGCGTGCTAGCGCCTTCTTACTTTGTGTCTCTTGTTTTTTCTCTCTAGGACTTCTTTTGAGGCTTGTTCGTTCATTCTTCTAATACGACTTAGATCAATATCTATTTATAGAGTTTCTAAAACCCTAATTGGGCCGTATTAAAATATTCAAGACTAATATCAATTAGTCCTTGAATTTCGAATTTGGATTAAATAATTTAATTAAATCATCCAACAAGATCTAATCTAATCTATTTAATTAATCCATATTAAAAGCTCGCTGATTTAATTTATTTCTATAAATCAAATCTGAGATATGATATATATATTTAATTAAATCTGAGATACTATATCTCAACTCAATTAAATATGAGATACCACATCTTTATTCGAAAATCAAATCTGAGATATGATATATATCTATTTAATTAAATCGATATACAATATCTCAACTCAATTAAATATGAGATACCACATCTTTATTCGAAAATCAAATCTAAGATATGATATATATCTATTTAATTAAATCTCGAGATACTATATCTCAACTCAATTAAATATGAGATACCACATCTTTATTCGAAAATCAAATCTGAGATACAATATCTCTATTTGTTTTAAATATTTAATTTATCAAATAAATTAAATGTAAAACAAATATTATATAATAATATCATTATTAAATAATAATATTATTTTTTAATTTCGAAATTATGTATATATATATATACACACACACACATATATTCATCCTAGAGTAAATGTTGTATTCATTAGATCTTAGACATATCTAAGATTCAATGAATCTGGACACTATTGCTCGTGTTGGGCTATTCTTGTGTGTGACCCTGCAGGCCCACATGAGATTGGCAGTGGGCCAATATTGTACCAGCCCACAAGTCGCAAGCGGCCTCTAGCAAGACATTGCGACTACCCAATTCATATGGGGATCGATGATACGATACAACCTATCATACAACCATGTCACGTCCCTTTTGTCACGCGATAACTTGGTCAAGGATGAGGCATGGATAATGTCAACTTCTCGTTCTTGACCATTACTTTCTCGATTCTTGAGTAGTCTAACAATTGAAATGGAAACTCATTTCCATCGTAGTATGGCCATACATTTCTCGACTCACTCATCGAGGGCCCAAGATATCTCTCTACAAATGTGAGGGACAAATTCCATCTTGACCATTCACATTCATCTCTGCATGAAAACCACTGATCTCAATCCAAGCCTTTATCATCACCCGGTCAAAGGTGACTTTTGACTAGGTCAAAGATCAGCGACTCTCATGTAGGAATCCATGATGATCTCAGGTCAAAGGGCGTTGTGACGCGGTTATACATGAGATAAGCTTATGACTAAATCCATGCAACTTTCTCATAGTGGGTCAATCCAGCACCTTGTACTCTTACAAGTACCTATGACTTTGATTCGTATCTCCATACTCATCAAAATCATACCCGTCTTATTTCATCTTTGCTCCCGCATAGATGACTGACCAGGGACATTTAGGACAATCTATATGATATGTCCAAGGATACAGTTATCATAACAAACATGCAAATAATATGATAACAAAAGGAGAAATACTTTAAATATTGATAACGTTTAAAGTACAATGATCTGCCCCTAGGGCATAATTTCCAACATCCTCGTCCCCACTGGTGTGATTCGTAATAGGCTTCATAATAAACAACTCAGCCCAAGCCGACGTGTGTTGCACTCTGAGCAGATGATGGTACCGTGCTTGTGTCATAGTATTCCCACGAAAACCTTTCAATGTAACCCATGAGCCATCCTTAAGAAATTTGATTGTGGAAGTGCTATGGTCAGCCACATGAGCACCCAGTGTTTCCAACCACCCTGCTCCATTTACCATATCTACTGCAGCTATAGGAAGAACCAATAGGGTTAAAAATAATGTGTATCCACAGATTTGGACTGGTACCTAATTTACTTGCTGATTGGTACGCATGGTTTGACCAATGCCGCCTAATATGCGCACTTCCTTGGTGTATTCTATGGGAATATGTAGATGCCGAACAATACACGGATGGATGAATTTATCTGAGCTCCCCCCGTCTAGCATGACTTGCACCTCTGTTCCCATCATATTACCGGCAAATCGTATGGTAGCAGCACCATGAGTGCCCTTTGATGCAGGCAATGAGAGATGATGCAGAGTTCCATATACTGTCCTGTCCTCTGGTTCTGGTTCAACCCACATCTCAAGTACATCATCCTCCACCATCATCATAAGTTGTTTCTTAGCACAACGATGGGTGGGAGAGAATTTCTCATCGCAATTGTAGCACAATCCCTTTTCACGTCGGATTTGCATTTCAGCTGGTGTCATTCGCTTGATAGGCAACTAGGTTGGCGTTGGTAATAATGGTGGCATATTGGATTTGCTGCCGCTGCTGGTCAACGTCGACGTGCCACTAAGCGATGGTGAGGAAGCCGAGTATGGTTTGGGGCCGGAATTTACACCACTGAAATTACTAAAACTGTGAGGTTTTGTCGGTTTGCTCCATTCCAGAGCCTCTGTAAATAGGTGGGTGAGGGTCATAGCTTGCAAAACGGACCCTAGTTTTTGCACCAGTACATCACGACGAAGATCGGGTTTGAGACCTCCAATATAACAATCAAGTAGGGACAGCTCTGGGATATCTACGGTGCGATTGGACAAAGTCATGAAGTGGCTATTATGTTCAACCAACGTCCCCTGTTGTACCAATTTGAACAACTGGGAGCGGGCACAATCAAACTGTGAAGGCCCATACTGTTCTTCGACGGCCTGAACAAAGGCCAGCCAGTGAGGAAATCGGTTAGCACGGCTCAACATCTGGAATCATGGTAACACATCCCCATCCAAGTGGATCGACGCAATGACCAAACGTTGTGCATCAGGCGTGTCAAAGTATTTAAAATACTACTCGGCTTTAAAAATTCATTGTAAAGCCTCTGTGCCATCAAAACGAGGAAAATCTAGCTTAACCTGGCGAGTTGACGGTAAAAATGAAGAACCCGACGGAAACATGGTAGACTCTGTTCTGCTGCTGGAACCCGAGGAGTCAGGTTGCTTATCTAGCTTGTCGAGTTTGAGTAAGATGGCTTCCATAAAGCTTTCTAAACGAGTGAAACGACCGTTAGCAGTATCCATGAAGGCATGGATTTTCTGTTGCTCCGCCTGGAGTTCCTTCTGATCAGCGAGTAGTTGTTGCAGTCTTGTGTTCTCGGCCATGGAGTAAGCTCAGAAATATTAACATCACCATTAATGTCACGATGGCTCTTGATTGAAGCATCCAGTGCGAAGTATCCATCTGACTGATATAATCAGCAGCCCAGACATTCTCGCCAACAATAAATTCCCCATTCTCTATACAAAACTCAATCCCTTCACCTGGAACTATATGAAATTGAGGAGTTTCTAACTGAAGAGTGTTTAAATTTTCCTTTGATTCAAAGATAGGAACCATCAATACATGTGAGTGAGCATGAGGGTTTTGTTTGTATTTGAGTGATACTGCCCCGCTTCTCGGTGGTACGTGAGTGAGAGATTTGCCATAGCTTCTCAGTGGTGAGTCGGAGGTGATGGAGGAGATTGGAGGTGAGCCGGTGAGCGAGTTCTCTGGTATGGAAGGAGGAAGAGAGTAGGCCTTCGACTAAATCTATATAGATAGGGAAAATGTCAACGGAGAATAACTTCGGTAATAGTACGGTCTTATCGGCAATGCAAAAGGCATGGAACATGGAGGAAGGATTGAGAGTGATAGATGCAAACAGAAGTAGAATAGGATTTCGAGATTTGATGTGCTTTAATAGGGCTCCTTTGGCAAAATCAGCATGGAGACTAATCCAAAATCCGCAGGATCTGTGGAATAGGATTTTGAAGAGAGGAGGTCATTACTAACTAAGAAGCTATGTTGGAAAGTTGGTAGTGGCCGATCCATCAATGTATGGGAAGATAATTGGATACCAGAATTCAAGTATGGCAGATTGTTGGGTATCAATGTGGGTAAACAAAAGAAAAGGCTGAAGGTCTCGGACTTGATTCATGATTGAAGATGGGATCTTGAGTGTATTAAGGATTGCCTATCGGATTAGGAGAAGGAGTTAATCCTGAAAATTCCCATCCCTTCCCCCGATGTCAAGGATAAGTTGATTTGGCTGGGGATAATAAATGGGATTTAGGCTACACTTGGATGGGCTTTTTTATTTTTATAAAAAAAAGTCCCTTTTTATTATTTTATATATTTTTGGATGGGGGCTTTTAAAAAAGGGAAAATTTCAAATAAATACCATTTGAATTTGTAAAACCCCCAAAAGTCTCTCGAATTTGTAAAAAAACTAAGAGGTACCAAGGACCTATTGGATATGCAAATTCGGGTGAAATTACCTTTTTACCCTTAGTTTTAAATAAATAAATAAATAAAAACCCTCCCGGTCGTCGACTGCCGCCAAGGGCCCTCGCCGGCTGGCGGGGGTGGAGGTCGAAGTTTTTATTTTTGGAGTGGGTTTTTTTTTTTGTGGGAAAAATTTATTCATTGAAGTGCAAGAGGTGGGATTCGAACCCCCGGTGACTGGCGGCCGGCGATGGTTTTTTATTGTTTTTGATTTATTTAAAACTAAGGGCAAAAGGGTAATTTCACCCAAATTTACACATCCCTCATAGGTCATTGGTACCTCTCAGTCTTTTAACAAATTTGAGAGACTTCGGAGGGTTTTACAAATTCAAATTTTATTTATTCAGAATTTTCCCTTTAAAAAAAGCAAAAGTCACAAAACAGCCCAAACTTCTCTTTTTTTTTTATTAAGCTTCAATCTGTTTGAAGCTTAAAAAAAGGGAGAATTACATTCAGGTCCCAAGGAGGGAAAAAAATTACAAAAAAATCCCTTGAAATCACAAAATTACCCAGAAGTCCCAAGGAAATTTTTGTTGTAAATACATACATTTCCTGTTGTAAATACATACATTTTCTGTTGTAAATGGTTTGGGACTTTTTTGATATTATTTGTACAAAATTTTTAAATGTTGTTGTAAATACATACTTTTTTTGTTGTAAATGGTCAGGTGTTTAAATGTTGTTGTAAATATATACTTTTCCTGTTGTAAATGGTTTGAGACTTTTTTGATATTATTTGTACGGAATGAAAATTACTTTTCGTGTTGTTGTAAATATATATTTTTCCTGTTGTAAATATTTGTATGTATCTACAACACGAAATGTATGTATTTACAACAAAAATTTTCTTGGGACTTTTTTGTAATTTTTTTCCTTTCTTGGGACCTGAGTGTAATTCTCCCAAAAAAAAGTTAATGCGGTGGATGAGAGGGACAGTGAAAAATTTGACCTTCTATTTTGATTTGTGGAGAAAATCACCACAAATACCCTAAAAATTTCACGCACCGTATACTCCCTCTCCTTCCATCGCGTGGTCGCGCCATATTTTCTTACACTTAACCTGTATTCCTGATTTCATAGAATATTTAAATAATAACTCTATTATGATTAATAGAAATTCCTCTACAGCTCATATTGCCAAAGATCAAGCTATCCCCAAAATAGACAGTATGTGTGTTTATTTGTGTCAATATATATATGTGTAGATATATATGTGTGAACACACACACACATAAACATATATATATGTGTGTGTATGTATGTATGTGTGTGTAGATATATGAGTGTGTGTCTCTATGTATGTAGATAGATCTATATGTATACACATATATATATATACACATATATGTATACACATGGCTATATAAAAAGCAACTAATATACATATATAAACTAATATGTCATGGATATCTAACGTAAGGCAAATTAGAAACACTTATAATTAGGGCAACTTGTGTCATTTTAAATTTATATAAGGACGTTTTAGGAAAATGAGTAAAATTAACTAATTCAACTCCTCTCCTTAATTCTCCCAAAATCGGTTAAATTGCTCCTATAATTAGGGACGGAGGGAGTAACTCTATTATGATTAATAGAAATTCCTCTACAGCTCATACTGCCAAAGATCTAGCTATCCCCAAAATAGACAGTACGTGCTTCTGTATCATTTAGGAAGTTTCTTATATTAATTTTTATTAAGAAAAAATAATTTATCATCTCAACGAATAACAATGTAAATATCAAAATAGAAATTGATTTGTTCTATCTAAATTAGATTCAATAAATTTTAAAAAAAAATCCACATAATGTTTTATATTATTCACATCACCATCACACCGATAATATAATATTGACGCGTATAATTAGATGTAATCGAATCTCATGTTCACAACTATATTATTCATAATTTTTAAATACTTGTGATTTTCAAGTAAAAAAATATTTTTGCCTTAGCTTCACACACACACAATAATAAAAGGGAAAATCTCTCGTAGGCCCAATTAAGGCCCGAATACCAAAAAGGGCCCCAACCACTTTGCTCTACCACAAATGGCCCTAGGGCCCTAATGGGTATTTGATGAAACAATGCAATGACATTAATATCCCTTTAGTAATAAACAAAAAGCAATCGTACAAAATCGACCTACCACATCGATCGTCTCGCTCCTTGAGTCTCTCTCTCGTCCCCGACTAAGGTTTCCGCCGTGCCGAAGGTGAAATTGTCGCCACTATCGACCCTCAACTCCGGCCTCCTCCTCGCCGTCGTAATCATCGGTTTGGGCATCTACTTTCTTCCATCGGTCCGGGCATCTCCTTCTTCTACCCTTCGTGCTCCGAATCCCAAAGCGTAACCATCGTGCGCCACCGAAGCCCTAAACCGACCGGAGCCACCGAAAACCCGTCTCCTTTCTTCGACGCCGTCTATGCTCTTCTCTCTGAAGCCGAAAGCTGAACCATTGAAGCCACCGAAGAGGTAAAGCCATCGAAGCCCTACATCTTCTCATTTTTTTATTGAAGGAGATTTCAAAATCATCGAAGCCCTATGTGTATCATTTGTCACCGTGTCATGGAAGAAAGGAAGTTCTGGGAAATATAGTTTATATTTGTGCACAATCATTTTGCACTGTAAGTAATTTGTCTTCTAGCTTGAACATTTTGTTTTTATTGTTTAAGACACTGGTTGTGGTCCAGACCGTTTTATGTTAAGGCATCTTTAAAAATGTAGTGACATTCAGGCCAGGCTTGAAATACATAGTGACATTGGTTCTGTGGGTGAAAACTCGTGTTAACTTTTGTGTCCTTCTTCATGGGAATTGTTGATTGGTTGATGTGTTTCGGATTGTTGGGTGTTTTTGAACGTGGTGTAAGGTATGTATGAATTGGCTGCTTGATTAATTGTTTTGTTATGGTCTTTGACATATGAATATCTTATGTAGTAGATTGGTGCTTTTGGAACATTAAATGCGCTTAAGGCCATTTTATGCTATTTTCGCCTAAAGTCCATAGCATGGTTTTATCATGATTCGAGCTATTTATCTTCATGTGTGTGTGTGTATTCCCGGATTGTATTATCAAAGTTTCTATTTTAAATGTTCATGCGTGTAAATTATGAAACTATAGCAACTTTATGATGCCTATTGCATTAGCTAAAGACTTCACTATACCAAATAGTATTGATCAAAACCTCTTATTGTTAAGCATGAGACATTGAGTGTGTTGTTTAATATTTATGAAGAGTCCATTCCTATAATTGTGTACATAATGTATAATTGTTAGATATTCCAAAATTGGAAGTAAATATATTGGTTGTCAAAATTATAATATATGCTTGCTTATCCTTAGTACTTACATAAAGAAGAAGAAGGCGACTTGCCACCAATAAGATATATTTTTTTCCTTGCTTGTCTATAAAATGACATTAATGTTAATATTTCTTGGATTTTTGTCCCTCAAATTGCATATAACTTGATTTTCACCATTCGGATTTTAGTGCGGTCCCGATATTAATTTTGTTTTATAAAATACCAAATATTAATGTATAGTTCAAAAAATATCGACTTGAACCTTTTTCCAATAATTTAATGACACCTCTCCCAATCCATGCTTTTTAAATAATTATGATTGATTGTGGGATTTCTTCATCTCATTGTTAACCTTAATTAGATTTCCTTGACAAAACATGCTATAGTGTTCAAGGTGTCATTGATTTCATGTTAGAGACATAAGACAAGCAAGGAGTGTTTAAATACATATGATGAGCCTTTAATTGTTGTTTAGTGGTTAATGGCTTGCTCAACAAAACATGCTATAGTGTTCAAGGTGCTGTTGATTTTATAATTGTTGTTTAGTGACGTGAATTCTCTTCTCAAAATTTTCTCTCGTATCTTTATTCACATCCCTACAATGTCAAACCATTGTCTTATGGCATCACCATTTTCTGTCTATTCTTTTCGCATTGGTGTTTTGCCAAAATTTGTTGTTTGATTGTTATGTAACTAGATACTATGCCTACTGTTCCTCTGGATTATTGAGAAATGATAAGCTAATCTTTTAAATATTTGTTATAAGCTAATCTTTTAAATATTTGTTATATTCCTTTATAATACTCCCTATTATCTTTAAATGAACTTCGTTTACAATTTTTGTAGGTATTTGAGCAACAAGGTGTAACATTAGAAGCAAAAAAATGTCCAAATTAGAACAAAGGGATCGAAGATTCTCTGGGTACAACCTTTTCACGGAAGAATTCTTCAAAAAAAATGCGGCCTCACGTAAGGGCAAGGGAAAGGCTAAGTTAAGAGGCGAATTGAGTGTACAAGTGACAGAAGCCTGGAAGAGGCTAAGTGGTAAAGAAAAGGCTGAATACACAGCTAGGGCTAAAGAACTGAGAGCCCCGGTGAACGAGAAGAAGAAGTATTTGGTGCCCTTTCAGACTAGATGTGTCCCAAACACATTCTTCCAAGTTTGCAACAACTTGAAAGGAAGACCCGAGGCAATGAGAAGGCTAAAGGTGATCGGGTTTGATGGGTTGGTTGATCTTAGTTGCCGACGATCAACCGGTCCTTATGTGCCCAAGATATGAACCGCTTTGATCCCCTACAAAGGAAGTGTGCATTAGGGGGACACTCGAGTGATAGGGGCGTAAGATGTCCATCAATTGATGGGTCTTCCTTGTGGGGGAGCCCATAAAAATAAACATAAACGACCAAAGACTCCATTTTCAAGGACCTTAGGAGTGTATACAAAAGTATTGCTTACAAAAAAATTGGAGACTGGTTAGAAGAAAAATTAGATCAAAATTTTGAGTTTCGTTTGTCTTGTTCGCCTTGGGTACCCTATTGGCGCCCGGCATCCGTCTACGTTAGTGACCGTCTTTTGAAGCCGATGGCGGTTACTAAGGATGCAATTGCCCATTTTGATTGGTCCTCTTTCATCATTCAAGAACTCGCGAAGAGATTCAAGAGTTCAAGAAGGATTCCGAAGTCCAAGACAATAAAAACCAGAACTGTGGGCGGTTGCCTATACTTCCTTATGGTAAGTTGTGTTTTAATATGTTTGCAAGTTCAGCAGACTTATTAATGTATAACTGTTGTTACTAATTGTTTCATTTCATTTTTCTGCAGCTCTTCTGTTTCCAACATTTCCCATTGGGTGATGTTATACCCTCTCCACATCAGCCTCCTATGGCCTTTTGGACCGACAAAAATGTGAAGAGGAGAGTGTCGGTGGAGAAAAGAAGTAAAAAGGTCTCCTTCTTCGCAGCAAGCCTCGTCAAGAACTTCCTCGTGCATCAGTCCCTCCATCAACATCGTTTGACCCCGACACCATGCTTACACACCCAGTAATGTGTCACAACAATTAATCTTTAACCTATTGATTTGAAAATGTTGATGTTGTGATATCTTCTGTAATATGGCATATATGTTTTTCAATGCCGGCGCTTCAAAGATACATTGTCCGAAGAAGCCCAAAGATGAAGGTGAGGCACCCTACAATCGCCCAACTACCTCCGACGAGTCCGACGATGACGATGGGGATGGACATGACACGAGAGGAGGAAGAACACGAGTTGAGGGAGATGACATTATTGACATTGAAGAAGACACACAACATGGAGAGGAGACACCTACTCATGTGGATGGTGGTCTTGTCGGGGACAGGAGGTGAAAGAACCCGACCGTGATGTGAAAGAACCTGCACCGGAATTGAGGCGGTCTCAAAGGGTAGTAATTCCTAGTAGCGTCTTGAAATCCCCGTGGATCGAGCCAAAGCGGAAGTCCAAGGGGAAGAGGACATATGATGAGAAAGACACCCTATTTGAGATGTGCACAAAGTCCGTTCCGAGAGATGAGGTGTGGAGTAAGTTTCAATAATCGTTTCATACATGTAACTTGTCATATCTCAAAATCCAAATTTGGATTAACATTGTCATATTTGTTAATTTAGGGAATTTGTGGATATGCATCACTACTTCCTCACAAGGGAAGAGCTACAATGTTCGACTCCACGAAGTTGGATTAACAACAAGGTACGGCCCCTTTAGTTATCAAACTATATCCTTATCCTATATTCTCTATACTATAAAAATTCATGTTTACTTCTAACATCTCCATGATCATGACCATATGTTTTTGTTGGTTTACTTCTCCCATATGAAGTGATGACCATGGTAGCGAAGACATTGGTGGTCGACCAATTAGAGAATGGTGGTGTTGTCCAAAGACATATTTTCACAAATTCATTTATGGAAAAATGATTAATTCTAAACCGAAATGGACAATAAGCCAATGTTGGGGAAATTCTTCCCGAAAAGTTGGATACAACATTGCCGATCGTGATTTCATATTTGGCCCCACACTCTTCATTAATCACCGGTTTTGTTATGTACTCGGATACAAGAACAATGGTTTTCTACGCTACCGGACTCCTTGGTTGAGCACAGAACTTATTATCGGATGCAACATGAAAAGGAGAATCCAACGCTTAAGACAACCAAGAAAAAGAAGAAAACAGTGCTGGACAAGTCTAAGGACCTTATGGCAAATAAAGTGGTAAGTTCAATTGAGATGTCTCTGCATTTTATTGTCTTCTTTGATTTGAGCCTTTCTGAGGTATTTAGACAAAGTATAGATTCTGCGAAATGGTATCTTTGCTTCCGCTATTATGTATGAAATGTGGGTGGAAAATTTGGCTCATCACGTGACTCCTTTAGTTGTTATGCTCAATTACTCTTATTGCTTGTCAGTATAGTTGTTATCATAAAATTTTGTGGGACATGTCTAACTGTTTGAACTTCCTTTTCAGCGCAATCATTTCTTGGATATACTCCGAACGCTCAAGCCGGAGTTGTTACAAGATGACCACAAAATCCCCAAAGATGTTACATGGGCTAAAGTCCACGTCCAACCGGACACGTATGTTACTTATTATCGGTTTTTTTCGACCCATTATTAGAAGTTTGATAGCTGATCTGACTAGAACGCATTTGTCTAATTTATTTCGAGCATTCTTGTGGGGTTCATGTGCTTACATGGTTACAAATGTGGGATGGCTCGAGCAAGGGGAGGATGGGCACACAATGCCATTCTACACAAACGAAGAACTTCATGAATTGAAGGTCGGGTTGTTGTGGTGGCTAGTCACCCATCCTAGCAACAAGCATCGAGGCTAAAGTGTTGTCGTTGATGGAGGACTTCCGAAGCAAAAGAAAAGACATTAGGATGCATAGTTGTTTTGCAAATAGCCTACGATGTTAACTTTTGTAATTGATTAGATGACCTTCATTTCTTGTTTTGCAAATAGCCTACGATGTAAACTTCGAGCTTGGTTTGACCATTTTGTCTATAATAGTGAAAGTTGAGGCAAAAGTGTCTTAAGCTTCAATGTGTCAAATGTTACTTGTTTACTATATCTCGATTGTCTTGAGTTTTTTTCCTACATATTTGTTGCTGGAAACTCTGTCAGTGTATGTGAACAATATCAGGGGTCATTTACGACAATATCAGGGGTCATTTACCACAATATCAGGGGTCATTTACGACAATATCAGGGGTCATTTACAACAATATCAGGGGTCATTTACGACAATATCAGGGGTCATTTACGACAATATCAGGGGTCATTTACAACAATATCAGGGGTCATTTACGACAATATCAGGGGTCATTTACCACAATATCAGGGGTCGTTTACGACAATAACAGGGGTCATTTACAACAATATCAGGGGTCGTTTACGACAATAACGAAATCATTTACAACAATATCGGGGTCGTTTACGACAATATCGTGGGTCATTTACCACAATATCGGGGTCATTTACGACAATATCGGGGGTCATTTACAACAATATCGTGGGTCATTTACGACAATATCGGGGGTCATTTACCACAATATCGGGGGTCGTTTACGACAATAACAGGGGTCGATTACAACAATATCGGGGGTCGCTTACGACAATAACAAAGGGTCACTTACAACAATATCGGGGTCATTTACAACAATATCGTGGGTCGCTTACGACAATATCGGGGGTCATTTACCACAATATCGTGGGGTCATTTACGACAATATCGGGGGTCATTTACAACAATATCAGGGGTCATTTACCACAATATCAGGGGTCATTTACCACAATATCAGGGGTCGTTTACGACAATAACAGGGGTCATTTACAACAATATCAGGGGTCGTTTACGACAATAACAGGGGTCACTTACAACAATATCAGGGGTCATTTACAACAATATCAGGGGTCGTTTACGACAATATCAGGGGTCATTTACCACAATATCAGGCTTACGGCAATAACAGGGTCATTTACAACAATATCGTGGGTCGCATTACGACAATAACAGGGGTCACTTACAACAATATCAGGGGTCCTTTACGACAATATCAGGGGTCGTTTACGACAATATCAGGGGTCATTTACCACAATATCAGGGGTCTTTTACCACAATATCAGGGGTCGTTTACGACAATAACGTGGGTCATTTACCACAATATCGGGGGTCATTTACGACAATATCGTGGGTCATTTACCACAATATCGGGGGTCATTTACGACAATATCGGGGTCATTTACCACAATATCGGGGGTCGTTACTTTACGACAATAGGGGTCATTTACAACAATATCGTGGGTCGTTTACGACAATAACGGGGTCACTCTCTATGAGTCTCACACAACCAAGGAATGACTTTGTAAGAGTCCTCAACTCGTCGTCAGTGCAATTGCCTTACGGCTCTGTTTCGCCCTATATGCTTGACGATAGTTCAGCCGTACCCCATACTCACTATACAAGTCCGTTCGAATTTCATTTGCCGTCTTGTCAATATTACATCTCACACCATCGATTACAAGCGTTGATGTCAAGTTAGAATTGGGTGGATGAGATACAATAAGGCTATCTTGTGCATGGTGTATGTGTTCACTTCTATATGTTCTGATGATTAGGAAAGCGGTATCTTGACGTTCTCCCACCGAATACGCACCCATGTACCAAGGACAACCATCAACCTTGCATTTCACTATTATCTTCTTTGGCTTGTTCTTCACAAAAATGTAGGAAAACTTGTGAGCAATGCTGAATTTGTACAACGTTTCACTGAGGGTGACAATTCGCAAAAATCTATCCTTCTCCCATTATCAAATCCGTCCATTTACAATGATTCATTTCTCGCCTGTTTAATGGCACACTTTGCGAAGCACAAGGCAAGGATAGCAACTCTTGACTCTCATTGAACATTTGTGGGGAAGACATAGACAACCTAGGTGCACCTACATGAAGTTGATCACTCTGCGACAACCAACAAGTATAAGTGCAAGTAATGAGAACCAAGTAATGACAATTAATATAGGAACAAATTACATTTATTAACACAACAAGACTTACACTTCTTGCTCTTCCATTTGAACATTCCTTCGTTGTGGTCTATTGTCATTATTCCCATTTTCTTCAATGTACACATGACAATATTCTTCATTATACCTTATTAAATGTTCTACCCCTTCATCATCTACAAGATCAATAAATGTAGATGCATCCATGCTTAGTTTGAACTTCACGCAAATGTCGGTACTTTCATTCCCATTTAAAGACGCTATGATTCGATCAACTCCTGATATGTTGTTCCTTCCTTAATGCATTTTGATCTTACCCTTCCACCAACATAGTCACTTTCTTGTCCTTCCCCACAAACAATGTTACCCCCCACATGGAAGAAACATAATAGATTCTTCCTAAGTACTAGCCATCTTTAATTATGATCTCAAACATAAAGTTAGTATTAACAACTTTAACAAATACATTAGCAACTAAAGCTGTAGCTATTTACAACAATCTCATTTCAGCCTTTTCTTTTTTTTGCTCAAAATTTCAGCATTTTCACATTCAGTCATTCCCCCTAACAAACAGACCTCCCTTTGTTTCCATGCCCAAAAACAAGCAGAACCTATAACGTTTTAACATTCACCTTGTATTAACAAGTATATCAGTCATATTAACAACTATAACAGTCATATTAACAACTATAACAGTCATATTAACAACTATCCATTTTCAGCGTTTTTACACCAAACCAGCTTCATCCCATTCCCATTAACACAGCTTTCCCTCTGTTTTCAACCCAAAAAACAGAGCAACATTTTTCCACAATACCCTAAAATGATTAAAGTCCAACTAGAATGGTGATGATGATATCTTGATGAAAAACTTAGTATTTCATACCTATTTCCAAGCCGATAATAACATAAACTTGGCAAAGCTCCAACCTTTCAACCAAACCTGACCTTCTAATTGGAAAAATATGTTCAAGAACAAAATAAAAACCCACCGAGTTCAAGGCTAATGCAGTAGATGATCGAACACACGTGAGAATATAAATGTTCTCTTCGTTCGCGAGATATAAAGGATCGTAACCCCGCTTGCCGTGCGTGCGTCTCTCTCGTTACGCCATTGTCTTCGCCAGCTTTTGCTTTTTCCAGCGCCAAAACCATCTCGCTCCTATTGTACAATTGCTTTTTGTTTATTACTAAAGGGATATTAATGTCATTGCATTGTTTCATCAAATACCCATTAGGGCCCTAGGGCCATTTGTGGTAGAGGAAAGTGGTTGGGGCCCTTTTTGGCATTCTGGGCCTTATTTGGGCCTTGTCAAGGATTTTCCCATAATAAAAGCATATTTTAATTAGTTACACTACAAACTTTGTCGTATAATTAGGACCGAAGGGAATATCTGATGTCCTTAATATAAGACCCAAATAACTAATTTGAGGAGATTAAAGAAGCTAAATAAATTGTTTATTATTCCATATTCAATTATATTATAATTTTAAATTCAATTATTGAATATAATATTTCTAAAATTTTAACATAAGTGCTTTCTTATCCAAACGAATGTTTAAAAAAAAAGTACTTTTATATATCCATTTTAGTAATTTTACTAATAAAAAAGTGCTTCTCTATTTTAACATCCAAACAACATTTTTATTTTAAAAGTGCTTTTTAAATTGTGTATTCAAACGCAAAATAGCTTAATTTCTAATTAAAGCACTTTTTTAAAAAGCAATAAACAAAAAAGTCCTTTTTTAAAAAGCTCATCCAAACAAGAATGTTAAATCAAGATATTATGTAGCTAAGGAGCGAAAGGCTCCAGTGATGAAAAAAGATCCTAATTCTTCTTATTAATTAATTGCCAAAAGAGTTATGGAAGTTAGTACGGAAATTGGGGGAGAGGATACTCTCAGAATCCTTAAAGAATAATACGTGAAACAGAGAAATAGCAAGCCTCGACCATTTTGAAGCAAGAAGAAAACAATCAAACAAATGAAAGCATAAAATGCAAATAGAGTTTAAGGAATCTAGAAAGAAAACCGAAAAATCAAAGGAAAACCTACAAAGACCGAGTTTGAAGACCTAAAGCTTCAACCACCCAACACTTCATCTTGCACAATTTACCGAAGGACGAACGGCGAAAACACGTCTGGACCAGTGACGAAAGTCGAAGAGAAGTGAAGAACCATCAAAAACTCCAACTTTTAAAGATAATATCTCAAGCTTTCTGATCTCTTGCTCATACTCATCAACTTTAGCAAGCTTCTGGTTATCAACCAGCTCTGAGGCTCTTTTGATCGCATCCTCAATCTTCTTCCTATCTGCAGGAGAAAGCCTTGATCCAATCTGCCCATTATTTATACCAGTCCTGGTTTTGTATATATAGTCCTCCAAGGCATTCTTTGCTTTAGCTTTCTTCTTGTACCTCACATCATCAGCCTTGTATATCTTAGCCTCTTGAACCATACTTTTGATCTCTTCTTTTGATAGTCTTCCTTTTCTATTGGTTATTGTTATCCCATTCTCATTCCCTGTTCTAGCTTCCTTGGCGAGACTTTAAGATCCCATTCTCATCAATGGAAAAACAAACTTTGAAACTAGGAACACCCTTTGGTTCTGGGGGAATGGTTACATTAAACGTCCCCAACCAGTTGTTATCATTAGATCTTGTTCTCTCACCTTGAAAAATAGTAATCTGAGCCTCTGTTTGGTTGTCAAAGGTAGTGGTTGCCGTTGACGACATTGATGTAGGAATGCTAGTGTTCCTTGGAATTACTACTTGCATGAGATCACCATGTAGCTCAAAGCCTAAGGACAATGGGGTGACTTCTCTCAAGACAATGCCCTGTAAATTTTCATTTCCTTGCCCACTTAATATAGCAGCTTGAACAGCAGCACCATAAGCAACAACCTCATCAGGGTTGATGCTTCTGCATAGCTCCTTCCCATTAAATAAGTCCTGCAATCGCTGTTGGATTTTAGGAATTCTTGTAGACCCACCAACCAGGACAACCTCATCAATACTCCTCTTGTTCATCTTGGCATCCAAAAGACACTTCTCTTTCTAAACATTTTGTGAAGTAGTCCTTGTTCTTGCAAACCTAACACGAGTGATTGTTGAATAAAAATCAATGCCTTCATATAAAGAATGAACCTCAATGGTTGTCTCAACCATAGAAGATGATGAGAGTGTTCTTTTGCCTCTCACAAGCAGCCTCAACCTCCTAAGGCCTTTGGGAAAGCTATCCTTTTTATGCTCCTCTTCAACTCTTGCCAAAGTAGTTGACCATTCTGCTTGTCGAAATCCTCTCCTCCAAGGTGTGTGTCACCATCAACCGCTTTAACGTTGAAGTCACCCTCATTAATTGTGACAATAGACACATCAAAGGTACCACCACCCGATCAAATACAAAAATGTTTCTCTCTAGGTTGTAGCACTCGTGATTTGTCAAGACCACATGCAATTGCTCGTTCAGGGTTTCGTTGATTCGTCCTACTCAGAAATGGGTACGGAATTTCGTATCGAGAGTTCCTCTACATGAGTCAAATACTGCATGTGCTTATCTCTATTGGTCTCGGAGTTTCATCCGGCGTGACCTAGCTCTGCGTATGAGCTCTGTGCTAGAATAGAATTATCGTCCAGTACAAACTGGCGGTTATCAGAGTGATGCCCCAACAGGATGTGGTACACCGGTTCAAGATGGTATACCGGTACAAATTGGTACACCGAAGTAAGGTGGTACACCGACTTAGCATACATCAGTACTCATTTTCAAAACATGCTCTTTAAAAAGGCGTAGAACCTAACTCCGTTACTCAAACCAATTGGTCAGGTAAGTGTCTATCATGGGGCCTCACCGACTTTACGGCGACTAATTGGCACACCCACATAGACTAGCCCTACCTTCGGCACCAAAAGGTTTGTAATAACTTAGCTAGATTCATGCCAGGACTACTGCTCTGATACCATAATTGTAACATCCCAATTTCAAAAGCAGTATATTTTTTTTCATCAAAACATCATTTCAAATAACTTGAGTGGAGCATCGGAGCGATTGAGTAACTGATATGTATATATAAAATGTCGTAAGTCCAGTGGATACAACAAATGGTACAAAAACCGTGTGGTTCAAAAGTATAATACAACAAAGAAATCTTCGACCGGATCTTCTACGTGGCTCGCTTGCTTCTTTCCTCGGCCCTCGGCCCTCTCTCGGACCACGAAGCTACACCGAGATCCAATTTAGCGCATTGGATCTCGTGTAACGTTAACCTCATGCTCAAATACAACAAAGATACGGATGACGAGATATTCATGACATAACAAAGATGCATGATCAATAATGACAGAACATAAACATAAAGCAGTAGGTATAATCGGTAACCCTTAATAGAGTCTCTATCCGTGAATGTATAACCGGTAACCCTTAACAGAGTCTCTATCCGTGAATGTATAACCGGTAACCCTAACAGAGTCTCTATCCGTGAATGTATAACCGGTAACCCTTAACAAAGTCTCTATCCGTGAATGTATAACCCGTAACCCTGAACAGAGTCTCTATCCGGGTTGTTTCTATCACATATGGTACCCCTAAGTACAATTCCATAGGCACGGTGCATATAGCACCGAATAGAATGGCAGTAAGTGTCTACCATGGGGGCCTCACCGACTTATACGGCGACTCAATGGCACACCCACGTAGACTAGCCTTGCCTTCGGCACCAAACTATTCACACATCATATCATCACATATTTGCATACCATAAACATCAGCGTTAGTGTTACAGTACGCGAACGTACGTACACCAATAGTACATAAACATACAACAGACATAAAGTCATCATCTATCACATATAATACACATATCACATATATGTATACAATAAACATCAGCGTTAGTGTTACAGTACGCGAACGTACCTCCGTTGACGAGCGTAGGTACTTCCGGCAAAAACAGTACGTTTGGACGAAACTATACTTTTGGCGAAAACAATGGATCGTCCGGCGACAATGCACGTCGAGACGGCGGTTCGATGATCAAAGATATCTCGAGCTTCGCGCAGAATTCCCGAACTCCTTCCTCCTCCGGAGATCCTCTCTCTAACTTCTCTCTAGGATTTCTAGGAGTGGTTTTTGGTGTGAAAAACTCAAAGGGTTGCACTTCTATTTATAGAAGAAATTGTGACACTATTCATTGCTTTTTCATACCGGATATCGGCCGTCGGATCGCACTTCTGCAAGGTATGACAATCCTCACCAGGCCACTTGGCAACCGACCTGCCCTCCCCCTAGGTGGCACCCCTTGGCCAATCACAAGGTGCCATGTGGTCATTTCTAGAAGGTTCTACCGATAAAATCTCCGATCGGTGTCCGAATCGCGTAATCTTGTAAAATCTTAGAAATTCGGAATCATAACTTTGAAGACCCTTTCTCACTTATTAGAAATGTCTAAGTTAACCTAAATTTTGATTCCATATAGGGTTTCAACGGTCGATCAAGTTTTACTAAAAAACGTGTCGGTTTCGGAACAAACTTCCGGAATCATCAACTTCTGGACAAAAATTCACTGATTCCAAATATGTCCAGAAAATCATAAACTCATCTTCAAATGTTGAGTTATAATTTATTTTGTTCAAATCCTAATTTTATGACTATCGGCTTATTTCTCACATTTCCCCTATTTCGTCTTATTACTAACTTCTTCTACCGATCTCGGAATCGACTCAGTGCAGCTCAATTCAAGATAAAAATCCACTCATCAATATTATATTTTGACTTTAGAAATCTTGTTCTGGTTCTCTAGATAGGATCCGATTCCTATAGGTATTTATTTACTTTTTACTATTTTACTTTAATTATTATTTAATATAAGAGTTTTAGTTTTATACTCTTCCAATTTCCATGTCCATTTCTTTTTTTTTTCTTTTTTCCTCAAAGATGTCGGCCCTCACACTTATTATTATATATATTTTTATTTTATTTTTTAATTAATTATTTAATTATTTTTACATAATTTTTCATAACTTTTTCTTATTGGTCCAAACTTGCTTTTAAGCTCAAAAATACTTAATCTCATTTATTTTTCTCAATATTTTCCAATTAATTATCAAATATATTTATGCTAATTTTTAGCCATAACCCACTAATTTTAGGGTATTACATAATTATCTTTGAATTTCCTTTTGTTTATGCTTAAGTAATTAGCCAATAATTACTTAATTAATTTCTTAACCATAGTTGATAATTTTCTTAATTAGAATAACTCATTACCTCACTAATTTTGCACTGACATTAGCATCTCATGACTTATGCATTATATAAGAATTTACGGGGACATTTTGGTCATTTCAATACTTTTTGAACATTCTTCTTTAATTTTGCCAAGTTTATAATTTATTAAATTACCAAAATTAGAGGCAATATACTCTCTTAATTTTAATAATTATTTTACTGCCTTTTAGGATTTTTCACAATTCTCCTAAGTTACTTATGTCCTATAAGGGCATTTTCGTCATTTTGGCACTCTAATTTTCAAGAGATTTTTCCCCTACAAATTTGATATCACATATTCACCTATTTTTAATAGGTATTATTTCCTAATTTATGATATTTACCCTAAGTGTGATTTTTAGGGTATTACACTTTCACTTTATTTAACTCAAAATATTCTTAAAGATGAATTATTGAATGCAGAGCTTTTTCAAAAGCCTTAAAAGGAACTATATATTCTTCTTTAACTAGGTAAGTATAAAAGAAGTTGACAGTTTACACAACACAGAATGCACAAATGTTAGAGTGCCAAACATCTTCAACGGATACTTTATAGTAATTTAGAAACATGAGCCCGCACACAGAATAGAAATTAATATCAACATTTGCAAGAAGATATATTAGTATAAGAATTAAATTCAATTTTAACAATATGTGCAAAAACTAACATGGCAAAGAGTAAAATGCATTGCTCACAAGTTCACAGGTTAGTTTTACATCATAAACCTCATGAGTAGTTAATACAAATCTACTTTTGGAAAATCCAAAACCAACAATGAATGGATAAATTGTCGCTTTTCTATCATTGTCTGTCGGCCAGATATCAAATATGCCTACCAATGATGCAGATGACATTCAATTGTGCTAAATGAACCAATGAATCAACAAGATGGTAAATAAAAAATGAAACAATGAATCAACAAGATGGTAAATAAAAAATGAAACAATGAATCAATAAGTGATAAGAATAAAAGAACGTCCTCAACATTACAATTTGGGTGCAAAGATTTTTTATCTGATCAACAATCCCAACAATATGATTCAATGCAATGATAAATTATGATCAAGAAATAAGATGAAAAGAATGAACAAGAATTTACATAAGAGAAACTACCATGATTCGTTGGTATTTCGTTCAAGAATTTTTTTGTTTTAAGATTACGTTATAGTTTTTGATTATTTGACTATGCGAAAAATAAATTAAGTTTCTTAATATCAAAATTAATAATTTTAAAGAAAATTAGAAATTTATAAATCTATTATAGAATAAAATTTTGATTGTATAAATTTTTATTAGCCCATATGTGTATGTGTGTGTATATATATATATATATATATATATATAATAAGATTTATCAATTGAATTTATATAAGATGTCAGTCACCATGACTACGCTTGGTATTTCGTTCAAATATTTTTTTCGTTTTAAGATTATGCGAATGGCTGTTTTTGAAAATTTGACTAAATACAAAAATAAATTAAACACTTCATTAATTTTAACTCAAAATTAATAATTTTTAATCATAAAAAATTAGAAATTTATAAATCTATTATAGACATAAAATTTAAATATATATATATATATATATATATATATATATATATATATATATATATATAGGGCAAATGATCTGTCCAAAGGATCGGACCTAAGAGTTTCTCCTGTAAATCCAAAACTACATCGTTTGCTCTAGTGATAGCGCACCAAAAAAAAAATAATAATAATAACAAACCCATGAATCAATTTTCAAACCAGTAACGTCGGAAATATCAATCTATAATTTGCAATCACAGTCCTCCATTAAGCTCCAACATGAGTTTCTAATATTCAAAAAGGCCCATATCAAATTTGATTGACATAATGTGAATATTAGTTTCTCCAGATCCGCAATTTCTGAACCAGCAAATTAAAGTCGGAAATATCAATCGATAATTTGCAATCACAGTCCTCCATTAATCGATAATGTGAATATTAGTTTCTCGATAATTTGCAATCACAGTCCTCCATTAATCGATAATGTGAATATTAGTTTCTCCAGATCCGCAATTTCCGATTGATATTTCCAACGTTGCTAGTTCAGAAATTGATTCATGGGTTTGTTGTTTTTGTTTTTGTTTTTTGTAATTTTTGGCACGCTATCACTAAGACAAACGACGTAGCTTCAGGTTCACAGGAGAAACTCTTAGGTCCAGTCACTGGGTAGATCATTTGCCCATATATATATATATATTGAAGAGGGACATTTTGGTATATATAAAAAAAAAAAAAGAGTTCAAAAGTCAAACTTAACGGTCAACTAACGGTTTGGGTGGATCGAAATAAAATCTCAAAATATAATGGAGGTTTGTATAACATACATTTTAATTTAAGGGAGGTTTATATAGGTTTTCAAAATAGAGGGAAGGTCTATGTAATTAAGGTAAAATAGGAGGGTGGTCAGTGTATTTTACTCATAAAAGAATTAAGGAATGATAATTCATAACGTGTAATCAATGTTATTAAAATTATTTTGAAAATATAATTTCTCAGACATCTCAGCTGCAAATTTTTATTAATCCTTTAACTACCATTACCATTAAACACAATTTCTAGAACATTTGTGCTGCAAATTTGTATCAATCCTAATTTTTATTAATCCTTTAACTACCATTACCATTAAACACAATTTCTAGAATAACATTTGTGCTGCAAATTTTTATCAATCCTTTTCTTACCATTGTAATACCCTGAAAATCTCACTTATGATAAGTATTATATTGAGTAAATAATACCTATTGGAAATAGGTGAATATGGGATCTCAAAGATCTTGTGAAGAATTTATCTTATTTTTGGGGTAGTTCTCTTAAAAAAGAATAATTTGCAATTAGGTCCCTAAAACGTTTAGAAGTTTGCAAATAGGTCCCTAAGATATTTACGGGTTATAGAATACCCTGTGAAAATTATGAAGAGACAAGAAAATATTTATTTGAAATAGGGAAGAATATTGTCCCTAATTTAGGTAATTTATTAAATTATTACCTTGAAAAAATAAAGGGGGAGAAATTAAAAAGTATTATAATGACCAAAATGCCCCCGTGAATTATGATATAATGCATGAGGCATAAAACACCAATGTAAGTATAAAAGTTGTGAGGTAATGGGTCATTCTAATTAAGAAAATTAGCAACAAATATTAAGGAAGTAATTAAGTAATTATTGGCTAATTACTTATGCATGAACAAAGGAAAAATCCAAATATAGTTATGTAAAACCCTAAAATTAGTGGTAAAGGGCTGAAAATTAGCATAAATATATTTGCTAATTAATTTGAAAATATGGAGAAAAATTGATGAAATTGAGTAATTTTAAGCCTAAATACAAGTATGGGCCAATAGGAAGATTTTGTGAAAAAATTATATAAAATAATTATTAAATAATTATTTTATATAAATATTAATTAATAATTAAATAAAAACGAAAATAATAAAAATTGGGCCAGCTATTTGACCGAAATTTTGGTGCCAAGAATGGATAAGAATTTATCAAAAAAATATCTAGATATTAAGTTGCAATTTGTATTATTTTAATATATAATTAAATATAGTGAATAATAATAAAATAAATAGGAAACGGATCCTATCTGGAGAACCAGGAATGGGATTTCCAAAGTCAAGGTAAAATATTGATCAGTGGATTTTTATCTTCCATTAGACTTTTCCGGAAGTTAATTCTGAAGCCGGTAGAGCTTTTTCCTAATAAGACGAAATAGGGAAATTCTGAGAAAAAGCCGAATAGTCAAGTTGAATGTTAAGGATCTAAATGTCATGTTGCGACATCTGGGGAAGAGTTGAGAGTTTTCCTGGACATATTTGGAATCAGTGCATTCTTGTCCATAGGCGGTAGCTTCCGGAATTTCGTTCCGAAACCGACACGTTTTTCCGTAAAACTTCAGACTGACCGTTGGAACCCTATATGGAATCAAAAAGTTATTTAGCCCGGACATTTCTAATAAGTGAGAAAATGAAGCAATGAATAGTGTCAAAGTTTTTCCCTATAAATAGGACCTCTTCCCTTTGGAAATTTCACACCATTCTCTCTTGAGAATTTAGAAAGTAGAGAGAGGTTTTAGAGAGAGGAGCTCTGGAGAAAATCTGCAGCGAAGCTTTGGGTAAGTTTTTTGGTACTTAAGCTTTCGTAGTTCTTTCGGTAGCTAGGGTAGAAATGCTATGTTAGTCTTTAATCTTCCAAGTATGATTAGATATCATATGTTAGGGGTATTTTAGTCATTATTTCGAAAATCTTGGTGGGGTCGAAGTTCTGGCAAAATTTTGGAAGATTAGAGTTAAAATAGTGAAGCTCTGGCGAAATTCTGCCGATAGGGGCATCAGGGGCAAAATGGTAATTTTTACCTAAAATGCCAATGATATTGGAGTAGGAGTTATGTTGAAATTTTGGAAAATTAAAGTCAAAGTAATGAAGTGCTGGCGAAATTCCGCCGATTAGGGGGTCAGGGGTAAAATGGTCATTTTGACTAAAAATGTCCGTCGTAATGATAGATCCTTAACAAGTACGTTGTTATGTTGATAGGATATCCCTGATTACGTTTTGACCAACCGTCGTGCCGAAATACCGTAAAACGTCAACGAAGGTACGTTCGCGTACTGTAACACTAACTCTGATGGATATAGTATGCGTGTATGCGATGTGTATATGATATGTGTTTGATGTGTGTATGGCGTGTATATGTGGGGTGTTGTTGGGATGCATATTATGTTAGAAGATAACTGTATGCATGCTGGGAGCGATATATATGTAAGGCTGGGAGCGATACATTTATAATGCTGGGAGCGATACATCTGTAATGCTGGGAGCGATACATCTGTAATGCTGGGAGCGATATATCTGTATGCTGGGAGCGATACATGTGCATTGGTTGGGTGTGGTTTATATGTTGTTGTTTGGTAACCCATATGTGTGTATGTATACATGAGGTTAACCGTTACCTGAGATCCGGTGCGGATCTCAGCTCTTAACATAGCGTCAGGGTCGGGAGGACCGAGGAGAGAGGGAAGCAGCAAGTTCAGGGATCCGGCTGAAGACTTTCTGATGTTGTCCTTTACTTTTGAAAACTCTCGGTCACTGTACCGCTTCTGTAATTAGCCAATGGGCATTTTGAATACATATATCAGTTACGCTCTTGTTCCAATGCTCTACTCTGATGAAAAAATTTTATACTGCTTTTGGAAAACGGGGATGTTACAACCATTAAACGCGTGATTATCATGATTAATAACACACAAGTAAATGGAGATTACTTATTGCGATACGTAAATAAAGAAAGTAAATACCATTTTGAAAACACGGATGCCTTTTTTGGCCCTTAAAAAATAAGCACTTTTAGTCATGGAAAAATAAGGTTTTTATCCTTTTGATCATTTTTTTTGCACATTTTAATCCAAATTAAATAAAAAGTCAAAATGACATTAATAACACACAAAAAGTAAATGTGTTTTTGCGATACGTAAATAAAGAAAACAAGGAATAATCATTAATGACAGCATTATTTATAAGTCAACTAATCCTTCTTAACTTGGAAAATGATGTCACTATTTCTAAAGAAAATTAATATATTATTAATTATAAATGCTGTAATATGTCAACTAGGTATTAATGTCACTATTTCAAAATCAAATCAATTTCATTAATTATAAATTCTATTAATATCACTATTTCTAAATCAAACCAATGTCATTAATTATGTTATGAGGAAATTAGGATCCCACTAGGTGGGGTATATGAAAATTAAG
This sequence comes from Acacia pycnantha, assembly GCA_025563575.1. Classification (NCBI taxonomy): domain Eukaryota; kingdom Viridiplantae; phylum Streptophyta; class Magnoliopsida; order Fabales; family Fabaceae; genus Acacia; species Acacia pycnantha. Next base: position 272,248 of record JAMWYP010000096.1, on the reverse strand, counting down.
AAATTTAAGAAATGACCAAATTATTAATGTCAGAAAATAATCATTAATAAATAAGGAAATAATCAAATGCAAAAAATGGAAATTGGGAAATATTAGAAAATACTCATTAATAACATGTATTTATTTATGGGTTAAGTACCAAATTTGCTCATAAAGTACGTGCCCAAGAGCAATTTTGCCCCTTAAGTTTTCGGCGTAGCAATGTTGCCCCTGAAGTATCAAAACATAGCAAGGTTGCCCCTCCGTTAAAAACCCTAACGTTGACCGTTAGTTGACTGTTAGGGTTTTTAACGGAGGGGCAAAATTGATACTTAACCCTTTATTTATTTATGTCTAACCGAGTCATTTTTCACTTAACCAGGTATTATAAGATTTTAATAGTAGAGCCTCCCAAATCATCAAATCTAAATGATCAAATCACAAAGAAATTGGGTATTTCTAATTTTTCCAACATAATTTTTAATTTTTAATAATTTTTTGCCAATGCTTAATTTTTAAGAATTTACTCCTTATCATGCTACCTATAATTAATCATTAATGTTGTGAAATAAAATGTAAACTCCAACACACACGTAAACTCGTATTCATATCATATAACAAAAGAAAATCTACATCGTATATATTTGTAGTATTGAAGAGTAATTTGTTTCTGAGAATTAACATAAAATTTATTCTTATAATAAACACAAGATATAATTAAGTGTTAACAAATGTAATTGAAGAAATAATATGGAGAAGATGAAGAATCTTACTGTATTAATTAACCACAAAGAGCAACATGTTCATTCAATGAGTAACCCACTTGGATTAATTGTAAAATCTAGAAGGAGACCATGTTAACTCGGTTTAGAGAGACTAAGTTAACTCTCTCTTGGAGAGAGACCGAGTCCATCTCTAAACATGGTGAGGACTCCACATCCAAACACACTAAACCACAATAACTAGACCTTTTACATAGAATGGTCCTTAACCAACTATTCAACTAAATACCTTATATTTCTAACACGCCCCCTCAAGTTAAACACTATTTATCTCAAATGTGCTCAACTTGAACAATGCAAAAATAAGGGGTAAGGTGAATTAATTTGAATATTTTCCAATCAAAAAAATAATACAAAGATTTCTTCATTGTCAATCTTCTCCCATTCACTTCTGGCAACACCACCATGAAGACTATTTGTCTCTCTCATAAGCATTAGCATGCATCTATGTAATACCCGGATAATTACTTATCTGGAATATTATATTTTGATAAATAATACCTATTGGAAATAGGTGAATATGTGGTCTCAAAACTAATGTAGAATTTATCTTATTTCCTAAGGTAATTTCTCATAAAATTAGGATGAATAAAGAGCTAAAAATCCCTAAGTAAGTTTGTGGGTCATAAAATGCCCTGAAAATATCATGATAAATCCTAGGAGGCAAGTAAATATTTACTAAAAATAGGAAAGTATGCTGTCTCTAATTTAGATAATTTTTGGGATTATTTTCCTGGAAAATGATGAGGCGAAATTAAATATTACTTTGGGGATCATAAGTGACCCCATGATTTTTAATATATTCCATGGAACATAAAATATCAATGTCAGTGTAATAGTTGTGAGAAAATGATTAATTCTAATTAAGAAAATTATCAACAATTAGTAAGTGATTAGATAAGTAATTAATTGCTAATTGTTTAAGCATGATTAAGGGTGATACTCTAAGTTAAAACCCTAATTAGATATTAATGGTTAATAAAGGGTCAAGATTGAATCTTCTAAAGTTTATCTAATGGTCCTAAGAATTCAAAGCTTAATCCATGTGAAAATAGATTGGCCAATGGGAGAATTTTGTAAATTGATATAAGATAATTAGAGGATAATGTGGAATAATTAAAATAACAAAATAAAAGATGATGGAGAAGGAGGGAAGGCCGAAATTTTGAAGAAGAAATAGAAAGAAAATGTTGAAATTGTGTGAACATGAATGCAAGTTGCAAGAATATCATGATATTTTTAAAGAGATATTTGATAAAAAGAAAATAGGATAAATGAGAACCGATATAAATTAAATCCTATCTTGAAATCCTTGGATTAAGTAGAAAACAACTGGACATATTATGAATTAGTGTAATTTTGTCCCGAAGTTGACATTAGCCGAAGTAATTTCCGTAACCGATGGCGATTGCCCTGAAATCTTCAGCAGGCTACGAAATATCCTTAATGGGATCATAAATTTTGTTAATCCAAACATTTCTCAAGAGAAAGAATAGATCTCCAAGGTGACATCGATGAATTTTTGAGATTAGCTAAGATTACACGATTAGAACACCGAACAGGAAACTTTATCGGTTGAAAACCATAAAGCACAAGGGTGACATCACTTTCGATGATGTCAATTTGGAGAAAAAGAGGGGGGGGGGAGGTCGGCATGCATGGATGTGTGGTGGAGATTCAACCTCAAAAATCCTATGGCCAAGATTGAAGTAGAAGGATTTGGAAGATTACCATTTTGCCCTTACTTTTCTTCTATAAATAGGCCTCTTGATTCATTGCAAAACTCACCAATTCATGAGCCAATTCAAAATTTAGAGAGAAGGAAGAGCTTGGAGAAAGTAGTAGCGAAGTTCTGGGTAAGTTCTTCGGTCCTTAGTCTTAAGTTCTAGTCTTTCGTTCGGTAGTTATAGTAGAAATGCTAGTTTGATCTTTAATCTTCCAAATTAGTTTAGATATCATGTTTTAGGGTTAAATATAATATTTATTTCGAAAATATGTTGGAGGAAGAGTTATGGCAAAATTTTGGAAGATTAGAGTAAAAGTAGCGAAGCTCTGGCGAAATTTCGTCGATTAGTGAAGTCAAGGGTAAAATGGTAATTTAGGACTAAAATGTCCGTTATGATGATTGATCATTAATAGAAACGTTATTATCCTTATAGGATATCTGTGATTACGCTCTGATCAACAGTCGTACCGAAATTTCGTCAACGAAGGTACGTTCGCGTACTAGTAACACTAACTCTAATGGTTATTGTATGCGTATATGTATTATGTGTATTGTATGCGTAGAGATGGTATGTGTATTGAATGTATATGGGTGTTAGAAGATATCTGTATGCATGCTGGGAGCGATACATTTGCATTGGTTGGATGTGATTCATTTGTTGTGTTTATGTACTGTTAAGGTGGTGATTATCTGTAATCCATATGTGTGTATGTAAACATGAGGTTAACCGTTACCTGAGGTCTGTATGCATTGGACCTCAGCTCTTAACATAGCGCCAGGGTCAGGAGGACCGAGGACCGAGGAGAGAGGAAAGCGAAGCCTAGAGGTCCCTGAAAACTATCTTTTGTTGTCACGACGTGGGCATCGCCAGGAAGACACTTTTGTTGTATATTACTTTTGAACCACTCGTTTAATGTACCGCTGTTATAATCAGCCAAACATACTACCGTGGGTATTTTGAATATATGTATCAGTTACTCTCTTGCTTCGATGCTCTACTCTGATGTTTTAATGGAAAAAAAATTATACTGCTTTTGAAAATGGGATGTTACAATCTAATTACTTGAACCCTTCAGTTTTGTCTTTATTCTTGCCCATTGAATACTTTTCTTGAAGCTCTATTATTTCCTACCGCTTGATAGCAACATGCTTCATAAAACTAGTTTCGCAATTTTTTTTTTGAAATGTAACGACACCATTCCTAGCAATATATCCACTGCTTCACAATTTCAATGCATCCAACAGCTTTCAACAACAAATTTTGATATTTCTCCACTTATCGTTATCTTCTCTTTGTCTGCAATCCCAGTCAAGTCGAAGCATCACTTCATTACTCTGCAAATTCCCAATGAAGTGCTACTCTTCTTATCATTTGATTGAACAAATCCTGATTTGTGATAATTCCCATTAAGAGTTGTTAAGTGCCACTCTTATAATTTGATTGAACAAATCTTGATTTTTTATTATTCCCATCAAGAGTTGTTTCTTCCATCTACTTATGCTCAACTTATTCAATAGGACTTTTTTTTTATGTGCTGGAGCTCAGAAATATTAACGTCACCATTAGTGTCACGATGGCTCTTGATTGGAGCATCGAGTGCGAAGTATCCATCTGACTGATATAACCAGCAGCCCAGACATTCTCACCAGCAATAAACTCCCCATTCTCTATACAAAACTCAATCCCTTCACCTGGAATTATATGAAATTGAGGAGTTCTAACGGAAGAGTGTTTGAATTTTTCTTTGATTCAAAGATGGGAGCCATCAATACATGAGAGTGAGCGTGAGGGTTTTGTTTGTATCTAGGTGATACTGCCGCCGCTTCTCAGTGGCATATGAGTGAGAGATTTGCCATAGCTTCTCGGTGGTGATTCGGAGGTGATGGAGGAGATTGGAGGTGAGCCAGTGAGCGAGTTCTCGGTATGGAAGGAGGAAGAGAGTAGGGCTTCGACTAAATCTGTATAGATAGGGAAAGTGTCAACGGAGAATAACTTCGGTAATAGTACGGCCTTATCGGCAATGCAAAAGGCTTGGAACATGGAGGAAGGATTGAGAGTGATAGATGCAAACAGAAGTGGAATGGGATTTCGAGATTTGATGTGCTTTAATAAGGTTCCTTTGGCAAAATCAGCATGGAGCCTAATCCACATATCTCACGTCTTAATTGTGCCTGCTCCAGTATCTGCATGATCCCTAAATTAACGGCACATTAAAGAGGTGATTGGCAAGTTACTTATCTCAAGGAGGGCTTCCCGCCTAAAGTACTCCTATTGGGCTCAGTCTCTGCCAAGCCCATTATTCGAGTCCATAACAGAGATCATTACTAACTAAGAAGCTATGTTGGAAAGTTGGTAGTGGCCGATCCATCAATGTATGGGAAGATAATTGGATATACCAGAATTGAAGTATGGCAGATTGTTGGGTATCAATGTGGGTGAACAAAAGAAAAAGCTGAAGGTCTCGGACTTGATTCTTGATGGAAGATGGGATCTTGAGTGTATTAAGGATTGCCTATCAAATTAGGAGAAGGAGTTAATCCTGAAAATTCTCATCCCTTCCTAATAAATGGGATTTTGGCTGCATTTGGATGGGCTTTTTTTTTATATAGAAAAGTCCTTTTTCAAAAAACAAAAGTGCTTTTTGTTATTTTATGTGTTTGGATGGTAGGCTTTAAAAAAAACAAAAATCACAAAAAAGCCCAAAGCTCCAATCTGAAGCTTAAAAAAAGGAAAAATTAGAATGAAGGACCTAGAGGAAAATATATTTAGAGTAAATACCCTTTTTGGTCCCTGGAAAAAAGTACGGACCCCTTTTTGATCCCTAACTAAAAATAACTCGTCCCGTCATCCCTGGGAAATCAAAAAACATCCCACGTTAGTCCTTCCGTCGGTTAGCTCCTAACGGCGTCACTAACGGTGCTGAGGTGTAACATGAGTTGGTCCAGTCACATGCCACGTAAGAAGGCCAAAACGACGTCGTTTATATAAATACACTTTTTGGTCCCTGGAAAAAAGTACGGACCCCTTTTGATCCCTAACTAAAAATAACTCGTCCCGTCATCCCCGGAAATCAAAAACATCCCACGTTAGTCCTTCCGTCGCTTAGCTCCTAACGGCGTCACTAACGTTGTTGATGTGTAACGTGAGTTGGTGCGGGGTGCTTCGTTACCTTCAACGTGAGTTGGTGCGGGTGCTTCAACGTTCTCGTTCGTTTGTAGATACATTAGATGCGGTTATTCCTCAAGAATCATATGCTTCCATGATCAAAGACCCTTTAGACGCATTCTCGATTGGTGAGAAGAGCTTTGAGAAATTTGATGAAGATGTTGTTGAAGAGCTCTTTCATTTTGACTCATTTCCTCATTCTAGAACGAGGACTATTGAACCACTTGAGCCGTCTGATGCCTCAAGTATTCCATTGAAGCCTTCTATTGAAGTTCCTTCGGTTCTAGAGTTAAAGCCATCACCTTCTCATCTGAAATATGCTTATTTTGGGAAAGCACGCCACTTACCAATGGAATTGGAGCATGGAGCTTATTGGGCTATCAAAAAGCTAAATTTTGATCCTAAAGTTGTGAGGAAGAAGAGGCGACTTCAACTCAATGAGTTAGATAAATTTCGCCTAAATGCCTATGAGGAGTGACCATCATGAAGAGTCCGTCAAGACTTTAAACTTAGCGCTTCTTGGGAGGCAACCCAAGGTATTACTTGATGCTTTGTTTGAGGGGAGTGTTCTTCTACTTTTCTTTGATTTGTTCTATTTGATTGTTGATGATATATTGCGTGGAAATGAGTGCTGGTCTTAGTTGGATGTGCATGTGAGTATGTTTGTGATGATCATTAAGAGATCTATTAGCACTTGAGCCGTTCATTGGTGGAAATTTGAAATCTCTGAAATTGGTGTTACCCTTGCACTTAGATATGGTTGCTCTTCACTTTCACTACTTTTTGTTCACATTGAGGACAATGTGACATTTAAGTGTGGGGTGAGAGTATCCTTGATTTTAACTTGCTTTGTCCTAAATTTTTTAAATATATATCATGGAAGTGTGAATAGTATTTGTGAGCATTATTACAATTGGGTTGATTTGAACATGAAGAGGAGTGAATTTGATTAGAAATTGATTCTATGTTCTTTGAATGTTAGTAAAGAGGTAAAGATTTGGTTTGGGTACTTTACTTTAGGATGTCAAAGAACCTGTGAGGAATTTGAGCCTTAATTGTTATCTTTCCAAGAGGGAGTACACTTATTGTGATTCCATCTCTAGAACTTGTCTTGAATCTCTTTTGAAATTTGAAATCCTATTGCATGCACAAAGATGATTTAGGCATTCATTTCATAGCTAGTTTGGCCAAATGTCCATCCTTATCACATGAAAATCCTTTGTTCACCCCATTTGAGCCTTTATTTATTTTATTTTTTTTTTCAAAAAGAAAAAAAAATTGCATAGAATAAATAGCCCTTTGTTTGAGATATGCAATTTTTATATCTTTTTCTTCCCATTCATTTTTATTACTTTAGTAAGTGCTAAGTGAACTAATTTAAAAGAGTGAAGGAGTTAGAAAGTATGTGTATATAGTAAAAGCAAAAACAAAAAACAAAACAAAACAAAAAAGATTGGGATAAGAAAAAAAAGGAATATATGAAAAAAAGATTTAAAAAAAAAAAAAAGAAAAAGTTTGTTGAGATCAAAAGAATAAAGGTGGTCTGTATATAGTGTTAATGAGTTTGTTTGTTTTTCTTGGTAGGTATTCCTTCACTCTTCATCATGAATTTCATTAAATTACTTGGCACTAATTAAAGTATTTTCCCATACCATTTGATCACTTTCATTTCATTATCCTACCTTTATCATTACAACCTTGAGAAAGTCCTTTTGATTTGAGTGTGCAATTGGATAGTTTATAAATTGGAGATTGAGATGATAAACAAGCTTATGGTAGATAAGTTGCAATAGGTGGAATGGAGTGAAACACATGCCCTTGAATATCTTGGAGATGAGTGTAGACACTTGACTTGTGAGGGACATTCTATTGTGGTTTATCTTTGCCAAATTGATTCCTTGCTACTTGCATTTTTGGAATTTGGAAAAGATTTCTGAGAAAGTTTGTTTCTTGGAAATTTGAATTGACTTCAATTTTGTAGTGCTTGCTTCAAAAATTTGGCTTCCATGGTTTTATTGAATTTGGTTGTTTTAGAATTTAAAATCTTGAGGACAAGATTTGATGCAAGTGTGGGGTGTGATAACTCTCCTTATTTTGTATATTTAAAGTACATTTTGAAGATATTTGGAGAGTTATCTCAACAATTTTAAGAGATTTAAATGAGATCACATTATTATAAGATCAAATCAAATTGGTATATTATTTAGGGGATTTCATTGTAAATACCATAGTTTTCAAATTTAAATAGAAATATTTTAGTTTAAATAAAATAAAAGAAAAAAAATGTTTTTAGTTTATTTTTAATAGTATATTATTATTTTAATATTTCTTTCTTTTCTTCCATTTGCAGAGACGTACAGCACCATTTTAATTAAGTGTGATAATTGATTAGAAAAAAAAAGAGAGGTGCAGCGTTTTGGAATGAAGGTGGGCCCGACAATTAAAGGAGAATTGGAGAAAACCTAAATTGAGAAAAAAAGAAGGGAGGCGGCTGGAGATATACGAATTGGAGAGCATCATTTATTGGGAGGATTATTCGCTGGAGAAAAAAAGAGAGAACAGCAGAGCCGCTGGAACAGAACGAAGAGAACGAGAAACAGAGAAGAGCCGAGAGAGGGAGACGCCGCTGGAGACAGAGAAAGAAAGACGGAACAGAGCGCAGAGGGAGCGGAGCACGAAATAGCACACTGGAAGAGGGAGCACTTGTGTTCTTAACTCTACTCTATTTTGTTCCCCTTCCCTTTGATTTTTATTCTGCCTTTAACTCTGATTTTATGCTTGCTGTGGTGATTTTTGTTAAAGTCATGATTGGCTAATTTCTCTTTTATTCTAGGGTTCTTTTGACCCTTTGTATGGATTAAGACTTGAATATTCCTCTCTTTTGGTAGATTAATATATGTATGTGTTGATTTTAATCTTGGCTTAATGCTTCTAAATGATTGGCCTCCATTTAGATGATTTGTTCCCTTAGGTTTTGACTTGAGAGAGCTAATCTAGGTGTAGAACTTGATTAAAATCATGCTTGTCTTGAAGTTTACTTGATAAATGGATGGTTTGTTGGTAAAATAGAGATATGTTTACTAGCCTTGCATTGTCATATTAGGGTTGTTGCTTAAATATTGATTCTCATTAATTGTAGCAAGAGATTGTGCATTTTAATGAGAAGAGAAACTTGATTTTGACTTGAGAGAGCGGGTCAAGTGTTTTAGAACCTTAGACTAACACATATATGTATTGAAATGCTACTAGAGAGGAAATTGACCAAGTTTTATGAAATGCAAAAGGGGAAAAAGAGCCCTAGGCTCAATTATCCTTGAATTTAAAGAATCAATTGCCTTTATCAATTTTATGTTTTAGAAATAGTCTTTAAAAATTCTCATTTCAAATCAAAACTTTGTTTTAGCTCAACTTGATGAAATTCACTAAGCCTTTTGTTTGACCAATTTGTTAAACAAATCCTCGTGGGAACGATACTTTATTTATCACTTTATTACTTGCGAATCTCGTACACTTGCGAGGCGAACAAGTTTTTGGCGCCGTTGCCGGGGATTTGTGTAAACAAATCCTTTGGTCAACCTTGGGCTTGTGTTAGTAAACTTTGCTTGAGCTTTTAGTTAGGTTTACAATTTTTCTTTCTTTTCCTTTATTGATTTTTGTTTTAGTTTGATACTCGCTCTTGCTTGTTTCTCTTGTAGGTACCATTTCGAGTATATGCAAAACTTGCATCCGGACGAATTGGTAGTGGAACTTAACGGAGTACCTCTCATTGAAGAAGAGGCTGAATCTGCATACGAAACCATGGCGGGCACGAATATGATAGAGCTACCGTCAATGATTTTGCTAGTCGGAATATGCAAGGGTTACCTTCAACATTTTTACTCGTTGAAAAGTCTATTCACCGACCTCACCGTTGGATTTAGAGAAGTATAAAGATTCAAAGCGGTGAACACCGTTTAACTCTAGCGCAAACCTAGGCGAGAAGCGCCGCCGTTGTTGCTTGGCTCCATCGGGTTGCGTTGATGGCGACGGCGGCGCGCCTTGGAGTTATCTGGAGATGCTGGTTTCTTCTCGGGGGAAGAAGGCTTCTGCTCGGGCTTGGGTTTGAGATTTGGGGCATCAATAGACAAGCGCGATCTCTGACCGTAGGAAAACTCGGCGCAGAGAGCATCGAAGGAACTGAAGATAGACATCATTTGATGACCATAGAACCGATGGAGTTAACGATAACGTATATGAAGTTAAAGACGAAGTTATATTTGACGACCATAGACATCATTACACATCAACAACGTTAGTGACGCCGTTAGGAGCTAACAGACAGAAGGACTAACGTGTGATGTTTTTTGATTTCCCAGGGATGACGGGACGAGTTATTTTTAGTTAGGGATCAAAAAGGGGTCCGTACTTTTTTCCAGGGACCAAAAAGGGTATTTATATAAACGACGTCGTTTTGGCCTTCTTACGTGGCATGTGACTGGACCAACTCACGTTACACCTCAGCACCGTTAGTGACGCCGTTAAGAGCTAACTGACGGAAGGACTAACGTGGGATGTTTTTTGATTTCCCAGGGATGACGGGACGAGTTATTTTTAGTTAGGGATCAAAAAGGGGTCCATACTTTTTTCCAGGGACCAAAAAGGGTATTTACTATATTTTATGAGGAATGACCATAAAAATTGTAATTATTTAAGAGGACCAAATATAAAAATATAAAATCAAAAGTACTAAAATACCCTAACAAAATCTTCTATATCCCCTCCTACATTTTCTCCCCCATTCTATTTTTAAAGCTAATACAAAATTCTAAGTTTCATTAAATTAAACAATAGTTTTCTCAATTTTCTTTTTTCATAACTTGAATATATATCTATGAAAAAGAAATAAACCAAGAAATTTTGTATAATTTATTTTTGTTTTAGAAGCAATTTAGTTATTGATGATATAAATTGGTGAAAAATAAAAATTAAGAAAAATATGATTCTAACAATTATTAATTAATAATATATTAAAAAAAAGATATGATCATATCAGATGGACAATTTTAGTTTTAATTTTAGTTACTTTTTTTAATTATGAATACAAACGATAATACAATAGGTTTGATTAGGGGTAATTTTATAATTTTAAATTTAATATAATGATATTTGGTCCTTGTAAGTAATTACAATTTTTATGGTCATTTATAATAAATATTATTTTCTCTAGGTCATTTATCTTAATTTTCCCTAAAAAAAAAATTAATGCAGTAGATGAAAGAAAAAGTGAAAATTTTGACCGGCTATTTTGATTTTTGGACAAATACCTTGGAAATTTCGCGTCGTATCTTCCATCGCGTGTTTGCGCCATATTTTCTTACACTTAACCTATATTCCTGATTTCATAGAATATTTAAATAATAACACTATTATGATTAATAGAAATTCCTCTACAGCTCATATTGCCAAAGATCTAGCTATCCCCAAAATAGACAGTAAGTGCTTCTGTATCATTTAGGAAGTTTCTTATATTAATTTTTATTAAGAAAAAATAATTTATCATCTCAACGAATAACAATGTAAATATCAAAATAGAAATTGATTTGTTCTATCTAAATTAGATTCAATAAATTTTAAAAATAAAAAATCCACATAATGTTTTATATTATTCACATCACCATCACACTGATAATATAATATTGACGCGTATAATTAGATGTAATCGAATCTCATGTTCACAACTATATTATTCATAATTTTTAAATACTGTGATTTTAAGTAAAAAATATTTTTGCCTTAGCTTCACACACACACAATAATAAAAGCATATTTTAATTAGTTACACTACAAACTTTGTCGTATAATTAGGACCGAAGGGAATATCTGATGTCCTTAATATAAGACCCAAATAACTAATTTGAGGAGATTAAAGAAGCTAAATAAATTGTTTATTATTCCATATTCAATTATATTATAATTTTAAATTCAATTATTGAATATAATATTTCTAAAATTTTAACATAAGTGCTTTCTTATCCAAACGAATGTAAAAAAAAAACTACTTTTATATGTCCATTTCAAGAATTTTACTAATAAAAAATGCTTCTCTATTTTAAGATCCAAACAACATTTTTATTTTAAAAGTGCTTTTAAATTGTGTATCCAAACGTAAAATAGCTTAATTTCTAATTAAAGCACTTTTTAAAACGCAATAAACAAAAAGTCATTTTTTAAAAGCTCATCCAAACAAGCACGAATGTTAAATCAAGATATTATGTAGCTAAAGAGGAAAAGCTCCGGTGATGAAAAAGATCCTAATTCTTCTTATTAATTAATTGCCAAAAGTGTTATGGAAGTTAGTACGGAAATTGGGGGAGAGTGGAGTTGTCAAAATGGGGTGGCCCGCACGGCCAGCCCATTAGACCCCATGTTTAGTCCTCTTATCTAGAGCCCCATCATATGGGGGTTATTTTTGGCCCTAGCCCACAATAACCCCCACCCCTGTAGGGCTATAATAGGGCCAACCCGCGGGCCCAATTAAAAAACATTCGCCTCTTCTTCTTAGGCTTCTTTGTGCGTAACATTCGCACGTATATCGAAAAGCGCCTCTTCTTCTTCTCCGTTCCCAGAAGGCCCCTTCGTGTGGGCAGTAAGGACCCTTTCATCTGGTAATTTGCTTATTCTCTTAGTTCAAATGCTGCTTTTGTCGATTTCTGAATTCATTCCTCTTGATGACAATTCACGATTTTCAATTCATTGCAATATCTCTGGCCAAAAAAAAAAAAATCGTTAGAATATCTGGGGGTTCTTACTAAACTTATTTGTTTCATTCTCGAACAAAGATTCCCGGGGTTTTAACTTTTTCTAAGCATGTTCCGTTAACTGTGGGGTTTCAGATTTCACAGGGAAGCACCTTAGGACCCGTTTGTTACAAAGAAAGTTTGGGGTGGGAAAGGGAAGATCCCAATCTTCCCATGGATTTTAATTTGTTTGTTACACGAAAGTCCAACAAGATCTTCCAGGTGAGGGTCCATCTTCCCTCATTTGAGGGAAAGTGCTTTCCATCCGAAAATGGAAGGAAAGTCGTCATCTTCCCAGAAGATGGTTTTTGATGATTTACCCTGAAATTCAAATTTGGCGGGAAGTTCGAACTTGGCGGAAAAGTTCGAACTTGGCGAGAAAGTTCAAACTTGGCGGGAAAGTTCAAATTTGGCGAAATTTTTTTCTTCAATAGTTCGAACTTAACAATAATATATTTTTTTTAAAATATATTTTAGAAAAAAAATATTTTTTTCTTATTTTGAATTAATTTCTTTTGAGGGTAAAATAGACATTTCCTAATTTTTACCAACTTTCCTCTTCATTTTCTTCCTACCAAACAACTCAAACCATCTTCCTCATCTTTCAAATCTTTCTTTCCTTTCCTTTCCCTCCTCCAAAGTTCATTTCCTCCCCAAACTTTCTTTATAACAAACGGGTCCTTACTGTGTTCATAGATTATTTTCATTCTTGAATGTAGATACTATATAGAAATTCTGGGCATTACCAATCTTTAACTTAAGAGAACCCGAATTCTCATACTTTAGTTTTTCTAGCGGTATGAGTGGCAATCAATCCTGGATAATCAATTCAGATCCTTGGTTCCTTATTTTGCGTTTCGTTCATTTCCCTGAATTCTCGGAGCGGGCCAATCGTTATCATGAAATCGATGAGCGGTTGCCTTTATTTTATAATACTGTTAAAACATTATTGAACCGATTTTGCTTCGTGCTTGATTGAGTCAGTTATTGAATTGAGCAAAACAATTGAAACGCTATACAATAGCCGTGTATTTTTCAAGCCCTGTTTCCAGGAACCCAAACTGCAGATTATTGCACCCGTTAAGTGGGAAGAAATCTTATTTTAAATTTATAAGATTTGTTCGTAGTGCTACTGTATTTGGACTTGATTGTGGTTTCTCTACCTTCGTTCTCAGTTGTGGAATTTAGCCTGATTAACATGTTGTATGTTAGTCAATTACTGGTGAATAGCAAAAGTTTTTTTTTTTAAACAACTGGTTTTGCAGCTATATGTTAAATTCTCTCTGGGTATTAGCACCTACAACAGTTGATCATAGTTCAATTTATTGTAATTAATGGCATTGAATATGCATTTGGAGCGCATGACCACTCAACATCGTTTTCATAAAAGAATTGTATTTTGTGATTCGAGATATGTTTTGATTTTTGATTGTATTTTTGTTTGATTTAATGTTAGGAACTAAAAGAATTGTATTATGGATGATGAAGTTCAATCTGAAACTCCACTTGAAGCATCTGGAAGTTTTAAGATAAATAAAAAAGAAATCTCTAATGTGTGGAAGTATTTTACAAAAATTGGTAAGGACAAGGATGATTTTGAAAAGGCTGTGTGTAATTATTGTACTGCTGAATATGTAGTTGGTAGACATCCTAAGACCGGAAGTAGCTATGGAACTTCACATTTGGGTCGTCATATTCCCATTTGTAAGATTCTTACAAACTCTGAATTAAATGAGCAACATGGAAAGTCTAGTACAGTATGAGATCAATCAAGTGGTCCATCGAGAAAAGCTTGCACGAGCCATAGTTTATCATGATCTGCCTTATAATTTTGTTGAGTATGAGATGATTAGGGATTGGATAAATTATATTAGTCCTGATGTTGTGATGCATTCTAGGAATACCGTTGTGTCAGATGTTCGGAAAATTTATGTCAAAGAGAAAGAAAAACTTAAGCAAATCATGTCGAGGATTCCTAATAGAGTGTGTCTAACTTCAGATGTTTGGACAGCAACTACCAGTGAGGGTTACATTTGTTTAATAGCTCACTTTGTTGATGATAATTGGAGATTAATTAGTAAGATTCTGAATTTCGTCGAATGAAGCCTCCACATACCGATTAGGACCGAAGGGAATATCGATGTCCTTAATATAAGACCCAAATAACTAATTTGAGGAGATTAAAGAAGCTAAATAAATTGTTTATTATTCCATATTCAATTATATTATAATTTTAAATTCAATTATTGAATATAATATTTCTAAAATTTTAACATAAGTGCTTTCTTATCCAAACGAATGTAAAAAAAAAACTACTTTTATATGTCCATTTCAAGTAATTTTACTAATAAAAAATGCTTCTCTATTTTAAGATCCAAACAACATTTTTATTTTAAAAGTGCTTTTAAATTGTGTATCCAAACGTAAAATAGCTTAATTTCTAATTAAAGCACTTTTTAAAACGCAATAAACAAAAAGTCATTTTTTTAAAAGCTCATCCAAACAAGCACATTAAATCAAGATATTATGTAGCTAAGGAGCGAAAGGCTCCAGTGATGAAAAAAGATCCTAATTCTTCTTATTAATTAATTGCCAAAAGAGTTATGGAAGTTAGTACGGAAATTGGGGGAGAGGATACTCTCAGAATCCTTAAAGAATAATACGTGAAACAGAGAAATAGCAAGCCTCGGCCATTTTGAAGCAAGAAGAAAACAATCAAACAAATGAAAGCATAAAATGCAAATAGAGTTTAAGGAATCTAGAAAGAAAACCGAAAAATCAAAGGAAAACCTACAAAGACCGAGTTTGAAGACCTAAAGCTTCAACCACCCAACACTTCATCTTGCACAATTTACCGCGACGAAGGATGACGAACGGCGAAAACACGTCTGGACCAGTGACGAAAGTCGAAGAGAAGTGAAGAACCATCAAAAACTCCAACTTTTAAAGATAATATCTCAAGCTTTCTGATCTCTTGCTCATACTCATCAAATTTAGCAAGCTTCTGGTTATCAACCAGCTCTGAGGCTCTTTTGATCGCATCCTCAATCTTCTTCCTATCTGCAGGAGAAAGCCTTGATCCAATCTGCCCATTATTTATACCAGTCCTGGTTTTGTATATATAGTCCTCCAAGGCATTCTTTGCTTTAGCTTTCTTCTTGTACCTCACATCATCAGCCTTGTATATCTTAGCCTCTTGAACCATACTTTTGATCTCTTCTTTTGATAGTCTTCCTTTTCTATTGGTTATTGTTATCCCATTCTCATTCCCTGTTCTAGCTTCCTTGGCAGAGACTTTTAAGATCCCATTCTCATCAATGGAAAAACAAACTTTGAAACTAGGAACACCCTTTGGTTACGGGGAATGGTTACATTAAACGTCCCCAACCAGTTGTTATCATTAGATCTTGTTCTCTCACCTTGAAAAATAGTAATCTGAGCCTCTGTTTGGTTGTCAAAGGTAGTGGTTGCCGTTGACAACATTGATGTAGGAATGCTAGTGTTCCTTGGAATTACTACTTGCATGAGATCACCATGTAGCTCAAAGCCTAAGGACAATGGGGTGACTTCTCTCAAGACAATGCCACGTAAATTTTCATTTCCTTGCCCACTTAATATAGCAGCTTGAACAGCAGCACCATAAGCAACAACCTCATCAGGGTTGATGCTTCTGCATAGCTCCTTCCCATTAAATAAGTCCTGCAATCGCTGTTGGATTTTAGGAATTCTTGTAGACCCACCAACCAGGACAACCTCGTCAATACTCCTCTTGTTCATCTTGGCATCCAAAAGACACTTCTCTGCAATTTCTAAACATTTTGTGAAGTAGTCCTTGTTCAATTCCTCAAACCTAACACGAGTGATTGTTGAATAAAAATCAATGCCTTCATATAAAGAATGAACCTCAATGGTTGTCTCAACCATAGAAGATGATGAGAGTGTTCTTTTCGCCCTCTCACAAGCAGTTCTCAACCTCCTAAGGGCCTTTGGATTCCCAGGTGATATCCTTTTTATGCTTCCTCTTCAACTCTTGCACAAAGTAGTTGACCATTCCGTTGTCGAAATCCTCTCCTCCAAGGTGTGTGTCACCATCAATTGCTTTAACGTTGAAGTCACCCTCATTAATTGTGACAATAGACACATCAAAGGTACCACCACCCGATGAAATACAAAAATGTTTCTCTCTAGGTTGTAGCTGCCTTTTTGTCAAGACCATATGCAATTG
The DNA here is from genome assembly GCA_025563575.1 of Acacia pycnantha. Lineage (NCBI taxonomy): Eukaryota > Viridiplantae > Streptophyta > Magnoliopsida > Fabales > Fabaceae > Acacia > Acacia pycnantha. The sequence goes on along the minus strand of JAMWYP010000096.1, from coordinate 255,594 downwards.
CTCCAGAGAGTGGGCTCGTTAATTATTCGCAATACATTAAGCCCAACAATTGCAGCCGCATCCTTGGTTGCTTGGTGTTGAGAGTCATTGAAATAAGCGAGCACGAGAAAACTGCATCCTTAATCTGTTGAACCAAGATAAGTCTCTGCAATCTCATGCATCTTCGCTAATACCATGGATGAGATTTCCTCCGGTAGAAATTGTCTTTCCTAAAATTTAAATTTCACAACAATCTTGGGTTTATCATCAACACCACCAATGACCTTAAATGGCCAAAGGTTTATATCACTTTGAACATGAGAATCACTAAACCTCCTACCAATTAGCCTCTTCGCATCTGCAAAATGTCAATCATTCTAAGTGTAAATAAGAAAAAATAACCATACGTACAATATAAGATCCTACAAAAGAAAAAAGGTTAACGGTAGAAGTGATCAACTTGAATGAAAGGGAGCATAAATGAACTTTAAAAAATGAAAAACGTTATCAAAAATTTGTATTTTAAATTTATTTATTTTACATTCCCAAGATCAAATCAGCAATGAAAGAAAAGATGAAAATATATATCAAAGGAGAATTACCAAACACAGTGTTAATAGGGTCAAGTGCAGCATGGTTCTTGGCGGCATCACCAACCATCCTTTGAGTATCAGTGAAGGCAACATAAGACGGCGTTGTTCTATTTCCTTGGTCGTTCGCAATAATATCTACTCGACCATGCTGCCACACTGCAACACATGAGTATGTGGTTCCAAGATCGATTCCAATGGCCACTTTCTGCTGCGATTTATCACCCATCCTCTTTCTTTCAAAGTCAATGGAGTTTTGGAAGTCTTAGCCTGACAAGAAAGTGTTTCTAGAGATTGGTAAGCTAATCAGCATGGTCAGCAAGTTACAAACCAAAGCATTTTAGCATAAACTAGAGAACACAATGCCATCTATTACAGCTCCACATAGCACATATAACAAAACAAAACCAGAAAAAATAGCTCAATCTATTGAACTAAATGGTATCCAAAATAAAAGCAAAATGAGGGAACTCTCACCTCTATTTTGCTGTAATTCCTCCTATATTTCGCAGAGTTATGTTTCAAATTGCAGCCCAATTTATCAATCTACAACGAGATAATCATATCAGAACAAACTCAAGTCAGCAAGCAATAAAGAAACTATCATATATGCATCAGGTGTAATGCAACAAAGCTCATATCCATATGAAAGGTAACTACAATTTTCAGAATGGTGAGACTTGGACCAATAACTTCAATGTTAAACCTCTTGGTATCAAGATTATTATTTGCAACCAAAAGAAGAAAACTTAGCAATTCCAAGAACTTGAATTTTTTTTAATCCCTGTTGCACAGTCTACCAATATGCATGCATTAAATTTTGACAATCAGCCCCCAAAGATCACACACCAAAATGCACAATGTTCAGGTGGAGAGCAATGAGGTGATTGAACTACATGATTAATAATTACTAATAATGAATAATATTACAATAAAGATTTTTTTTTCATAATGAAATCTAGAAAAAGATGAAAGACGACTAAAGATAATCTCAAGTGATGAAAACAACGATTCATATACATTGAACAAAACACTCCAAATAACAAGATAACTTGAATCAATCATCCAAATAACAAGAACCAAAGTAGATTGCAATTACGTTCAGTCTAAACACCATCCAAGTTTTAAGAACCAACAATTATTATCAGGTATGCCTCAACGAGAAGGGTAATTAAGTCACATTTGATGGTGATACTTCCAAGATATTTATATATCCTCGTTTTTCATAGTTCAATTTCTTTTTTAATTTTAAAAATAAAATTTTAAAATAAATAATAATGAGAGGCGGTTATGAAGGATAGATAATGCTCCCAAAGATTATAAATGTATCGCTCCCACCTTACAGATATATCGCTCCCAAAGATGCATACGGTTATCTTCTAACATAATATGCATTCCAACAACACCCCACATATATACATATCATACACACATCACACACATACCATATACAGACATACCATATCCATCCGATTAGTGTTACGATGCGCGAACGTACATACTTCCGTAAACCGAACAAAATGGCCGGGTAAGTGTCTACCATGGGGCCTCACCGACTTATACGGCGACTTATGGCACACCCACGTAGACTAGCCTTGCCTTCGGCACCAAACTGTTCTAACATATTTGTATTCAATAAACATACCATAACAATACACATAGCACATATATGCATACCATAAACATAAGAGTTAATGTTACAGTACGTGGACGTACCTTCGTTGATTCGTAGAAGGCACTTCCGTCGGAAATCGTACTTTTCTACGGAAAAACGTGAAATGGCTCGTCGGGCAACGTAACGGCAGACAAATTAGGTTTTCGACGTCCTATAAGAGTAATATCACTTCCATTAGTGATTTGACACAATAATCGGCATTTTCGGTAAAAATTACCATTTTGCCCCTATACCCCTACTTGGCGGAATTTCGCCAACGCTTCGCTACATAGGCTATTTTCTTCCCAAAATTTTGCCGAACTTCGACGCCATCATGATTTTCGAAAATAAAGACTAAAATAGCCCTCCCATATGATATCCAATCATAAAAATAAAGACTACTCTAGCATTACTAACTACCGAAAGAACTACGAAAGCTTAAAGCTCTGTGTAGAAAACTTACCCAAATGCTTGCCGTTTTTCCCCTGAGCTCCTCTCTCTAAAACCTCTCTTATTAAAATATTATTATTTTAAAAGATATAATAATATAGGGTTAATGTGCAATTTTACCAACCAACTATTGGCTCGAAGCGTCCTAGCACAATTAACTATTAAGTGGACCAAAAATACCAACAAACTTTTTAAAAAGGAGCGCTCAGCACAACACCATTAACACCGTTAACAAAAAGTTAACCTCCGTTATCTAAGGTGCAGATTGGCCAACGAACTCTTATTCCAGGAGCGCCCAGCACAAAATTCTAAATTTTACTAAATTAAATAATTTTTCTCAATTGTCATTATTCAAAACTACTTGTATAGATATCTATGGACAAAAATTATTCATTCTTTAATTTTGTCAAAATTATAATTTGCTAAAATAAACAAAATTTTTAATTAAAAATATAATTATATGATTTAAATAAAACTCAAGGTGTTTTATAATTTATTATATATGTTAAACAAAAAATTATATGATTTATTTTTATAATAAAACTCACATAAATTTCTTCTAAAATAAAATAATAATTTTTATGAGAAAAAGAATGTATGATAAATGATATGAGAGAATTAGAGTAAAATATGTAAAAGTGCACTTATTAATCAAATAAATTAGAGTAAATTTATGTATGTATTTTTACTCTATCATGATTTTTATTTTTGTTTTATTTCTAAATATAAGTCTTATTAATCTAAATTTATAAGTATAATTTGTTTCACTCTTTAAATTATAGTAAGAAATTTAGGTTAGTAGTTCTTAAAGCTCAATTGTGTCAATTGCCGTATAACTTATTCCCAACTATACATTATCTATCTTGAATATAATGATATTAAGTTAACGGCAAAATCGAAAGAAAAGAATATAAAACACCTTGAGTTTTATTTAAATCATATAATTATATTTTTAATTAACAATTTTGTTTATTTTAGCAAATTATAATTTTGACAAAATTAAAGAATGAATAATTTTTGTCCATAGATATCTATACAAGTAGTTTTGAATAATGACAATTGAGGAAAAAAATTAAAAAGTTTGTTGGTATTTTTGGTCCACTTAATAGTTAATTGTGTTGGACGCTCCCGAGCCAATAGTTGGTTGGTAAAATCGCACCTTAACCCTATAATATATAATTATTTTTTCTCTTATCTCTTTCTTTTTATTTAGATATAGATTAGATTATTATAATTAGGGAGAATTTTGGGTTACTAAACTTAACAAATTATTAATTAGGTTATATGATACAATTAAGGATTTAGAATTTGGGGCAAATTATCTATAGTATGAGAGATGTGAGAAGTAAAAAGGTTTTATAAGGGTAAAGTTAGGGTTAGGTTTTGACTCTCTTATTAAAATATTATTATTTTAAAGGAATATGATATTGTCACTACTAATTTTGGTCACTACCACTTTTCTACCGTTGGATCGAATCTTATCTACCTTTATCATTTCTCTCTCTGTTGAGATTATTATCCAACGGTGTAAAAGTGATAGCGACTAAAATTGGTAGTGACAATATCCTACCCCTATTTTAAAAGATATAATAATATATAATTATTTTTCTCTTATCTCTTTCTTTTTATTTAGATATAGATTAGATTATTATAATTAGGGAGAATCCCATATAAAGATAGTTGAAATACCCAAATTTTAATTTAGATTACTAAACTTAACAAATTATTAATTAGGTTATAGGACACAATTAAAGATTTAGAATTTGGGGAAAATTACCTCTATATCCCTTAGTTATTAAACAAAAAGCAAAATTGAAGATAGATCGTTTACGCGCTACGTAAGAACCCTAATGACCTAAAATTCACAAGAGGTCTCAACACCATCAGAAAATCAGCAAAGTAGGCTACGGTAAGTTGGTTGTAATATTAAATCTTCGTTCCTTAATCATTTTTAGTTAATTTATGTATTGGAGGTAGTATAGCATATTTTTGAGATCAATATATATAGTTAGATGATCTCATAGATTTCATTGGGGATCACGATAAGACGCATTGATTTGAATGAGCTAGAATCTTAGCAATTTTTATCTAGCCCCTTTTTAGATTTTTCCGTTAGGTTTCTAACCTCAAAATACAAGTTTCATCACGGATCATCATGGATTGCGTGACTGCTTATGGTGCTCAAACGGAGTTCAAAAGTGAATGAAGGCTTAGAATACATATCTGGGTTTATAACCTTAAAATACAGGTTTCAATTCAACAAGATCTCATGATATCATTTGAATGAAAGCTCGCGAATAGGCATTTACAATTGTCAAATAAATTTCCATCAGGTCTTTCGAGGAGTATACCTCAGTGCTCTGTTACGTATGTCTTATACATTTTATTTAAGATGTGCAGGTTCAATTCCTTCAATCAACTCGACATCTTTGAATATTTTGAATCTTCCATCAAATGGTTTATCAGGCTCGATCTTCACCAACATCTTATGCAGAATTGGGAAGCCACATTTGAGGTTCTTGATCTAAGTTCAAACAGGCTATATGGAAGCTTTCCCAATTTGACAAATCAGTTTGAGGGATTAATCACACTTGCTCTCAGGAATATATCCTTAGTTGGAACTTTGCCTCCTAATTTGGGGACCTATTCTAAATTGTTCATGCTTGATTTCAGTTTGAATGAACTTAATGGCCCTATTCCTGTTAGTTTATTTATTTCAACAACATTGACAAGCCTGGAAATCATTTTACTGGGTCAATTCCTCTTGAAAACTCAGGAATGCCAAGCATCTGATAACAGTAAGTGTAAAACAAATAACAGCCTTTGAAAAGTATGCCTTGCACTACCTACAATTAAGTGGATTAAACAAACAAATAGCAGAACCAACACTCTGTTAGGCTGGCTCATAGATGCGCCGCATATAAATACATTATCTTAGAATTCTTTCACTTTCTTTAACTCAAAATATTCTTAAAGATGAATTATTGAATGCAGAGCTTTCTCAAAAGCCTTAAAAAGGAACTATTCTTCTTCAACTAGGTAAGTATAAAAGAAGCTGGCAGTTTGCACAACACAGAATGCACAAATGTTAGAGTGCCAAACATCTTCGTTATACTTTATAGTAATTTAGAAACATGATGTAACATCCCGACTTCTCAAAAGCAAGATAAAATTTTTCATCGAGTAGAGCACCGGAACAAGAGTGTAACTGATATATTGTTATAAAATGCCCACTGGCTAGTTACATAAACGGTTCAACAACCGAGAGTTTTCAAAAAGAAAAGAACAACGTCGGGAAGTCTTCAGCCGGATCCCTGAACTTGCTGCTTCCCTCGCTCCTCGGTCCTCCCGAACCTGACGCTATGTTAAGAGCCGAGATCCGCACCGATCTCGGGTAACGTTAACCTCATGTATACATACACACATATGGGTTACCGACAACATATAAACCACACCTAACCAATGCACATGTATCGCTCCCAGTATTACAGATGTATCACTCCCAGCATTATAAATGTATCGCTCCCAGCATTATAAATGTATTGCTCCCAGCCTTACAGAAATATCGCTCCCAGCATGCATACAATTATCTTCTAACATAATATGCATCCCAACAACACCCCACATATATACATATCATACACACATCACACACGTACCATATACAACATACTATATCCATCAGAGTTAGTGTTACAGTACGCGAACGTACATACTTCAGTAAACCGAACAGAATGGCCAGGTAAGTGTCTACCATGGGGGCCTCACCGACTTATACGGCGACTTATGGCACACCCACGTAGACTAGCCTTGCCTTCGGCACCAAACTGTTCTAACATATTTGTATTCAATAAACATACCATAACAATACACATAGCACATATATGCATACCATAAACATAAGAGTTAATGTTACAGTACGTGGACGTACCTTCGTTGACGGTAGACGGCACTTCCGTCGGAAATCGTACTTTTCTACGGAAAAACGTGAAATGGCTCGTCGGGCAGCGTAACGGCAGGACACAATAATCGGCATTTTCGGTAAAAATTACCATTTTGCCCCTATTCCCTACTTGGCGGAATTTCGCCACGCTTCGCTACATAGGCTATTTTCTTCCCAAAATTTTGCCAGAACTTCGACGCCATCATGATTTCCGAAAATATTGACTAAAATAGCCCTATCATATGATATCTAATCATAAAAAAATAAAGACTACTCTAGCTTTACTAACTACTGAAAGAACTACGAAATCTTAAAGCTCGATCTAGGAAAACTTACCCAGAGCTTCGCTCTGATTTCCCTGCAGCTCCTCTCTCTTCTTTCTCTCTCTATTTTCGGTTTTTGCTCAAAGGAAGTGGTGTGAAATTTCCAAAGGAGCAAGGTCCTATTTATAGAGGATTTTGTGCTACTATTCACACTTTACCATATGAATTCCGTGATCGGATCGCACATGATTAGGTGGCACAATCTTGGCCATCCAACCCTTTCTCTTTCCTCCATATGACATCATCCCCATGATGTCATCCATGTACTTTGATGATGTCACTTACTTCTTCAAGAAGTTTTATACCGATAAAGTCTCGATCGGTGTCCGAAACGCGTAATCTCGGAAATCTCAAAATTCAGTTAACTAGCTTTGAAGACCTTCTCTTCCATACTAGAAATGTCTATTCCAACTATTTTTCTGACTCTGCCTAGGCCATTTCCGGATTGACGGAAGTTTTCTCGAAAACGTGTCCGAACGTGTCCTAGGTTTCAAACGAAAATCCGGAAGTTCCAACTTATAGACATAGATGCACGATTTCAAATATGTCCATAAAATTCCCAATTCTTTCTCAGTTGTCACAACTCTAATTTTGAAGTCTTTACTTCCAACCCGGCTATCGGCCCTTTTCTCGAAATTTCCCTATTTCGTCTTATTAGGAAAAGTCCTATTGACTTGAATTAACTTCCGGAGAGTTTAACGGAAGATAAAATTCTACCGATCAATATTTTATCCCGACTTTGGAAATCCCATTCCTAGATCTCTAGATAGGATCCGTTTCCTAATTATTAAATTACTATTCACCCTTTTTCACTTTAATTAATTATATTATTAAAATATTAAACTTAACTTAACAACTAAGTTTCTTATTTCTTATTCTATTTTTATTATTATTTTTTATTTCATTTTTTTTCTTTTATTTTCTGCCTTTTTTTAATTAATTATTTAATTAATTAAATAATTATTTTTACATAATTTCTCACAACATTTTCCTATTGGTCAATTCTTGCATTTAGGCTTAAAAATACCTAAACTCATCCTTTTTCCTTCAAATTTTCCAATTAATTAGCCAATATATTTATGCTAATTTTTAGCTATTTATCACTAATTTTGGAGCTTTACATAATTATCTCGAATTTCCTTTGCTTAAACTTAAGTAATTAGTCAGTAATTACCTAATTACTTAATTATCACTTGTTGATAATTTTCTTAATTATAATATCTTATTACCTCATAACACTTGCATTGACATTTGTATTTCCATGTCTCTTTCATTATACTAGAATTTGTGAGGGCATTATGGTCATTACCATATTTTTTTGAGCATTCTTCTTCAATTTCTCCAAGTTTGTAATTTATTCAATTACCAAAATTAGAGATATACGCTCTCCCAATTTAAATAATTATTTCACTGCCCTTTAGGATTTTTCACCATTTTCCTAAGTTATTTACTCCTCCTGTGGGTATTTTGGTCATTTTGGCACTTTGGCCCCCTTAAATTCCTTAATTCAAATTTCGGGGTATTACACATGAGCCCCCAAACTGAATAGAAATTAATATCAACATTTGCAAGAAGATATATTAGTATAAGAATTAAATTCAATTTTAACAATATGTGCAAAAACTAACATGGCAAAGAGTAAAATGCATTGGTCACAGTTCACAAAGGTTAGTTTTACATCATAAACCTCATGAGTAGTTAATACAAATCTACTTTTGGAAAATCCAAAACCAACAATGAATGGATAAATTGTCACTTTTCTATCATTGTCCGCAGATATCAAATATGCCTACCAATGATGCAGATGACATTCAATTGTGCTAAATGAACCAATGAATCAACAAGATGGTAAATAAAAAATGAAACAATGAATCAACAAGATGGTAAATAAAAAGCAATGAATCAACAAGAAAGCATCTGCGGTAAATAAAAAGCAATGAATCAACAAGAAAGCATCCGCCAATCCCAAAATATGATTCAATGCAATATAAATATGTTAAAGAATGTCTGTTACCATTCTCATGCCAGTCTACACGACACCGAACTAAAGAAAGTGTAATACCCTAAAAATCGTATTTATGATTAATATCATAAATTAGGAAATAATACCTATTGAAAATAGGTAAATATGTGGTTTCAAAAAGAATGTTAAATTTATCTTATTTTCTAAAGGAAAATTTCTTGGAAATTAGGAAAAATTAATAATGTGTCAGAAATGACCAAAACTTATGAAAAATCCTTAGAGGCAATAAAATAATTATTAAAAATTAGAGAGTATGTTGTCTCTAATTTAAACAATTTTTGGGATTTATTTCCTTGGAAAATAGTGAGGGAAAAATTAAAAAGTATTCCAGGATCATTATTGACCCCGTGATTATTGATATTTTATGTAAAGCATAAAATACCAATGTAAGTGCAAAAGTTGTGAGGTAATAAGTTATTCTAATTAAGAAAATTATCAACAATTAGTGGGTAATTAATTAAACAATTACCGGCTAATTATTTGGGCTTAAACAAAGGAAAATCCAAAGATAATTATGTAAAACCCTATAGTTAGTGGTTTATGGCTAAAATTAGCATAAAATATATTTTCTAATTAATTGGAAAATATGAAGGAAAATTGGTGAGAATAGGTATTTTTAAGCCTAAAAACAAGTATGGACCAATAGGAAACTTTGTGGAAAAATTATGAAAAATAATTATTAAATAATTAAATAATATATATTATTAATTAAATAATTAATTAAAAACGAAAAAAAAGACCAGGTTTTGACCGAATTTATAAGTATGGAAGTGGATAAGAATTTATCAATTTAATAATAATAAAATGGAATATTCTATGGAATATTCTGTAAAAAGCAAATAGGATAAATGACCACGGATAGAGATTAAATCCTATCTAGAAAACCATGAACAAGGTTTCGAAGGTCAGAGTATATTAGAAACAAGTATAATTTTATCTCGGAATGGGTTGTCTCAGAAGTCATTTCTGTGATCGGTAGAATACTTAGGTAATAAGAGGAAATAGGGTAATATGTGAAAAGGCAAATAGTCACGAATTGGAGTTTGAAGAAAATAAATTATAACTCAACATCTAGGGATGAGTTGATAATTATCTGGACATATTTGGAATCAGTGAATTTTTGTTCAGAGGTTGATGATTTCGGGAGTTCGTTCGTGAACCGCACGTTTTTCCGTAAAACTTCAAGAGACCTGAGAAGACCCGGGAGGGATCAGAACTTCATTTAGCCCAGGCATTTTTAGTGAGTAAGAAAGGGTCTTCAAAGTTGTGATTCTGAATCTTTGAGATTTTGCAAGATTACGCGATTCAGACACCGATCGGAGACTTTATCGGTAGAAGACTTCTAGAAGGTGGCAAGGTGGCACCTTCTAATTGGTTTTTGAATTTGGGGAAGGGGGAGCAGGTCGGTTTTGAGGTCTTGTGGCCAAGGGAAAAGCTTCCGAAACCCCGATTTTCCGTGATCCGAATAAAGCGTAAAAGTGCAAATTTGCCCTCGGGAAACTCTATAAATAGGCTGAACCTCTTCATAAGTTTTTCACACCAAAACTTGCTTAGCATTTCAAATCTTGGATCGAGGAAGAGGAAGGAGTCCGGGAAATTTGTAGCGAAGCTCGAGTAAGTTCTTCGGTCCTTAGTCTTAAGCTTCGTAGTTCTTTCGGTAGTTGGAGTAGAAATGCTAGTTTAGTCTTTAATCTTCCAAGTATGATTAGATATCATATGTTAGGGGTATTTTAGTCATTAATTTCAAAAATCATGATGGGGTCGGAGTTATGGCAAAATTTTGGAAGATTAGGGTCAGTAATGAAGTCTTGGCGAAATTCCGCCGATTAGGGGTCAGGGGTAAAATAGTTATTTTTGACTAAAATGTCCGTCGTAATGATAGATCCTTAACAAATACGTTGTTATGTTGATAGGATATCCCTGATTACGTTTTGACCTACTGTCGTACCGTATTCCGACAGAAATACCGTATATCGTCAACGAAGGTACGTCCGCGTACTGTAACACTAATCGATGGATATAGTATGCGTGTATGTGATGTGAGTATGGTATGTGTATATGTGGTGTGTTGTTGGAATGCATATTATGTTAGAAAATAACCGTATGCATGCCGGGAGCGATATATCTCGTAAGGCCGGGAGCGATACATCCGTAATGCCGGGAGCGATACATCTGTAATACCGGGAGTGATACATCCGTAAGGCCGGGAGCGATACATCTCGTAAGGTGGGAGCAATGCATCTATAGTGCCGGGAGCGATATATCCGCATGCCGAGAGCGATACATGTGCATTGGTTGGGTGTGGTTGATATGTTGTGTTAATGTTGTTCTCGTAACCCATATGTGTATATGTATACATGAGGTTAACCGTTACTCGAGATCCGGTGCGGATCCCACTCTTAACATAGCATCGTGGTCGGAAGGACCGAGGACCGAGGACCGAGGAGAGAGGAAAGCAAAGAGTTCAAGGATCCAACCAAGACTTTCGATGTTGTCCTTTACATTTGAAAACTCTCGGTTATCGTACTGTCTCGTAAATTCAGCGGCTGGGCATTTTGAATATATATATCGCTTACACTCTTGCTCCAATGCTCTACTCGATGAAAAAAATTTATACCGCTTTTGAAAAACGGGATGTTACGTAAAGCTGCATTAAAAGGTCTTATCTATTATTTGGATCCAATTAACGTGATAAGAATAAAAGAACCTCCAACTTTACAATTTGGGTGCAAAGATTTTTTATCCGATCAACAATCGCAACAATCGAGTTTCATCGAAATGATGAGAATTATGATCAAGGAAATAAGATGAAAGGAATGAACAAGAATTGATATAAGAGAAACTACCATGATTCGTTGGTATTTCGTTCAAGTATTTTTTCGTTTTAAGATTACGCTACGCTTTTGATTATTTGACTATGCGAAAAATAAATTAAGTTTCTTAATATCAAAATTAATAATTTTTAAAAAATTAGAAATTTATAAATCTATTAGAATAAAATTTTGATTGTATAAATTTTTATTAGCCCATATATTATATATATATATAGGGCAAATGATTCATCCACTACTGCTCTGATACCATAATTGTAACATCCCAATTTCAAAAGCAGTATATTTTTTTTCATCAAAACATCATTTCAAATAACTTGAGTGGAGCATCGGAGCGATTGAGTAACTGATATGTATATATAAAATGTCGTAAGTCTGGCTGGATACAACAGCGGTACAAAAACCGTGTGGTTCAAAAGTATAATACAACAGAAAGAAATCTTCGACCGGATCTTCTACGTGGCCTGCTTGCTTCTTTCCTCGGCCCTCGGTTCTCTCGACTGAAAGCTACAGTGAGATCCAATTTAGCGCATTGGATCTCAGGTAACTGTTAACCTCATGCTCAAATACAACAGTATACGGATGACAGATATTCATGACATAACAGCAGATGCATGATCAATAATGACAGAACATAAACATAGAGCAGTAGGTATAATCGGTGACCCTTAACAGAGTCTCTATCCGTGAATGTATAACCGGTAACCCTTAACAGAGTCTCTATCGGTGAATGTATAACCGGTAACCCTTAACAGAGTCTCTATCCGTGAATGTATAACCGGTAACCCTTAACAAAGTCTCTATCCGTGAATGTATAACCCGTAACCCTGAACAGAGTCTCTATCCGGGGTTGTTTCTATCACATATGGTACCCCTAAGTACAATTCCATAGGCACGGTGCATATAGCACTGAATAGAATGGCCAGGTAAGTGTCTACCATGGGGGCCTCACCGACTTATACGGCGACTCAATGGCACACCCACGTAGACTAGCCTTGCCTTCGGCACCAAACTATTCACACATCATATCATCACATATTTGCATACCATAAACATCGGCGTTAGTGTTACAGTACGCGAACGTACGTACACCAATAGTACATAAACATACAACAGACATAAAGTCATCATCTATCACATATAATACACATATCACATATATGTATACAATAAACATCAGCGTTAGTGTTACAGTACGCGAACGTACCTCCGTTGACGAGCGTAGGTACTTCCGGCAGAAAAACGGTACGTTTGACAGAAACTGTACTTTTTGGCGAAAAACAGCGGATCGTCTGACAGCGGCACGTCAGACAGCGGTTCGATGATCAAAGATATCTCAGAGCTTCGCTGCAGAATTCCCCGGACTCCTTCCTCCTCCAGAGATCCTCTCTCTAACTTCTCTCTAGGATTTCTAGGAGTGGTTTTTGGTGTGAAAAACTCAAAGGGTTGCACTTCTATTTATAGAAGAAATTGTGACACTATTCATTGCTTTTTCATACCGGATATCGGCCGTCGGATCGCACTTCTGCAAGGTATGACAATCCTCACCAGGCCACTTGGCAACCGACCTGCCCTCCCCCTAGGTGGCACCCCTTGGCCAATCACAAGGTGCCATGTGGTCATTTCTAGAAGGTTCTACCGATAAAATCTCCGATCGGTGTCCGAATCGCGTAATCTTGTAAAATCTTAGAAATCTGGAATCACAACTTTGAAGACCCTTTCTCACTTATTAGAAATGTCTAAGTTAACCTAAATTTTGATTCCATATAGGGTTTCAACGGTCGATCAAGTTTTACTAAAAACGTGTCGGTTTCGGAACAAACTTCCTAATCATCAACTTCGGACAAAAATTCACCGATTCCAAATATGTCCAGAAAATCATAAACTCATCTTCAAATGTTGAGTTATAATTTATTTTGTTCAAATCCTAATTTTATGACTATCGGCTTATTTCTCACATTTCCCCTATTTCGTCTTATTACTAACTTCTTCTACCGATCTCGGAATCGACTCCAGGTACAGCTCAATTCAAGATAAAAATCCACTCATCAATATTATATTTTGACTTTAGAAATCTTGTTCCTGGTTCTCTAGATAGGATCCGATTCCTATAGGTATTTATTTACTTTTTACTATTTTACTTTAATTATTATTTAATATAAGAGTTTTAGTTTTATACTCTTCCAATTTCCATGTCCATTTCTTTTTTTTTTCTTTTTTTTTCCTCAAAGATGTCGGCCCTCACACTTATTATTATATATATTTTTATTTTATTTTTTAATTAATTATTTAATTATTTTTACATAATTTTTCATAACTTTTTCTTATTGGTCCAAACTTGCTTTTAAGCTCAAAAATACTTAATCTCATTTATTTTTCTCAATATTTTCCAATTAATTATCAAATATATTTATGCTAATTTTTAGCCATAACCCACTAATTTTAGGGTATTACATAATTATCTTTGAATTTCCTTTTGTTTATGCTTAAGTAATTAGCCAATAATTACTTAATTAATTTCTTAACCATAGTTGATAATTTTCTTAATTAGAATAACTCATTACCTCACTAATTTTGCACTGACATTAGCATCTCATGACTTATGCATTATAAAAGAATTTACGGGGACATTTTGGTCATTTCAATACTTTTTGAACATTCTTCTTTAATTTTGCCAAGTTTATAATTTATTAAATTACCAAAATTAGAGGCAATATACTCTCTTAATTTTAATAATTATTTTACTGCCTTTTAGGATTTTTCACAATTCTCCTAAGTTACTTATGTCCTATAAGGGCATTTTCGTCATTTTGACACTCTAATTTTCAAGAGATTTTTCCCCTACAAATTTGATATCACATATTCACCTATTTTTAATAGGTATTATTTCCTAATTTATGATATTTACCCTAAGTGTGAATTTTAGGGTATTACACTCTCACTTTATTTAACTCAAAATATTCTTAAAGATGAATTATTGAATGCAGAGCTTTTTCAGAAGCCTTAAAAATGAACTATATATTCTTCTTTAACTAGGTAAGTATAAAAGAAGTTGACAGTTTACACAACACAGAATGCACAAATGTTAGAGTGCCAAACATCTTCAACGGATACTTTATAGTAATTTAGAAACATGAGCCCGCACACAGAATAGAAATTAATATCAACATTTGCAAGAAGATATATTAGTATAAGAATTAAATTCAATTTTAACAATATGTGCAAAAACTAACATGGCAAAGAGTAAAATGCATTGCTCACAAGTTCACAGGTTAGTTTTACATCATAAACCTCATGAGTAGTTAATACAAATCTACTTTTGGAAAATCCAAAACCAACAATGAATGGATAAATTGTCGCTTTTCTATCATTGTCTGTCGGCCAGATATCAAATATGCCTACCAATGATGCAGATGACATTCAATTGTGCTAAATGAACCAATGAATCAACAAGATGGTAAATAAAAAATGAAACAATGAATCAACAAGATGGTAAATAAAAAATGAAACAATGAATCAACAAGATGGTAAATAAAAAGCAATGAATCAACAAGAAAGCATCTGCCAATCCCAAAATATGATTCAATGCAATATAAATATGTTAAAGAATGTCTGTTACCATTCTCATGCCAGTCTACACGACACCGGAACTAAAGAAAGCTGCATTGAAAGGTCTTATCTGTTATTCGGATCCAATTAACGTGATAAGAGTAAAAGAACCTCCAACATTACAATTTGGGTGCAAAGATTTTTTATCCGATCGACAATCGCAACAATCAGAGTTTCATCAGAAATGATGAGAATTATGACCAAGGAAATAAGATGAAAAGAATGGACAATAATTGATATAAGAGAAACTACCATGATTCGTTGGGATATATATATATATATAGGGCAAATGATCTGTCCAAAGGACTGGACCTAAGAGTTTCTCCTGTAAATCCAAAACTACATCGTTTGCTCTAGTGATAGCGCACCAAAATAATAATAATAATAATAATAACAAACCCATGAATCAATTTTCAAACCAGTAACGTCGGAAATATCAATCTATAATTTGCAATCACAGTCCTCCATTAAGCTCCAACATGAGTTTCTAATATTCAAAAAGGCCCATATCAAATTTGATTGACATAATGTGAATATTAGTTTCTCCAGATCCGCAATTTCTGAACCAGCAAATTAAAGTCGGAAATATCAATCGATAATTTGCAATCACAGTCCTCCATTAATCGATAATGTGAATATTAGTTTCTCGATAATTTGCAATCACAGTCCTCCATTAATCGATAATGTGAATATTAGTTTCTCCAGATCCGCAATTTCCGATTGATATTTCCAACGTTGCTAGTTCAGAAATTGATTCATGGGTTTGTTGTTTTTGTTTTTGTTTTTTTGTAATTTTTGGCACGCTGTCACTAAGACAAACGACGTAGATTCAGGTTCACAGAGAAACTCTTAGGTCCAGTCACTGGCTAGATAATTTGCCCATATATATATATATATATATATATATGAAGAGGGACATTTTGGTATAAAAAAAAAAAAAGAGTTCAAAAGTCAAACTTAACGGTCAACTAACGGTTTGGGTGGATCGAAATAAAATCTCAAAATATAATGGAGGTTTGTATAACATACATTTTAATTTAAGGGAGGTTTATATAGGTTTTCAAAATAGAGGGAAGGTCTATGTAATTAAGGTAAAATAGGAGGGTGGTCAGTGTATTTTACTCATAAAAGAATTAAGGAATGATAATTCATAACGTGTAATCAATGTTATTAAAATTATTTTGAAAATATAATTTCTCGACATCTCAGCTGCAAATTTTTATTAATCCTTTAACTACCATTACCATTAAACACAATTTCTAGAACATTTGTGCTGCAAATTTGTATCAATCCTAATTTTTATTAATCCTTTAACTACCATTACCATTAAACACAATTTCTAGAATAACATTTGTGCTGCAAATTTTTATCAATCCTTTTCTTACCATTGTAATACCCTGAAAATCTCACTTATGATAAGTATTATATTGAGTAAATAATACCTATTGGAAATAGGTGAATATGGGATCTCAAAGATCTTGTGAAGAATTTATCTTATTTTTGGGGTAGTTCTCTTAAAAAAGAATAATTTGCAATTAGGTCCCTAAAACGTTTAGAAGTTTGCAAATAGGTCCCTAAGATATTTACGGGTTATAGAATACCCTGTGAAAATTATGAAGAGACAAGAAAATATTTATTTGAAATAGGGAAGAATATTGTCCCTAATTTAGGTAATTTATTAAATTATTACCTTGAAAAAATAAAGGGGGAGAAATTAAAAAGTATTATAATGACCAAAATGCCCCCGTGAATTATGATATAATGCATGAGGCATAAAACACCAATGTAAGTATAAAAGTTGTGAGGTAATGGGTCATTCTAATTAAGAAAATTAGCAACAAATATTAAGGAAGTAATTAAGTAATTATTGGCTAATTACTTATGCATGAACAAAGGAAAAATCCAAATATAGTTATGTAAAACCCTAAAATTAGTGGTAAAGGGCTGAAAATTAGCATAAATATATTTGCTAATTAATTTGAAAATATGGAGAAAAATTGATGAAATTGAGTAATTTTAAGCCTAAATACAAGTATGGGCCAATAGGAAGATTTTGTGAAAAAATTATATAAAATAATTATTAAATAATTATTTTATATAAATATTAATTAATAATTAAATAAAAACGAAAATAATAAAAATTGGGCCAGCTATTTGACCGAAATTTTGGTGCCAAGAATGGATAAGAATTTATCAAAAAAATATCTAGATATTAAGTTGCAATTTGTATTATTTTAATATATAATTAAATATAGTGAATAATAATAAAATAAATAGGAAACGGATCCTATCTGGAGAACCAGGAATGGGATTTCCAAAGTCAAGGTAAAATATTGATCAGTGGATTTTTATCTTCCATTAGACTTTTCCGGAAGTTAATTCTGTTTGGTAGAGCTTTTTCCTAATAAGACGAAATAGGAAATTCGAGAAAAAGCCGGATAGTCAAGTTGAATGTTAAGGATCTAAATGTCATGTTGCGACATCCGGGGAAGAGTTGAGAGTTTTCCTGGACATATTTGGAATCGGTGCATTCTTGTCCATAGACGGTAGCTTCCGAATTTCGTTCCGAAACCGACACGTTTTTAGTAAAACTTGACTGACCGTTGGAACCCTATATGGAATCAAAAATTTATTTAGCCCGGACATTTCTAATAAGTGAGAAAATGTCTTCAAAGTTGTAATTCCAGATTTCAAGGATTTTACAAGATTACGCGATTCGGACACCGATCGGAGACTTTATCGGTATAAAACTTCTTGAGGAAGTCAGTGACATCATCAAAGTACATGGATGACATCATGGGGATGATGTCATATGGAGGAAAGAGAAAGGGTTGGATGGCCAAGATCATGCCACCTCATCTGTGTGCGATCCGACGGTCGATATCCGGTATGAAAAAGCAATGAATAGTGTCAAAGTTTTTCCCTATAAATAGGACCTCTTCCCTTTGGAAATTTCACACCATTCTCTCTTGAGAATTTAGAAAGTAGAGAGAGGTTTTAGAGAGAGGAGCTCTGGAGAAAATCTGCAGCGAAGCTCTGGGTAAGTTTTTCGGTACTTAAGCTTTCGTAGTTCTTTCGGTAGCTAGGGTAGAAATGCTATATTAGTCTTTAATCTTCCAAGTATGATTAGATATCATATGTTAGGGGTATTTTAGTCATTATTTCGAAAATCTTGGTGGGGTCAAAGTTCTGGCAAAATTTTGGAAGATTAGAGTTAAAATAGCGAAGCTCGCGAAATTCTCGATAGGGCATCGGGGGCAAAATGGTAATTTTTACCTAAAATGCCTGTTATGATGTAAATCATTAATTAATATGATTTATATTTCGAAAATGATATTGGAGTAGGAGTTATGTTGAAATTTTGGAAAATTAAAGTCAAAGTAATGAAGTGCTGGCGAAATTCCGCCGATTAGGGGGTCAGGGGTAAAATGGTCATTTTGACTAAAAATGTCCGTCGTAATGATAGATCCTTAACAAGTACGTTGTTATGTTGATAGGATATCCCTGATTACGTTTTGACCAACCGTCGTGCCGAAATACCGTAAAACGTCAACGAATGTACGTTCGCGTACTGTAACACTAACTCTGATGTATATAGTATGCGTGTATGCAATGTGTATATGGTATGTGTTTGATGTGTTTATGGTGTGTATATGTGGGGTGTTGTTGGGATGCATATTATGTTAGAAGATAACTGTATGCATGCTGGGAGCGATATATCTGTAAGGCCGGGAGCGATACATTTATAATGCCGGGAGCGATACATCCAAGGCCGGGAGCGATACATTTATAATGCCGGGAGCGATACATCGTAAGGCCGGGAGCGATACATTTATAATGCCGGGAGCGATACATCTGTAATGCTGGGAGCGATACATCTGTAATGCTGGGAGCGATATATCTGTATGCTGGGAGCGATACATGTGCATTGGTTGGGTGTGGTTTATATGTTGTTGTTTGGTAACCCATATGTGTGTATGTATACATGAGGTTAACCGTTACCTGAGATCCGGTGCGGATCTCAGCTCTTAACATAGCGTCAGGGTCGGGAGGACCGAGGAGAGAGGGAAGCAGCAAGTTCAGGGATCCGGCTGAAGACTTTCTGATGTTGTCCTTTACTTTTGAAAACTCTCGGTCACTGTACCGCTTCTGTAATTAGCCAATGGGCATTTTGAATACATATATCAGTTACGCTCTTGTTCCAATGCTCTACTCTGATGAAAAAATTTTATACTGCTTTTGGAAAACGGGGATGTTACAACCATTAAACGCGTGATTATCATGATTAATAACACACAAGTAAATGGAGATTACTTATTGCGATACGTAAATAAAGAAAACAAGGAATAATCATTAATGACAGCATTATTTATAAGTCAACTAATCCTTCTTAACTTGGAAAATGATGTCACTATTTCTAAAGAAAATTAATATATTATTAATTATAAATGCTGTAATATGTCAACTAGGTATTAATGTCACTATTTCAAAATCAAATCAATTTCATTAATTATAAATTCTATTAATATCACTATTTCTAAATCAAACCAATGTCATTAATTATGTTATGAGGAAATTAGGATCCCCACTAGGTGGGGTATATGAAAATTAAGAAATTTAAGAAATGACCAAATTATTAATGTCAGAAAATAATCATTAATAAATAAGGAAATAATCAAATGCAAAAA
Organism: Acacia pycnantha; assembly: GCA_025563575.1. Taxonomy (NCBI): domain Eukaryota; kingdom Viridiplantae; phylum Streptophyta; class Magnoliopsida; order Fabales; family Fabaceae; genus Acacia; species Acacia pycnantha. Next base: position 235,504 of record JAMWYP010000096.1, on the reverse strand, counting down.
ATGGAAATTGGGAAATATTAGAAAATACTCATTAATAACATGTATTTATTTATGGGTTAAGTACCAAATTTGCTCATAAAGTACGTGCCCAAGAGCAATTTTGCCCCTTAAGTTTTCGGCGTAGCAATGTTGCCCCTGAAGTATCAAAACATAGCAAGGTTGCCCCTCCGTTAAAAACCCTAACGTTGACCGTTAGTTGACTGTTAGGGTTTTTAACGGAGGGGCAAAATTGATACTTAACCCTTTATTTATTTATGTCTAACCGAGTCATTTTTCACTTAACCAGGTATTATAAGATTTTAATAGTAGAGCCTCCCAAATCATCAAATCTAAATGATCAAATCACAAAGAAATTGGGTATTTCTAATTTTTCCAACATAATTTTTAATTTTTAATAATTTTTTGCCAATGCTTAATTTTTAATAATTTACTCCTTATCATGCTACCTATAATTAATCATTAATGTTGTGAAATAAAATGTAAACTCCAACACACACGTAAACTCGTATTCATATCATATAACAAAAGAAAATCTACATCGTATATATTTGTAGTATTGAAGAGTAATTTGTTTCTGAGAATTAACATAAAATTTATTCTTATAATAAACACAAGATATAATTAAGTGTTAACAAATGTAATTGAAGAAATAATATGGAGAAGATGAAGAATCTTACTGTATTAATTAACCACAAAGAGCAACATGTTCATTCAATGAGTAACCCACTTGGATTAATTGTAAAATCTAGAAGGAGACCATGTTAACTCGGTTTAGAGAGACTAAGTTAACTCTCTCTTGGAGAGAGACCGAGTCCATCTCTAAACATGGTGAGGACTCCACATCCAAACACACTAAACCACAATAACTAGACCTTTTACATAGAATGGTCCTTAACCAACTATTCAACTAAATACCTTATATTTCTAACACGCCCCTCAAGTTAAACACTATTTATCTCAAATGTGCTCAACTTGAACAATGCAAAAATAATGGGTAAGGTGAATTAATTTGAATATTTTCCAATCAAAAAAATAATACAAAGATTTCTTCATTGTCAATCTTCTCCCATTCACTTCTGGCAACACCACCATGAAGACTATTTGTCTCTCTCATAAGCATTAGCATGCATCTATGTAATACCGGATAATTACTTATCTGGAATATTATATTTTGATAAATAATACCTATTGGAAATAGGTGAATATGTGGTCTCAAAACTAATGTAGAATTTATCTTATTTCCTAAGGTAATTTCTCATAAAATTAGGATGAATAAAGAGCTAAAAATCCCTAAGTAAGTTTGTGGGTCATAAAATGCCCTGAAAATATCATGATAAATCCTAGGAGGCAAGTAAATATTTACTAAAAATAGGAAAGTATGCTGTCTCTAATTTAGATAATTTTTGGGATTATTTTCTTGGAAAATGATGAGGCAAAATTAAATATTACTTTGGGGATCATAAGTGACCCCATGATTTTTAATATATTCCATGGAACATAAAATATCAATGTCAGTGTAATAGTTGTGAGAAAATGATTAATTCTAATTAAGAAAATTATCAACAATTAGTAAGTGATTAGATAAGTAATTAATTGCTAATTGTTTAAGCATGATTAAGGGTGATACTCTAAGTTAAAACCCTAATTAGATATTAATGGTTAATAAAGGGTCAAGATTGAATCTTCTAAAGTTTATCTAATGGTCCTAAGAATTCAAAGCTTAATCCATGTGAAAATAGATTGGCCAATGGGAGAATTTTGTAAATTGATATAAGATAATTAGAGGATAATGTGGAATAATTAAAATAACAAAATAAAAGATGATGGAGAAGGAGGGAAGGCCGAAATTTTGAAGAAGAAATAGAAAGAAAATGTTGAAATTGTGTGAACATGAATGCAAGTTGCAAGAATATCATGATATTTTTAAAGAGATATTTGATAAAAAGAAAATAGGATAAATGAGAACCGATATAAATTAAATCCTATCTTGAAATCCTTGGATTAAGTAGAAAACAACTGGACATATTATGAATTAGTGTAATTTTGTCCCGAAGTTGACATTAGCCGAAGTAATTTCCGTAACCGATGGCGATTGCCCTGAAATCTTCAGCAGGCTACGAAATATCCTTAATGGGATCATAAATTTTGTTAATCCAAACATTTCTCAAGAGAAAGAATAGATCTCCAAGGTGACATCGATGAATTTTTGAGATTAGCTAAGATTACACGATTAGAACACCGAACAGGAAACTTTATCGGTTGAAAACCATAAAGCACAAGGGTGACATCACTTTCGATGATGTCAATTTGGAGAAAAAGAGGGGGGGGGGAGGTCGGCATGCATGGATGTGTGGTGGAGATTCAACCTCAAAAATCCTATGGCCAAGATTGAAGTAGAAGGATTTGGAAGATTACCATTTTGCCCTTACTTTTCTTCTATAAATAAGCCTCTTGATTCATTGCAAAACTCACCAATTCATGAGCCAATTCAAAATTTAGAGAGAAGGAAGAGCTTGGAGAAAGTAGTAGCGAAGTTCTGGGTAAGTTCTTCGGTCCTTAGTCTTAAGTTCTAGTCTTTCGTTCGGTAGTTATAGTAGAAATGCTAGTTTGATCTTTAATCTTCCAAATTAGTTTAGATATCATGTTTTAGGGTTAAATATAATATTTATTTCGAAAATATGTTGGAGGAAGAGTTATGGCAAAATTTTGGAAGATTAGAGTAAAAGTAGCGAAGCTCTGGCGAAATTTCGTCGATTAGTGAAGTCAAGGGTAACTGTTAAGGTGGTGATTATCTGTAATCCATATGTGTGTATGTAAACATGAGGTTAACCGTTACCTGAGGTCTGTATGCATTGGACCTCAGCTCTTAACATAGCGCCAGGGTCAGGAGGACCGAGGACCGAGGAGAGAGGAAAGCAGCAAGCCTAGAGGTCTAGCTGAAAACTATCTTTTGTTGTCACGGCGTGGGCATCGCCAGGAAGACACTTTTGTTGTATATTACTTTTGAACCACTCGTTTAATGTACCGCTGTTATAATCAGCCAAACATACTACCGTGGGTATTTTGAATATATGTATCAGTTACTCTCTTGCTTCGATGCTCTACTCGATGTTTTAATGGAAAAAAAATTATACTGCTTTTGAAAATGGGATGTTACAATCTAATTACTTGAACCCTTCAGTTTTGTCTTTATTCTTGCCCATTGAATACTTTTCTTGAAGCTCTATTATTTCCTACCGCTTGATAGCAACATGCTTCATAAAACTAGTTTCTGCAATTTTTTTTTTTTTTGAAATGTAACGACACCATTCCTAGCAATATATCCACTGCTTCACAATTTCAATGCATCCAACAGCTTTCAACAACAAATTTTGATATTTCTCCACTTATCGTTATCTTCTCTTTGTCTGCAATCCCACTCAAGTCGAAGCTTCACTTCATTACTCGCAAATTCCCAATGAAGTGCTACTCTTCTTATCATTTGATTGAACAAATCCCGCTAGTTATCTTCATTTGTGATAATTCCCATTAAGAGTTGTTAAGTGCCACTCTTATTATTTGATTGAACAAATCTTGATTTTTTATTATTCCCATCAAGAGTTGTTTCTTCCATCTACTTATGCTCAACTTATTCAATAGGACTTTTTTTTTATGTGCTGGAGCTCAGAAATATTAACGTCACCATTAGTGTCACGATGGCTCTTGATTGGAGCATCGAGTGCGAAGTATCCATCAAGAGTTGATATAACCAACTTATTCAATAGGACAGCCCGGACATTCTCACCATTAGAATAAACTCCCATTCTCTATACAAAACTCAATCCCTTCACCTCAATCCCTTCACCGGAACTATATGAAATTGAGGAGTTCTAACGGAAGAGTGTTTGAATTTTCTTTGATTCAAAGATGGGAGCCATCAATACATGAGAGTGAGCGTGAGGGTTTTGTTTGTATCTAGGTGATACTGCCGCCGCTTCTCAGTGGCATATGAGTGAGAGATTTGCCATAGCTTCTCGGTGGTGATTCGGAGGTGATGGAGGAGATTGGAGGTGAGCCAGTGAGCGAGTTCTCTGGTATGGAAGGAGGAAGAGAGTAGGGCTTCGACTAAATCTGTATAGATAGGGAAAGTGTCAACGGAGAATAACTTCGGTAATAGTACGGCCTTATCGGCAATGCAAAAGGCTTGGAACATGGAGGAAGGATTGAGAGTGATAGATGCAAACAGAAGTGGAATGGGATTTCGAGATTTGATGTGCTTTAATAAGGTTCCTTTGGCAAAATCAGCATGGAGCCTAATCCACATATCTCACGTCTTAATTGTGCCTGCTCCAGTATCTGCATGATCCCTAAATTAACGGCACATTAAAGAGGTGATTGGCAAGTTACTTATCTCAAGGAGGGCTTCCCGCCTAAAGTACTCCTATTGGGCTCAGTCTCTGCCAAGCCCATTATTCGAGTCCATAACGAAATCATTACTAACTAAGAAGCTATGTTGGAAAGTTGGTAGTGGCCGATCCATCAATGTATGGGAAGATAATTGGATATACCAGAATTGAAGTATGGCAGATTGTTGGGTATCAATGTGGGTGAACAAAAGAAAAAGCTGAAGGTCTCGGACTTGATTCTTGATGGAAGATGGGATCTTGAGTGTATTAAGGATTGCCTATCAAATTAGGAGAAGGAGTTAATCCTGAAAATTCTCATCCCTTCCCCTGATATCAAGGATAAGTTGATTTGGCTGGGGTAATAAATGGGATTTTGGCTGCATTTGGATGGGCTTTTTTTTTATATAGAAAAGTCCTTTTTCAAAAAACAAAAGTGCTTTTTGTTATTTTATGTGTTTGGATGGTAGGCTTTAAAAAAAACAAAAATCACAAAAAAGCCCAAAGCTCCAATCTGAAGCTTAAAAAAAGGAAAAATTAGAATGAAGGACCTAGAGGAAAATATATTTAGAGTAAATACCCTTTTTGGTCCCTGGAAAAAAGTACGGACCCCTTTTTGATCCTTAACTAAAAATAACTCGTCCCGTCATCCCTGGGAAATCAAAAAACATCCCACGTTAGTCCTTCCGTCAGTTAGCTCCTAACGGCGTCACTAACGGTGCTGAGGTGTAACATGAGTTGGTCCAGTCACATGCCACGTAAGAAGGCCAAAACGACGTCGTTTATATAAATACACTTTTTGGTCCCTGGAAAAAAGTACGGACCCCTTTTTGATCCCTAACTAAAAATAACTCGTCCCGTCATCCCTGGGAAATCAAAAAACATCCCACGTTAGTCCTTCCGTCAGTTAGCTCCTAACGGCGTCACTAACGTTGTTGATGTGTAACGTGAGTTGGTGCAGGGTGCTTCGTTACCTTCAACGTGAGTTGGTGCAGGGTGCTTCGTTACCTTCAACATTTTTTACTCGTTGAAAAGTCTATTCACTGACCTCACCGTTGGATTTAGAGAAGTATAAAGATTCAAAGCAGCGAACACCGTCTAACTCTAGCGCAAACCTAGGCGAGAAGCGCTGCCGTTGTTGCTTGGCTCCATCGGGTTGCGTTGATGGCGACGGCGGCGGCGCCTTGGAGTTATCTGGAGATGCTGGTTTCTTCTCGGGGGAAGAAGGCTTCTGCTCGGGCTTGGGTTTGAGATTTGGGGCATCAATAGACAAGCGCGATCTCTGACCGTAGGAAAACTCGGCGCAGAGAGCATCGAAGGAACTGAAGATAGACATCATTTGATGACCATAGAACTGATGGAGTTGACGATAACGTATATGAAGTTAAAGACGAAGTTATATTTGACGACCATAGACATCATTACACATCAGCAACGTTAGTGACGCCGTTAGGAGCTAACTGACGAAAGGACTAACGTGGGATGTTTTTTGATTTCCCAAACGACGTCGTTTTGGCCTTCCTACGTGGCATGTGATTGGACCAACTCACGTTACACCTCAGCAACGTTAGTGACGCCGTTAAGAGCTAACTGACGGAAGGACTAACGTGGGATGTTTTTTGATTTCCCAGGGATGACGGGACGAGTTATTTTTAGTTAGGGATCAAAAAGGGGTCCGTACTTTTTTCCAGGGACCAAAAAGGGTATTTACTCATATATTTATGAGGAATGACCATAAAAATTGTAATTATTTAAGAGGACCAAATATAAAAATATAAAATCAAAAGTACTAAAATACCCCTAACAAAATCTTCTATATCCCCTCCTACATTTTCTCCCCCATTCTATTTTTAAAGCTAATACAAAATTCTAAGTTTCATTAAATTAAACAATAGTTTTCTCAATTTTCTTTTTTCATAACTTGAATATATATCTATGAAAAAGAAATATGAATTCTTCAATTTGTAAAAAATATAATTTTTTTAAAATCAACAAAAATTTTAATCAAAAATAGAATTATATAATTTTCATAAAAGTCAAGGTCTTTTATAATTTATCATATATGTTAAACCAAGAAATTTTGTATAATTTATTTTTGTTTTAGAAGCAATTTAGTTATTGATGATATAAATTGGTGAAAAATAAAAATTAAGAAAAATATGATTCTAACAATTATTAATTAATAATATATTAAAAAAAAGATATGATCATATCAGATGGACAATTTTAGTTTTAATTTTAGTTACTTTTTTTAATTATGAATACAAACGATAATACAATAGGTTTGATTAGGGGTAATTTAGTAATTTTAAATTTAATATAATGATATTTGGTCCTTGTAAGTAATTACAATTTTTATGGTCATTTATAATAAATATTATTTTCTCTAGGTCATTTATCTTAATTTTCCCTAAAAAAAAAATTAATGCAGTAGATGAAAGAAAAAGTGAAAAATTTGACCGGCTATTTTGATTTTTGGACAAATACCTTGGAAATTTCGCGTCGTATCTTCCATCGCGTGTTTGCGCCATATTTTCTTACACTTAACCTATATTCCTGATTTCATAGAATATTTAAATAATAACACTATTATGATTAATAGAAATTCCTCTACACTCATATTGCCAAAGATCTAGCTATCCCCAAAATAGACAAGACGTGCTTTCTGTATCATTTAGGAAGTTTCTTATATTAATTTTTATTAAGAAAAAATAATTTATCATCTCAACGAATAACAATGTAAATATCAAAATAGAAATTGATTTGTTCTATCTAAATTAGATTCAATAAATTTTAAAAATAAAAAATCCACATAATGTTTTATATTATTCACATCACCATCACACTGATAATATAATATTGACGCGTATAATTAGATGTAATCGAATCTCATGTTCACAACTATATTATTCATAATTTTTAAATACTGTGATTTTCAGTAAAAAAATATTTTTGCCTTAGCTTCACACACACACAATAATAAAAGCATATTTTAATTAGTTACACTACAAACTTTGTCGTATAATTAGGACCGAATGGAATATCTGATGTCCTTAATATAAGACCCAAATAACTAATTTGAGGAGATTAAAGAAACTAAATAAATTGTTTATTATTCCATATTCAATTATATTATAATTTTAAATTCAATTATTGAATATAATATTTCTAAAATTTTAACATAAGTGCTTTCTTATCCAAATGAATGTAAAAAAAAAAACTACTTTTATATGTCCATTTCAGTAATTTTACTAATAAAAAATGCTTCTCTATTTTAAGATCCAAACAACATTTTTATTTTAAAAGTGCTTTTTAAATTGTGTATCCAAACGTAAAATAGCTTAATTTCTAATTGAAGCACTTTTTTAAAAAGCAATAAAAAAAAGTCATTTTTTTAAAAGCTCATCCAAACAAGCACATTAAATCAAGATATTATGTAGCTAAAGAGGAAAAGCTCCAGTGATGAAAAAGATCCTAATTCTTCTTATTAATTAATTGCCAAAAGTGTTATGGAAGTTAGTACGGAAATTGGGGAGAGTGGAGTTGTCAAAATGGGCATGCCGCACGGGCCAGCCCATTAGACCCCATGTTTAGCCCTCTTATCTAGAGCCCCATCATATGGGGGTTATTTTTGGCCCTAGCCCACAATAACCCCCACCCCTGTAGGGCTATAATAGGGCCAACCCGCGGGCCCAATTAAAAAACATTCGCCTCTTCTTCTTCCGGCTTCTTTGTGCGTAACATTCGCCTGTATATCGAAAAAGGGCCTCTTCTTCTTCTCCGTTCCCCGAAGGCCCCTTCGTGTGGCTGTAAGGACCCTTTCATCTGGTAATTTGCTTATTCTCTTAGTTCAAATGCTGCTTTTGTCGATTTCTGAATTCATTCCTCTTGATGACAATTCACGATTTTCAATTCATTGCAATATCTCCGCCAAAAAAAAATCGTTAGAATATCTGGGGGTTCTTACTAAACTTATTTGTTTCATTCTCGAACAAAGATTCCCGGGGTTTTAACTTTTTCTAAGCATGTTCCGTTAACTGTGGGGTTTCAGATTTCACGGGGAACAGAGTTAAATCTCACAATCGGCGGTCGACCACAGTGGAGCTGATCTACAGTACGTTTTCTTGCTTTCTTATTGTGCACCTTAGGACCCGTTTGTTACAAAGAAAGTTTGGGGTGGGAAATGGAAGATCTCAATCTTCCCATGGATTTTGGCTGTTTGTTACACGAAAGTCCAACAAGATCTTCCGGTGAGGGTCCATCTTCCCTCATTTGAGGGAAAGTGCTTTCCATCCGAAAATGGAAGGAAAGTCGTCATCTTCCCAGAAGATGGTTTTTGACAGATTTACCCCGAAATTCAAATTTGGCGGGAAGTTCGAACTTGGCGGAAAGTTCAAACTTGGCGGGAAAGTTCAAATTTGGCGGGAAAGTTCAAATTTGGCGAAATTTTTTTCTTCAATAGTTCGAACTTAACAATAATATATTTTTTTTAAAATATATTTTAGAAAAAAAATATTTTTTTCTTATTTTGAATTAATTTCTTTTGAGGGTAAAATAGACATTTCCTAATTTTTTACCAACTTTCCCTCTTCATTTTCTTCCTACCAAACAACTCAAACCATCTTCCTCATCTTTCAAATCTTTCTTTCCTTTCCTTTCCCTCCTCCAAAGTTCATTTCCTCCCCAAACTTTCTTTATAACAAACGGTTCCTTACTGTGTTCATAGATTATTTTCATTCTTGAATGTAGATACTATATAGAAATTCTGGGCATTACCAATCTTTAACTTAAGAGAACCCGAATTCTCATACTTTAGTTTTTCTAGCGGTATGAGTGGCAATCAATCCTGGATAATCAATTCAGATCCTTGGTTCCTTATTTTGCGTTTCGTTCATTTCCCTGAATTCTCGGAGCGGGCCAATCGTTATCATGAAATCGATGAGCGGTTGCCTTTATTTTATAATACTGTTAAAACATTATTGAACCGATTTTGCTTCGTGCTTGATTGAGTCAGTTATTGAATTGAGCAAAACAATTGAAACGCTATACAATAGCCGTGTATTTTTCAAGCCCTGTTTCCAGGAACCCAAACTGCAGATTATTGCACCCGTTAAGTGGGAAGAAATCTTATTTTAAATTTATAAGATTTGTTCGTAGTGCTACTGTATTTGGACTTGATTGTGGTTTCTCTACCTTCGTTCTCAGTTGTGGAATTTAGCCTGATTAACATGTTGTATGTTAGTCAATTACTGGTGAATAGCAAAAGTTTTTTTTTTTAAACAACTGGTTTTGCAGCTATATGTTAAATTCTCTCTGGGTATTAGCACCTACAACAGTTGATCATAGTTCAATTTATTGTAATTAATGGCATTGAATATGCATTTGGAGCGCATGACCACTCAACATCGTTTTCATAAAAGAATTGTATTTTGTGATTCGAGATATGTTTTGATTTTTGATTGTATTTTTGTTTGATTTAATGTTAGGAACTAAAAGAATTGTATTATGGATGATGAAGTTCAATCTGAAACTCCACTTGAAGCATCTGGAAGTTTTAAGATAAATAAAAAAGAAATCTCTAATGTGTGGAAGTATTTTTCAAAAATTGGTAAGGACAAGGATGATTTTGAAAAGGCTGTGTGTAATTATTGTACTGCTGAATATGTAGTTGGTAGACATCCTAAGACCGGAAGTAGCTATGGAACTTCACATTTGGGTCGTCATATTCCCATTTGTAAGATTCTTACAAACTCTGAATTAAATGAGCAACATGGAAAGTCTAGTACAGTACAGATTAATCAAGTGGTCCATCGAGAAAAGCTTGCACGAGCCATAGTTTATCATGATCTGCCTTATAATTTTGTTGAGTATGAGATGATTAGGGATTGGATAAATTATATTAGTCCTGATGTTGTGATGCATTCTAGGAATACCGCTGTGTCGATGTTCGGAAAATTTATGTCAAAGAGAAAGAAAACTTAAGCAAATCATGTCGAGGATTCCTAATAGAGTGTGTCTAACTTCGATGTTTGGACAAAGAACTACCAAAGTGAGGGTTACATTTGTTTAATAGCTCACTTTGTTGATGATAATTGGAGATTAATTAGTAAGATTCTGAATTTCGTCGAATGAAGCCTCCACATACCGATTAGGACCGAAGGGAATATCTGATGTCCTTAATATAAGACCCAAATAACTAATTTGAGGAGATTAAAGAAGCTAAATAAATTGTTTATTATTCCATATTCAATTATATTATAATTTTAAATTCAATTATTGAATATAATATTTCTAAAATTTTAACATAAGTGCTTTCTTATCCAAACCAATGTAAAAAAAAAACTACTTTTATATGTCCATTTCAAGTAATTTTACTAATAAAAAATGCTTCTCTATTTTAAGATCCAAACAACATTTTTATTTTAAAAGTGCTTTTTAAATTGTGTATCCAAACGTAAAATAGCTTAATTTCTAATTAAAGCACTTTTTTAAAACGCAATAAACAAAAAGTCCTTTTTCTAAAAGCTCATCCAAACAAGCACGAATGTTAAATCAAGATATTATGTAGCTAAAGAGGGAAAAGCTCCATGATGAAAAAAGATCCTAATTCTTCTTATTAATTAATTTCCAAAAGAGTTATGGAAGTTAGTACGGAAATTGGGGGAGAGGATACTCTCAGAATCCTTAAAGAATAATACGTGAAACAGAGAAATAGCAAGCCTCGACCATTTTGAAGCAAGAAGAAAACAATCAAACAAATGAAAGCATAAAATGCAAATAGAGTTTAAGGAATCTAGAAAGAAAACCGAAAATCAAAGGAAAACCTACAAAGACCGAGTTTGAAGACCTAAAGCTTCAACCACCCAACACTTCATCTTGCACAATTTACCGCGACGAAGGATGACGAACGGCGAAAACACGTCTGGACCAGTGACGAAAGTCGAAGAGAAGTGAAGAACCATCAAAAACTCCAACTTTTAAAGATAATATCTCAAGCTTTCTGATCTCTTGCTCATACTCATCAACTTTAGCAAGCTTCTGGTTATCAACCAGCTCTGAGGCTCTTTTGATCGCATCCTCAATCTTCTTCCTATCTGCAGGAGAAAGCCTTGATCCAATCTGCCCATTATTTATACCAGTCCTGGTTTTGTATATATAGTCCTCCAAGGCATTCTTTGCTTTAGCTTTCTTCTTGTACCTCACATCATCACCTTGTATATCTTAGCCTCTTGAACCATACTTTTGATCTCTTCTTTTGATAGTCTTCCTTTTCTATTGGTTATTGTTATCCCATTCTCATTCCCTGTTCTAGCTTCCTTGGCAGAGACTTTTAAGATCCCATTCTCATCAATGGAAAAACAAACTTTGAAACTAGGAACACCCTTTGGTTCTGGGGGAATGGTTACATTAAACGTCCCCAACCAGTTGTTATCATTAGATCTTGTTCTCTCACCTTGAAAAATAGTAATCTGAGCCTCTGTTTGGTTGTCAAAGGTAGTGGTTGCCGTTGACGACATTGATGTAGGAATGCTAGTGTTCCTTGGAATTACTACTTGCATGAGATCACCATGTAGCTCAAAGCCTAAGGACAATGGGGTGACTTCTCTCAAGACAATGCCCTGTAAATTTTCATTTCCTTGCCCACTTAATATAGCAGCTTGAACAAGCGGCACCATAAGCAACAACCTCATCGGGGTTGATGCTTCAGATAGCTCCTTCCCATTAAATAAGTCCTACAATAGCTGTTGGATTTTAGGAATTCTTGTAGACCCAACAACCAGGACAACCTCATCAATACTCCTCTTGTTAATCTTGGCATCCAAAAGACACTTCTTTGCAATTTCTAAACATTTTGTGAAGTAGTCCTTATTCAATTCCTCAAACCTAACACGAGTGATTGTTGAATCAACCTCAATGCCTTCATATAAAGAATCAACCTCAATGGTTGTCTCAACCATAGAAGATGATGAGAGTGTTCTTTTGCCCTCTCACAAGCGTTCTCAACCTCCTAAGGGCCTTTGGATTCCCGGTGATATCCTTTTTATGCTTCCTCTTCAACTCTTGCACAAAGTAGTTGACCATTCCGTTGTCGAAATCCTCTCCTCCAAGGTGTGTGTCACCATCAATTGCTTTAACGTTGAAGTCACCCTCATTAATTGTGACAATAGACACATCAAAGGTACCACCACCCGATGAAATACAAAAATGTTTCTCTCTAGGTTGTAGCTGCCTTTTTGTCAAGACCATATGCAATTGCTCCAGAGTGGGCTCGTTAATTATTCGCAATACATTAAGCCCAACAATTGCAGCCGCATCCTTGGTTGCTTGGTGTTGAGAGTCATTGAAATAAGCGAGCACGAGACAACTGCATCCTTAATCTGTTGAACCAAGATAAGTCTCTGCAATCTCATGCATCTTCGCTAATACCATGGATGAGATTTCCTCCGTAGAAATTGTCTTTCCTAAAATTTAAATTTCACAACAATCTTGGGTTTATCATCAACACCACCAATGACCTTAAATGGCCAAAGGTTTATATCACTTTGAACATGAGAATCACTAAACCTCCTACCTATTAACCTCTTCGCATCTGCAAAATGCCAATCATTGTAAGTGTAAATAAGAAAAAATAACCATACGTACAATATAAGATCCTACAAAAGAAAAAAGGTTAACAAGAGAAGTGATCAACTTGAATGAAAGGGAGCATAAATGAACTTTAAAAAATGAAAAACGTTATCAAAAAATTTGTATTTTAAATTTATTTATTTTACATTCCCAAGATCAAATCAGCAATGAAAGAAAAGATGAAAATATATATCAAAGGAGAATTACCAAACACAGTGTTAATAGGGTCAAGTGCAGCATGGTTCTTGGCGGCATCACCAACCATCCTTTGAGTATCAGTGAAGGCAACATAAGACGGCGTTGTTCTATTTCCTTGGTCGTTCGCAATAATATCTACTCGACCATGCTGCCACACTGCAACACATGAGTATGTGGTTCCAAGATCGATTCCAATGGCCACTTTCTGCTGCGATTTATCACCCATCCTCTTTCTTTCAAAGTCAATGGAGTTTTGGAAGTCTTAGCCTGACAAGAAAGTGTTTCTAGAGATTGGTAAGCTAATCAGCATGGTCAGCAAGTTACAAACCAAAGCATTTTAGCATAAACTAGAGAACACAATGCCATCTATTACAGCTCCACATAGCACATATAACAAAACAAAACCAGAAAAAATAGCTCAATCTATTGAACTAAATGGTATCCAAAATAAAAGCAAAATGAGGGAACTCTCACCTCTATTTTGCTGTAATTCCTCCCTATATTTCGCAGAGTTATGTTTCAAATTGCAGCCCAATTTATCAATCTACAACGAGATAATCATATCAGAACAAACTCAAGTCAGCAAGCAATAAAGAAACTATCATATATGCATCAGGTGTAATGCAACAAAGCTCATATCCATATGAAAGGTAACTACAATTTTCAGAATGGTGAGACTTGGACCAATAACTTCAATGTTAAACCTCTTGGTATCAAGATTATTATTTGCAACCAAAAGAAGAAAACTTAGCAATTCCAAGAACTTGAATTTTTTTTAATCCCTTTGCACAGTCTACCAATATGCATGCATTAAATTTTGACAATCAGCCCCCAAAGATCACACACCAAAATGCACAATGTTCAGGTGGAGAGCAATGAGGTGATTGAACTACATGATTAATAATTACTAATAATGAATAATATTACAATAAAGATTTTTTTTTCATAATGAAATCTAGAAAAAGATGAAAGACGACTAAAGATAATCTCAAGTGATGAAAACAACGATTCATATACATTGAACAAAACACTCCAAATAACAAGATAACTTGAATCAATCATCCAAATAACAAGAACCAAAGTAGATTGCAATTACGTTCAGTCTAAACACCATCCAAGTTTTAAGAACCAACAATTATTATCAGGTATGCCTCAACGAGAAGGGTAATTAAGTCACATTTGATGGTGATACTTCCAAGATATTTATATATCCTCGTTTTTCATAGTTCAATTTCTTTTTTAATTTTAAAAATAAAATTTTAAAATAAATAATAATGAGAGGCGGTTATGAAGGATAGATAATGGGGAGGTAGTTACACAATCAATAGAAAAATGATTTATCATTTGTCATGTTGTAACATCCCGACTTTTCAAAAGCAAGATAAAATTTTTTCATCGAGTAGAGCACGGAACAAGAGTGTAACTGATATATTGATATAAAATGCCCATCGGCTAGTTACATAAACGGTTCAACAACCGAGAGTTTTCAAAAGAAAAGAACAACGTCGAGAAGTCTTGACCGGATCCACGAACTTGCCGCTTCCCTCGCTCCTCGGTCCTCGGTCCTCCCGAACAGACGCTATATTAAGGGCTGAGATCCGCACCGGATCTCAAGTAACGGTTAACCTCATGTATACATACACACATATGGGTTACCAAACAACATGTAAACCACACAACATATAAACCACACCCAACCAATGCACATGTATCGCTCCCAAAGATTACGGATGTATCGCTCCCAAAGATTATAAATGTATCGCTCCCAAGATTATAAATGTATCGCTCCCACCTTACAGATATATCGCTCCAAAGATGCATACGGTTATCTTCTAACATAATATGCATTCCAACAACACCCTACATATATACATATCATACACACATCACACACATACCATATACACGCATACTATATCCATCAGATTAGTGTTACAGTACGCGAACGTACATACTTCTGTAAACCGAACAGAATGGCCAGGTAAGTGTCTACCATGGGGGCCTCACCGACTTATACGGCGACTTATGGCACACCCACGTAGACTAGCCTTGCCTTCGGCACCAAACTGTTCTAACATATTTGTATTCAATAAACATACCATAACAATACACATAGCACATATATGCATACCATAAACATCAGAGTTAATGTTACAAAGACGTGGACGTACCTTCGTTGATTCGTGTAGAAGGCACTTCAGTCGGAAATCGTACTTTTCTACGGAAAAAACGTGAAATGGCTCGTCGGGCAACGTAACGGCAGCAAATTAGGTTTTCGACGTCCTATAAGAGTAATATCACTTCCATTAGTGATTTGACACAATAATCGGCATTTTCGGTAAAATTACCATTTTGCCCCTATACCCCTACTTGGCGGAATTTCGCCGCGCTTCCGCTTACATAGGCTATTTTCTTCCCAAAATTTTGCCGAACTTCGACGCCATCATGATTTTCGAAAATAAAGACTAAAATAGCCCTCCCATATGATATCCAATCATAAAAATAAAGACTACTCTAGCATTACTAACTACTTGAAAGAACTACGAAAGCTTAAAGCTCAGTGCACTGGAAAACTTACCCAAACTTGCCGTTTTTCCCCGCAGCTCCTCTCTCTAAAACCTCTCTCTAGAACCAAAATTCTCTTCTTGAAATGGTGTGATAATTGAAGAGAAGAGGGGCTATTTATAGGAAAATTTGCGAGGGCATTTTGGTCTTTTCTCAACCTTCAACAGAATATTCCATGAATATACCACAAAATATTCTTTTGTTCCAAGAATATTCTTTTGTCCACAGAATATTCTTTTGGAATATTCTTTTCTCCACAGAATATTCTTTTGGAATATTCTTTAAACCATTTCCCGATCGGTACCGATTCGCGTAATTTCGGAGAAATCTCAAAAATGGAACCACGGCTTTGAAAACCTTCTCTTCCATACCGTAAATGTCTATTCCAACTATTTTTCTGACTCTGCCTAGGCCATTTCCGGATTGACTAAGTTTTCTCGAAAAACGTGTACGAACGTGTCCAGGTTTAAACGAAAATCCGGAAGTTCCAAATTATAGACATAGATGCACCGATTTCAAATATGTCCATAAAAATTCCCAATTCTTTCTCGGTTGTCACAACTCTAATTTTGAAGTCTTTACTTCCAACTTGGCTATCTGCCCTTTTCTCGAAAATTTCCTATTTCGTCTTATTAGGAAAAAGCCCTATCGCTTAATTAACTTAGTGAGAGTTTAATGGAAGATAATAACTCATTTGATCCATATTTTTCTTGACTTTGGAAATCCTATTCCTGGCTCCCTAGATAGGATCCGTTCCCTATTTTCCATTTTACTATTCACCTTTTCATTATTTAATTAGAGTTTATTAAATTTAAAACTCTTATATATTATTTATATTCAATTTCCTTTTTCTTTCTCTTTTTTTTTTCTCTTTTTTTTCTTCTTCTTTTTTTTTCTGCCCTATTTTCGTTTTTTTTTATTATTATTTTTTTAAAATTTAATTTTTAATTTAATTATTTAATTAATTAAATAATTATTTTCACATAATTTTCCTATTGGTCCACCTTTGTATTTAGGCTTATAAATACCTAAACTCATCTATTTTTCCCAAAACTTTCCAATTAATTAGTAAATACATTCTTACTAATTTTAAACCGAAAACCACTAATTTTAGGGTTTTACATAATTATTCACGAATTTCCCTTGTCTATGCTTAAGTAATTAGCCCATAAATACTTAATTACTCAGTTATCACTGCTTAGTAATTTTCTTAATTAGAGTACCACATTACCTCACATCTTTTGCTTTAACATGAGATTTTTCATGCCTTCGCATTTTTCTATCATTTACAAGGGTATTACCGTCATTTCATTACTTTTTGAGCATTCTTTCTTATTTTCTCCAAGTTCGTAATTTATTAAATTACCATAATTAGAGATAATATATTCTCATAATTCACTTGGTCATTTTACTTGTCTTTTGGGATTTTTCACAATTTTTCTAAGTCACTTTATGCCCATAAGGGCATTTTGGTCATTTCGACACATTTACTAATTTTTCCTTAATTTCCATAGCATTTTCCTAAAAATAATATCTCCACAACTTAATATTTGATATCTCATATTCACCTATTTTTAATGGGTATTATTTACTCATTTTATGATTTTACCCTAAGTCATATTTTAGGGTATTACACATTTTGGGGTGACTTGACAAAACCTTATATCAAGTGACATGACAAACGATAAACCCATTGAAAAAATAGGGATTCCAATAAATTAGTTACGACTTGTCAAATTACTAAAATAAAAAATAATAATAATGAGAGGCCGTTTTGAAGATAGATAATATAGAAGGTAGTTACACAATCAATGGAAAAGGTAGGGATTCCAATAAATATAATTATGAATTTTTTAATTACTAAAATAAAAAATAATAATAAAAAATAATGAGATGCCGTTAAGAAGGATAAATAATGAGGAAGGTAGTTACACAATCAATAGAAAAAATAAGGATTCCAATAAATTAATTACGACTTTTTGAATTACTAAAATAAATAATAATAATAATAATGAGAGGCTTCTTTGAAAGATAGATAATAGGAAGGTAGTTACACAATATTTTGTAAATTAATAATAGGGAGGAAGATACAAAATACTAAGTAAATATTTCATTTAATATTTTGATTATTCACTTTGAGATCCTTAAATACTATAATTATAAATATAAATATGTGCAAATGTTCAAATTTAGTGGAACTAATCAATATAAAAATAGGGATTGCAATAAATTAATTATGACTTTTTAAAATTAATAATGGGAGGTAAGTACAAAATATTAAATAAATATTTAATTTAATATTTTGATTATTTCCGATCTTTAAAAGGAACGGATATAATACTATAATTATAAATATAAATATGTACAAATGTTCTAATTTAGAGGAACTAATCAATAGAAAAATAGGGCTTCCAATAAATTAATTATGAATTTTTGAATTACTAAAATAAATAATAATAATAATGAGAGGCCGTTATGAAAGATAGATAATGAGGAATCCTACAATATTTTGTAAATTAATAATGAGGGAGAAAGATACAAAATACTAAGTAAATATTTAATTTAATATTTTGATTATTCCCGATATCCTTAAAAGAAATGAATATAACATATAATTATAAATATAAATATGTGAAAATGTTCAGATTTAAGTGAACTAATTAATAGAAAAAGTAGGAATTCTAATAAATTAAGTATGACTTCTTAAATTATAATGGAGAGGTAGATACAAAATATTAAATAAATATTTCATTTAATATTTTGGTTATTGCTTTGAGATATTTAAAAGGAGCAAATATAATATTATAAATATAAATAAGTGCAAATGTTAAAATTTATTTAGGAAAACTAATAACAACAGAAAAATAGGGCTTCCAATAAACCAATATTCACCCCATCAGATTTGAACACACACATACTCCAATGTTCAACATGAGTTGTTAAACCAATATTCACCACATCAGATTTGACGGAATGGGAGGGTGTAGAAGAAATTTAAAAAAAAAAAAAGGTTTTATAGGGATTGGAATAGGGTTTGACTCTCTTATTAAAATATTATTATTTTAAAAGATATAATAATATAGGGTTAATGTGCAATTTTACCAACCAACTATTGGCTCAGAGCGTCAAAGACGATTAACTATTAAGTGGACCAAAAATACCAACAAACTTTTTAAAAGGAGCGCTCAAAGACAAGGCCATTAACACCGTTAACAAAAAGTTAACCTCCGTTATCTAAGGAGCAGATTGGCCAACGAACTCTTATTCCAGGAGTGCCCAGCACAAAATTATAAATTTTACTAAATTAAATAAGTTTTTCTCAATTGTCATTATTCAAAACTACTTGTATAGATATCTATGGACAAAAATTATTCATTCTTTAATTTTGTCAAAATTATAATTTCCTAAAATAAACAAAATTGTTAATTAAAAATATAATTATATGATTTAAATAAAACTCAAGGTGTTTTATAATTTATTATATATGTTAAACAAAAAATTATATGATTTATTTTTATAATAAAACTCACATAAATTTCTTCTAAAATAAAATAATAATTTTTATGAGAAAAAGAATGTATGATAAATGATATGAGAGAATTAGAGTAAAATATGTAAAAGTGCACTTATTAATCAAATAAATTAGAGTAAATTTATGTATGTATTTTTACTCTATCATGATTTTTATTTTTGTTTTATTTCTAAATATAAGTCTTATTAATCTAAATTTATAAGTATAATTTGTTTCACTTTTTAAATTATAGTAAGAAATTTAGGTTAGTAGTTCTTAAAGCTCAATTGTGTCAATTGCCGTATAACTTATTCCCAACTATACATTATCTATCTTGAATATAATGATATTAAGTTAACGGCAAAATCGAAAAAAAGAATATAAAACACCTTGAGTTTTATTTAAATCATATAATTATATTTTTAATTAACAATTTTGTTTATTTTAGCAAATTATAATTTTGACAAAATTAAAGAATGAATAATTTTTGTCCATAGATATCTATACAAGTAGTTTTGAATAATGACAATTGAGAAAAATTATTTAATTTAGTAAAATTTAGAATTTTGTGTTGGGCGCTCCTGGAATAAGAGTTCGTTGTGTCTGCACCTTAGATAACGGAGGTTAACTTTTTGTTAACGGTGTTAATGGCGTTGTCTTGAGCGCTCCTTTTAAAAAGTTTGTTGGTATTTTTGGTCCACTTAATTGTTAATTGTGTTGGACGCTCCCGAGCCAATAGTTGGTTGGTAAAATCGCACCTTAACCCTATAATATATAATTATTTTTCTCTTATCTCTTTCTTTTTATTTAGATATAGATTAGATTATTATAATTAGGAGAATCTTATATAAAAACCGTTGAAATACCCAAATTCTAATTTAGGTTACTAAACTTAACAAATTATTAATTAGGTTATATGATACAATTAAGGATTTAGAATTTGGGGCAAATTATCTATAGTATGAGAGATGTGAGAAGTAAAAAGGTTTTATAAGGGTAAAGTTAGGGTTAGGTTTTGACTCTCTTATTAAAATATTATTATTTTAAAGGAATATGATATTGTCACTACTAATTTTGGTCACTACCACTTTTCTACCGTTGGATCGTAATCTTATCTACCTTTATCATTTCTCTCTCCGTTGAGATTATTATCCAATGGTGTAAAAGTGATAGCGACTAAAATTGGTAGTGACAATATCCTACCCCTATTTTAAAAGATATAATAATATATAATTATTTTTCTCTTATCTCTTTCTTTTTATTTAGATATAGATTAGATTATTATAATTAGGAGAATCCCATATAAAGATAGTTGAAATACCTAAATTTTAATTTAGATTACTAAACTTAACAAATTATTAATTAGGTTATAGGACACAATTAAAGATTTAGAATTTGGGGAAAATTACCTCTATATCCCTTAGTTATTAAACAAAAAGCAAAATTGAAGATAGATCGTTTACGCGCTACGTAAGAACCCTAATGACCTAAAATTCACAAGAGGTCTCAACACCATCAGAAAATCAGCAAAGTAGGCTACGGTAAGTTGGTTGTAATATTAAATCTTCGTTCCTTAATCATTTTTAGTTAATTTATGTATTGGAGGTAGTATAGCATATTTTTGAGATCAATATATATAGTTAGATGATCTCATAGATTTCATTGGGGATCACGATAAGACGCATTGATTTGAATGAGCTAGAATCTTAGCAATTTTTATCTAGCCCCTTTTTAGATTTTTCCGTTAGGTTTCTAACCTCAAAATACAAGTTTCATCACGGATCATCATGGATTGCGTGACTGCTTATGGTGCTCAAACGGAGTTCAAAAGTGAATGAAGGCTTAGAATACATATCTGGGTTTATAACCTTAAAATACAGGTTTCAATTCAACAAGATCTCATGATATCATTTGAATGAAAGCTCGCGAATAGGCATTTACAATTGTCAAATAAATTTCCATCAGGTCTTTCGAGGAGTATACCTCAGTGCTCTGTTACGTATGTCTTATACATTTTATTTAAGATGTGCAGGTTCAATTCCTTCAATCAACTCGACATCTTTGAATATTTTGAATCTTCCATCAAATGGTTTATCAGGCTCGATCTTCACCAACATCTTATGCAGAATTGGGAAGCCACATTTGAGGTTCTTGATCTAAGTTCAAACAGGCTATATGGAAGCTTTCCCAATTTGACAAATCAGTTTGAGGGATTAATCACACTTGCTCTCAGGAATATATCCTTAGTTGGAACTTTGCCTCCTAATTTGGGGACCTATTCTAAATTGTTCATGCTTGATTTCAGTTTGAATGAACTTAATGGCCCTATTCCTGTTAGTTTATTTATTTCAACAACATTGACAAGCCTGGAAATCATTTTACTGGGTCAATTCCTCTTGAAAACTCAGGAATGCCAAGCATCTGATAACAGTAAGTGTAAAACAAATAACAGCCTTTGAAAAGTATGCCTTGCACTACCTACAATTAAGTGGATTAAACAAACAAATAGCAGAACCAACACTCTGTTAGGCTGGCTCATAGATGCGCCGCATATAAATACATTATCTTAGAATTCTTTCACTTTCTTTAACTCAAAATATTCTTAAAGATGAATTATTGAATGCAGAGCTTGATATATTGTTATAAAATGCCCACTGGCTAGTTACATAAACGGTTCAACAACCGAGAGTTTTCAAAAAGAAAAGAACAACGTCGGGAAGTCTTCAGCCGGATCCCTGAACTTGCTGCTTCCCTCGCTCCTCGGTCCTCCCGAACCTGACGCTATGTTAAGAGCTGAGATCCGCACCGGATCTCAGGTAACGGTTAACCTCATGTATACATACACACATATGGGTTACCAAACAACATATAAACCACACCCAACCAATGCACATGTATCGCTCCCAAGATTACAGATGTATCGCTCCCAAAGATTATAAATGTATCGCTCCCAAGATTATAAATGTATTGCTCCCGGCCTTACAGATATATCGCTCCCAAAGATGCATACGCTTATCTTCTAACAAAATATGCATTCCAACAACACCCCACATATATACATATCATACACACATCACACACATACCATATACTGACATATCATATCCATCCGATTAGTGTTACGACGCGAACGTACATACTTCCGTAAACCGAACAGAATGGCTAGGTAAGTGTCTACCATGGGGGCCTCACCGACTTATACGGCGACTTATGGTACACCCACGTAGACTAGCCTTGCCTTCGGCACCAAACCTGTTCTAACATATTTGTATTCAATAAACATACCATAACAATACACATAGCACATATATGCATACCATAAACATAAGAGTTAATGTTACAAGACGTGGACGTACCTTCGTTGACGGTGACGGCACTTCCGTCGGAATCGTACTTTCTACGGAAAAACGTGAAATGGCTCGTCGGGCAACGTAACGGCGGCGATTAGGTTTTCGACGTCCTATAAGAGTAATATCACTTCCATTAGTGATTTGACACAATAATCGGCATTTTCGGTAAAAATTACCATTTTGCCCCTATTCCCTACTTGGCGGAATTTCGCCAACGCTCCGCTACATAGGCTATTTTCTTCCCAAAATTTTGCCAGAACTTCGACGCCATCATGATTTCCGAAAATATTGACTAAAATAGCCCTATCATATGATATCTAATCATAAAAAAATAAAGACTACTCTAGCTTTACTAACTACTGAAAGAACTACGAAAGCTTAAAGCTCTGCACTAGGAAAACTTACCCAGAGCTTCGCTACTGTGTTTCCCAGAGCTCCTCTCTCTTCTTTCTCTCTCTATTTTCGGTTTTTGCTCAAAGGAAGTGGTGTGAAATTTCCAAAGGAGCAAGGTCCTATTTATAGAGGATTTTGTGCTACTATTCACACTTTACCGGATGAATTCCGTGTCGGATCGCACATGATTAGGTGGCACAATCTTGGCCATCCAACCCTTTCTCTTTCCTCCATATGACATCATCCCCATGATGTCATCCATGTACTTTGATGATGTCACTTACTTCTTCAAGAAGTTTTATACCGATAAAGTCTCCGATCGGTGTCCGAAACGCGTAATCTCGGGAAATCTCAAAATTCGGTTAACTAGCTTTGAAGACCTTCTCTTCCATACTAGAAATGTCTATTCCAACTATTTTTCTGACTCGCCTAGGCCATTTCCGGATTGACGGAAGTTTTCTCGAAAACGTGTCCGAACGTGTCCGGTTTCGAAACGAAAATCCGGAAGTTCCAGCTTATAGACATAGATGCACTGATTTCAAATATGTCCATAAAAATTCCCAATTCTTTCTCAGTTGTCACAACTCTAATTTTGAAGTCTTTACTTCCAACCTGGCTATCTGCCCTTTCCTCAGAATTTCCCTGTTTCGTCTTATTAGGAAAAATAACAACTAAGTTTCTTATTTCTTATTCTATTTTTATTATTTTTTTTTTATTTCGTTTTTTTTTCTTTTATTTTCTGCCTTTTTTTTAATTAATTATTTAATTAATTAAATAATTATTTTTACATAATTTCTCACAACATTTTCCTATTGGTCAATTCTTGCATTTAGGCTTAAAAATACCTAAACTCATCCTTTTTCCTTCAAATTTTCCAATTAATTAGCCAATATATTTATGCTAATTTTTAGCTATTTATCACTAATTTTGGAGCTTTACATAATTATCTCTGAATTTCCTTTGCTTAAACTTAAGTAATTAGCCAAATATTACCTAATTACTTAATTATCACTTGTTGATAATTTTCTTAATTATAATATCTTATTACCTCATAACACTTGCATTGACATTTGTATTTCCATGTCTCTTTCATTATACTAGAATTTGTGAGGGCATTATGGTCATTACCATATTTTTTGAGCATTCTTCTTCAATTTCTCCAAGTTTGTAATTTATTCAATTACCAAAATTAGAGATATACGCTCTCTCAATTTAAATAATTATTTCATTGCCCTTTAGGATTTTTCACCATTTTCCTAAGTTATTTACTCCTCCTGTGGGTATTTTGGTCATTTTGGCACTTTGGCCCCCTTAAATTCCTTAATTCAATATCTAGGAATGAGTTTAAATTTATATGGACATATTTGGAATCAGTGAATTATTTCAAGAGATTGGTGATTTCGTAAATGCGTTCAAACCGGGACGCGTTCGGACACGTTTTTCGAGAAAGACTCAACTGGACTATTGGAGCCCTATATGAGATCAAAATATAGGTTAACTTGGACATTTCTACTAAGTGAGAATATGTCGTCAGAGTTGTAAATCCAGAATTTTGAGATTTTTCCGAAACTACGCGAATCGGAAGTACCGATTGAGAAATTCATCCGGGTAGGCTTCTGGAAGGGACACATGGCCACCTCCCATTGGCCAATTGGTGCCACCTCAACATGAGGGCAGGTCGGCCAAGAGGAAGGAAGAAGAAGAGAAAACTTTTGAAAAAGTTACTTTGGACTATCCAGATCGATTCTCACAAAGTTGATCCGATCACCAAATCCTACACCTTTTCTTATAAATACCCCCTCCCCCTTTGGTTTTTTTCACTCCATTCTCAAGAGAGAATTCGAACCTAGAGAGAGAAAGAAGAGAGAAGGGCTCTGGAAAAGTTCTCCGAAGTCTTCAACGGGTAAGTCTTTCGGTCTTTAGTCTTTAGTTCTAGTTAGTAGAATTGTTAGTTAGATTTAGGAAGTAGGTGACAAGATTTCTATACTTGTTTTAAGCCTTGTTTTCGTTGAAAAAATATGCGAGAGGTATAAACATAGTAGGAATCGAGTCGCCGAAAAGTTGAAGCTTTCAGCTTTTTCAAAAGTAAGGGTAGAATTTTGTTAGAATAGCCTTTAAATTTCAAGTATGATTGGGTATCATATGGGAGGGCTATTTTAGTCATTATTTTCGAAAATCATAGTTATATGTTAAGTTCGCAAAATTTCGGGAAGAAAATTTGTCGAGTAACGGCGTCATAAATTCCGCCGATTAGGGGTAGAAGGGCAAAATGGTAATTTTACCTAAAATGCCGCTTATAGTGTCAAATCACTAATAAAGGTGATATTATTCTTATAGGATATCGTAATCTCTGATTTCGCCAATACGTCGTCCGACGAACCGTTGTTTGAAGTTCACTTTTTCCGTGAAAGTACGTCTTCCGCCGGTAGTACCTAACGTTGCCAACGAAGGTACGGACGCGTACTGTAACACTAATCTTGCACATCTTAAATACTTATATGTCAATGATATGTTCGTAGACCGTTATACGGGTTATAGTTTTGGTAACGCCGTTCCGTTTTCCTAGCGCTGAGGACACGAGTGAGTATCGTGGCACTGGTGAATAGTGCAGGCTGTTGTTGTTAATGTTTTACCTTATGGGGCTTTACATATTGCTTTGTGCTTATATTTTGTCGGCATAATGATCATGCATCTATTGTATGCTTATGATATACCGTTGTATTAGCTCTAGAAATATCTCGTTGTCTCGTATACCGTATTGTTTGGGTATGAGGTTAATCTGCTACCCGAGATTCAATATGATGAATTGAATCTCAAACCTGTAGCTTCAGGTCGGGGGACCACGGTTCGGGATCGAGGCAAGTACCCTGAGTAGGCGTGCACCAAGACTATCTTTATCTTATCGTTTTCACGTTATTCTCGTTACTCTATTATTCCGCTATTTCCTTTCTAAACCTTAGGACTACTGTAATCTATATAATGTTACACAATGGTTGATGTTTTGGCTATGAACCGATTACTCTTTCGCTCTATTGCTCTACTCTGATTTAAAAAAAAAAAAAAAAAAAATTCCGCGTTTCAAAATGGGATGTTACACAACTAATCCTTCTTAACTTGGAAAATGATGTCACTATTTCTAAAGAAAATTAATATATTATTAATTATAAATGCTGTAATATGTCAACTAGGTATTAATGTCACTATTTCAAAATCAAATCAATTTCATTAATTATAAATTCTATTAATATCACTATTTCTAAATCAAACCAATGTCATTAATTATGTTATGAGGAAATTAGGATGGCGAAGGGCGATGGTGGAGACACTGGAGAAAATAGCGGTCATGCTTTCTTGTTGGATGAGGCAAACACCAACAAAGATAGGACCCATGCAAGAAGGCGCAGTGGCAACGACGATTGCCGCTTGTGGCATCGAGAGGATGCAACCAGTGGTGCAAGGTGCGTGTTTGGCCGAAAGTCATGAACTGCCGGATGAGTTCAAGAGGGTGAGTGGAACACCCAAAGAACAATGGAAGCTTTGGAGATACCGACGTCGCCGACATCGTGATGACACCAATGGAAGACGGAGACGCCAAGACAATGACGGGTAACAGTTCGTTAGCGAATCTGCACCAAATTATGTTTTTCTTCACTTTTTAATAGTTCGTTGACTAATTTGATCCCCTCAATTGTTTTTTGTGCCAGACGCTTCTCGGGTAATAGTTCGTTAGCAAATCCGCACCTTAACCCTCGAGAAAATTAAGAAATTTAAGAAATGACCAAATTATTAATGTCGAAAAGAATCATTAATAAATAAGGAAATAATCAAATGGAAAAAATGGAAAATAGGAAATATTAGAAAATACTCATTAATAGCATGTATTTATTTATGGGTTAAGTACCAAATTTGCCCCTAAAGTACGTGCCCAGGAGCAATTTTGCCCATTAAGTTTTCAAAAATTAGCAATGTTGCCCTTGAAGTATCAAAACGTAGCAATGCTACCCCTCCGTTAAAAACCCTAACGTTGACCATTAGTTGACTGTTGTAACATCCCAACTTTTCACAAGCAAAGATAAATTTTTTTGTCAAACATCATTTCAAAATCGTCGAGTAAAGCAACAGAGCGATTGAGTAACCGATATATATATATAAAACACCGTAAGTCCTCATATAGACATATTCTCTAACCTCTATATGCACTCAAACAGTATAACAAATCTACAACACCCATACATACATGCATACCATAAACATCAGAGTTAGTGTTATAGTACGCGAACGTACTTCGTTGATGTTATTCTAGCACGTTTTACGAAAAACAACGAAACGTCCAACAGCGGCACGTTGGACAGCGTAACGGCAAAGAAATCAGGATTTCGACGCCCTATAAGAGTAATATCACTTTTATTAGTGATTTGATACTATATCTGCATTTTAGGTAAAAATTACCATTTTGCCCTTCTACCCCTAATTGCGGAAATTTCGCCAGCACTTCGCTACTTAAATCTCCAACTTTTCAGGAACTCAATTCCTACCAAGTTTTTACCTCGTCAGGCATTTTTCAATGCAATGAGGCCTAAAAACAATAGTAGGAATCTCACTCCCTACTTACTAAATCTATCTAACAATTCTACTAACTACCGAACTAAAAAGCTAAAGACCGTAAGACTTACCCGTTGAAGACTTTCCTCACAATTTTTCCAGAGCTTCTCTCTCTTCTTTCTCCTCTAGGATTTTGGCCCAAGGAGCTATTCAAAATGGTGTGAAGATTTCAAGAGCATTGGCCTCTTATTTATAGACTTTTCAAAGGATACAAATGGAATTTTTGAAGTTGTTCTTAACCATGGAAATTCAACACAAAATGGTGTTTAATCCTTGTCCATGGAAGCATCTTGGCCGAAATTAAGGAGTGATGTGGCTGCTTTGGAGTGGTCCAAAAATGGTGACTTGGGTTGCTTTAAACCCTACTAATAGAATTTCCCGATCGGTACCCGATTCGCGTGATTTCGAGAACTTTCAAAATTCTGGATTTACAACTTTGAAGACATATTCTCACTTACTAGAAATGTCCAAGTTAATCTAAATTTCGATTCCATATAGGGCTCCAACTGTCCGTCTGTTCCTCGAAAACGTGTCCGAACATGTCCTTTCGTAACGCATTTCTGAAATCATCAACTTCTTCAAAAAAATCCACTGATTCCAACTATGTTCAGATAAATTCAAACTCATTCCTAGATGTTGAGTTAGAATTTATTTTCTTCATATCCAAAATATGCCTATCTACATTTTTCCCTATTTTGTTTTATTAGGAAAATGCACAATCGGCTTTAATTAACTTCCTAAGAGGTCACTTGAAGGTAAAAACTCACTCGATTAATATTCTACCCTGACTTTGAAATTCTCATTCCTAGATCTCTAGATAGGATCCGTTTCCTAATTTTAAAATTACTATTCATCCTTTTAAATTATATTATAAAATAATGCAAGTTGTATTTTAATATCTAGATATATTCTTATCTTCCATTCCACTTGCACATTTCGGCTGCCCTTATTATAATATATATATATATTTATTTATTTATTTATTTATTTTTTTAATTAATTATTCAATTATTATTATATAATTAAATAATTATTTTTACATAATTTTTCATAACTTTTTCCTATTGGTCCATACTTGTATTTAGGCTTTAAAAATACCTAAACTCACTATTTTTCTCCAAAATTTCCAATTAATTAGTAAACATGTTTTTACTAATTTTTAAAATAAAACCACTAATTTTAGGGTTTTACATAATTACTTGTGAATTTCCTTTGCTTATGCTTAAGTAATTAGCCCAATATTACTTAATTACTTAATTATCACAAGTTGATAATTTTATTACTTAGAACACCTCATTACCTTCATACTTTTGTATTGACATCTTTGTTTTCATGTCTCCCGCATTATCTTAGCATTTACTGGGTATTTCGCTTATTTCCTTACTTTTGAGTATTCTTCTACAATCTCTCCAAGTTTGTAACTTAATAAATTACCTAAATTAGGGATAATATCCTTCCCTATTTAAAATAGATTTTACTTGCCTCTTTTATAGCTTTCACAGGGTATTTATAACCCACAATGTGCTTAGGGACCTATTTGCAAATTATCTAATTTCAAGGGAGATTACCCTAAGTCGATTTGAGGGTATTACAACTGTTAGGGTTTTTAATGGAGGGGCAACATTGGTACTTAACCCTTTATTTATTTATGTCTAACCGAGTCATTTTTCACTTAACCAGGTATTATAAGATTTTAATAGTAGAGCCTCCCAAATCATCAAATCTAAATGATCAAATCACAAAGAAATTGGGTATTTCTAATTTTTCCAACATAATTTTTAATTTTTAATAATTTTTGCCAATGCTTAATTTTTAATAATTTACTCCTTATCATGCTACCTATAATTAATTAATCATTAATGTTGTGAAATAAAATGTAAACTCCAACACACACGTACACTCGTATTCATATCATATAACAAAAGAAAATCTACATCGTATATATTTGTAGTATTGAAGAGTTATTTGTTTATGAGAATTAACAGAAAATTTATTCTTATAATAAACACAAGATATAATTAAGTGTTAACAAATGTAATTGAAGAAATAATATGGAGAAGATGAAGAATCTTACTGTATTAATTAACCACAAAGAGCAACATGTTCATTCAATGAGTAACCCACTTGGATTAACTGTAAAACCTAGAAAGAGATCATGTTAACTCCTGTTTAGAGAGAGACTAAGTTAAATCCATCTCTAAACATGGTGAGAACTCCACATCCAAACACACTAAACCACAATAACTAGACCTTTCACATAGAATGGTCCTTAACCAATTATTCAACTAATTACCTTGTATTTTTAACACGCCCCCTCAAGTTAAACACTATTTATCTCAAATGTGCTCAACTTGAACAACGTAAAAATAAGGGGTAAAGTAAATTAATTTGAATATTTTCCAATGACAAAAATAATACAAAGATTTCTTCATTGTCAATCTTCTCCTATTCACTTTTGGCAACACCACCATGAAGACTATTTGTCTCTCTCATATGCATTAACATGCATCTAATTACTTGAACCCTTCAGTTTTGTCTTTATTCTTGCCCATTGAATACTTTTCTTGAAGCTCTATTATTTCCTACCGCTTGATAGCAACATGCTTCATAAAACTAGTTTCTGCAAAAAAAAAAAAAAAGAAAGAAAGAAATGTAATGACACCATTCCTAGCAATCATATCCACTGCTTCACAATTTCAACGCATCCAGCAGCTTTCAACAACAAATTTTGATATTTCTCCACTTATCGTTATCTTCTCTTGTCTGCAATCCCAGTCAAGTCGAAGCATCACTTCATTACTCTGCAAATTCCCAATGAAGTGCTACTCTTCTTATCATTTGATTGAACAAATCCTGATTTGTGATAATTCCCATTAAGAGTTGTTAAGTGCCACTCTTCTTATTATTTGATTGAACAAATATTGATTTTTATTATTCCCATCAGGAGTTGTTTCTTCCATCTACTTATGTTCAACTTATTCAATAGGTTTGTTTTTGTTTTTTTTTTTTTATGTGCTGGAGCTCAGAAATATTAACGTCACCATTAGTGTCACGATGGCTCTTGATTGGAGCATCGAGTGCGAAGTATCCATCTGACTGATATAACCAGCAGCCCAGACATTCTCACCAGCAATAAACTCCCCATTCTCTAAGGGCTGAGATCCGCACCGGATCTCAGGTAACGGTTAACCTCATATTTACATACACAACATATGAACTACAGACAATCATTTCAACAACGGTATATGTGCACTTATCGCCCAAGAGCATGCATACATATATCGCCCAATAGCATGTATACATATATCGCCCAATAGCATGCGAGATATATCGCCCATAGCAAACGTAAACATATCAATAGTACATAACATATTACGAGCTATCAACTACCACATACAATACACATAGCACATACATGCATACCATAAACATCAGATTAGTGTTACAGTACGCGGACGTACCTTCGTTGATGTTATACTAGCATGTTTTATGGAAAACGATACTTCGACGGAAACGGAAACCAAAGACGTCGGACAATGGTTCGACAAGAGGTCAAAACGTATTCAGGGATATACTATCAATATAACAACGTACTTGTTAAGGATCTATCATTACGACGGACATTTTTAGTCAAAATGACCATTTTACCCCCGACTTCTAATTAGCGGAATTCGCAAAGACTTCGTTACTTTGACTCCGATTTTCCAAAATTTCAACATAACTCTTAGTCCAACATCATTTTCGAAATATAAATCATATTAATTAATGATTTACATCATAACAGGCATTTTAGGTAAAATTTACCATTTTGCCCCGATGCCCTAATCGCGGAATTTCGCTAGAGCCGCTACTTTAACTCTAATCTTCCAAAATTTTGCCAGAACTCTGACCCCATCATGATTTTCGAAATAATGACTAAAATACCCCTATCATATGATATCTAATCATACTTGGAAGATTAAAGACTAATATAGCATTTCTACTCTAACTATCGAAAGAACTACGAACGCTTAAGTGCCGAAAACTTACTCAGAGCTTCGGTAAAATTTTCCTCCGAGCTCCTCTCTCTAACTTCTCTCTAGAATTCGAAATAGGCAAGAAGGAATGGTGTGAGATTTGTGAAGGGAAGAGGGTCCTATTTATAGAAGAAATTTTGGGTCCAACTTGGTAATTTTCCCTTTCCAAACTTGTAATTTTTCCCTTTATTTGAAAACTTCTCAAACAAGTTTTGTCTCTCTTCTTTCTCTCTTGGTCGACATGCAGCCCCTAGGTGGCACAAAATTGCATCATCAATGATGATGTAATCAACTTGTTCAAGAAGGTTTTATACCGATAAAACCCCGATCGGTACCGAATCGCGTAATCTCAAAATTCGGATTCACAACTTTGAAGACCTTCTCTTTCTCTTCAAAAGTATCTAGGTTAACTTAATTTTTATTCCATTCAGGGTTCCAACGGTTCAGTGAAGTTTCTCGAAAACGTGCTTGGTTACGGAATCAATTTCGAAACGTCAACCTCGGACAAAAATCCACCGATTCCAAATATGTCCAGAAATTCTCAACTCATTCCCGAGGTTGAGTTATGATTTATTTTCTTCGAATTCTAAATCGTGACTATCCGCCTATTTCTCGATTTCCCTATTTCGTCTTATTACTAACTTCTTCTACCGATCTCGAATTAACTTCCTAAAAGACCACTTCAAGATAAAAATCCACTGATCAATATTATACCCGACTTTAGAAATCTTGTTCCTGGTTCTCTAGATAGGATACGATTCCTATAGGTATTTATTTACTTTTACTATTTAATTAAATTATTATTTAAATGAAGAGTTTTAAGATTACACTCTTCCTATTTTTCATTTCTATTTTCTTCTCCTTTTTCCCTTTATTCATGTCGGCACACACACACACATTTCTGTTTTAATTTTTATTTATTTATTTATTATTTAATTATTATATAAAATAATTATTTAATAATTATTTTATATAATTTTTTACATAATTTTCCTATTGGTCCATTCTTGCATTTAGGCTTAAAATTACCTAATCTCATTTATTTTTCTTCATCTTTTCCAATTAATTAGCAAACATATTTATGCTAATTTTCTAGCCATAAATCACTAATTATAGAGTTCTACATAGAGTGGGAATCGAGGCCGGCCCAGCCAGATAGGGCCGGCCCTACAGGGCTTGGGCCCAACACCTACAGGGCCTGAAGTAAGGAAAACATCTGTTTTTCAAAGCCCGGCCCGATAGTACCAGGGCCAGGGCCTGAAAATTACTATTCCAAATTTTAACTATTTTTCCTTCGATTTTTTTCAAAGAAATATAATTAGTAAATTGCAACCATTAAAGTTCTAATATATCAAATAAATGTTATCAACATTAATATCTAAACAATATAAATCATTCAACAAATAAACACAAAGAACATGTTTTTTATTTTTTTTCAAAAAATATTAAACAAAGGAATTCCTTTGTGTATGCCCACGAAAAAATATTAAACAAAGGAATTGCTTTATGTGTGCCACGACAAAATGCCTTTCCCTCTCGTAATTTTGTGTGTCTGCAGATTCTTTCGGTTCTAGACATGATTTTACTGACAAGTAAAAATAATTATACTTATTTTACACAAAATATATTTATAATTTATTACTTATATAATATTGTAATACCAAAGTATGTGTTTATTTAATATGAAAACATCCCTTCTTTAAAATTTATAATAACTAATTATGTGTTTTAATACGAATAATAATAAACATAAAAAAGTTATAGTTTAAACTAAAAAAATCTAAATAATTACAAATAAACACATTCATTAAGTGGAAGTCTAGGTAATTAAATTTTTTAAAAAATGCTACGATTAAGCGGGCTGCGGGCCGGCCCAGAAACCTACAGGGCCGGCCCGATTAAGCCCGAGGCCCTACAGCCCTGCAGGGCCAATTTCAAATTTCTAGCCTATTTTTCAAGCCCGAGCCCTACAGGCTGGGGGCTTAAACGGCCGACCCGATGGGCTTGGCCGATTTCCGACTCTAGTTCTACATAATTTATCACAATTATTCCATTGTTCAAGCTTAAATAATTAACCAACAATTATTTAATCAATCACTTATTATTTGTTGATAATTTTCTTATCTAGAACTAATTAGTTCCTCGAAAATCCGAACTAACATTGCTATTTTATCTTCCATGTAAAATATCAATAATTATGGAGTTAGTTATAATCTCCAAATACTTTATAATTGTTATTTTACAATTCTTCCAAGCTTATAATTTATTAAATTACCAAAATTAGAGACAATATATTCTCTCAATTTTAATAATTATTTTACTACCTCTCGGGATTTTTCATAATTTTCCTAAGTTATTTATGTCCTACAAGGGCATTTTTGTCATTTGGCACTCTAATTTTCAAGAGATTTTTCTCCTTTAAATTTGATATCACATATTCACCTATTTAATAGGTATTATTTCTTATTTTATGATATTTTCCCTAAGTCAAATTTTAGGATATTACATTTCTCCCTGTTAAACAAAATTTCGTCCTCGAAATTTGTACTCTATCCTCTAAACTTCGTACTATCTAAACTTCGTCCTATTCGGACTTTGAACTATACGCGTCGGATCTTCACTTTATCCATTAGATGCTCCTCCCGATGATCGAGAATTCGCTTTGGTTTTGACCAAAAAGATCTTGTCATTTCGTACTTTTATATATGATATCTTCATGGTTCCCACACACCGCGGTCAATACCACAGATATCAAAACGAGATACTTTAAATGTTTTCATGGCTCCCACACACCATGATAACACCAAATACCTCATACTCTGACACAATCTCGGTCAAATTGTACTAACGAAGAAACATAGATTACGTTTCGTAAGTAATCTACGTATCACACGATTTAGACCAAAAACTAATACCTAGTTCATGCAATGCATAGAGAAAATTCCTTATTAAGAGAGATAGTACCTTGTACCCTCTCTCGGAAGTTCTCTATCCATTGCGTTGGTCAACGCGTACATTCGGCTGGGTTACGTGGCACGAACTCCGTAGGTTTCTCAGGACAATCTCGGATAATATGGCTTGGCTTTCGACAAGAGAAAAGCTGAATGTCTCGGACTTGATTCTTGATGGAAGATGGGATCTTGAGTGTATTAATGATTGCCTATCAAATTAGGAGAAGGAGTTAATCCACGAAAATTCTCAACCCTTCCCTAATATCAAGGATAAGTTGATTTGGTTAGGGGTAATAAATGGGATTTTGTTTGCATTTGGATGGGCTTTTTTATATAGAAAAGTCCTTTTTCAAAAAAAAAAAAAGTGCTTTTTTTATTTTATGTGTTTGGATGGTAGGCTTTAAAAAAAACAAAAATCACAAAAAAGCCCAAAGCTCCAATCTGAAGCTTAAAAAAAGGAAAAATTAGAATGAAGGACCTAGAGGAAAATATATTTATGAGGAAGGACCATAAAAATTGTAATTATTTAAAATGACCAAATATAAAAATATAAAATCAAAAGTACTAAAATACCCCTAACAAAATCTTCTATATCCCCTCCTACATTTTCTCCCCCATTCTATTTTTAAAGCTAATACAAAATTCTAAGTTTCATTAAATTAAACAATAGTTTTCTCAATTTTCTTTTTTCATAACTTGAATATATATCTATGAAAAAGAAATATGAATTCTTCAATTTGTAAAAAATATAATTTTTTTAAAATCAACAAAAATTTTAATCAAAAATAGAATTATATAATTTTCATAAAAGTCAAGGTCTTTTATAATTTATCATATATGTTAAACCAAGAAATTTTGTATAATTTATTTTTGTTTTAGAAGCAATTTAGTTATTGATGATATAAATTGGTGAAAAATAAAAATTAAGAAAAATATGATTCTAACAATTATTAATTAATAATATATTAAAAAAAATATGATCATATCGGATGGACAGTTTTAGTTTTAATTTTAGTTACTTTTTTTAATTATGAATACAAACGATAATACAATAGGTTTGATTAGGGGTAATTTAGTAATTTTAAATTTAATATAATGATATTTGGTCCTTGTAAGTAATTACAATTTTTATGGTCATTTATAATAAATATTATTTTCTCTAGGTCATTTATCTTAATTTTCCCTAAAAAAATTAATGCGGTAGATGAAAGAAAAAGTGAAAAATTTGACCAGGCTATTTTGATTTTTGGACAAAATGACCACAAATACCTTGGAAATTTCGCGTCGTATCTTCCATCGCGTGTTTGCGCCATATTTTCTTACACTTAACCTATATTCTGATTTCATAGAATATTTAAATAATAACTCTATTATGATTAATAGGAATTCCTCTACGACTCATATTGCCAAAGATCTAGCTATCCCCAAAATAGACAAGATGCGTGCTTCGTATCATTTAGGAAGTTTCTTATATTAATTTTTATTAAGAAAAAATAATTTATCATCTCAACGAATAACAATGTAAATATCAAAATAGAAATTGATTTGTTCTATCTAAATTAGATTCAATAAATTTTAAAAATAAAAAATCCACATAATGTTTTATATTATTCACATCACCATCACACTGATAATATAATATTGACGCGTATAATTAGATGTAATCGAATCTCATGTTCACAACTATATTATTCATAATTTTTAAATACTGTGATTTTAAGTAAAAAAATATTTTTGCCTTAGCTTCACACACACACAATAATAAAAGCATATTTTAATTAGTTA
This sequence comes from Acacia pycnantha, assembly GCA_025563575.1. Classification (NCBI taxonomy): domain Eukaryota; kingdom Viridiplantae; phylum Streptophyta; class Magnoliopsida; order Fabales; family Fabaceae; genus Acacia; species Acacia pycnantha. Next base: position 199,123 of record JAMWYP010000096.1, on the reverse strand, counting down.
CACTACAAACTTTGTCGTATAATTAGGACCGAATGGAATATCGATGTCCTTAATATAAGACCCAAATAACTAATTTGAGGAGATTAAAGAAACTAAATAAATTGTTTATTATTCCATATTCAATTATATTATAATTTTAAATTCAATTATTGAATATAATATTTCTAAAATTTTAACATAAGTGCTTTCTTATCCAAACCAATGTAAAAAAAAAAAAAAGTACTTTTATATGTCCATTTTAGTAATTTTACTAATAAAAAAGTGCTTCTCTATTTTAACATCCAAACAACATTTTTATTTTAAAAGTGCTTTTTAAATTGTGTATCTGTAACATCCCCACTTTTCAAAAGCGGTATAAATTTTTTTAAAAACATCCTTTCAAAATGATCGAGTAGAGCAGGAGGACGATTGAGTAATTGATATATATTGAAGCTAAGTTAAGAGCTGAGATCCGATGCATCCGGACCTCAGGTAACGGTTAATCTCATATTTACATACACAACATATGCATTACATACATTCACATCACTAACAACATAAGTATCACATACAACAAGCGCATCCCAATAGCACATAAGCCCCAGGCGGATGTGTGGCACTTAGCAACGTATTCTAACGGCACATAAAATGTGTGGCCCTTAGCAACGTATGGCCCTTAGCAACGTTTGGCCCATAGCGGTCGAATCCCAATAGCACATATAATGTGTGGCCCTTAGCAAACGTGAACATATCAACGGTACATACATATCACAGAGCAATCAACTACCACATACACTACACATACCACATACATGCATACCATAAACATCAGAGTTAGTGTTACAGTACGCGCACGTACATACACTAATAGTACATAAACGTACAACAGACATAAAGTCATCATCTATCACATATAATCATACCATACAAAGCATATTATATCCATCAGAGTTAGTGTTACAGTACGCGAACGTACATACCTCCGTAAACCGAACAGAATGGCCAGGTAAGTGTCTATCATGGGGGCCTCACCGAGTTCACGGCGACTTAATGGCTTACCCACATAGACTAGCCTTTCCTTCGGCACCAAACTGTTCTAACATATTTGCATTCAATAAACATACCATAACAATACACATAGCACATATATGCATACCATAAACATAAGAGTTAATGTTACAGTACGCGGACGTACCTTCGTTGACGGTAGACGGTACTTCCGTCAGAAATCGTACTTTTTTACGGAAACGACACGTTTTACGGAAAACAGCGAAACGTGCAACAGCGGCACGTCGGACAGTAATGCAGTAGCGATCAGATTTTCTGATATTCTATAAGGGTAATATCACTTTCATTAGTGATTTGACATTACAGTATAATTTTTTTTTTAAAACATCTTTTCACATTATCAGAGTAGAGCATTTGAGCGGAAGAATAAGCGATATATATATATTCAAAATGCCCATTTGGCTGAGTTACGAAACGGTATAGTAGCAGAGAGTTTTCAAAAGTAAAAGAACAACATCGGAAAGTCTTCGATCGGAACCATGATTCTGCTGCTGCTTTCCTCTCTTCTCGGTCCTCGGTCCTTCCGACCACGGCTATAGGCGAGATCCAATTTAACACATTGGATCTCGGGTAGCAGTTAACCTCATATTCACATATACGGTATATCATCCACAATCATTCATATTAACGAGTATAACGGATGTGTCACACGGAGTGCATAATGATGGGTCACACGTAGTGCATGTAGATAGGTCACACGAAGTGAATGTAGATGGGTCACACGTAGTGCATGTAGATGTGTCACACGTAGTGCATGTAATCAAAAGCTCATAACAATACTCACAACATATCATCCGACTCACAACCACAAATACGCATACGATCAACATCGGCGTTAAGGTTACCGTGCGCGCACGTACATACTTTCGTAAACCGAACAGAATGGCCAGATAAGTGTCTATCATGGGGGCTTCACCGAGTTCACGGCGACTGATTGGTTGACCCACATAGACTAGCCTTTCCTTCGGCACCAAGCTGTTCTAATATATTTGCATTCAATAAACATACCATAACAATACACATAGCACATACATGCATACCATGAACATCGGATTAGTGTTACGATGCGCGGACGTACCTTCGTTGGCAACGTTAGGTACTACGGCGGAAAACGTACTTTCTACGGAGAAACGTGCAAAGTCCTACGGCGGCACGTCGGGCGTAACGGCGGCAGAATCGGCTTTTCGGATATCCTATGAGAATAATGTCACTTCTATTAGTAATTTGACATTATAAGCGGCATTTAGGTAAAATTACCATTTTGCCCTACACCCTACTTGGCGGAATTTCGCCGGCGCTTGCTACATAGGCTATTTTCTTCCCAAAATTTTGCCAGAACTTCGACGCCATCATGATTTTCGAAAATAAAGACTAAAATAGCCCTCCCATATGATATCCAATCATACTAGAAAAATTAAAGGCTATTCTAGCATTACTACCCTTACTACGAAAGAACTACGAAAGCTTAAAGCTCGATGCAGAAAAACTTACCCAGAGCTTCATTGCGAATTTTCCCAGAGCACCTCTCTCTAAAATCCTCTCTCTAGAATCAGCTCTTGCTTCTCAAATGTGAGAAAAACCAAAGGGGAGGGGTGGGTATTTATAGAAAAAGGTGTAGGATTTGGTAGTCGGATCAACTTTGTGAGAATCGATCAGAGCAGTCCGGAAACTTCTGAAACAAGTTTTCCACCTTCTCCAACCTTCCAAGGCCGACCTGCCCCCATGCTTAGGTGGCATCCATTGGCCAATGGGAGGTGGCCACGTGTCACCTTCCAGAAGCTTCCGGGGCTGATTTCCCCGATCGGTGCAGGTCGCGTGATTTCGGAAAAATCTCAAAATTCTGGATTTACAACTTTGAAACCATTTCCTCACTCAGTAGAAATGTCCAAGTTAACCTAAATTTTGGTTCTATATAGGGCTCCAACTCCTAGATCTCTAGATAGGATCCGTTTCCTAAATATAAGATTACTATTCACTAACTTTAATTATATATTAAAATATTCAAACATGTGCTAAATGTAAACAAATATCATGATATTATGATTTCACTCTTATCTTCATTCTTCTTAAAATTTTCGGTCAAAAATCTGATCCTATTTAATTTATATTTTCGTTTTTATTTTAATTAATAATTAATTAATATTATATAAAATAATTAATTAATAATTATTTTATATAATTTTTTACAAAATTTTCCTATTGGTCAATACTTTGATTTAGGCTTAAAAATACCTAAACTCATCCATTTTTCTCAAAAATTTCCAATTAATTAGTAAATATACTTTTACTAATTTTAAGCCAATTACCACTATATTTTGAGCTTTACACAATTATCTCTTAATTTCCTTTGCTTATACTTAAGTAATTAGCCCAATATTACTTAATTATTTTATTATCACTTGTTGATAATTTTCTTAATTACAATGCCTCATTACCTTCATACTCTTGCATTAACCTTAGTATTTCCATGCCTCTTACATTTTTCAATAATTTGTAAGGGTATTTTGGTCTTTATTACCTTTTGGACATTCTTATACAATTTCTCTAAGTTCGTAATTTATTAAATTACCATAATTAGGGATAATATATTCTCCTAATTCACTTGGTCATTTCTTGCCTTTTAGGATTTTTCATAATTTTCCTAAGTTATTCACTCCCAGGGGTATTTTGGTCATTTTGGCACTTTGGCCCTTAAATTCCCTAATTCAAATTTCGGGGTATTACACTTACCCGAGCTTCGCTGCAATTTTCCCAGAGCTCCTCTCTCTAAAAACCTCTCTCTAAAATTGCTCTTCAAAATGGTGTGAGAAATGAAGAGGAAACTTGGCTATTTATAGAAGAAAATGTGACACTATTCACTACTTTTTCATATCGGATATCGGCCGCCGGATCGCACTTTGCCACATGTCACGATCCTCACCGGGCCACTTGGCAGCTGACATCATCATTTAAAGCCATGATGTCATGGTGGTGATGTCATCTACTTGTTTGAGAAGTTTCCTACCGATAAGTTCCCGATCGGTGCTCGAATCGCGTAATCTCGGAGGAATCTCAAAATTCTGAATTCATAACTTTGAAGATCTTCTCTTCCTCATCAATAATATCTATTTAAACTTGAATTTCGAATTTAGACGGGGTTCCAACTGTCCATTTGAAGTTTCTCGAAAACGTGTCCGATCGCGTCCGGTTTCAGAACGCATTTCTGAAAATACCAACTTTTTCAGAAAATTCATTGATTCCAAATATGTCAAAATAAATTCAAACTCATGCCTAGATGTTGAGTTAGAATTTATTTTCCTTATATCCAAAAATATACCTATATGCATTTTTCCCTATTTTGTTTTATTAGGAAATGCACAAACGACTTCAGAATTTTCTCCCGGAAGAGTATAACGGAAGACAAAATTCCACTGATCATTATTTTTCCCTGACTTTGGAAATCCCATTCCTAGATCACTAGATAGGATCCGTTTCCTAATTATTGAATTACTATTCACTATTTTTACTTTAATTAATTATAATATTAAAATATTACAACTTGCAACAATAATATCTAGATATTATTTTGCAAATTCTTATCAAATTTGGTCCAACATTTCGGTCAAAAATCTGGTCCTTTTTGTTTAATTTTCGTTTTTATTTAATTAATAATTAATTAATATTATATAAAATAATTATTTAATAATTATTTTTATATAATTTTACAAAATTTCCCTATTGGTCCATACTTGATTTTAGGCTCAAAAATACCTAAACTCAACTATTTTTCTCCAAAATTTCCAATTAATTAATAAACATGTTTTTACTAATTTTAAGCCAATAACCACTAATTTTAGGGTTTCATATAATTATTCATGAATTTCCTTACTTATGCTTAAGTAATTAGCTCAATATTACTTAATTACTCCTTTATCACTTGTTGATAATTTTCTTAATTAGTATGCCTCATTACCTCATAACTTTTGTATTGACATCTTTGTTTTCATGTCTCCCGCAGGGGGTATTTCGGTCATTTCCTTACTTTTTGAGTATTCTTCTACAATTTCTCCAAGTTTGTAACTTAATAAATTACCTAAATTAGGGACAATATCATTCCCTATTTCAAATAGATTTTTACTTGCCTCCTTTATAGCTTTCACAGGTTATTTATAACCCATAATGTATTTTAGGGACCTATATGCAATTTTCAACATTTTAGGGACCTAATTGCAATTTATCTAATTTCAAGAGAAATTACCCCGACAACAAGGTAAACTCAATACAAGGTGCTCGAGACCTCATATTCACCTATTTTTAATAGGTATTATTTACTCATTTTATGATTTTTACCCTAAGTCAGATTTTAGGGTATTACATTTCTCCCCCCGTTAAACAAAATTTCGTCCTCGAAATTTGTACTCTACCATCTAAACTTTGTACTATCTAAACTTCGTCCTACTCGGACTTTGGACTCCACGCGTCGGGTCCTTACTTTTCCTGCCAGCCGCTCCTCTTGAAAATCGAGAATTCGCTTTGGTTTGACCATAAAGATCATGTCATATCGTACCTTGATATATAGTGTCTCCCGTGGCTCATACACCGCGGTCAACACCACAAATACCAAAATGTCTCCTTGGACTACACCATGGCAACACAAGATACTTTAAATGTTTCCATGGTTCCCACACACCATGATAACACAAAATACCTCCTACTCAATGACACGATCACGGTCGAATTACTAAGAAACGTAGAAAACGTTAAGGAGGTTTGGTAAAGCTATCTAAAATCCGACAGAGCCAGGTTCTGATCCTGGGACCTGTGGGTTAACGCATTCAGAAATCAGAGTTCTCCGCATCTCCTGCATCTCGTTCTGTTCCGGTTGGTTCGGAACTTGGTTGTGCTCGAGTTCAAGTATCGCTCTTACTTGAGGTTGTCTACCTCGTCCCCTACCTCGGCCTCTACCTTGGCCTCTACCTCGGCCTCATATTCACCTATTTTTGATAGGTATTATTTACTCATTTTATGATTTTTACCCTAAGTCGATTTTAGGGTATTACATATCCAAACGTAAAATAGCTTAATTTCTAATTAAAGCACTTTTTTAAAACGCAATATACAAAAAGTCCTTTTTTAAAAGCTCATCCAAACAAGCACGAGAATGTTAAATCAAGATATTATGTAGCTAAAGAGGAAAAGCTCAGGTGATGAAAAAGATCCTAATTCTTCTTATTAATTAATTGCCAAAAGTGTTATGGAAGTTAGTACGGAAATTGGGGAGAGGATACTCTCAAATCCTTAAAGAATAATACGTGAAACATGAGAAATAGCAAGCCTCGACCATTTTGAAGCAAGAAGAAAACAATCAAACAAATGAAAGCATAAAATGCAAATAGAGTTTAAGGAATCTAGAAAGAAAACCGAAAAATCAAAGGAAAACCTACAAAGACCGAGTTTGAAGACCTAAAGCTTCAACCACCCAACACTTCATCTTGCACAATTTACCGCGACGAAGGATGACGAACGGCGAAAACACGCCTGGACCAGCGACGAAAGTCGAAGAGAATTGAAGAACCATCAAAAACTCCAACTTTTAAAGATAATGTCTCAAGCTTTCTGATCTCTTGCTCATACTCATCAACTTTAGCAAGCTTCTGGTTATCAACCAGCTCTGAGGCTCTTTCGATCGCATCCTCAATCTTCTTCCTATCTACAGGAGAAAGCCTTGATCCAATCTGCCCATTATTTATACCAGTCCTGATTTTGTATATATAGTCCTCCAAGGCATTCTTTGCTTTAGCTTTCTTCTTGTACCTCACATCATCAGCCTTGTATATCTTAGCCTCTTGAACCATCCTTTCGATCTCTTCTTTTGATAGTCTTCCTTTTCTATTGGTTATTGTTATCCCATTCTTGTTCCCTGTTCTAGCTTCCTTGGCAGAGACTTTTAAGATCCCATTCTCATCAATGGAAAAGCAAACTTTGAAACTAGGAACACCATTTGGTTCTGGGGGAATGGTTACATTAAACGTACTCAACCAGTTGTTATCATTAGCTCTTGTTCTCTCACCTTGAAAAATAGTAACCTGAGCCTCTGTTTGGTTGTCAAACGAAGTGGTTGCCATTAACGACATTGATGTAGGAATGCTAGTGTTCCTTGGAATTACAACTTCCATGAGATCACCATGTACCTTAAAGCCTAAGGACAATGGGGTGACATCTCTCAAGACAATGCCCTGTAAATTTTCATTTCCTTGCCCACTTAATATAGCAGCTTGAACAGCAGCACCATAAGCAACAGACTTCTCTGCAATTTCTAAACATTTTGTGAAGTAGTCCTTGTTCAATTCCTCAAACCTAACACGAGTGATTGTTGAATAAAAATCAATGCCTTCATATAAAGCATCAACCTCAATGGTTGTCTCAACCATAGAAGAGGATGAGAGTGTTCTTTTTGCCCTCTCACAAGCAGTTCTCAACCTCCTAAGGGCCTTTGGATTCCTAGTGATATCCTTTTTTTGCTTCCTCTTCAACTCTTCCACAAAGTAGTTGACCATTCTATTGTCGAAGTCCTCTCCTCCAAGGTGTGTGTCACCATCAACTGCTTTAACGTTGAAGTCACCCTCATTAATTGTGACAATAGACACATCAAAGGTACCACCGCCCAAATCAAATACAAAAATGTTTCTCTCTAGGTTATAGCTGCCTTTTTTGTCAAGACCATATGCAATTGCTCCAGCAGTGGGCTCGCTAATTATTCGCAAAACATTAAGCCCAACAATTGCGGCTGCATCCTTGGTTGCTTGGCGTTGAGAGTCATTGAAATAAGCAGGCACAGTGACAACGTCTCGCAATCTCATGCATCTTTGCTAATACCATGGATGAGATTTCCTCTGGTAGAAATTGTCTTTCCTCAGATTTAAATTTCACAACAATCTTGGGCTTATCATCAACACCACCAATGACCTTAACTGGCCAAAGGTTTATATCACTTTGAACATGAGAATCACTGAACCTCCTACCTATTAACCTCTTCGCATCTGCAAAATGCCAATCATTGTAAGTGTAAATAAGAAAAAATAACCATACGTACAATATAAGATCCTACAAAAGAAAAAAGGTTAATAGCATAAATGATCAACTTGCATGAAAGGGAGCATAAATGAACTTCAAAAAAAAGGAAAAACATTATCAAAAAATTTGTATTTTTAATTTATTTATTTTACATTCCCAAGATCAGATTAGCAATGAAAGGAAAGATGAAAATATATATCAAAGGAGAATTACCAAACACAGTGTTAATAGGGTCAAGTGCAGCATGGTTCTTGGCGGCATCACCAACCATCCTTTGAGTATCAGTGAAGGCAACATAAGACGGCGTTGTTCTATTTCCTTGGTCGTTCGCAATAATATCTACTCGACCATGCTGCCACACTGCAACACATGAGTATGTGGTTCCAAGATCGATTCCAATGGCCACTTTCTGCTGCGATTTATCACCCATCCTCTTTCTTTCAAAGTCAATGGAGTTTTGGAAGTCTTAGCCTGACAAGAAAGTGTTTCTAGAGATTGGTAAGCTAATCAGCATGGTCAGCAAGTTACAAACCAAAGCATTTTAGCATAAACTAGAGAACACAATGCCATCTATTACAGCTCCACATAGCACATATAACAAAACAAAACCAGAAAAAATAGCTCAATCTATTGAACTAAATGGTATCCAAAATAAAAGCAAAATGAGGGAACTCTCACCTCTATTTTGTTGTAATTCCTCCCTATATTTCACGAGTTTTGTTTCAAATTGCAGCCCAATTTATCAATCTACAACGAGATAATCATATCGAACAAACTCAAGTCAGCAAGCAATAAAGAAACTATCATATATGCATCAGGTGTAATGCAACAAAGCTCATATCCATATGAAAGGTAACTACAATTTTCAAAATGGTGAGACTTGGACCAATAACTTCAATGTTAAACCTCTTGGTATCAAGATTATTATTTGCAACCAAAAGAAGAAAACTTAGCAATTCAAGAACTTGAATTTTTTTAATCCCCGTTGCACGTCTACCAATATGCATGCATTAAATTTTGACAATCAGCCCCCAAAGATCACACACCAAAATGCACAATGTTCGGGTGGAGAGCAATGAGGTGATTGAACTACATGATTAATAATTACAAATAAGGGTTAAGGTGCAAAAATAGACAAATGCTTTTCTCAAAAGAGCGTCCGGTGGCAAATACTTTTTTTGGCGCAAAAGTAACTATGTGGTTACAAAAGTGGAGCAAAATTAGCATTGACCGTTAGTTGACTGTTATCTGACGCTGACGTGGCAGTGGGATCGACTTCTCCATTAAAATACCGCCATGTGTGACTCCTTCTCTCTCTTCACTCGCCACATGTCCCTCTCCCTCTCTCGACCCTTTTCCTCTTCCCTCTTCCCTTTTTCTTCGTCTTCTTCCCTCTTCGTCTTCTTCCTCTTCCCTTTTCCCTCTTCCCTTTTCCCTCTTCGTCTTCCCTGCCATGTTATTTACTGAGATTTTAATTTGGTTGATTGCTGAGATTTTAGCCTGTGATTGCCTGAATTAATTTGGTTGATTGCTGAGATTTTAGCCTGTGATTGCCTGAGTTGGGGGGGGGGGTTCGAGAATCTGGGTTGGGGGTTTCGAGAATCTGGGTTGGGGGGAGGGGGTTCGACGGATCTGGTTGGGGGGGTGTTCGGCGGATCTGGGTTTGGGGGGGTTCGACGGATCTGGTTGGGGGGGTCGACGGATCTGGTTGGGGTTCGACGGATGGGGTGGACCGGATCTGGGTTGGGGGGGTGACCGGATCCGGGTTGGGGGTCGCGGAATCTGGGTTGGGGGTGTGACGGATCCGGGTTGGGGTGACCGGAATCTGGGTTGGGGGTGACCTGGATCTGGGTTGGGGGCTCACGAAATGCAGGTTGGGGGTGTGGCCCGGATCTGGGTTGGGGGCTCATCGGAATCTGGGTTGGGGTGTGGCCGGATCGGGTTGGGGGCGACTGGATCTGGGTTGGGGTCACCGAATGCAGGTTGGGGGTGACCGGATCTGGTTGGGGGTGACCGGAATCTGGGTTGGGGGTGACCGAATGACAGGTTGGGGATCACCAAGGAAGAAGAAGGTCCCGGTCAAAATGCAAGTTTTGACCAGGGACTTAAATGAAAATTTTAAAAGTTTATAGAGGGACTAAATTGAAATTTTTGAAATGTATCCGGGGCTGAACTGTAATTTGAAAAGCATTATCGTCCATGTCATCGTCCATGTCATCGTCCACGTCATCATTTTCAATTCAGAAAAGTCAACTAACGTGTAACCACGTGTCTACTTTTGCGCCAAAAAAGTATTTGCCACCTGGACGCTCTTTTGAGAAAAGCATTTGTCTATTTTTGCACCTTAACCCTACTAATAATGAATAATATTACAATAAAGATTTTTTTTTCATAATGAAATCTAGAAAAAGATGAAAGACGACTAAAGATAATCTCAAGTGATGAAAACAACGATTCATATACATTGAACAAAACACTCCAAATAACAAGATAACTTGAATCAATCATCCAAATAACAAGAACCAAAGTAGATTGCAATTACGTTCAGTCTAAACACCATCCAAGTTTTAAGAACCAACAATTATTATCGTGTATGCCTCAACGAGAAGGGTAATTAAGTCACATTTGATGGTGATACTTCCAAGATATTTATATATCCTCGTTTTTCATAGTTCAATTTCTTTTTTAATTTTAAAAATAAAATTTTAAAATAAATAATAATGAGAGGCGGTTATGAAGGATAGATAATGGGGAATGTAGTTACACAATCAATAGAAAAAGGATTTATCATTTGTCATGTCATTTGACATAAGATTTTGTTAAGTCACCCCAAAACTACGTCATTTTGGGAGTTAGATGAATTAATGTGGGAGTTAGAGGAATTAATGAAGGGTGTTTTGATATTTTTGTTTTTGTATTTATTATATGAATTTAACCAAAACACCCTTCATTAATTTCCCTAACTCCCAAAACGACGTATTTTTGGGGTGATTTGAAAAAACTTTATGTCAAATGACATGACAAACAATAAACCCATTGAAAAAACAGGGATTCCAATAAATTAGTTATGACTTTTCAAATTACTAAAATAAAAAATAAGAATAATGAGAGGCCGTTATGAAGATAGATAATATAGAAGGTAATTACACATTCAATGGAAAAAGTAGGGATTCCAATAAATATAATTATGAATTTTTTAATTACTAAAATAAAAAATAATAATAATGAGATGCCGTTAAGAATGATAGATAATGAGGAAGGTAGTTACACAATCAATAGAAAACATAGGGATTCCAATAAATTAATTACGACTTTTTGAATTACTGAAATAAAAAATAAAAATAATAATGAGAGGCCTCTATGAAAGATAGATAACAGGGAAGGTAGTTACACAATATTTTGTAAATTAATAATAGGGAGGAAGATACAAAATACTAAGTAAATATTTCATTTAATATTTTGATTATTCACTTTGAGATCCTGAAATACTATAATTATAACTATAAATATAAATATGTGCAAATGTTAAATTTAGTGGAACTAATCAATTGAAAAAATAGGGATTGCAATAAAGTAATTCTGAATTTTTAAAATTAATAATGGGGAGGTAAGTACAAAATATTAAATAAATATTTAATTTAATATTTTGATTATTCCCTTTAAGATCTTTAAAAGGAACGGATATAAACTATAATTATAAATATAAATATGTACAAATGTTCTAATTTAGAGGAACTAATCAATAGAAAAAATAGGGCTTTCAATAAATTAATTATGAATTTTTGAATTACTAAAATAAATAATAATAATAATGAGAGGCCGTTATGAAAGATAGATAATGAGGAATGCTACAATATTTTGTAAATTAATAATGAGGGAGAAAGATACAAAATACTAAGTAAATATTTAATTTAATATTTTGATTATTCCCTGATATCTTTAAAAGAAACGAATATAACATATAATTATAAATATAAATATGTGCAAATGTACCAATTTAAGTAAACTAATTAGGGATAGGATATTGTTACTACCAATGTTACTACCACTTTTCCATCATTAGATCAGAATCTTAATAGGAGAGAGAAATTATAAAGGTAGATGAGATTCTGATCTAACGGTGGAAAAGTGGTAGTAACATTGGTAGTAACAAAAAATGGTAGTAACAATATCCTATCCCAACTAATTAATAGAAAAAGTTGGAATTCTAATAAATTAAGTATGACTTCTTAAGTTATAATGGAGAGGTAGATACAAAATATTAAATAAATATTTAATTTAATATTTTGGTTATTGCTTTTGAGATCTTTAAAAGGAACAAATATAATATTATAAATATAAATATAAATAAGTACAAATGTTCAAATTTAGGGAAACTAATTTTAAAAAAAAAGGATTCCAATAAACCAATATTCACCCCATCAGAGATTTGACGGAATGGAAGTGGTGTAGAAGAAATTTTTTTTTTTTTTAAAAAATAGAAGTAAAAGGTGTGAGTCCGTGGTCACGGAATCTGAGGGATAAGGGTCTTATTTGTCTTGGAAATTTTTGTCGGAAGTTAACAAAATAGAGCAATTTTGCCTCGAAAGTTTTTTAGGAGTAATTTTGTCCTGAAAGTTTTTTTAAAGAGCAATTTTGTCCTGAAAGTTTACAAATTATAGCAACAATTTAAGGGTCAAGATTAATGGAAAGACAAGATTGCTACGTTTTTAAATTTTCGAGGCAACTTTACTCCAAAAAAAACTTTGGAGTACTGAGTACTCCTGAACGAAAACTTCCAAAGCAAATAAGAGCTTTATCTTAAGAATTTGATTTGAAATTCATACCTACAGTAATGATAATGATGTGAAAGCCTAGGGTGAGGTAAATTGAAGATAAGCCACATGCGATGGAATTAATGAAGAAAAGGAAGAATGACTACAAGAAAATTTAGAGGATCAGTGGAACACGGAAGCACGAATTGGAGCCAAAAGGGGGAGAGAAAATGCACCTGTTCGTTGTCTGCGACGGTGACTGATGCGGCTTCAAGAGTATGAGAGATGTGAGAAGTTAAAAAGGTTTTATAGGGATAGGAATAGGATTTGACTCTCTTATTAAAATATTATTATTTTAAAAGATATAATAATATCTAATTATTTTTTCTATTATCTCTTTCTTTTTATTTAGATATAGATTAGATATTGTTCAAAAGAGATGGATTAGATTATAATTAAGAAGAATCTTATATAAAGACAGTTGAAATACCAAATTCTAATTTATGTTACTAAACCTAATAAATTATTAATTAGGTTATATGACCTCTATATCCCTTAGTTATCTTATCTTATTACTTATATTATATAAAAGTAGAGCAGTAAGCGGTTCTCTGTTTGACACATGTCCTTTTTATTCTACCAACTACCAAAATAACTTCTTTTACTTATTATTTTAAATTTATAATTTATAATTCATGATTACACTTTCTTTGCACTTGACACCTATCTTTTTTTGTTTTACTATCGGTTAAAGTAACACTATTTACTTATTGTTTTTAATTCTTAGTTTTTAATTTATGCATACAATTTTTTGGAATAAATATCTCTATTAACTCTCTTAATTATCTTCTTTGTTAGATTAACCCTTCATTTGATTTTTCACATTTTCTCTCTAATATTTTAAAATATTTTGAACTCTCCTTATATCTGGTATCTTTTTTTGTCAATATTTTAATTACGTCTTTGTTTTATCCTACTTATATTTGGTATCTTTTTTCGTCAATATTTTAATTATGTCTTTGTTTTATCCTCTACCATTTGAATTACATATTTTAAAACTTTTTGGAACCAACCATCATTCTCCCTCTATTTATATATGAACTATTTTGTGAATAAACAAATTTTGGTGTCTCCCTTGATTTCAAATATTAAACGCATTCTCTTAAAAGTAGAGCAGTAACTGATAATTAGCAAAATGATAAGCTCAAAACACAAATAAAATTAAAAGAAAAATTAAAAGCAAAGTAGTTATTAAAGAGTGATAATAGGGAAGGTAGTTCCACACTATTTTACCAATATTATTTTTTCCTCAATAATAATTAAATTTTTTTTTTTTTATCAATAACCCCATTTGAATTTGCTGTTTTTTCATGTTTTAATCTTCAAAATTTATATAGTAAAACAACAAGAAGATATATGAGATGTAGTTAGAGAAAATATAGGGATTCAAATTCCAAATAAATTAACTAAGACAATTCCTCATTTATTTGTCTTCTTATATAAGTAAAATTTTATTTTGAATGACCGACAAATTGAATTACCCTTAATTTTAATTTGGATATATATATATATATATATATATATATATATATATAGAGAGAGAGAGAGAGAGAGAGAGAGAGAGAGAGAGAGAGAGAGAGACTAAAAAAATAAAATAAAAAAGCAAGGTAGTTATAAAAGAAGGATAATGAGGAAAGTAGTTACACACTATTTTACCAATCTTATTTTTTCCTTGATAATAACTAAAATTTTTTTTATCAATAACCGCGGTTAATTTACTATTTTCTCATGTTCTTATCTTCCAAACGCATTTTAATTTACTTTTTGTTTTGTTTTAATCTTCAAAATTTATTTAGTAAAACAAGGAGCAGATATATGAGATGTAGTTAGAGATAATATAGGGATTCATATTCTAAATAAATTAACTAAGATAATTCCTTATTTATTTGTCTTCTTATCCTCAGGGCTAGACAAACTGGGCAATTCTGGCACAAATTTAGATGCCCTATTCACATGGGACCTAAACGAAATCTTAAAAGGTTTCATAAAAGGACATAAACGAAAATCTAAAAAGGTTTCATAAAGGGACCTAAACGAAATCTCAAAAGGTTTCATAAATGGACCTAAACGAAATCTCAAAAGGTTTCATAAAAGGACCTAAACGAAAATCTAAAAAGGCTTCGTAAAAGGGGACCTAAGTGAAAATCTCAAAAGGTTTCGCACAGGGACCTAAGTGAAAACTCTCAAAAGGTTTCGTACAGGGACCTAAGTGAAAAGCTCAAAAGGTTTCGTACAGGGACCTAAGTTAAAATCTTAAAAGGTTTCATACGGGGACCTAAGTGGAACTCCTAAAAGGTTTTGCAGAGGGACTGAAATGTGAATTTTATCTATGCAACGTCAAAAAGTTTGGAAGCAGAATGCGGACCTCGGTTACACCAAACCTGGGTAACATCCCGGCAGCTCGAGAGCTCAAACTACCGAACTGGGGGGCAACGGGCTAGGAATGGAAAAGCATGATAAAAAATAGCCAATTAAGGCAAACCCGAAGACAACAGTAAGTATTTTCCATTGACTGTGATTTGCTTACATGTTATTAAATGCGGGAATATAAACCAGACAATTAGCCCGGAAAATTGCTACGAAAGCAAATTAAGATGGATGGACGAAATCCATCCCCAGTTCGTGGGAGCCAGGTGTCACGCACAATCATGACAGAACCACCGGAGAGGTGTTCCCAAGAGTCACGCGGGGGCCACCACACCCACCCGGATCCTCATAGGGCGGGACACTAACCCAAAGACCATGACTTGTCCGAAATTACGCTTGGCCCCATATCTACCACCTCGGACCCTTACGTCGTCGGTCCTCACCACGGCATTCCTAGGGCCGGAGGTTACCACCTCGGACCCTTAGGTCGTTGGTTCTTACTGCGGCACTCTTAGGACCGGAGGTTATTACCTCGGTCGCCCTCTTTGGCCGTCAGAATTCACCGCGACAGTTCCCAAGCCATAGGTCGTCATCATGACACTTCACGAGACGTAGGACGCCGGCCCGGCTCATCGAATCTGGTGACGCTACCACGTACCCAGGGAAATGAGCTCAGCAAATTCTAGCCCGACGCAGACGTCAGGAGATGGGTAACACCTCGGATGACCTATCTAAGACAACATACACCCCGGCAGTCCAAAAATTTGAACTACCGGGCTGGGGGGCAACTGTTACGGATTTATATAAGGCCCATTAGCAATGCGGGCCAATAACAGGGGGATCTATCATGATCGCCAACAGATCAGATAAGATCATAACCAACCTACAATCAAGGAGATAATCAAGGGAAATCTCTACACCAAATCGGGACCCTAACCTAAGGTAACCTCTATATATAGTTGGTTAACCTAACAGGTACACATCTTCTATCTTCTATCTTCTAAGCTCTCTCTCATTTGCATATACTGCACACAGAGCACACACCCCACGCCCTTAGGCTAAACGCCTCAAAGTATCATCGAACTACGTGGACTTTGATCCCTCTTCAGGGTACGTAGGCCCCTAAGAATCGCTCCTAGGTCAAGTCCCAATCAACACCAACATCCTAGCCCCTCAGGGCTAGACAATCTATGTTCTACACCAGAACAGTGGCGCCGACCGTGGGGATCTTTAAATTTCGATTCCCGTGACCAACGATGGTCCTAAAACGACAACACTTTTCACCTCTGGCATAAATTTAGATGCCATATTCTCATGGGTTTTCTTTTTCTGTTTCTTCGTGTCTTCACATGATGAGAAGATATAGGCAGGATTCTCATCCTCTTTCCTCAAGGATCGTCATCCTCTCTCCTGGGAAGACAGACTTTTCAATTCTGCCAGATGGATTCTCATCCTCTCTCCTTTTGAGAACCCAGATTTGAGCCATCTTTTCTCCTTTTGGGAACCCATATTTGAGCAGGATTCTCATCCTCTCTCCTTTTGGGAACCCATATTTGAGCAGGATTCTCATCCTCTCTTCTTGGGAACCCAGATTTGAGCCATCTTTTCTCCTTTTGGGAACCAGTTGAGCAATGTGGAATGAAGGATCCTCATCCTCTCTCCGTGGGAACTCAGATTTGAGCAGGATTCTCATCCTCTCTCCTTTTGGGAACCCAGATTTGAGCAGATTCTCATCCTCTCTCGGTGGGAACCCAGATTTGAGCCATCTTTTCTCCTTTTGGGAACCCAGATTGAGCAATGTGGAATGAAGGATCCTCATCCTTTCTCCGTGGGAACCCAGATTTGAGCAGGATCCTCATCCTCTCTCCGTGGGAACCCAGATTTGAGCAGGATTCTCATCCTCTCTCCTTTTGGGAACCCAGATTTGAGCAGGATTCTCATCCTCTCTTCTTGGGAACCCAGATTTGAGCCATCTTTTCTCCTTTTGAGAACCCAGATTGAGCAATGTGGAATGAAGGATCCTCCCTCCTTTCTCCTTGGGAACCCAGATGTGTTCATCTTTTAATTCTCCATGTCTCCACATGACGAGAAGATAGTAGGCAGGATTGTCATCCTCTTTCCTTGGAAACCCAGGTTATTATCCTCTTTCCTTGGGAACCCAGGATCCTCCCTTCTTTCTCCTTGGGAACCCAGATGTGTTCATCTTTTAATTCTCCATGTCTTCACATGACGAGAAGATAGTAAGCAGGATTGAATTCCAAGATGGCAACCCATTTATTCTCAGACCTGTTGGACGAGATCCCAATATCGGAATGAGAGTTCCATCCGAGTTTCAAGGTGAAGTCTGGGATACCTTAAATAGAGAGCCGAGATACTGGAAACCACCATGGCGACAGACCCGATATAACTGAAACCAGATTTAAAAGCTGAGATAGAGGTCGGCTAGCATCACGAGATGAAGTCGGCAGCCGAGTTCAGGAAGAAGGACCCGTTACCAAAAGCCGACAGCCGACATCCGAGGAAGACGCCAAGACTGGAGAGGGACTAAAGTGAAACTTTTGTAAATCATGGAGTCGCACGGAGCAATTCAAGTGCATAGTACTTCTTGCCGATTCAGAGCAAACCCATGACAATTTAAAGTGTTTTAGAAGCTATATCAATTCAAAGCGGGCTTGAATCATGCACACCGAAAGCCGGGTTGACATACCGATTAAATTAAATCTTTTTAAAATCCGGGCTCCGTGTAAAAGTTGAAAATGGACCCCGGTTACACCAAATCTGGTTAAAATCCGGGATCCGTGTAAACGACTTGCATAAACTGACCCAAGTCTTTAAACATGTAGGAATCTGAGGTACATAAACCCGTTTCTGAAAATCATGTTCAAGTTAAACAGGTATGAATTTAGGGTAATGAAACCCGTCTTCGAAAATTATGTCAAGTATACTTTATACAAGTAAATCCGCGCTCCTCAATTGGACCCCGGATAAACTGTGGAGTTTTGTCCCTACGAAAGGGATGAAGGCGCACCTCGGTACTCGGGCTCCGTGTTAAGACGGCAATGCCGCCAAGTCTATTTCATGCAGTTAAATCCGCGCTCCTTAAGTGGACCTCGGATCGTAAAACGAGTTCAGGGTTACGACACCCATAATGGATAAACAAATCCAGGGTTACGACACCCATAATGGATAAACAAATTCAGGGTTACGACGCCCATAATGGACAAACAAGTTAAGGGTTACGACACCCACAATCGGAGAAACGAATTCCAGTCACGACACCCAGAACGGACCTCAGTTACACTTAATACGTACATCAACGTGGATTGTTGGTGTATGACAACCGTCATCATCAATGCTAAAGTTTGCATAAATTGCGAGGTACAAGATCTTATTCGTGGAGGTCAGCTATTGGTACCCTCCCATCACTGGGCGCAAGGGTGCCGTATTAAACTGGATGGAATCCACCTCCAAGAATAGAAGAACGTCGACCCCGGTTACACTGATCCCAGTTAAAACCCGGGCTCAGCGTAAAGTCTTGACGGAAACAAAAGATGAACCACGGCACACAGCCTAGACATGGCGGCCAAACAACTCATTACGGCCAAACACAACAGAAAGGTCGGGCCCGTGGTATTCGACCGGGAGACCTAGTCCTACGAAGGGCCGACGTCAGCAACAAAAAAGCCAGAGATGGCAAATTGGCCGCAAATTGGGACGGCCCCTACCGGATTAAGGAAAAACTCAACAGAGGAGCCTACGTTCTAGAAACCCTGGCGAGGAAACCTATCAAAAGGACCTGGAATGGCGAGAAGCTAAGGATCTATTATAGCTAGGCCTAGTCGCAGCCGA
Organism: Acacia pycnantha; assembly: GCA_025563575.1. Lineage (NCBI taxonomy): Eukaryota > Viridiplantae > Streptophyta > Magnoliopsida > Fabales > Fabaceae > Acacia > Acacia pycnantha. The sequence continues at coordinate 179,993 of JAMWYP010000096.1, read as the reverse complement.
AATGCCGCAACGGACACTTCATGTCCGAGATTGTCAGCTTTATAAAGCTAATCATCTCTTGAATTAATAAAGGGTTTATTAACCGAATGTTCAATTCTAAGAGTGCTTAAATGATTCACTAAATAAGCAGACCGACACCGAGGTCCATAAGCCCGGTAACCGACACCGAGGCCCATGCACCCGGTAAATATTTTGATGCATCGAAATTGACACCTAAGTAAGAAGGCGAATAGTCATACCGGAACTTGATCAGGCCCACATGGTCAAAAGTGTGTCCTAACGACCACGGCTGAGCATGTGACAATTTGCCCTTACCCTGGTTAAAAACCCGGATAACGACTCCGAACCCCGTAGCGTGGTATATTTAGACAATATTTAGACACCCCTATTCATGACACCTGGTTTCTGACGCCAGAAAAGTACTAAGCGGACTCTAATTATTTAAAGACCTTGGCCCGGTCTAGAACTTAACTATGTGCAGTCCATGCATAAAAGTTAAAAGTACACAATGGACCAATTACTTGAATTTTCATTCATAAGGTTAATTGTTCAAAAGTACACACAAAACCGCATCCTACGCCGAAACAAAAGGAAAAGGAAAAGAAAAGGAAAGAACTTCTAGCTTGAAGGGGCCGCCTCGTCCACAGGGCGCCCGCCACCCTGAGCCAACCCTAAGCAAAGACACACGGAATCCCAACAATCACGAGCACCTCGTCCGAATTGGGAAAGTAACACATCCTAGCAGCTCAGAAACCTGAACTACTCGGCTGGGGGGCAATAGAGTGATTAACAATTTGTTAAGTAGAAAAGCGCGTTATCAACAACCACCATTAATGCAAACCAGAAAGTTTAAATGCAAGCTCGGACTAGCATAACCAAAATGAGCACGTTGAGCGATTTGCACAAACAGTAAGTATTTTCCATTTGGTGTGATTTGCTTACATGTTATTAAATGCAGGAATATAGACCAGACAATTAACCCGGATAAATGGCTACGAAAGCAAATTAAGCTGGATGGACGAAATCCAATCCACGAAAGCCAGGTAACACACGTAATCATGGCAGAATCAGAGGGTATTCCCCAAGAGTCACGCGGTATTCATACCTACCATCCCAGATCGTCAGACACCGGGCTACAACCCCGATACCTTGGTTCGCTTGAAATTACACAGGGGCCACTACGGACCATCCCGGATCCATGAGCCGCGATTTTCACCCCGGCAGATCCATGAACCACGGTCCTCACCCCGACACTTTCAGTCATACCGATTAACCTGAGGCCCGCGGTTAGTAATCTGGATCCTCAGGTCGTGGGAATACAATCCCGCAATATCATTCGACCACGCGGTTGTCTACCACCGGACCCTTAGGACGTTGGTTCTCACCACGGCCTTCCTAGGGCCTGAGTTCATTACCTCTGCCTCCCTTCTACTGCTCGGTAATCACCACGGTATTTCTCAAGCCGTCAGCCGTCATCATAACACTTCACAAGACGCAGGATGCCACCCCGGCTCATCTACCTTGCGACGGTACCACGCACCTGTGGAAATGATCTCAAAGAAATTCTAGCCCGACGCAGACGTCGGGAGATGGGCAACACCTCGGATGACTTATCCAGACATCATACACCCCTGCAGTCCAAAACTTTGAACTACTGGGCCGGGGCAACTGTTACGGATTTATATAAGGCCCATTAGCGATGCGGTCCAATAATAGGGGGATCTATCATGATCGCCAACAGATCAGATAAGATCATAACCAACCTACAATCAAGGAGATTATCAAGGGAAATCTCTACACCAAATCAGGACCCCTAACCCTAAGGTAACCTCTATATATAGTTGGTTAACGTAACAGGTACACATCTTCTATCTTCTATGATCTATCTTCTATCTTCTAAGCTCTCTCTCATTTGCATATACTGCACACAGAGCACACACCCCACGCCCTTAGGCTAAACGCCTCAAAGTATCATCGAACTACGTGGACTTTGATCCCTCTTCAGGGTACGTAGGCCCCTAGGAATCGCTCCTAGGTCAAGTCCCAATCAATACCAACATCCTAGCCCCTCAAGGCTAGACAATCTGTGTTCTACACCAGAACAAAATAGAAAAATCATATATAAGGCTGGTAAACTCAAAAAATTATAAATTGGGTCAATGACTCAATCTAGAATATTTAAATGTTGATTATTTTACAATAATACCCCTAACAATAAGAGAGAGAGAGAGAGAGAGAGAGAGAGAGAGAGAGAGAGAGAGTGTGTGTGTGTGTGTGTGTGTGTGTGTGCCTCCAAGAGATTAACCTAGTGTGGGAGGGAATTAGAATGCCTGTAATGATAGCTCGCCCAGGAAAATAGAGACGGCTGATATGTCGGTGTTCAGAAATGCTTTTCAAGACTGTCTTGAAGACGAAACAAAAGCAAATGAAAAATCTGAGAAGTTGAATGGGCCGGTGAAAAAGAAATCAAATCATACTGAGGTCGAAAAATTTTATGGCCTTTGAATAAGGATGATGTTCCAACACAATAAAATCAAAAGAAAAGTTAAAATAAAACAAAATAAATTAAACTAATTGAGATTTTAATTTAAGAGTTATATATAATTCACCGTTATAACATTAGAAAGCGAGAAGAAGAAAGACCGGAGAGGAAAGAAAATAGAGAAAGTCTGATTATGAATTATTAGCCTTCGTGACCAATACCAATATATGATGTACAATAGATAAGAGGTCTTGAATCTTCTTTGCCGATTTTATAACGACGTCAAGACCTTCAATGAGTTTCTTGTCGTTAGGGTTCTTACAGATCGACTTGTAAACAATATTATTTTATTTCCAATTTTACTTTTTTTTATAACTAAGGGATATAGAGATAATTTGGCCCAAATTTTAAATCCCTAATTGTGTCACATAACCTAATTAATAATTTGTTAAATTTAGTAACCTAAATTAGAATTTGAGTAATCCAACCGTCTTTATATGGGATTGTCCCAATTTTTATTTTGAAGGACCGAAAGATTGTATTACCCTTAATTTTAATTTGGCTATATATATATATATATATATATATATATATATATATATATATATATATATATAGAGAGAGAGAGAGAGAGAGAGAGAGAGAGAGATTTCTTTGGAAGTTGGCCTCTTCATGTTGTAGTGTGCACACCCTAATTTCCCAACGTGTTAGTGGACGTGGTGCGCACACCGGATAGGGATGATGATGTTAATGGTGGGAGTGGCCGCAATAGTTATGTCGCATGCTATAAATAATGGGTAGTGCTCCGGATTTGTGCTCTGCATTCTATGTCTTCACTCATGATCTTTAGTAGCAAATCGTCAAACAGGCTGTCTTCCACTCTTTCCTCACATTTTTTGGTTTTTGTCTTATTAATATTGATTTTGCATTACATCCCTTAATGCATTACTCATATCTTCTGATATCTTTTATTTGTGTTTCCATCATCATCGATGTTTTCTAAATGATTTTTTTTTCCTTTTGTGTACCCATCTTCATCGGAAATTCGGATTGCATTACTTAAATTTATAACTTTTTCTCATGTTATATTATTGGTGACACATATTCACATTTATGCATCAGTTGTTTGTTTATGTTTGTGTTGCCATTAGAGTTTGAGGAGGTGTGTAGACCCTTGTCAAGGGTGATATAGGTTGGTGAGTTCTTCCCCTATATTCCTCTCATTCCTTTGTCTCTCAAGTTGGACAGTGAACTTGGCTTGATGCAGAGCACAAATTATTGAAGTTTGAACAGGGTCTTAAATAAGTGAAACTCGATCTCTGAAAGAGAAGCATGCAGGGAATTCTGAAGGAAAATGTAACCGGGATGAATAAACTCAAGCAAATTGAGTTAGAACATAGATGAATGCAAAGCTTTTTCAAAAGCCTTAAAAAGGAACTATTCTTCTTCAACTAGGTAAGTATAAAAGAAGTTGACAGTTTACACAACACAGAATGCACAAATGTTAGAGTGCCAAACATCTTCAACGGATACTTTATAGTAATTTAGAAACATGAGCCCGCACACAGAATAGAAATTAACTATGTTGCGCCGACACAAGACACGAGATACAACTCGACACTCCGACACGTTAATTCAAAAAAAAATCTAATTTTAACACGTTAGGACACGTTTTGATATTAAACATATATATTATAATTTTCATTCAAATTCAATATTCCGTAAAATTTTGGCCTCTAGCTTTGGCTTATCGTAGATTCGGCCTCATCATAAAAGATGTGCCTCCTTTTTTAAAAAAGAATACAAAAGGAAAATTCATCATTAATTCAGTAATATTCAAAGCCACGCATATTTTTAAAAATAGGAATATCAAAGAGTGTCGGATGGTGTCGGAGTGTCGGACGGTGTCTGAGTGTCCGTGCTTCATAGGAAATTAATATCAACATATGCAAGAAGATATATTAGTATAAGAATTAAATTCAATTTTAACAATATGTGCAAAAACTAACATGGCAAAGAGTAAAATGCATTGCTCACAAGTTCACAGGTTAGTTTTACATCATAAACCTCATGAGTAGTTAATACAAATCTACTTTTGGAAAATCCAAAACCAACAATGAATGGATAAATTGTCGCTTTTCTATCATTGTCTGTCGGCCGATATCAAATATGCCTACCAATGATGCAGATGACATTCAATTGTGCTAAATGAACCAATGAATCAACAAGATGGTAAATAAAAAATGAAACAATGAATCAACAAGATGGTAAATAAAAAGCAATGAATCAACAAGAAAGCATCTGCCAATCCCAAAATATGATTCAATGCAATATAAATATGTTAAAGAATGTCTGTTACCATTCTCATGCCAGTCTACACGACACCAAAACTAAAGAAAGCTGCATTGAAAGGTCTTATCTGTTATTCGGATCCAATTAACGTGATAAGAGTAAAAGAACCTCCAACATTACAATTTGGGTGCAAAGATTTTTTATCCGATCGACAATCGCAACAATCAGAGTTTCATCAGAAATGATGAGAATTATGACCAAGGAAATAAGATGAAAAGAATGGACAATAATTGATATAAGAGAAACTACCAATATCGAATTGAAATTAGATCAAAGAATACATTTCAAGATGTTGCAAGAACACCAAGGCAAAAAACAACATCCAATTGAACTTGACATTTACAAACGCAATCCCTAAACAAGAAGCCCTAAGAAGAACCCCCAAGTTCAAATCTAAAAATCAACCGCCAAAACCGTAAATGAATCCCACCCTGCCTCTTCAGCGCATAGAAGACATCCCTGGCAGTCTCCCTCTTGTTCCTGGCATGCTCAGTATAGGTCACATCATCAGGAATAATGTTATCAAGGAAAATATTCAAACAGGGTTCCTCACGGCGAAAGCGGTGACTTCTCACGGCGGCGAGTGACGACTTCTAATGGCACTCCACAGGGCAGAGAAGAGAGAGCGATATCCTTTTTTTTCGAAAGAGAGCTATATCAGACCTCTCCCCTTTCCTTCTTTTTTTTTATTAGAAAATAACTAACATTTAAATATTCTAAACTAAGTTATTAACTCAATTTAAGATTTGTTGAGTTTACCAGTTTTATGAAGAATTTTTTTATTTCAATCGTTTTTATATAGGATTTTCCCTTATAATTATTGTTGCCTTATTCAAGGAGAAAGTATAAATGAATACAAGGTTAACAAAACGAATATGTGCATTGTTGTATGCACATCATTTTCGATTAGTGTTTTTCTCTCCATTTTGTGAGTGTTTCCTCTCCGTTTTGTGAGAGACTTCTTACCCTGTGAGAACTACCCCTCTCTTTTGTGAGAACCATCCTTCCTCTCGTTGTTCTATTTTCTTGATCCTAAACTCTCTTCTTTGGGTTTATCTCATTGTTCAGGGGGTTCCCTGTTTCTGTGCTTTTTCTGTCTATTGTGTGTGCTTTTATTACCAGATAATGGAGATTGGCTCGAACAGCAGTGGTACTAGGTGCCCCAAGGAAGTTCATCTGAACCTTTGCACATCAATCAATGGCCAGAAGGGACGTGCACTTGTAGGGTGTTTGGAGACTGACAAAAATATGAATAGAGGCATTGTGATTTCAATGATAAAGAAGGGCTGGGGAATTGACAAAGGGATAGAGATTCATGAGATGCCTGGTAAAAATGCTTTCCTGTTTAGATTCACAAGGCAGGAAGATTATCACCGTGTACTAAAAGGGCGCCCATGGTCTATTCAAAATGCTATGCTCAATCTACAACATTGGGATGACTATATGGTATTTCAGGAGGTGAACTTTGACTGGTGTCCGTTTTGGATACAATTTCATGGGCTACCACATGTAGCCTTTGACTGTGGAAATTCAATAACACTGGGTAATGCCATCAGACGAACTCTGATGTACGAAATACCAACAATACAGGGGAGGCTATCCCGAACTTTCATCAGAACCCGTGTTCTCCTCAACTTACTAAACCCGCTCCTAGCAGGCTTCTGGGTCCCCAGACATCAGCGAGATCCAATTTGGGTCTCTGTTCGGTATGAGCGCTTGCAGAACTACTGCTATGATTGTGGGAGAATTGGCCACGAAGCAAGAAATTGCAAGTTCCAACCAGATAATTCAGAGGACGCTTTGACTGAGGTACGTGTAGGCAATGGCTTGGGTACGCAACATGTTAAGACTCTTGAGGAGGTACTTGTGGCGCATGACATGGATTGGGAAGAATCAAATCTTCTGACCAGAAAACCTACGCCGGCGACTGGACAAATCTGGACGAACTCGAAAGTGGCCGGAGAAAATTGTCCACAGGGAATCAGAGCATATCAAGGCGCACATCTTTCAGTATGCAGCGAAATAGGCGGAAACGAAAAAGGGAATTCAATAAATTCCATCCCTGTGATAATTAGGGGGGTCCAAGCAATTCAATTCCAGCGACAAACAAGGGGTTGTAACCGATTAACCAAATCCCTATTCTCACGGCATCAGCTATGGGGGCATTAATTGGGGATATCTCCTTAAACGGAAAATCGCGAATTCAACCTGGAGAAGTTCCTAATTGGGACCCTAACGTTTGTAAATCAGGTAACAGCTCTCCTAATTTCGTGGATTGCAGTAATGGGCTAAGTCAAAAGGGATTCAGCATTAAAGAAATCCCTATCTCTACGGGTTCTGATTCTATGTACTCAAAGCTCCAACTCTCACGGCTTGATCCTCAGCAGAACTTAAATGAAAACTTATTACCTGATTCGGTCAGCGTCCCACGATTCCAGCAGCTTGATCCTCGGCAAAAGTTTAATGAAAATTTAATACCTGATTCGATCAGCGTCCCACGATTCCAGCAGCTTGATCCTCGGCAGAACTTAAATGAAGATTCAATACCTGATTCGGTTAGAGTCCCACGATTCCAGCAGCTTGATTCTCGGCAGAACTTAAATGAAAATTTAATACCTGATTCGGTCAGCGTCCCACGATTCCAGCAGCGATCCCCTGAGTTAAACCCCTGTACTCCGCTGTCCACTCAGCCACCGTCTTACCAAGTGGAGTTTCCGGCAACCGAAGCTGGTCTTACCAAGGCCATAGTCCCCTTCGTCGGTCTCTCCCCTATTTCGGCTGTCACCACTGGGGTCTGAAATCTCAAACTAAAGAGAGCACAAGATGTCCTGGAGGAGGATTGTTTGTCTAATCCACCAAAAAAATGCTCCTTTTCCTGGAGTCTACTCAAGAACCGACGGGTGTGCCTCCTATAGGTTTCGCAAGTCCAGTGCCTACCCATGGAAGTGTGAGGAATGTGAAAAAAGTGTTGAGGGGAAGGAAGGACAAGTTCAATATTTTAAAAAAAATAAGAATAAATCTTCCATCCAGGTGGGTCCCGCCAACTCTTTGACCAAGGAATCTGGTGTCATTGCTGACCCCCAGTCTCCAAATGCTGAATGTAATACTCTGCTACACGCCGGTGGCTGTCACCAAGCAGCCATCGGTTCGCCATGAGTCTACTAGCTTGGAACTGTCAGGGGTTAGGGGTTCCCCGGACAGTCAAATACCTTAAAGAAGTCTGCAATAAACAAAAACCCCAAATTGTCTTCATTATGGAGACCAGGAAGAGACATCAGTATGTTAGCAGGATACGACAGGGATGTGGTTTCGAAGAAGAGTGGATTATTGATCCAGTTGGCCTGAGTGGTGGACTTGCTTTATTCTGGGATAAAAATATTGTTGTTAATATTATCTCCTCATCCAGGAATGTCATTCACACATCTGTAGCTGATCCGTCAGTTGATCTTCCTTATTATATCACTTTTGTCTATGGGCCACCAACAGAGAAGGACAGACTTGAGACCTATGCAAATATTACCAATTTCTCCTCCCAGAGGAATCACAGTTGGATGTGTATAGGGGATTTTAATTATACAACGTCTTACCAGGAAAAACAGGGAGGAAATCCAAGAGCCATCCGGAAGATCCTTAATCAAAAATTTATCTCAGAATGTTCCCTTATTGATCTGGGTTTCCATGGATCGTGGTTTACATGGTGCAACCGCAGGAAGGGTGAGGCAACTATCAGAGAGCGAATTGATCGGGCTATGGGCAATGATATTTTTTGTCATAATTTTCCATCTTGTCAAGTTTTCCATATTGAACCCTTTGGTTCGGACCATCATGTTGTGCTTGTCAACTTTGCTCATGTTTCTTCTAATAAAATAAAACCATTTAGGTTTGAGGATTACTGGACTGCCCATGATGATTTTATGCAGGTGATTCGCAATAGTTGGGAAGTAGGTACTCAGAGGAATAACCACGCTATTATTCAGTTTGCTCTTTCTTTGAACATTTGCAGGAAGGATCTTATTAAGTGGAGCAAACAGAATTTCCCCAACCGTAGGAGGATGATAGACGCCTTGACGTCTTGTCTGGCTACTGTTCGACAGGGCTATCAAACTGATGCCAGCAAAAGGGAAGAAGCATCCCTCCTCCAAAAAATTGAGGAACTAATGGATCAGGAGGAAAATTATTGGTGGCAACGTTCCCGTATCTCTTGGTTGAAATCTGGAGATAGAAACTCAAAATTCTTCCACCTTACCACGCTTATCAGGAGGAGACGAAATTCGATTTTGAGCATCAAGGATGATAATGGCGTGTGGACACGAGACAAAAGTACCATAAATGCAATGTTCACAGACTATTTCACCAATCTTTTCTCTCCGTCAGGGCCTAGACAGCTGACACCAGCCTTAGACTCAACTGACATAAGGATTGATGATGCTTCAAATGAATGGCTCCTCCGCCCAGTCACGCGCGAGGAAGTCTGTCTTGCAGTCTGAGTTAGGAGGAGCAAAAGCCCCCGGGGCAGATGGTTTTCCAGGTAAATTCTACCAATTCTCATGGGATAAGGTGGGAGATGCTACGGTTAAAATGGTAAAAGAATTCTTTGAAAAAAGCCTCCCGTTAAATGAGATTAATGGAACCAATATTACTCTTATTCCTAAGGTTGATAAGCCCGAAACAGTTGCCCACTTTCGTCCAATAGGCCTATGTAATTTTTCATACAAAATCATTTCTAAAGTCCTAGCCAATAGAATGAAACACTGTCTGGATAAATGTATTTCTCCTAACCAATGTGCCTTTGTACCTGGCCGATTAATTCAAGATAACATTATTATAGCTCATGAAGTGTTTCACTATTTAAGACGGAAAAAAACTGGAAAAAAGTTTGAGTTTGCCTTAAAAATGGATATGAGTAAGGCCTATGATAGGGTTGAGTGGGACTTTTTGAGGAATGTACTATTAAAATTTGGCTTTTCGGTTAAGTGGGTCAATCTTGTTATGAATTGTGTGGAAACTGTTCACCTTAACTTGTGTATTGCAAGGGAGAAAATAGCCTCAATCAGCCCTGGTAGAGGGCTTAGACAGGGAGACCCCCTATCACCTTATCTGTTTATCTTGTCCCTGGAGGTGCTCTCAAATATGATTAATAAAGCGGTGTCACAGGGAAAATTAATCAGGATTAGATTAACTAATAAGTGCCCTATTCTGTCTCATAGTTTCTTCACAGATGATGCCTTGTTTTTTATGAATGCAGGTGCTAAGAATTGTCACACCCTGGCCCGTATCCTTCAGCAATATTTCCCAGCTTCAGGACAATTACCAAATCTGGATAAATCTAGCATTGTCTTCTCAGATAATACCCCTCATCCAGTCAGGCAAGACACCTGCGATATCCTTGGCATTAGTGAAGGCACAGATCAAGGTAGATACCTGGGAATCCCCAGTGTTTGGGGGAAGACCAAGCACCAGGCGCTGGCTTATGTTTGTGAGAAGATTGGAAAAAAGACCCTCGGTTGGAGCAGTAAACATTTATCATTTGCAGGACGAGAGGTCATGATCAAGGCTGTTATAAATGCTATCCCAATCTTCCCTATGACCTGCTTCAAATTCCCTGTCAATACATGTAAAGCCATAAACAATTTGGTGGCAGATTTCTGGTGGGAAGGGCAAAACAAGACTCACTGGATGGCATAGAACAAACTTACTCTGCCTAAAACTGAAGGGGTATGGGTTTCCGTGATTTTATCAAATTTAATAATGCCCTACTTGCAAAGGTAGCTTGGCACTTGACTCAGAATCCTAACGACCTGTGGGTGCAAGTCCTGAAGGGCCTCTATTTTCCTAATAATGTGTTTCTAGATGCTAAAAAAGGCCATAGAGCCTCTTGGTGTTGGTCGAGTATACTAGAAGGGAGATATTTCATAAAAAATGATCTATGTTGGCATATTGGCAATGGAGAGTCCGCCCGAATCTGGCTGGACAACTGGATCCCCTCCCTACCCAGCTTGAGGCCAGTTACTGATGATGATAGGCTTAAAGAATCAGACCAACGGGTTGCATCCATAATAGATGCAGGTAATAGATGCTGGAATACCATATCTATCAGGTGCAGCACTGATGACCTTACATGCACTGCTATCGCATCGATCCCATTATCCCGGACTTCTCAAAATGACCAACTCAGATGGAGGCTAGCTACTAATAGGAAGTATAGTGTTAAACTGGGATACCACCTGACGCAAGATTGCTCCGCGACCCCACCTCCTCCCCCTGGAAGCTCAGTTCAGATCCCAGGTGCAGTGTGGAAAAAGACCTGGAAAACCAAAACCATCCCCAGAGTGGTAAATTTCTTGTGGAGATGCTTAACTAACTCACTTGCAACGAATGGAGCCTTGTTTAAAAGAAAAAGGGGCCCTACGGAGGCATGCCCGATCTGCCAGGCCTCTTGTGAAACACTGGAGCACCTCTTCTTCCACTGCCATTGGGTGAGATGTGTCTGGTTTGGAAGTCAGCTGTCAATCAAAAGTGATCTCAGTAACATTCACAGCTTTAAGCAATGGTGGATTGCAATTATGAACCCATCTTGCCCGCTCTCTGACTATGATATTGCTTCTATTAGCTGGTTGTTATGGTTTATCTGGAAGGGAAGAAACGATCAGGTCTTCAATGGTGTAGTACCGGACCCTAGAGCTGTCATTGAAAAAGCAAACCAGGCGCTACTTGGTCACTGGAATGTGAATTTCCCCAGGTGTTCAGAAGGAGCAACTCTTAAGCCATTATCCAAAGCCGTCCGATGGAATCCTCCGGAGGTACACATGCTGAAGGTCAACCTGGATGGCTCCTTTGTAGAGTCTTCTGCCGCCATCGGTCTGGTTTGCCGTGATCATTGGGGCCATGTCCAGTGGACTTTTACTGATAAAATCAAATCAATATCATCTTTTATGACTGAAGCTTTAGCATTGCATAGGGCCATGATGATTGCCTAGGACCTGGGGAATAAAAATGTCATTTTTGAGACCGACTGCCAGACCCTTGAATGACTTGCAAACAATTATCAACAGGATTCATGTGAATGGCAATCACGAGGCATCCTAGATGATATTCTAATTGCTCTTAAATCTGATTCCAGCTTTTCAGTTACCTTTACTCCTCGTCAGGGGAATCGAGCAGCAGATTGGCTTGTTGTATCTACTAATAAGGAGGTGTGCCCTGTGGGGTGGGTAGGCATACCCTTACTTCCTTTGTCCCAGCTGCTGGAAGAAGATTGTCGGAGTATTAGGCATCATCGGGACCACGTCTCGGACCTGCCCAGAAACTTTGATCCTGGCTGATCTGGGTGTCCCGCCTCCCTACTGGGTGGCTTCTATCTTTACTTTGCTTTGTAGTTGGTTTTGCGTTCGTATTCCTTTCTTCTTGTTTTAAGCGCTCTGTTTGCTAGGTTTACTGCCTTAGTTCTTTCTTTGCGTTTCCTTGTATCTCTTGTCTCCTTCTATCAATATATATCTAGAGATGTTCAAAAAAAAAAAAAAACGAATATGTGCATTTAAATTAGCTTGGTGAGAAAATGAATATGTTTTGAGTAAGGATCAGAATTCTCTCCAATACCAACTCCCCTCTGCTCCCTCCTCTACCCTAAAACGCACCATTTTTTTGTACAATGGACTTGTGGACTTTGATTTGTGAAAGAGAGATAGTGTGATGTGCTGTCGCATGGCTAAAGAGTGAAGACATTTCATTAATGAATTTGTTTTTAGTATCCGTCAATATTTGAATTATTTTTTTTAAGATCTTAAAATTATTTTCCAAGATCATGAGGTATTTTTTTAGTACTAGTCAGTATCCTAAAGTATTTTTCAGTACCAATCAGTACCCTGAAATATTTTTTTAAAGACCTTATAATAATGTTTCAAAATCATGAAGTATTTTTTACTGCCAGAAAGTACCTTGAAATAATTTTTGAAGACCATGAATTATTTTTTCAGTACTAATCAGTATCCTGAAGTATCTTTTTAGTATCAGTAGTATTCCGAAGTATTTTTTTTAGGCACAATATTTTAGGATTTTGAAAAAAATATTTCAGAGTACTAAATAGTACTAAAAAGATACTTTAGAATATTGAAAAAATAATTCAAGATCTTGAAAAAAAATAGGATCTCAAAAAATTATTTCAAACTGGTACTAAAAAGATACTTCAAGATACTTATTGGTACTGAAAAAATACTTCATGATCTTGAAACATTATTATATGGTCTTGAAAAAAATATTTCAGGGTACTGACTAGTACTAAAAAAATACTTCAAGATACTGACTGCTACTAAAAAAATACTTCAGGATACTGACTGGTATTAAAAAATACCTCATGATATTAAAAAATATTTCAGGGTACTAAAAAAATACTTCAAGATACTGAGTAGTACTAAAATCTTTCTAGCCTTCATCAACAGATCAGAGCTTTTATAGAACCCACAATCTAGGGTGCTTATAATTATAAACTTGGCAATCCAGTTCAAGTTGGTCTGGTCCAATGAAACATAAACTAGTGTGGTGCGAAGAAACTTGACCCAATTCAGTCTTGGAACATTGGTCTGAGGTCTGGTCTAACCCCAGTGGTGGACCCAGGATTTGAAGTTTGTGGGTGCATGATTAAGGAAAGTTTTAAACGCATTAAAAAACAAAAGAATATAACCAATAAAAGAAAAAAAAAATTCAACTTAACATAAAAAAAATAATAATAATCAAGAGTCAACTAAATTAATATCCAAAGAATGAAAAGACCGTATTCGTAATCAATAAATATGTATAAATAAACTAAATAAAAGGTAAAACAAAAGAATATAAACAATAAAAAGAAAAAAAAAATCAACTTCACATAAAAAAATAATAATCAAGAGTCAACTAAATTAATATCCAAAGAATGAAAAGACCGTATTTGTAATCAATAAATTATGGATAAATAAACTAAGTAAAAGGTGTGTTTTTATATTTTTTTGCGTCTCCCCTCAATGAAAGGTTGTGTTGTTCAACTGGTAGACTGCATCCTCTTAAGGTGCAGCATACCCACAAGTCGCGGGTTCGAATCTTGAAGGAGGTGCGGTTTTGGTGCTTCTTTTTTAAGAAGATGCGTTTCACGCTTTTGAAAAAAATTCATGAAAGAAACGCACCTGAGATTGAAATAGGGGTCCGCCGCTAAACAATGTATAGTCTTAACCACAGAGCCATCGAAAGTTGATGTAGAATTTCTTCATTATATATATATATATATTATAAAAAATTTAGTGCGAAGAAACTTGCCCACAGTCTTGGAACATTGGTCTGAGGTCTGGTCTAACCCAATGGGAAATATTATTCTTATCTAATATACGTTTACATCATTGTACTCTCACACACAAACGCTTCACCTAGTACCCTTCACCTGGTTGTCTCCTCAATTTTTCCCCCTCTCTTGGTTAGTCTGTCACCCTTCATCCCTCTAGTGCTCTTCTTCATGATTTGTTTTTGTGGCCATGACTTCACTCCTCTGGTTTGTCTTCATGTTGTGTCCTCGTGCTTGTGTGTGAAGGGAGCTGAGGGATTCGATATGATACTTATTGCATAGTGCTTAAGAGCTAGAGCAATTTATGAGCAACTGAGAAGGATGTGTTTTTCTTTTTTCTTTTCTTCGAAACAGCCTCTAGTGAAGGAAAGGCTTTGTATGTATAAACATATGTAATTAGAGAAGCAAATAGAGAAATAACATGGAGAAGATGAAGATTATTGTATTATCAACAAAAGAGGAACATCCCTTACAATGAGTAACCCTCCTCTTGAGTAAGCTCTAAACCTAGAAGGAGACCATGTTAACTCCCTCTCAACATAATATGAGGGCTCCACACCCAACACTTAATGATCTCATTAGTTAAGACCCTTTATATAGACTAAAATCCTAACTAATTCACTAACTAATCAATTAACCACCTATACTTCTAACAGAATGTGAAAAAAAAGATGTACAACCTCCCTCAAATTCCCCCAAGATGGCATAGTTTTGGGGGAAAAAAAAGGAGGCATTAGATGGAGGGAGAAAATGAGAGAAGTCGTATCACAATTGGAACTGCTGTTATAGTCCTCTAAATATTATTTCATAATCTTATTCATTCATTCTTCTCATACAGAATAGAGTGGATAATCTATTGTTAACAAGAACATTTGCTGCCATTATCATTCATTATTAAATGTTGAAGGATTTTGAGTAGGATTAGAAAGTGCGTACTATTTGGCAGAAATAATATGTTCAATTCTTTCCTATGTTAGAACTCGATCTTAAGTATGAGAAGTTGGGTTTAAACAACATTTAAGAAATGGAAGTTCTGAATTGAAGCATGAACTCACATTTGTCGACTATATATAGGAAATTGACTTTGAGCAAGAAATGGAGAAACAGAACCGAAGAAAACTCGATTGAATTAAATACAAGAAATCATTTTAACGAGTTAAACGCTACTATGGATCTTGGGATAAACTCAAGTTTGGCATCAAGAGGAAGCTTGAGTTTGAGTGAACTAAACAAAGGTTTCACATAAAAGCACTTAGTGTGTTTGGATTAGCATAATAAACTCGATTTTAAGGGCATTACCAACTCCATTATGAAAGAGAAGATTTTATCAAGATGAAACAAAGACTCTTAGTATGTTTGGATTAGCTTTTGGAGAATAGCTTTTATGATTTACGGGACAAGTATGTGAGATGAGTTTTATCTCGACTTACAGAAAATGGCTTCTAAAATCACGGTTTCAAAGTTAACTAAAATCATCACTCGTGTTTGTGCAAAGATATTCCTGCAAGAACATAAAATCAACTTTAAGACAAGAAAAGTGAATTTCTCAATCAGAAGACACTGGACAACCTAGTTTAGATGGTATTAAAGCAGAACTCAAATCTTCTTAAAGAAAAAACTCAATTTCAACATTGATTAAACCCTTTAGAATAAATTGCTTTAAAGATTTTATTTTAATTTTTTGCAAAACAAATTTTCCTAATTTTTGTTATCATCAAAATATAGATTCCAACATTTTCTTCCTTTTTGATAATGACAAAACTTAAATCCACAACGTTAGTACTGAGAGACCTCACAGTAAGCACAAGATAACCAAAACATAATACTTTAATAAAATTTAACTACCATTTAGCAAAGGATTTCATAATGTACAATGTCAAAACATTATAAAACTGAACTTTTACAAGAATCAAACCGGTATAAAAGAAACCTTTTAACCCTTATTTCTCCTGGAAGGCAACTTGGCACACTTTTAGGTCTTCTCCCCCTTTTTTAGCAGAGCATCAGAAAGGAGTAAATTAACAGAAGCAACCAGCCAAGATTCAGATCAGAATTCAGAAAGTACAGACATGAGAACATGCAACAATCTGCAGACAAAAAATAGTTATATTTCAGAAAAAAAGAAATAACTATATCACTTCCTAAATTAGAAAAAATCAAGCGGACAATATAAACCTTTTCCTTCCTCACTGATTAAGCACAACACAATCTCTTCATTGTCGGATTGTTTACATGATTGTTCAGTTTGGCTTTGCAAAATTGTCAAGCACTACTCGGCATTGATATCTCCAAGACTTTTCGTGCAGCCCTTTCTCAAAGCAACTAACCACAATCTCTCCATGTTTGGCCTTCTCCAAATTAAACGAAGGGTTTTTGCCTTATAGCACGATGCTAGTGTTGGATTGAACTAAAGAATTAATGCAACCAGTCCACAAATTGCTGTCAGGCGTACGTTCTCCAATCTTGACGGACCGCCCCAGATCAAACTTTAATGCCATTGAGGAATGGTTGCTTTAAAGCATCTGCAACTTTAAGGAAGCTTTCTATAAAAAATATGAAGTGAAAAAAAAAAAAAAACAGGAGCTACATTGAATATATTCTTAAAAGAAAATATTTAAAAACCTTGGTTTCTTTAATTTCTTTTATATCAATTCTAAGTAGCCAGTAGCAAGCAAGCATGAATATGAATTAAAAGACAATAAAATAAAATAAAAAAATTGTCAGCTAATCCTTGAGCAGCAAAAACAGTTTGAACAAGACTTAAAGTGATGCCTATGCAGTTTGCCCCCAATTTCTTTACCATATAGAATTTGCATTGCCACCTATGCCACATCCAACATCAAGAATGTCTTGGGCCACTTAGTTGGCTCCTATATCAGAGATAAAATTAGGACGAACCTCCAATATGCGGTGTCAATGCCAACAAAATTTTGCATCACAACTTCAATAAGCCAAACTCCCTCTAGTGAAGTGAGGAATGAGATAGAATTAGAGCCAAAGCCTAACTGCCCCTGTAGGGCCCTACCCCTATCTTTCTCTATTCTAACCTTTTCTTCTGAAGGATCCACTTTGGAACTTCAGGAGCATTGTAAAGTAACTCCAGATGATTAGAAGCTCTAGGAGTTTCATAGATCTGTCCTGAAACACAACCCTGTCAAAACAAGCAAAAAGGATCATGTAAGGAAAGAATAAAATGATTATATCATTTAAAAAAAGTAGAAGAAAGATCTCATACAAAGTCACAGAGGCTTTTCAATGGTGTCATGGTTGTTGTCATTGCTGCAGTGAACCCCAATTTGGGCATCTGTAGAATCCATTCCAATAAAGAACGCAAATCAGGTCTTTCGTATGTTAGCAAAGAGCTCGAACTGCTTACAAGACAAGGAGCATGTTTTGTTAAAATTAGTGAAGATGATATTTTCAAAATTAAGCGAAACAAACTTTGACATCAGCCACTTAGTTGTAGTTTTGTTATCCAATCTGTGAGAAAGTCTTGTTGCATACATCAATTTCTACTAGTATGGATTACATGAAACGTTCATGGTCTATGAAAGAAAATTACTCAAGAGGCTGGAAAAACTGAAGGAGTGGCATTTTATTGCTAGCGTTTCTCATTTTCCTGACAATACTTTACTTGGTCATCAGTGAAGAAAACAAATGCCAAGGAAACATGGTTAAAGCATTACTTTTGTGCAGTACTTGTGGACTTATTTTAGGGTATTTGGGAAGAGAACAAAATCTTGAGGATATTCTCTTTTTGCCAGGCAAAGACTAGACACAGTCACTAACTACAGTAGCTTTCGCCCCTTTTTTCTTTTTCTTTTTAAGCAAAAAAAAATATATATATCTTTCAATTATTGTTTAGAAATGTCATGCACTTAGTTGTAAATTTCCCCATTTAACAATGCTATCTTAATTTTTTTTTTTTTAACACCTATCCTACCCCTCCCCAGGAGGGACTACTCACAAACCCAAACACAACACACCCACACACACTTCCCCTAAGCCACATGGGGATCGATCCCCCAACCTCTTCAATAAGAGGGGTTAGACGATGCCATTTGAGTCAAGGCTCATTGGCAACAATGCAATAATAACAACAACAAATCCTTATCCCATTAGACGGGATGGGCAACAATGCAATATTAATTAAAATTAGGAGGGAAAATCTATAAATATATACATACCATGCTAATCCATATGCACAGCAGGAGAAGAGAAAATAAGCACGTCGCCAATTCATCATTCATAATATCTGCAATAAAAATGCCTCGGTCAGTATCATTTCCAGAAAAAGTTCAAATAATTTCAGCTCAACATTAATTTTATACACTCATTGGATAGAATTAAAATTGTGTTTAGACTTGAATGATTTTGCAACAACTTATAAGTTGGTATAATTCCAACTTTACAAGATATTTCCTTTACTTAATCTCCATCACAAATTGATTGACCAAGGTGAGAAATATGTTTCAAGATACAAGAAATATATGTTGGTGTTACCTGATGATTGCGATAGCACAACCCATAGAAGGCAGTGACGGTCCATCTTTTTGTTCTGAGAACAAGTAGATTTTACTCAAGATCATTTCTTCAACCATGAATGCTACGCCAACTTCACAACAAAAGTAAGCTTCAAATAAGTTTCATCCCTCCATATTCTAATATTTTCTCCTTGAACCATGAAATTGAGACCATGAACATATATTATTAGTTTTGACACTAAGGGGAGCTTGAGTAACAACTCAAGAGAAGCTTCTTTCCCTTATACATAGCTCTTTGAAATGTGTTGACATATATCAACTGATCTTCATGCAGCCTACTACTTTCACATAAATTGAATGGTAACCAATAATGATCATTTAGGATGCTTCGTTGATAATATTCCGCAATCATTTCTTGAAATATTCTGGATCCTGAAACACTTGGTCCACTTCTGCAGAAACAGTACAATAACATTTCATAAGATGCCCGCTTTGGGTATAATCCCCTTTTGCGCATTGAATACAAAAGTGACATTGCATCAAGAAGTCTTCCAGCTCTAATGAAGCCTATCAATAAAGTGTCATAAGCAATCCTATCTGGAACACAACCATCTACATTCATCTTGTTGAACAATCTCACAGCACTGTCAACATCATCCAAATGAATATGCCCAGAAAGAAGGATAGTATAAGTAACGTGATTGGGGCACACACCTTCTTTTTGCATCAGTTGTAAATGACTATATGCATCATTAATCATTTCTTCCCTACAGAGCCACGATATTATGCAGTTGTTTAGGTAGAGATTATCTGTAATTGCAGCACCTCTAAAACCCTTGATCAACTTCCTTGCCAACCATTTCAATGCATCCGAAGAAGTAGTTAGAACTCTTAAGCTATTTTCTATTTTAGGAAAAGGACTCCAGTCAAGCAAATATAATAGCATCTCTTTTCCTCTCTCAGACTCTCTTGGCAAGTTGTAATTTTTATTGTTGTTACGACAAATATATCTGCGAACTCCATTCACAAATGCCATGCACATTATAAGATCCCAAGTAACATCATTTTTTCCCACTATATTAACTATCTTAAGGGCAACTCCAAACTCCCTGTTCTTCAAGAAATGTAAGATAAGAGAGGTATATAACACAGCATTAGGCACCATACCTTCCTCCAACATTTTGTCAAGGTAAATACAGGCCTCGTCAATCATATGTTTCTTAACTAGTCCACTAATGATGGCAGTGTAAGAATGATAACTTGGTTTAATTGAAGTCTCTATCATTTTGTCAAATAATTCTCGAGCTATAAGTACTCTTCCACTCATGGAGTACCCATAAATCATTGTAGAATAAACCCCTTCATCAGGATCTACACCACACATGAGCATTCTCTTAAACATGTCTTCTGCTTCAATAAATTTTCTTTCTTTAACTAAACAACTAATAATTGAGCCATAAATAGCAGCAGAGGGCTTCATTCCTCTCTCTTCCATTTGGTCCAGGAAATCAATTGCGGAGACCATATTACCCTGATTACAAAGCTCATTTATAATTATCAAGAAAGTGGCTTGATCAGGAATCAAACCACGATCTTCCATAAGGTCAATTACAAAGTTAGCATCCTCATAATGCCCCATTTGGCTCAAACACTTGATGAGTGAGTTGTAACAGAAATGCAAGGGCCTGTATCTAGCATCATCCATTTTTTTCAAACAGACTAATGCCTTGTCTACTTCTCCTTTCTCGCACAAAGCACTAATAAAAACACTATACGCTACAGTAGCTAAGTTAATGTTTTTACATACAATTCTCTCCAGCAAGAGTTCAATTTCTTGCTCAAAATCATAATCTGGATTTTGACCAGAAGAATCAGACAACATAGGATCAATCCCACATCCATTCTTAGCAATAGCCTGCAAAATTGTGAAGGCAAGCTGTAACTTGCAAACAGGCAAAATCTTCATAAGTTTTAAATATAGCACATGATCAGGAATAACACCACTTTCCATCATATTTTTGTACAACTCAAAAAACTCTTCCATTTTATTATGCTTGTACAGGGCAGAAAACAAAACAGTGTAACAATGAACATTGGGGGTCACTTTAGAATTAATCATGTTCTGTAAAAGAACCAAAGCACAATCAATTTTTTCTTCTTTGCAGTACTGGGAAATCATAACTTGATAAGTCACAAGATCAGGCTTAATTCCCCACTCCATCATCTTGTTATGTATAACCCAGCCCTTGTCATATAGACTCAACTTCATAAAACCATCAATTAAAATATTACATATATATCGATCTGGTTGATAACCTATCTTCAACATTCTGAAGAAAACCTGCATAGCCATCTTCATTCTTCTGTCTCTACAATACACACGAACAAGAGAAGTATACATTGCCTTGTCAACATACATACCTCGGGATTCCATTTCCCCAATCAGTAATTCTGCCTCCACTACTCTACTACCCTTGCAGAGACCATAAAACAGTGACTTGTATATATGAACTGTAGGGAGATATTTATGATTCAGTAGCATATCAAACACATGAAGAGCCTCATTCAAATGCCCTTTACAGCATAGCCCATCCATTAATAGATTATAGCACCCAAAACTAAGTTCAGCTTCGGCATAATGGGCTCTAAGAAATAAATCAAATGCATCCAAGTACCGTTCTTGGGCACAACACTGTTGTACAATGCTAAGGCATGCTTCTTTCTGAGGCACATAATTGAAGGAAAGAAGCCTATCAAAATAATTCATTGCATCTTCTACTTTTCCCAACTCACATGAGCAGATTACCATAGAATTCAAAATCAAAGGGTCTGCATTATTACCTTGAGATTCAATTTCTATCAAGTAAAGTGACTCTGCTAATTGTGGCTCCCCTAAAGTCATCAGCTTCCTCATTAATACAGCATAGCTATCCAAATCAAGGTCCAACCCACGACCAACAACAGAATTAGCAACTGAAATGGCATCAGCAACAGACATAGAATGACTGATCATCCTTTGAATAACTAGCTGAGCAGATGAAAATAAACCCCTTTGTATAAGTTGATCTGCTAGGGAATGGCAGAGATTTTTGTGGTTTCCAGAAGGAACAGAGACTGCCATGTCTAAAGTGTCAATAGGAAGAGCACAGGTTGTTACTTCTCTCCTGATTCTAAAGAATAAGTTAGAAGAAATTAACCTCTTAATCATCTTCTTCAACAACACATTACACTGGCAACACCAAGTGTTTTAGACACCAACCTGAGTGCCAAAAAAACAAACTTTCAAAGATCCAGGGGGAAAATTGCAACACAAGAGAAGGGGTCAAAGGAAGTGTAATGATACTGACCAACATTAAAGTCAAATAAGATGGATGGCAAAGAAAACCAATTAATCTTCACAAAAGTTATTCACTTTTGTGATAAGAATGAACTTAGAACAAGATCAAGAGGCGCCACATTAAAGTAGACTACTCACACTCTTTTACAAGATCACTGTCACAATAGGTTTTTTACCACAACCAATTTTTTCCTATTACTTCAAATTTAATTAAAAAAAAATTAATAGTGAGAAAATCATTTTGGGGGGAACAATTCGTATACGTTAGAGAATCAACTATACCAAAATGAATATGTAAACAACTCTGTACAAAGGCAAACCAAACTTTTATGAATAGATAATAATTACAAATCCCAAATATTTTAAGTATCTTATCACCATAAATTTAAAAAAAAAAAAGGCAAAAAAACTTTATGAACTCATGATAGAGACCCAAATCACTATGGATTAGTTTATTCTAGGAAGAATAAACTAATTAGGAATTAATTCATTATTATTTAAGTTTATTTTGATTATTTGATTGATCGAGTCTGTTTCAATTATCTTTTGTTATCTTCATTATTATCTTTAGGAAATCATAACAACTAAATAAGATTTGGTTGTTAGGATTTAGATCTTTATTATTATCTTTATCTTTAGGAAAATCATAACAACTAGATAAATTTAGTTGTTATGATTTAGATTGGTCAATATCTATTTGAATTCCTTATTAGAGTCTCTCTGTAAACCTAGTCCTATTTAAAGGCTCTTAGCCTATGAATAAAGCATAACGATTTTCAGAGAAATAACATCAGAGTAATCTCTTGGGCTTTATTAGTTAGTTAGGGTTCAGATTCTGGCCTTGCCTAATTACTAAGGAGACGGCTGTTCTTGTAGAATTAGTAAGGATCTTGCTAATTCTCCCAGATCAGAGTTCAATTATTGAACTCAACACCAATAACTAAGTCAGATGAAATTTTAAGTGTGGTTTGCCACAGCCAACTCCCTTAAATTTTCCTCTCCTCTTGGCCAATCTAATTCCAACTTTTAAATTTTCTTCTGGCTAAATATCAAACTAACACCTGAACTTAATAATATCCAAAGCCATCAATTAGATTTAAAAGCATTGAGATCATTGACTACACCAATTCAAAATAGTGCAGCATCCAGGATCATTGAGGAAATGACAAACACAGTTAAAGGTAGAGGAAGAGAAACAAGGAGGAACAACCAAACCTGCTGGTGTTGCTAGTTCATACGCAAAGTTGGTAGCAAGAAGGAGGAGTCTGTCAGAGGGAGGGCAAAAGCTGAGGTAACCATCAGCTATCAGAAGTCGGTGGTGGCCAGCCAGGCTTCGAAAATTGAGAAGGATTCGGCTATTTGGTGAGCTCTATCAGAGAATAGACAGAGTAACAAAAAAAGCGACCAAGAACTATTCCTTCACACCTGAAAATAGATATTTGTGATTTCTTCAAGTGAAAAGGAAACAGAATAGAAAGAGGAATAGAAAAAGAGAAAAAGGGTTAATTAAAGAGATTTCGCCAAAGCTTTTTTTTTTTTTTTGGAAAAAAATGGAATGTAAATTTGACTAGAAGAAGTGAAAACGAACTGCAGCACTTCATTCCTCTAGTAACGGCCTAAATATAGGAAAATACAAAAACAGAATTGCAAGCCTGTTTATTTGATTTTATTCCGTCCCATACAAGATGTTCTCGTTCATGTTTTCAATGCAAACCTGTTTTTGTTGACAAGATAAGTTTGAAGGCTGAATGAAACAATATTTAAGAGATTCCACTCTCATCAGGATTTCTACTACTTAACAATTCTGTAATCGGAGCGTTCAACTGTAAAAATTGACCCTCAATTATTAAGTTACGCCTATTACGCCTATCAGTGAGATCACAGGTAGCAAATTACATTTCACGAGGAATCATTAAAAACCCCACAAATAACAAATTCTAATTAACATAACAGGAAAAGAAGAACGAACCTGAAACTCTGGAAGCATGAAGAGCACGAACCTGAAGCCTTAAGGCACGACGCAGAGCACTAAGGAGCACAAGTCAAAACACCAGAAATCGCTCGGGCACGAAATAGGCGAAAGGAGAACCAACCATAAGATATCGGTGAAGCGGAGAAGCAACGGTGGCGGTGAGCAGCGAGGACGAGAAGAGGATGAGGACAGGGTTTTTGTGAGGCTTTGGGGAGTGAGCGGTATGACATAATCTACAGAGTACGAAAAAATAAATAAATAAACGCAGTTGAAGCTGACAATTCCACTTCTGAGTCCATTATTAGGACCGGCTAGCGTTCTCTGCTCGCCGTTTGATTGAGGGCCTGTTTAAGAAGAGAAATGAACTTAGAGGAGAGGAGAGGAGAGGAGGGAAAGGAACTTAGGACCCGTTTGTTATAAAGAAAGTTTGGGGAGGAAAGGGAAGATCCTAATCTTCCCATGGATTTTGGTGTTTGTTAGAAAGAAAGTCAGGCCAAGAACTCACCTGGCCCACTCATCTTCCTTATTTGAGGAAGATGCTTTCCATCCGAAAGTGGAAGAAAAGCTGTCATCTTCCTATTCAAATGGGTTTTTGACAGATTTACCCCTGAAATTTAAATTTGGCGGGAAGTTCGAACTTGGCGGGAAAGTTCAAATTTGGCGAATTTTTTTTTTCTTCAAAAGTTCGAACTTAACAATAATATATTTTTTTAAAATATATTTTAGCAAAAAAATATATCAACAACCACCTCTTCATTTTCTTCCTACCAAACAACTCAAGTCATCTTCCCTCATCTTTCAAATCTTCCTTTTCTTTTCCTCCTTTAAGTTCATTTCCCTCCTCTAAGTTCTTTTAACAAACGGTCCTTAGAAGGGAGGAAGAGGAAGATTTGAAAGATAGGGAAGATGACTTGAGTTGTTTGGTAGGAAAAAATGAAGTTAGGTAAAGAATTAATAAATGTTTATTTTACCCTTAAAAAAAATTATTTCAAAATAATAAAAAAAATTTTGCTAAAATATATTTTTTAAAAATGTTGTTGTTAAGTTCGAAATTGTGTAAAAAAATTCGTCAAATTTGAACTTTCCCGTCAAGTTCAAATTTTAGGGGTAAATCATTCCAAAAATATGAATAAAAATGGGAACTTGAGATCCCACCAATTTTGAGGATCTCAAGTTCCCACAAATGAGGAAGAGTGGTGGGCCGGAACTTGGGTTCTTTGACACTTGGCGCACCAACATAAACTGGGCTTGTATATAAGTAAAAGTTTATTTTTATCATTAAATATGTATTAATATTTAATAGTGTATAATTAAGTAATTAAAATATATAAGTAATATATTTTAAATCTAAATAATTAAAATTAAATCCATCAACATTCATAATATACCATAATAAATAAAGGATTTTATGGCGAGTTTCGTAAATATAAAGAACTTTTGGACCGGATTATAAAAGATCCGGTCTTAAAAATATGACCGGTGGCACTTTCGTAAATATATAGAACACTTTTAAGACCTGACTATAAAAGATCCGGTCTTAAAAGTATGACCTATGGCAATTTTGTAAATATATAGAACACTTTTAAGACCGAGCTATAAAATATCCGGTCTTAAAAGTATGACCGGTGGCAATTTCGTAAATATTGTGAGAAGACGCTGATCAAGTCCGAGAATGCGATGATTTATTCCTTCGCTTAATTGGAATTATATACAGATGCTAATAAGTAAATAAACCTAGGCGCTCCTATAATTTAGGGATTACAATCGGGAATATAATTACGAAATTCATAAAATCATGATCTCGCTAACTTAATTCCTAAAATCTCTCTAACATCTTAATTAAGATGATTACAATCAAGAATTTAATTACGATATTCAAAAATCATGATCTGCTAACTTAATTCCTAAAATCTCTCTAACAACTTAATTAAGATGATTAGAATTAGGAATTTAATTACGAAATTCAAAAATCATGATCTCGCTAACTTAATTCCTAAAATCTATTTAACAACTTAATTAAGATAATTGCACAATATAATCGTATACGCTAACTAATTAAATAAATAGAACACTTTTAAGACCAGCTGTTTCAAACAGACGGTCTTAAAAGTATACTTTTAAGACCAGCTGTTTCAAAAAGACGGTCTTAAAAGTGTAAAAAAAATATTATATAGAACACTTTTAAGACCAATTGTTTCAAACAGACGGCCTTAAAAGTATACTTTAAGACCATTGTTTCAAGCGACGGTCTTAAAAGTGTAAAAAAATATATAGAACACTTTTAAGACCGATCGTTTCAAATGCACGGTCTTAAAAGTTATACTTTAAGACCCGTTGTTTCAAACAGACCGGTCTTAAAAGTGTAAAAAAAAATTATATAGAACACTTTTAAGACCGGTAGACGGTCTTAAAAGTGTTCTATATATTTACGAAATTGCCACCGGTCAATTTTTTTTTTTTTTTACACTTTTAAAACTAGTTGTTTAAAACAATAGGTCTTAAAATTTTAAGACCGGTTGTTTTAAACAACCGGTCTTAAAATATACTTTTAAGACCGGTTGTTTCAAAAACCGGTCTTAAAAGTGTTAAAAAAACTAAATTCGCTAAACCCGTTAAGTCAGTGAGTTTGCTTTGTCTTCTTGGTGATATAACATTTGCTTAGTTATAGATTCAACGAGTGTCCCAAGAGCCTCATGAGCAAATCCTCAGCAAGAATGTCATCTTCTTCCTCTAACCTACTCGCAATCTTCGTAAGTCATCCTAAGAGTCGCACAATCAAATCCTTGGCAACGTTGGCAGTGAGATGCTTCGAGGGTTTTGCGATGGCGTCGACTCCAATCCTCGGCAACAAATAAAGCGTACTACTTTGAGGATTCTGGACGACGGCGGCTAGTTCCTCTTCGATCTATGGGTCCTTCCACGCCGCCTTCGCATAGATCCGGTTTGAAATCAAACCCGATATATATCTTCTTGCGTAAGTCTGTTTATTTCCTACATTGACCGCTCCCGCTCGAGATCCGGACTTCGATTTTGGTTGCTTGAAGCTTTGCTAGCACCGACAAGAGGATCCCGCTCGATTTGGTTGCTTTAAGCTTGTGATTTTTTTATAGATCCGGACTTTAAATTCGATTTTCATGGTGAATGATTTTGTTTCTTGTTATTTTTGTTTATTTCTGGACT
Organism: Acacia pycnantha; assembly: GCA_025563575.1. Taxonomy (NCBI): domain Eukaryota; kingdom Viridiplantae; phylum Streptophyta; class Magnoliopsida; order Fabales; family Fabaceae; genus Acacia; species Acacia pycnantha. The sequence goes on along the minus strand of JAMWYP010000096.1, from coordinate 152,882 downwards.
TTGTAATCATCTTTTTTGTTTTTCTTGTTGTTGTTGCTTCCAATCTTCTCTTGGTTCTCCGTCGTTGATGACGGAGGGACATTCAAAATGTTGCCAGATCTGGTGATTTGGGACCGATTGTTTCATTTGAGTTTTTTTATTATTATTTTGAAACACTTTTAAGACAGGATGTTTAAAATGTCTGGTCTTAAAGAAATTCGTTAAGACCGGTTACAAGTCCGGTCTTAATAGGGAGACTTTTAATACCGCCCGGAACAAGACACTGTCGCGGTCCGATCCTAATATACCTGTTTTGTCCTGGTCTTAAAAGCATTTTTTCCACCCGTGATTTTCTGTAAAATTTATATATAAAGTCATTTAGCATTATTAAACAAAAACAATTAACACGGTTCTCGATATATAAATTCGGAAGTTTAACTAAGTTTATAATTAATACGAATTTACCTGCGACAGGGTTCAATTTTATAAGCTAAAAATGATTCCAATAAACACAATGAGTGGAATGTGACATCAACTTTCATTATTTTCATTTTCTGTAAAACAAAAAATTACCAAAGTAGGAGTCTGGATTCTTTAGGTCGGATGGGTTCCAATCTTTCCAAATAATAAAATTTGAAAATTATATATTTAGTCATTTAATTTTGATTTCGCAAGTTTTTTTTAAAAAACAAAATGAGAGGACATGTTTTCAATCCTTTAATCCTAACCTTGTTAGTCTAAAATGATAGTACCTCTGGTTCAAAATATAAGACAAAGTTTATAATACAAACTGAACTATAAACTTTGTTATATATTTAAGACTAGAGTTTGGAGGGAGTAATTTTTTTTTTTTTTGTTTGTAATGATCATCATTATGTTAAAATTTTAATTTAATTTGTTAGTATTTGAAACGTTTTATTTTTCAATATTTAAAATCTCAATCTCAGCATTTTTTTGGTAACATCATTAGACACTTTATAAAATTGAGGAAAGCACTAACTGTATATTTTTTTTCTAATTAAGTAAAAAAAAAATATATAAAATATGAAATTGTTCCATAGGTTAAAAAACATAATTACTCCAATCAGGACCAGTTACAACCTTCTTCAGTCAGACCATAAATATCTTGTTCTCTGAATGATGGTTGGGTTATAGTTTTATCAAAATAGAAGAAGCATAAGCTAATATTTTGTCATGGTATTATTTGTTTTTAAGGGTTTATCTTTGCAGAAATTTAGATGGCAAGAGAGAATTTGCAAGTCCACCTTTTTTTCTCATTCACTGTTTGCGTGCTGCATTAAGCTGGACTGGATTTACTGACTTGGTCCTTTCTTGGGGATAGAAATGCTGGACGACATCCGCATTGGAAAGGAAGTTCATTATTTATCAACATGGACCTCCTCTGCAAGAAACAGTTTGGAAAAATTGATAAATAAGTACAGGAGGAGTGCAAAATTGTTTACTACTCCTCCTTCAGCCTTTAATGTAAGATTCAGTGAGTGTTTGACAATTCACAAGAAAGTGCTTTTAAAGCCAAAACCTTGGTTTAGGAAAATATTTGCCAAACACCAGAAAAAAAGGCTAAAAGTGTTTTTTTTTCTCCAAAACCATGGTTTTAGAGAAGATGTCATTTTCAGTTTTTCACCTTCAAAAGTCCCTCCTGCACCTTGGGAAAGGAGAAGAAACATTAAAAAAATATGAAAGGAAGCTTAAAAAAGAGAAAAGGGAATAAAAAAGAACCTAATCCGGATATGACAAAGGAAAAAAGAAAATAGATTGAGAGAACAAATTAAAAAGGACAAATAAAAAAGAAAAACAATGGAATAATGTCATGTACAAATGTGTATTAGGGAAAAAACATGATGTTTATAAAGATCTTAGTTAAATTTTATTAGTTTAAAAACAAAATATCACTCTTATATGTTTAAGGTTCCATTTTTTAGCCATCAAACATTTAATTTAATTATCAAATAAATTATGTACATCCATCTAAAAGATATTTTTTAAAAAATAATTACAGTCTATAAATGATTTTTGTTTATACAATTTATTAATACATATATATTTAATCTACTTTTTTATCATGTTACATAATTTACTAATGTTATAATTTAAATTTCGTACACAAAATTAGGTAATTTTTTGTATTTATTATTAAATTTAATGTTAAAAATATTTAAAATAAAACATTATCCTTTATATGCAATTATCACAAAAGTTGATGTCCTTTCCAATAATTTGAACATAAAAAAATTATTTTCATAACAATATCCAAATATTATCATTTTATCAAAATCATTTTTTTCACATAATCTATTCTTAAAAAACACTTTTACCACTTTTTCTCCATAAACTATTTTCTAAAAGCTAATTTAAACATTCTTAATTGGGAGTTAATCTTTGTATCTTTTATCCACAAAATAGTTATGATCTATCAAAAATAAATTTGCTGTAAATATAGATATTGGTAAGCAAGCCAGGGATAGCAAGAGACACTTCAGAGAAGAAATCTGCAACCAGATATTTTTATGAACTATCGATCACATTACTAAAAATTCATCACTTTAGGGGAATGACCAATGTACAAATTCTAAGACTACATTGTTAATTTACTCAGACAATAGCGAAAACAAGTCATTTTCGAACAGTATACCTCGAACAAGTCCAAATAAAGATCAATAAATAAGAACTCAATTGGATTGAATTCTCAACATTTTGGATCTCCACCACACCAAATATATTCTTCAAACAATTCCTTTGGTCATCTTGTCTTGGTCCCTCCTTTCCCATCATAGATCCTACATTTTATGCACAAGAAAGCAAGGTAGAAGCAAGTTTCCCGTGATGATGGCTTCTCAAAATTTAACTGGACTACGATGGAAATATGCTGCGCCATGATCACCACCGCCTCTCTGAAAATCAACAGACAACTGAAACAAGTGTATCCAAGGAAATCCTATGAACACGCGAGAGATGATTACACCCTGAGCTACATTGAATGAAAGAAAGGAAAGAAAAAAATCAATTGCACAGAGATTTTGTGCGGAAAATGGGGATAAACAAAAAACATTTTTATATCATCAAGTGGGCACAACTATATCTATTAAGTCTGAGTTTGATAGATGCAAAAAAGGCATGCACATACGAAGAAATGGGCCTGTATGATCACAACAACTATACACCTAACTCAATGACAAATAATGGCTAAGAAATGTAAGCAAATATTGCCCCACATGCAACGTCCAATGATGCCTCCCAACGTACACTCAGGCTCACGAAAATTTTAGAGTAAATATAATGAATATGGTTAGCCTGCTATAGGATTTTATTTTTTTGTGGTCTAAATGTTATAGGATTTGGTTATATGAATTCAAGTTTTGCCTAAACCAAGGAAAGTAAAAATCTAGGTTCGTTCTTCACCCCAAAAAAACGAAGAAAAAAAACATGTTTGTTATGAACCTATATCAGATCCACCTAAATTATACTAGCTCTCTGGTCTTTAATATAAGACCTAATTGCTTTTTTTTTTTTCAGAGATTAAGGAAGAAAAATAAATTACTTTGGAGTATTTATATTTATCTTTTTTATACCAAATTAATTTGTTTGACTTATAAACTGATATATAATCAAATGATACACAACATATGTTATTATTAACTAATTGTTTGAATCAGAGGTATACACTCTCTGTTTTGTATATTTATTCATGATGGAAAACTTACAATATATAGGCTCACAAGGAGAAGCAATAACGGTCAGAAGAGGAGGAATAGGAAATACAATTAATCAACATAAAAGCATAATCTTTCCTAAACTAGATGCACACAATCTCAGATCCTATAATCAAGGCAAGGATTAAGGGATCCTAATAATGTGCATTTAATCTCCTAATATTCTAACACTCCCGCTCAAGCTGGAGAGTATATGTTGATCATTCCCAGCTTGCCTTGAAATCCTTCAAACTTCATTAAGGGATCCATCGGGATTGAATTTTGGAGTGAAAATCCACCTGCATCCTACTAGCTTCTTTCCTTTAGGAAGAGTCGTGATCTCCCACGTTCTATTTTCCTTGAGTGTCCTCAATTCCTCTTCTGCAGCTTGCTTCCAATTTGAATCAGCCATAACTTGTTGAAATGTGTTTGGAATGGTTATCTGTGCACTATTTACAACAAAACTTTGCATTTTTGCAGACAAATTACCATGAGACAAATTGTTGAATTGGATGATGAGTACACGATATTACCCCTTTTCTCAAGGCAATAGGCCAACCCGATTCTTCAGGATTTAATTCTGGATTGGACTCATGGTTGTTCCTTTGAATGGAAGAGATAGTTCTACCAGTGTCTGGTTCAGTCTGAACTTGTGAGCTGGACTCTATCTCTTGTCGTGATTCTGCATTCATCCCTGAATTGATCTCAACATGTGTTTCCGGTTCATTGGGTTCAGGTTGGGGTGGAATGTATGTGTTAGGCTGGTTCGTGGGAGCACGTGTGTCAAGAGAGGCTATAAGATTAGGTGGCACTGATGATGATGTGTTAGGTGAGTTTGAGGTGTTGGAATTAGTTGTTTCCAAGATTAGCCATTCAATATCAAAATACTCCCCCTGAATGGGTAATTTGGGATAATAAGTTTCGTCTTCCGAGAACACAGTGTCTCGGGAGACAATAAGTTTCTTGGAAGACGGATAGTAGAATTTGTACCCTTTTTGAGTGGAGGAGTAGCCAAGGAATATACACTTGTCAGCTCGAGCACCAAATTTGTTTCCCTCCTTTTTGTGAACAAAGACAACACAGCTAAACAATTTGGGAGGTAATGAATTGATGAGAGAGCAATTTGGGAAGAATCCAAGAAGCTTTTGAATTGGAGTGTCATAATTGAGGACTTTGGAAGGCATGCGGTTAATGAGATAAGTTGTTGTGAGGATGACATCACCCCAGAAGATGGTGGGAACATTCCGCTCCATGAGCAAGGTACGAGTTACTTCCAATAGGTGACGGTTTTTCCGTTCAGCTACCCCATTTTGTTGAGGGGTGTAGGGACATGACGTTTGGTGATGAATTCCCTGGTGATCAAGAAACTCTTTAAAGGTTGTGCTCATGTATTCTGTGGCATTATCACTGTGAAGTACCTTAATGGACGTGTGGAATTGGGTTCGAACAAAGGTATAGAAGCTTTGAAAGACTTTGTCGACATCGGATTTGTTTTTCATTAAATACACCCATGTGGTTCGAGTATGATCATCGATAAACGTAACAAACCACCAGGTATGAGTGAGAGTAGTAACTCGGGCCGGGCCCCAAATATCACTGTGAATCAATGTAAACGGTGAGGAGGGAGTATAGGGCTGTTTGGGATATGAAGATCGTGTCTGTTTTGCAAATTGACAAATTTCACAATGAAAGGGAACAGAATTTTTATTGAATAAAGTGGGAAACACATGTTTCATATAATCAAAACTAGGGGGCCTGACCAATAGTGCCACAACAATATATCATTATTCTGTGAATTTGAGCTAACTAGCGCTTGTCTTGCCTTCCACATATCTCTATTCTTCGAGGTTGATCCTTCAAAGTAGAACAATCCATCCCATTTTCTAGAAGTCCCAATCGTCCTCCTCGTTCTTAAATCCTGAAACAAACATAAGCCATCATAAAAAATTACTCGACATATTTGACCTTTAGTCAACTTGCTCACAAATATCATATTACAAGTGAGTTCCGGTACAAACAGTACGTTATGTATTGCCAAGTGATCAGATAATGTAACAATACCAATACCCTCAACCCGTGTGAATACACCATTAGCTACTTTTACTTTGAGGTGTTCATGATAGTGTTTAAGGGTGTGGAATAGAGTTTTGTTACCAGTCATATGATCCGTAGCTCCTGAGTCCACAATCCAGGTATCGTCACTAGTCATCACAGCGTTTAGAGTGAGAATAGAATTACCTGATTGTACAAGGTTCACACTGGGAATAGAGTTAGCCTTATATTGTTTGTCAAGCATTTTGTGAAACATCTGTAATTCCTCCTGACTCAGGTGATCTTCATTCTCCACCTTCGGTTCAACTGTGGCATGTGACTTTGGAAGTTCGATTTCCCCCAAAAGGTTTTCCATGGAGTTTCCAGCATTCGTCCCTATTATGGCCCTTTTTCTTACAATAGTTGCACCATTTATTAGTTTTTCGTTCTCCATGTGGTCCCTGAACTGCGAGTGCTGAGAATTCAATGTGACTTGATCCACTTCGGTTTAAGAGTTTCCTACTTTCCTCGAATTGCACAAAGTTAACCACATCAAACAACTGTGGGAGTGGCTTTAGCCCATGATTCTGCCCCTTATCTCTTCGAAAGCGTCATTGAAGCCTAAAAGAAAGTCGTGTAACCTTCCTTCTTCTACAATTCATTTGTACAATTGTGCATCTTTGAGACTTTCCCAGGGATGAACCTCAAATAAGTCTTGTTGCTGCCACAATTTCAACAATGCATTATAATATTCAGTTACTAACATATTACCTTGTCGTAAAGCCCGGAGTTGTCTCTTTAGATGAATCAAGGCAGCAGTGTTTTCAAAGGAGTAGGTCCTCCTAGCGGCATCCCATATTTCCTTTGTCGTGTGTGCAAGCAGATATCCCTCACTAATCTCCAATGTCATTGAATTACACAACCACGTTATAACTTGGTTGTTTTCAGCAAACCAGGTGTCAAAATTAGGGTCATTGGAGACTGGTTGAGGGGCTGCCCCATTAATGTATTTCTCCTTTCTCTTACCTCTAATATACCTCAGCACGCTTTGTGACCACTGGAGATAGTTCCTACCATTAAACTTATGGCTAATAGCTAGAACGTGATTTTCCGAGAAATCTGGTGGTAGCTCCATGGTTCTGGTTTGTAACGTAGTATTGGTGGTGGAGGAAGTGATGAAGAAGACAAAAAACTTTGACTTTGAGAACTTGTACCGGACATAAAAGTTGTGGGAATTATGCCGGTTGGTTTTTCAAGAATTGAGTCAAACAGGGGAGGAATCCATGTTTCTGGAAAATTCAGAGTCGCCGGAGTTCGCTGTTCACGGCGGCGCGTGGAAGTCACGTGCCGGTTACCTAACCGTCGCTCCTCCAGGATCCGTCGATCGACACCTGTTGATGCCGTCTGTGGTGGCTGTGTCATTCCACACGCTCTCCTTCAGGAAAATCGGGAGTGGTCCGATCTGCTCTGTTTCTCTCTTTCTCTCGTGTTTTCGCTCTCTCTCTTGGTTACTTCACCTCCTGCCCAGACAGAGGAGGTCGACCAGCATTGTGAGTGGCGAAATGGGGAGTTCCGACACTGGGTCCTTCGATTTTTGACCCTGGGACCTCCAACAGTGGTCGGTCACTGTGACTGAGCATGGAGGAGCTCACTCTCGCTCTCTAGGCCTTCGAACAACAGGTTTTGCTTTGATACCATGTTTGAATCAGAGGTATACACTCTGTTTTGCATATTTATTCATGATGGAAAACTTACAATATATAGGCTCACAAGGAGAAGCAGTAACAGTCAGAAGAGAAGGAATAGGAAATACAATTAATCAACATAAAAGCACAATCTTTCTTAAACTAGATGCACATAATCTCAGATCCTATAATCAAGGCAAGGATCAAGGGATCCTAATAATGTGCATTTAATCTCCTAATATTCTAACACTAACTTATTTAACTTCCTTAAGCTCTCCAAAAAAAAGTCAACTTAGTCTTATATTAAGAACCGGAGGGACTATTAGACATGAGAAAATCACTTGACCAAATCACTTGAAACAGATAAAAATAAAAATGCAGGAGAGGCTTCTCCACAATAGTAAGAAAAATAATGCTAAAAGATTAATGGTCATATTATGAAATTGGATATTTCTGGCCAAAAAGAAAAAAAAAAATAATAATCAAATTGGATTTCACACATCAACAAGAAACAAGACATGGCAACTTTCAGAAACAGGACGATTGAACAACCAATCGTATAAATTAAGTAGCTTCTTTCAATGAATGAGCAATACCATGCTCAACCGGATCAGGATTTTACCTATTATGCAACAGAGTATTTTGCCTATTAAACTGGACTTCGATGCAAAAATGCCGCACCATGATCACCACCACCACCTCTTGGAAATTCTGGTGGCAAGTGTAATGGAGGGAGCCTATTGAACACCCAAAAGGGCTAAAAGATCCCCCTGTACGACATTGAAAGATATGAAAGAACATAATCATATATAAGGGCAGAAAATTTGGGGCAAAACAATTTGTTGATAAATTCAAAAATAAAAAATAAAAATGTTAATATCAAGGTGGGCAAAACTATATTAAGATGGAGTTTGATAGATGCAAAATACATAGACACAAGAAAGGGAGACCAGTTTATTAAAAACGTTTGCACACCCACCCACCGAAAAACAATGAATGGTTTTTTTTTGTTTTTTTTGGGGGGGTGTTGCAAGGCGGTTAATCCAAGGTTGCCTCTCAAAAAACAAAGGCAAGAGAAATCAATGTACCAATACAACAACAGCAAGCCCCATCCCGCTAAAATCAATGTATCAATATATAATATAAAAAATATTGGAAGATACATTATTCATAGGCTATTAACAAAGCAACCCAATTCTTAGACTCCCTGCAATGCCCCAAGAAACAGTGTCTGGTTTTAAAGGTAAGACGATCAATAAAAATATTGCTAGGGGTAAAATCCTGTTTGCTTGCTATAAGATATGACTATATGAACTAAGTTTTTCTAGACATTTAAAAGTAAAAATGCATGTTAGTTCTGAACCTAGAGCAAATCAGCCTATAGCAGATCAAACATGAGAAAATAACTTGATTAAATCAAACTTAAGGAATTAACACCAACATAGCAATGAACAAAAAACTTCACAATAACAAGTTTATAGTAGTAAGTGAAATAATGCTAATATGATATGTATACTTGACCATACGAACAGACTGAATATTATACTTCAACAACAAATGAAACATGGCAACACTCAGATAGGACTATTAAATAATGAAGGGATTTAATAAAGAATCATCTGCCAAATGTTAAAAATATAATGCTCAATTGGATCAGGATTTTACCTGTTATACAACAGAGTATTTGCCTGGTTGAGCGCCACCAGGAAGTTGCACAGCCTGATTTGTGATGTCTTCCAGCACACGCTTCAATTCTGCTTTTGCTCTCTTGACAGACTGTTCACTGGGGCCCTCAATGAACAAGTAGAGTTTCCGTTCATTAGGCCCTGGGACCCTACCAGGTGGGAAATACTGCCCCCTGGTTGTAATAGCAGCTCCAGTCCACTCAGAAATAGGGCCTAAAGTTTCCTTGTGTGTGACTTTCCACCGAGCATTTTGCGGGAAATCATTTATCTCCAACTCAGCCTCATAATGCTCAGGCATTGCACCAGCAATCTTTGCTAATTTATTTTGCAGGTTCATAGCAGCTAATGCTGCCCGAGTTGCTCCATCACTTGGAACAACGGGCAGCCCTGTCCCAGGCATGACTCCTGCAGTCTGGAGACCAAGAACAGCAGGCAAAGAAGCAGGCAGCCCACCATTTGAAATTACCTGAGAACTAGAGGGCATTGCAGGAGTGTTTGCTTTGGTGGCAGCAACTAGAATCTGTGCAAGAGCAGGATGCTGTGAGATGTCACCTCCTGCCTTCCTAATACCTTCATCTTCATCCTCAGAATCAGACTTATCTTCTTCAAACCCATATTCTTTGGCTTGTGCTTTCTTTGCTGCTCTCCTCACCTCATCTTCTTCTTCATTAAATTTAAAGCCACTGCCTCCATAACCAGTCCCGTGGGCTCGCTCAAGTCCTTGATTAACTTTTGCCATAAATCCATCAGCAAGAGCTTTCAGGTCATGAGGAACTATTTGTTCAGATAGCTCCAAAGCTTTAACCAAATCTGGTGCATATCTTGCTTCTTCCTCTGAAATAAATGTGATAGCACAACCCTTCCGACCAGCTCGGCCAGTACGTCCAACACGATGTACATAATCTTCATAGTGGTTTGGAACATCAAAATTGATAACCAATTCAAGCTCCTTGACGTCTAAACCCCTAGCAGCAATGCTAGTTGCAATCAACAAATTGCAGACATTATTTTTGAAGTCAGAAATTGTGGATTCCCGATCTGTCTGATCCTTAGCGCCATGAAGAGAAAGGCATGGATAACCATGTCTAAGCAAATCCTTGAACAAAGCATCACATTTCTCCTGCGAGTGGACAAATATCAGAATTTTTCCCTTCTCATACCATTCCCCAAGTAATTCCAAGAGCCTTAAGAACCTCTCATTTTCTGGCCTAACCTCTACTAGTTGTGTTATGTCCTTGTTAACAACACTCCTTCCACCAACTTGTATTTCAACAGGCTTGTTCAAAACCTTACGAGCCAGAATTTCCACCTGACGGGGAAAAGTAGCAGAAAAGAGAACAGTTTGACGATCTGGTCGAATATTCTGAACAATTCGAGTGATCTGAGGTTCAAAGCCCATGTCAAACATACGATCAGCCTCATCCATGACCAGATAAGTGACTCTACGCAGGTTAGTTATCTTTCCACCACTGGTGCATAATATGTCAATCATCCTACCTGGAGTACAAACCACTATCTCAGTACCACGTTTCAATTCACTGATTTGCTGGGCAACACCAGAACCACCATAGACAGGCACACACCTTAGACCAAGTACTTTTGTAAATTTCTTTATATCACTGTGAATCTGTTGAACAAGCTCCCTTGTAGGGGCCATTATAAGTCCAATCGGTCCATCTCCTGCAACAACTGGTGGTTGATCCTTGATGTGCCTCAACATTGGCAGAACAAAAGCAAGGGTTTTTCCTGACCCAGTTTTAGCAATTCCTATGCAATCTCTACCACTCATAATTACAGGGAGGGCCTGAGCTTGAATAGGCATTGGCTTTTCATAATTAAGCTTCTTTATTGTCTCCAAAATTTTGCTGGTAAGTCCAATCTGATTCCATGATTTTACAGGCTTTGGCACATCCTTCCCATGTATCTTTAACTCCAACTCCTTCCTGTATGCTGCAACTTCTTCTGGAGTTATCTTGGCAATCTCCTTTACTTCAATATAAAAAATTTTCTTGAATGGCTTATAATCAATCTTTGAATGGTCAACAATAGAAAGTTTCTCAGCTTTAGTCTTCTTTACTCTTTTCATGAATTCATCATCATCTTCATCTAATGGATCACCCTCAATTTCAAGGTCTTCATAATCTGAGTCAGACTGTTCACCAGGAATTATTCTCCCAATTGATTTATTTGAACCTGCCTTAGGGTTCCCACCATTACTTTGCTGGCCATCGTTATCTTTGGGCTTTAAGTCAGCAGTTTGATTAGAAGATTCAGGAGCCACAGAACTATTCAGCTTTTCAACTTCAGGCAAAACCATAGTACTCATGAAAGCATCTAACGGATCAATTTCCTCATCTGCATGAGACCCATCCGCTTCATCCGGTAAATTAGATGTAACAGGCCCATCACTAGCATCTACTGCCATCGAATCATTATGTTCTTTATCCAAAGGTTTGTCATCTACATCTACATCCATAGCTGTATTTGGCTTCCCTGTAGTGGTTCCTTCTTCATCATCAGATTCCCCTTCAAGTGTCCAGGCCTTTCCAAACTTGGGTTCATCAGCACTTGCTTCACCCCACTTTTCTCTCTCAGCTTCTTCCCTCTTCCTCCTCAGCTCTTGCCATTCCTGAACTCTTCTTCTCCTCTTTTCCATCTCTTCATCCAACTTCCGATGTTCATCCTCTAACTCCTCCTCGCGGCTTGGTTTGCCTTCATTGGCATCTGAGTTATCATTGCCACTCTTTTTCCTTGGACTCTCCTCAATATTCTCAGTTTGCCTGCTTGACTTGCTAACACTCTTCTCCTGCTCTCTACCCTTGTAATCATCATTGTCTCTCTTGTGCCGCTTTCTTTCTCTATCCCTAGAATCATCATCACTATACTCACTATCAATATCCCTACGCTTCTCTCCCTCTCTTACTCTCCTCCCCCTTTCTCTTTCTACTTCCCTCTCCCTTTCACGCTCTCTCCTATCACGTTCCCTTTCTCTATCCTTCTCCCTTTCTTTCTCCCTTCTATCTCTCCTCTCCCTTTCCCTATCTTCCCTATCTCTTTCCCTTTTCTTATCTCGAGCTCTTTCTCTTTCTTCATCATGAACTCGTGTCCTATCCTTATCCTTATCTCTATGCTTCTCTCTTTCTCTATCAAGCTTTTCATCAGAATCACTACTTTTCTCTCTCTCATAGCGTCGACTCTCACGATCCCGCTTTTCTCTATCCCTATGTCTCCTTTCACTTCTATCCTTACTTTTATCACTAGTCTTCTCATGATCTCGTTCACGGTGGCTCCTCTTGGAATCCTCTTCCTTCCCTTCATAATCTTCCTTCCTAGATTTATGCTTTCCCTCATTCATTGTTTTCACCTAAAAACTTGCCAGTGTCAGTAAAAGTAACATTTTACAGATTCAGACGCCAAAAAATATCATTTTATAGGTACATAAGAGTATTAACTGTAGAAAAGAAGCACACTGCATTATATATGCTATAAGAATAGAGTGAAAGTAAATCTGAATGTGACAAGTGACATTAAGATTGTAAAAAATGCTTCACAAATAACAAATCATAAACATATTTTCTCTCTTCAAGTTCAGAATTAAGCATTAAGCAACACAGTAAAAACAGTTCCAATCATGCAGAGAATAAAACACACTTATATCACATTAAAACGGATTAAACTATTCAGGTTAACGAAAGCATTATGAGTGCGAATAATTTTGTCAGTTTTAAAATGTGAATAAATTATCTTTGTATGGGGATAATACCCATTTTGATGCATATGGCTATTTTAAGGTAATATAAGACTTCAAATTTCTTCCAAAAAAAGAATAAATTAGTACATTTTCAGTGCATTTCCCACGCAATATTATCAACACTTTGACTCTCTTTCTTACCAAAATTTTTGGGCTTTAATTAAGACAGAGAAATGGCGCACACATTGAATAGGGAAAACTTGAGCAAAATTTTTTATGAAGGGTAAAGGGGGTTTACAGACAAGGGAAATGTTAGTAAAACATTATTTACAAAGCAAGCATGAGCCACAAAATCTATGTGCAAAAGTTTAGGTCCCAGATACTTGAAAACCAAGAATGATACTGGATCTCTTCAGCACTCAAATTCAGCCAGGACATGAGAAAAGTATTGGCTCAAGGGAACCACAGAAAATGTTGAAAGCATGGACCAAAGCACTATGATTTATTTTATTTTTTTCATTTACAAACTAGCAAAGAGTAAAGTAGTTTTTAAGGGTAGAGGACCTTGTGCATACAGGACAGTTAAAATGATAAAGTTTTTTAGTACAGAAAATAGTGGAACCTGCACAGAATAGTACTGAACAGAACCAGAAAAATATTATGAAAATTCCTCTGGCAATATATTACTGATATATCTGGATATAGTTTCAGGAATCACTAACCAAACACAGCCACAACTCTAGCGTTTGAGAGCTAGACTCTCCACAGGACGCATCTGAAATTCTCATATGCCTCTCTCCTATTGCACAATAACTTATTTACCATCATCTATCTTCTTTCTTTTCTAACAGACAGTTACACATTTCTTGTTCTGTTCCTTCCATGACTATTGGACCTGACTGACTCAAATCCCTCTTCTTACTCCCCTTTACATAAGTCTTAGTGGGCTTGGACCCATCAATACCCAAGAAAATGAGGCACTGATATGTGATTTGTGAATAAGTAGTCAGGATAGTTAAGTTATTTTATTTGAGTTAAATATTTATTAGGATTTATATATTAGAATTAGATATTTATCTTATTAGGATGAAGATTAAATATTATTTATCTTATTAGGATTTGTACATTAAAGAAAGAAGACAGGGAATGAATTACATAGCTTCATGAATGTCTATGGAAATCAGGTTGGGGTTTGTATTATGGTGATAGCAGAAGATTTCAAAAGGAATTTGCATTTTTGGAAGGGGTAAGAAAAGCAGTCAGTAGTCCGAGACCAAGTAGCTGCTAATCCAAGGCAAAATACTAGAATATCATTTTAATAGAATAGTAGCAGAAAATTACAGAACAGTCATGAGATATTTCAGGAGAAGTTGATAATTTACGCCCCCGGGGCGGGGCCCAAAACAAACACCCCCACCCACCCACAAAAAAACTGAAATCTTTGAATTTGAAATATGCATAGTTGATATAATACCACTTTTAACTTTTATTCCAGATACTCTGGAACACCTCAAATCAAATCATTTACAAGATCATACATCACAAATACCTTGAGAATTTTCTAAATGGATGATAATATAGAAAGAGTAATAAACAGAATGCCAATACACGACAAATCCAACATTGCAAAAACAACACAATAGAGAGCATACAGCTCGCCAGTAATCAAAAATAAGAGGGAAGAAGTACAATAGCCAATTACACACCATTCAAGCAAAAGCTAGAAAAACAAAAATTAAACTCGATTTGTAATCTGTAAATATTCGAAAATTCAAACGTGCCAAATTTCAAAGGATCACACGACCATATTCAGAGCTAAATTAAAATGAAAATTTTCAAACAAAGCAAGAACAAGCACGCAGCGAACAGATAACGCGCAGAACAAATTCAAATCTCACCGGATTTTCGCAGTAGAAAAAGCCCAAGAGTTCGAACCTTATTCACTTCTTGCCTGACAACAACCTCGCAGGCCTGACAAAGGTGGACGGCGTCCGACGGAGTGTGGAATGCTCGTTCGTCGACGAAAAAAGGTACATCCGCAGCTAACGAGACTGTGCTTTGTCGGGATTATAAACTTACAATTTTTTTTTCCGCGAGGATTCGGTGTGGGTCGAAAATTAATGGGCAAATTACGCTCAGGTCCAAGGAAAGAAAACAATTACAAAACAATCTCTTGAAATCACAAAATTACAGAGAAGTCCCAAGAAACTTTTTGTTGTAAATACATGCATTTCCTGTTGTAAATGGTTTGAGACTTTTTTGATATTATTTGTATGGAATTAAAATCCAGGTTTTTAAATGTTATTGTAAATACATGCATTTCCTGTTGTAAATAAATGCATTCCTGTTGTAAATGGTCAGGTGTTTAAATGTTGTTGTAAATATATGCATTTCCTGTTGTAAATCGAAGTCCCAAGGGAATTTTTTGATATTATTTGTATTAACAACAGGAAATGCATGTATTTACAACAGGAAATGCATATATTTACAATAACATTTAAACATCTGACCATTTACAACAGGAAATGCATGTATTTACAACAACATTTAAAAACCTGGATTTTAATTTCATACAAATAATATCAAAAAAATCTCAAACCATTTACAACAGGAAATGCATGTATTTACAACAACATTTAAACACCTGACCATTTACAACAGGAAATGCATGTATTTACCACAGGAAATACATGTATTTACAACAACATTTAAAAACCTGGATTTTAATTCCATACAAATAATATCAAAAAATTCTCAAACCATTTACAACAGGAAATGCATGTATTTACAACAAAAAGTCCCTTGAGACTTTTCTGTAATTTTGTGATTTCACGGGACTTTTTTGTAATTTTTTTTCTTCCTTTGGACCTGAGTGTAATTTTTCAAAAATTAATTGCTCAAATATCGGCAATAAAAAATATAATTACTAAAAAAAACCAAATTAATTACCCCAAATAATAAAATTCATTTTACTGTTAATACTATGGGAAAACACTTCTCATGTTGTAGGAGAAGTGTTTTCTCATGTCACACACTGTGTGTGTGTGTGTGTGTGTGTGTGTGTGTGTGTGTGTGTGTGAATCTTCTTCTTCTCATGCAATATGAGAAGTTTAAACCCCTAATACTATAGAAGGGTTAAAGGGAGTCCATATAAGGTACTTAGACCTTATGTGCTTATTACATGCTTATATCTCAAATTGAGATATAAGCATGTAATTTTTATTTTGTATATTGTATTTATTTATATTTAAATTATGTGCTGCTTTCCGAAAAAAAAAAATTTGTACCCAGAATCTCAAATTAATTAGTTTCTAGTCTTGCATTCAGAAATATTTATCTGTAACACCAGTATCATGGAAACTAATTAATTTGAGATACTAGGTGCAAAAAAAATTTCAGAAAGCAACACATAATTTAAATATAAATAAATGCTTATTTGAGGTATAAGCATGTAATAAGCACATAAGGTCTAATAACCTTATGTGGACTTGGTTAAAGGTGTAATGAGCATCCTGAAATATCATGTGAGATGTCAGCACCCTAAAGTATTTTAGGGTGTAATTTCGGCCTTAAATATTAGGGCTAAGCAGGAATCAGTTTACCTACTTATCCCAAGATAGGTAGGGAGAACTCTTCCAGATCTGGATAGTCCAGATTTGATCTGGACAGTCCATATTTATTTTTTTTTAACTGTCAATTTATAAATAAAAAAAACATTTTTTAAAAGTATGTTAATTAAGAAATTATCTTTATTTTAGATTTTCTACCCATTAAAATAATTATTTAAAAAAATAAAAAGTAAAAAAAAAAATTAAATCTGGACCGTTCAGATCCCATCTGGACAGTCCAGATTGGAAGAGGTTCTCCTACCCATCCATGGGATGATGGGTAGGGAAACTGATTTCGGGTTGAGCAAGGAATTCACAATCCGGTGAGCCTGCCCATAACCCGTGTAATTTGGTCATTTTGAGCCAGCCCAAAAAGCCTATGACGAGGAAGGTCGTGTAAGACTTAAAATGAGCGGGTTATGGGCACACCTTCGAGCTGCCCATACCCGCTCATTTAGTTAAATTTTTTTAATTAAATATATGGACAGAGGATAGGACACTAAGGATAATAAGTAATAGTGTATTCACCCTTCATTTTATTATGATTTATAAGGATAAGGTCCAATTTTAACCCGAAGTTTTTGTTAGGAGTTTTAGGAGATTGTGTAACATCCCGTTTTCAAAAGCAGTATAATTTTGTTTTCACCGAAACATCATTTCAAATCATCAGAGTAGAGCACTGAAGCATAAGAGTAACTGATATATATTCAAAGTACCCACGGTAGCATGTCTTGCTGTTTAAACAGCGGTACAATAGTGTTTCAAAAGTAATATACAATCACGGAAAGTGTCTCCCTGGTGACTTCCACGCCATGGCAACAGAAGAGATCTTCAGCCGGTCCCTAAGTGTGTAGCTTGCCTTTCTCCTCGATCCTCGGTCTTCCCGACCCTGAAGCTATATTAAGGGCTGAGGTCCAACGCGCACCAGACCTCAGGTAATGGTTAACCTCATGTTTACATACATCATATATGTATTACAGATATTCATGGAATTTTGGCGACACTTACTACGATCAGATGTAGGGTATACATAATCAGATATATATGGCAATAACAATACAGTCGGACATAAGGTTAAGGCACAATGAGAAATGTACATGATCAGATATGCACGGCAATAACAATACAGTCGGATGTAAGGTTAATGCACAATGGACAATAATACAGTCGGATGTATGGTCAAGGCACAATGGACATTGGACATAATCGGATATGGACGGCAACAACAATACAGTCACATGTAAAATACAGCATGACGGAGGAAATAGATATATGCATACAATAACCATCAGAGTTAGTGTTACAGTACGCGAACGTACCTTCGTTGACGATATGTGGTACGATAGTTGGTTAGAACGTAATCAGGGATATCCTATAAGGACAATAGCGCATTTATTAATGATCAAGCATTATGACGAACATTTTAGTCATAAATGACCATTTTACCCCTGACTGCCCTAATCGGCAGAATTTCGCCAGAACTTCGTTACTTTGACTCTATTCTTCCAAAATTTTGCCATAACTCCTTCTCCAACATATTTTCGAAACAAATATCATATTTAACCTTAAAACGTGATATCTAAACTAACTTGGAAGATTAAAGATCAAAACAACATTTCTACTATAACTACCGAATCGAAAGACTAGAACTTAAACTAGGAACCGAAGAAATTACCCAGGGCTTCGCTACAACTTTCTCCAGACTCCTCCTTCTCTCTAACCTCTCTCTATATTTCGAAACTTGCTGTTGAATTTGTGAGAAAAGAAGTGAAGATGGAGGTCCTATTTATAGGGAAAATGTGTGACCAACTTGGTAATTTTCTCCAAACTTCTCCTTCAACCACAACCACATGTCTTAGGGTTTTTGTTCATCTTCATCCTCCTCCACACACCTCCATGGCCGACCCCCTCATTTGTCAACAAAGATGATGTCATCCCATGTCATCATCTCTTGCTTTATGGACTTTACCCGATAAAATCCCCCGATCAATGTTCTAATCGCGAAATCTTAGAAAATCTCAAAAATTCCTTAGCACAGCCCTGAAGATCTTAACTTCCTCTTTAAAAGTATCTGGGTTAACTAAATTTTTGATCTCATTCAGGGTATTTCCTTGCCTGTTGAACATTTTCGGATAACCGTCTTCAGTTACGGAAATCACTTCGGGTAACATCAACTTCGGGACAAAAATTCACTGATTCATAATATGTCCAGTTGTTTACCTCCTAATCCAAGGATTTCAAGTTATGGCTTAGTTTCTATAGATTCTCGTTTATCTGATTTGCTTTTTGGATATCTGATAGCTTAGCCAATTTTGTATAACCCTTTTCGGTTACGGAAATAACTTCGGAGGTAACCTACTCCGAGCTAAAAATTCACTTGTTTATAATAAGTCCTGATGTTAGCTACCTAATCCAATGATTTTGAGATAGGATTTAATTTCTATCGGTTCTCATTTATCCTATTTGCTTTTTCAAAAATATCACATTTTATATTAATATTTTAATACCACTTGCATAAAAATCTTATTTTCTCTCCATTTTTTAAAAAAATTTCGGCTGCCCCCCTTTTTGTCTTTTTTTATTATTTATATTTTAATTAATTAATATTATATTTTAATTATCTTATATTTAATTTACCAAAATTCTCTTATTGGTCCATTTCAGTTAACATGGATTTAGGCTTTAAAAATTACTAGAATAATTGTAACCCTTTGATCTTGCTTTATTAGATTAAATCCTAACCCTTGATTAATGTTTCAATTTGTCCAATTAATTAGTAAGCTTAATTAGGGTTTTAATCACATGAATAGTAATCCTTTAGGATTAGGGTTTTTCATACACTTAATCTCATTCATTTTCCTTAATCTTTTCCAATTAATTAGCAAATATATTTTATGCTAATTTTAGCCACAAACATTTAATTAAAGGGTTTTACACAATTATACTTGGATATTCCCTTAATCCAAGTTTAAATAATTAGACCATAATTATTTATTTAATCACTTACTAATTGTTGATAATTTTCTTATTTAGAATTAATCATTTTCTCACAACTATTTTACTGATATTAGTATTTTATGTCCCATGCATTATATTAAAAATCATGGGGTAACTTATGCTCCCCAAAATTATATTTAATTTTGCCTCATTATTTTCCAAGGGAAATAATCCCAAAAATTCCCTAAATTAGAGACAACATACTCTCTAATTTTTAACAAATATTTTATTACCATTTAGGATTTATCATAATATTTTTAGGGCATTTTATGACCCACAATTGCATTTAGGGATTTTTAACACTTTATCTCTTCTAATTTTAATAGAATTTACCTTAGAAAATAAGATAAATACTACACTAGCTTCGAGACCACATATTCACCTATTTCTAATAGGCATTTTTTTTACTAATTTATGATATTTATCATAAATACGATTTTTAGGGTTTTACAGATTGCTCCTTAGAGAGATGAATCCCATGCCTGAAGGGTATAATTCCCCTCTTGGAATTCTCCATGCTAAACCTTGCAAGTATTTTGTCGATGTATTTAGCCTGGGATAATGCCAAAACCCTATTCTTAGGTCTCGCAAGAGTTTAATACCAAGAATATAATTGGCTTCCCCCAGGTCCTTCATATCAAAATGCTTGCTCAGCCAGGTTTTTATGCTTAACAATACCTCTGTATCATTTCCGATAAGGAGTATATCGTCCACATAAAGTATCAGAAAAGATACCGCTCATCAGGACTTTTCTCAAAATCATAAGACTCAATGGCTTGATCAAATCTGATGTTCCATGATCTGGACGCTTGCTTAAGTCCATAAATGGACCTTTGCAACTTGCATACCATTTCTTCTTGCCCTTTGGCTATAAACCCTTTTGGTTCTTTGCATATAGATTTCCTCTTCCAAATTTCCATTTAGAAAAGCGTTTTGACATCCATTTTCCAAATCTCATAATCAAGATTTCTTTGCAATGACTAAGAGAATCCGGATGGACTTGAGCATGGCAACCGTGAAAAGGTTTCTTCATAATCCACACATTCTTTTGGGAGTACCCTTTCGCCACCAATCTAGCTTTGAAGGTTTCAACCTTCCCGTTCGATCCTTTCTTTCTCTTGTAAATCCACTTACACCCAATGGGTCTTACCCCTTGGTGTGCATCTACAAGAGACCGAACTCGAGTTGGAATTCATATAATCCATTTCACGATTCATAGCCTAAAGCCATTCTGAGCATCAACATCTCCTAGTGCTTCGTCATAACTCGTGGGATCATCATCTTCATCAATGATGACATCCTGATTTGACTCACCCAACAAGAGATATCTTGCAGGTTTACGAATCAATCTCCTACTACGTCTTTGTTGCACTTGATGTTGTGCATCTACAGGGGGTCCATATTTTATGGGTTGACAATTTCTAGATGAGGACTCTCATTAAGTGGATTAATCAATTCATGATTTTGTTCTTCCATAAGTTCATCATCATGCTGAACTTCATCATCATGCTGAACTTCTGGTTCCGTCTCTGGTTCCTGTGTATGTTCAGGTATATTTTCCCCTCTTTGAACAACCACAAGAATAAAAGCTGGAACCGCCTGAGGTTGCGGTGAAACTTGATCTGAGACTAGCTCATCAAGAATAACCTTACTCGTTGGCTTATAATTTTCCATATAGTCCTCCTCTAAGAAAGTCGCGTGAGTGCTCACTATGACCTTCTTTTCTTTTGGACTATAAAACAACAACCTCTAGTTCCTTTAGGATAGCCTATAAACATGCATACTTCAGTACGCGAGTCCATCTTATCTGGTTTATGTTGCAAGACATGTGCCGGAGCACCCCAAATCCGAATATGATTCATGGTGGGCTTACACCCTTTCCACAATTCTATTGGTGTCTTTGAAACCGACTTGGACGGAGCTAAGTTCAATAGATACATAGCAGTTTCTAAGGCATATGCCCAGAATGAATCAGAAAGAGATGAATAACGAGCATAGATCTTGTTATTTCTAAAAGGGTTCTATTTCTCCTTTCAAAGAACTCCATTCTGCTGGGGTGTCCTTTGAGAAGATAATTGTGAAACTATCCCCTCTTTGGTCGGAGTAAGACTGAACTCTCCAGATAGGTATTCACCCCCTCGATCAGATCGAAGAGTCTTAATTTGAACACCAAGATGCTTTTCTGCCTCAGCCTTGAACTCTTGAAATTTTCCAAAAGCTTCAGACTTGTGACGCATCAAGTACACATGTCCAAATCTAGAGTAATCATCAGTAAATGTGATGAAATACTGATACCCGCCTCTGACTTGGACATTTATTGGTCCACATACATCAGTATGTACCAATTCCAGCTGAAGTGTGGCACATTTTCTCTTGGCCTTGAAGGATCTCTTGGTCATTTTACCCTCTAAACAAGATTCACATCTTGGTATTGGTTCAAAGTTCGGGATTTTAAAATCCCACTTTTGACCAAAACTTGTATCTGTTAGAGTTAATATGACCCAATCTCAAATGCCAAAGATAAGTTTCATTGGAAACTTTTCTTTTCTTTGATGAATTAATATTCTCAACATCTCTTAATTCAACATGATTAACTTCACAGGGAATAGGATTAAGGAAATAAAGACCATTAAACTTTACACTGAACAAATAAAAGAAGATGAACTTCTTATTGAAACGAGGAATTAAACGAATCTGTCAAACCATGTTTATCCAAACAATTAACAGAAATTAAATTCCTCTTAAAATCTTGAATAAATAAACAGTCTTCTAAAACCAAAGTTCTGCAATTATCAAAAGATAAAATAACTTGTCCCACTGCTAGTGCAGACACAAGCTTCCCAGTTCCAAGCTTCAAATCTCTTTGTCCTTTACTTACAGGCAAGCTATGTTTGAACCACTGCAAAGAGTAACAAACATGGTTAGTGGCTCCTGAATCAACGATCCATTTATCATTGTGATTCTCCACTAAACAAGCCTCAATCACATGTAAATTACCCATACCTGGTTTATTCATACGTGGGCAATTTTTCTTCCAATGCCCCTTTTGTCCGCACTTGAAGCACTTGCCTTTTGGCTGCTTCATTGCAACTATTTTGGCAACTGGAGTACCTGATTTCTTCTTTTTCTTTTTCTTGTTCTTTCCCTTGGGTTTCACAGAACTTTCACTAGCAAAAAATGCACTTCCCTGCTTGACTAGAGACTGTTCAGCACTCTCAAGCTCGTGCATCAGTTGAGTGAGGTCAAGATTCATCTTATTCATATTATAATTCATCTTGAATTGATTGAAGTATTCAGGCAGTGATTGTAAGAGAAGGTCAACTTTTACTTCTTGTTCAAACTTGATACCATGGTCATCAGCCTTCTTGAAGTTTGCTATCATTGTTAGACAATGATCCCGCACACTTCCTCCAGACATTACTGTCTTGGTGACTGAATTCACCGCATTTTGCCTAGCAGAGCTACTAGACGTAGCAAACATGCCATCAAGAGTCTGGAGCATTGTTGCTCCACTCTCAATCATGCTTACTTGCTCCTGAAGGTGATTGGCGAGACTGGCCAAAATATAAGTGAACTGCCACATTCGCCTTCTCCCATCTTTCCTTCTCCTGCTGAAATTGAGTCCGAATTGCATCAGACGCATCTGCAGCAGACTGCACTGGCATAGGGGTAGTTAGAACAAAGTTGAGCTTTTCATATTGAAGAACAATATCCAAATTAGTTTTCCATTGTTTGTAGTTTGTATCATCCATAGGTTTTTGGCTCAAGATTGTAGCTAAAGGATTGAATGAAGACATTTTTCTGAAAATAAGGAAAAACACACTAATTACAAACTATAATTAACAACAAAAGAGATATAGCGCTAGTAGATTCTAATAACTACTATTCGTTTATTGTTTAACAATCCATTAGTTATCTTTACAAGACTTACGATGGGCAAGATTCTTGTAAAACTAATATTGTTATTTTGGGCCTTCAGTTCCATTGCCAGAGCCTTGATGGGAGGGTTAACAATTTTACCAAAGTTGAATGTTATTAACCATTGTTTACTTTCAAAATTATCTTTAGTGTCTAAGTGTTGCCGACGATAGGCCGTGCAAAACTTTACTAAAATTGTGAAAATATTAGGGTTTAATCTAGCGAAATCCGATTATCCTTATTCGATGGGGCTTCAGTGATAACCATTTCACTAATAAACCCACAATTGGGGCCCGTAGGTTTTAAAATTAAATGCTTAATTTAAAACCTTCACCCACTCAATATTTTAAAATTTAGAATTTTCAATTTCCAAGAATTTGTTCAATTTAGAGTATTCTTTGTCTGAGATCAACAACTATAATTGAAATCATTAGGTATCTAAAATCTAGTCATGATTGGCAGAGTGTGCTTCACATGACCATTTTAAATAACCCATAAATTAATCTCAAAAATACAATTCTCTTAGGAATTTCCTGGATTATTTGTCTATATTTTAATTCCACAATTAATTAATCCAATTATTATTCTAGATTTTAATTTAAAATCATAATAATTGATAATTAGTTTAGTGGATAACCTAAATAATCTCGCATAATAACTATCATCCTAGTCGATTCAAGACATAATAGGTACTATGTTGTTATGACATGTGATTATGCAACAATATGACATCTTCCTATTCTATATGGCATGTTATTACAAACATCATGTTAATCGCAGATATAATTCATACAATTCAATAAAAGCATTAAATAATTAAACAAATAACTTTAATTCATGGCTTTCCTATAAAAAAATTAAAAATAACAACTTTGGAATTCCTCTTTCGTCCAGCCCATAGAATCTGTCTCAAGCCCCTTTAGGGTATCTATGGGCCCAAAAGCCCAAAGACCCAATCCTTGGCTAGAAATCCTAGAACACAAAAGAGGAACCCTAGCCATCACTTCTGCCACGCCATCAGCCGAAGTCATCTCAACATGAAAACCCAGGGGAAGGACCGCCACGGGGAGACGAGAACACGGCCGCCGGAACCACCCAAAAAGGGTGTCCCACGCGCCCTCACGCGCGGCTCCTTGGCTCTTTGGACGGCCACTGCAGCTCGTGACGGCCGCTCGCGGTCCTCCCACCGCTTGTGGCGGCGCGTGGCGGCCCATTATATATGGATCGTCCAAATCCGAGGTCCAGAGGTCCACGAAAAATGTTTGACAGTGTTGAATGCTTATCTTCTTCGCAGTTTCTTGATCTCCAACTTTTACAGAAATTCAAAAAATACATAGAAATTCCAAAAAAAAAAAAAAACAGCAAGGAGGAAACCTAATCATATGGGATTAGCCTCCTTGTTACAAATCAAGAAATACACGAGAGAATCTAACCATGGATTAAAGCAATTAACTGATTGAAATTAAAACTAATACCAAATATGAATTATAAACGAATAATTACCATGAAATAAATAACAAATATAGAAAAAGATGCCATATTTTCAAAAAATATTTTTTTTGAAAAATCCGAAATTAATCACATGAAATAAAATCAAAACTGGTTCTTTTCCTCATCGCGATTCGGCTCTGATACCAATTGTAGGAAACTCACCAGAAACGCGGAAGCGAATCGTACCGACACGATATAGGAAAAGTTAAAACCTTCATCGTTTTGATTACCTGGAAAGATGCAGCGACCTGAAAGCCTCTCCATGAACAATCGTAGTCCACTCTATGATCAATCTTCCAGACTATCTCTCGAGGGGGATAGGATGGTTATGTGGGCAACCGTTCAGATGATGAATGTCTGCCTCTAGGGTTTGTTTCTGATGAAAGCCTCCTTTTTTTGTTACTTGCCGTCACAAGCAGGTGAAAATGGGTTTATATACTACTACATCCAAGACCTAACCCTAAACCACATGGGCCATAGAGTTCTTGGGTTGTAGTCTCATTTAAGCCTTATTGGGCTTAAGTGACTAAAGAGCACATTAACCCAACAATACCTTCAAGTAGATGGGAAAAATTCATAGTTGGAGTAGAGATCGCAGTTTGGAAGACACAAGCATCATGTACAGTACCCTTTCATCCTGCCAACACAAAATTAAAGCACAGATCACAATCACAGACGACCATGATATTATGTGTTGGATATCCCTTTCTTCCAATATATTTGTCTTACTTAGATTGGCTGACCACACACCTGATGTGAATTCCATCAATTTCTTCTATTGCATCCTTGAAATATGGGTAATATCGCGGATCATTACCTATTTTTGGGTGACACTGATGAAACTCTGAATCAAGCAGTTTGATATTTTCTTGTGATAACCCAAGAAAAATAAAATAAAATAAAATAATATTAGTGATAATTAATGATGACTATTGATATTACCTATGATAATTAGTGATGACTTTTGATATTACCTGTGATAATTAATGCCTCAATTAAAAAACTTCAGCTATAAATAGGGGCTTAGTCTAACCAAACCAAATCACTTCTAATCCTCAACATTTCTCCATTTCTCTTCTCCTCTTCTCCTCTTTCTTCTTATTTCAAATTTTTATTTTTCTGGCTACCAACTATGCTTCTCTTCTCTAATCGATTTTCCTCTTAGAAGCCATCAAACACGGAGACCAGATAATCCTAATTCCTAGAAGTCTTAGGTTAATTTTATATGAATTTTTACAGGGTAGTTATGATCCTAAATATATCATAGGGTTTTTTTATATGAAATATATTTTATGTAATCCTAATCCCTACAAGTTTTTGTGTGTGATTGTAATGAATTAATAGTAGGAGGATAGCTTTTGGATGGTACCTCCTAAAGTGATGAACATAACCTTTGGGCTTTATGCCTTCGATATTTATATGATGTAAAAAGACATTACCCGTTCTTTTCAAATTGGTGCTTGGCAGGATTTCTGGGATACTAGTAACAACTTTGAGAAGATGTGTGTACACTGTAGGAAGAGATGTTTTAATGATGGCCAATTTGATGATTTGTGACTGGCAGGTTTCCGAGTCACAGAGTAGATTGGCAGGATTTTTGGGCCTACCATGGTTCTCTTCCCCACTAATTACACTAAAGGAATTTAATAAAGAGAATGAATAATATTTGATTCAATGTGTATATATATATGGTGAATATAGAAATTGATATTTGATTCAATTACAATGTATATTGGATTTGATAATATTTGATTGTGTTTTGATTAGGATTACCAGCTTTGTTGATTTTTGTGTTTGTGTGGCTGCGATGATCCTTCAGGGGAGCAAATTTTCAGTGAAACAAGGTGCAAAGGATGGGGTAAGCAGTGGGCTTGAGGATAACGACTTAGAGATGTTTAGCTAATTCTAGAGTTTACATAATTTTTATGAATTCAATAAAATACATTATACATATTACCTTTAGTTGAACCTTAGCCTTTGGTTTTATGTAATTAGCCTTGCGCTTGTCTTAGTACAAGTGCGGCGGTAACATTTCCCAAATTTGCTTTATTTAAATTTCATAGTTATTTATGATTTTAGAAATTTTATGTTATTGTTAGAAATTTGGGGGTGTTACATTTCCGTTGATAGATTGACACAAGCATTTAGAATCCTGTGAAAAATCCTACTAATAGTTGCACCTGAATGTTGAAATCGTTCCTAGATGATTCTATTTCCTTGTCCATGTCCAACTGTATATAAGAACATAGCAACCATTTATTCAACGCCGATGTTTTGAGTGTGTTGTAATCCATGTTCTATCAATTTAGAACATAAGTGAACGAATACATGTTTTTCCACTCGAAAATTTTCATGACATACTACGTCATGGCCTTGCAAAACCTCTTGCTTCCACACCTATTTGTTTACTAGTTCTACGTGGCTCTTTGCAAACATAATGCGTGATATACTCAGCCATCAAGTTACCAATTTGTGCATACTCTGTCATATATTCGTTTATAATAGCAATTTGTAGGGACCTTTTTTGTTCATGAGACAATCCTACTTCCTCCGTTTTGTCCAAAATAGCCTCATCACTTGAACTTTCCATGGATAATGAAACTTGTGAAGGCCAAGACTTAACTGAATCAATACCAATTATATATGTTGCAAGTAAATTCACATTATATAGCCGAACATGCTATCAATAATAAGTTCCATTTAATAAAGTTGTGTCATATAATATACAAAAGTACAATGTAAATTCAGAGTTTATAACAGTAACTTATGGTTAAGTGCTTCGGCCAGCGTGCCAAAAACACATTACAACCCCAAATGACAACAAAATTTTACATATTTCATATGCCAACAAAATGTATTATAGAATTATATGTTTAACTAGAAGGCTTTCGCTCCAATTATGATGAACAAAAAATTGATTGATAGCCTTCACATGTGAGTCCTACATAACCAGCAGAGAAATCATGACAGAACAGATTCACATGTGAGTTGAAACACATAAATAGACCGCAAGAACAAATCATGACATAACCAGAGGAGAAAAAACAAAACATGAACAAATTTAGCAAGAACGAATCATGACAGAACCAAATCGAACTACAAATCAGGCCAGAAAGCATGCTTTTCTGGGGAAAAAAATTAATCGGAAGAAGAAGAAATCACTAGGATTTGTAGAAGACACTAGGAATTGAAGAAATAGGAGAGCCAACGAGTTTCAATGGCGACGCAAACGAACATGAAGAATAGATTCGATATGATTTTCACGCTCAACAACGATATGAAGAACAGATCCGTAGGTGAGACTACTATATACGATGAAAGGGATTGTTTCAATGCTCACTGAGACCAGAATTGAAGAAGCGCAGAGGAGGTAGATGATGATGTCAGGATCCGGACAAATGTAGCTCTAGGAATTAAATTGAACAATTAAAATACACTGACTGTGTAGAGGAGGTAGATCGATGGAAGTCGCTAGCTACCAGGAGGTAATTGGCTTCCTGAAGATGACGCTTGTGCATTTATTGAAAAGAAGAGGACTGTGAAGCTCCGCGCGTGCTCTATCGAAAGTAAAACTCATCTCTCTCTACTGTGCATGCAACGGTCAAAAGTGCTGGCAGAAGCTCAACATTTTGGCTTTTCCCAAAAGTAGTTTTTCTTCTTCTCCTTCTTGAGGCTATCAGCCAAAAGAAGCTTTCCCAAACACCAACATTTTACCCATTGGACTTTTTTTTATAGACTCATTAGGTTTTTTGGCTGATGCACTTCTTTCCCAAACACACCCGCGCTGCTTACTTTTCTTCTATGCTAGACCTATCTCCCTCAATAGTTGAGATAAGTCTCATAAATTAAAGAAGAGAAAAAAGAAAAAAGAAAGTTAATACTTAGCAGGTCATGTGAGATCAGGAGGAAAAATAAATTAAAAGAGAGGGAAAAATTAGAAAGAGAAAATAATTTCATAAATATAAATAAGGGTTAAGTATCAATTTTGCCTCTTAAGTTTTCGGCGTAGCAATATTGCTCATGAAGTCTCAAAACGTAGCAATGTTGCCCCTCCATTAAAAACCCTAACGGTCAACTAGCAGTCAACATTAGGGTCTTTAACGGAGGGGTAACATTGCTACGTTTTGAGACTTCAATGGCAACATTGCTACGTTTTGGTGTAGCAATTTTGCCCCTAAAGTATCAAAACGTAGCAATGTTGCCCCTCCGTTAAAAACCCTAACGGTCAACTAATAGTCAACATTAGGGTCTTTAACGGAGGGGTAACATTACTACGTTTTGAGACTTCGGGGACAACATTGCTACGCCGAAAACTTAAGGGGTAAAATTGCTCCTGGGCACATACTTCAGGGGCAAAAATGATATTTAACCCTATAAATAATGGATATCTATTTTTTTCATAATTAAAATATGAATATTTTAATAAATTATAATTAAATTAAATTATTTTAATTATCACTGATTTAACTCCGATCTGACTCAAAGCTGACCTTAATGACCATGCCTCCATCGATTTAGATGCCAAAGTGAGTTTGATAACTTTGACCACCAAAAAATAACAAGTAAGACTCACGACATGTACACTCTGTTTATCATATATATATAAATATGTTAAGTATGTGATATTTTACAAATATACAAACATAATAATCATAAATCATATTAAATTAAAATTTACATTAACAAATAAAATTAAATTTAATGATAAAAGTAAAAATTCGTGATCCACATGAAAAAAAGAAGACAAACAACCATTTGTGATTAGATCTAAACTTGAGCGCATTCTCACCACAAAATGCTTCAACTTACTTAATTTTCATATGGCTGTCTTAATACGAACAGATAAATGTGGAATAGACTTCTTCCTGTTATTGTTGTTACCTTTCGATCCAATCGGTAGGCATGTGCTCAAAATACAGGTCTGGTTTCTCTCACATGCATTTTTCTCATCATCCCTCCTCATCCCCCATCCTCACCATTAAAATCTTGATCCAAGGACCCAGAAAATTTTTGGAAAAAACCGCATGCGGTGCGCATTTTTTCCAAAAATTTTCTGAGCCCTTGGATTAAGATTTTAACGGTGAGGATGCGCCTGTGAGAGATGGGCAGAAAATCTGCCAATGAGAGAATCCCCTTCCTCAAAATACATAGCACTCGACAAGTAGAAGTGGCTCATTACTTGGGACCCTCAAACTCACTCCAACGTTAAAAAATATAAACATTTGGTTCTTCATTCAAGTAAAGATGACTGGGGCAGGTTTTGCAGTTTAATTTGATTTTCACATTTATGGGGCTTGAAATCAATTCAAGACTGTTGCGATGCAAGATTCATTCTTAGGATTTACATCAATTTGGTATTGTAATGCTCACTGACAAATTTAAGTTAGGTATAAAATAGTAGTTACAGGCATATGCTGAAACGTAAAGCCAGGCTATTGCTGATGAATAACATACATCAGAACACCTGTCTCAAGTGAAAGCATATCAGTTGTGTAATTACAGACATCCAGCCAAAATGTGAGAAACATTAAGACAAATAAGGAGAAACAAGTAACTAGGACTAGAAACTTGAACCAAATGAGGCAAAAGCTCAAAGGCGTTTAGAAATCATCTTCCATGTTTGAGACGAAATCAGCTACTAAAAAAAGGGGCAAAATGTCAAAGGTGTTTAGACATCATCTTCCATGTATGAGAGGAAATCAGCTGCTGAAGGAAAAGCGACAAAAGGTCAAAGGTGTTTAGAAAACATTTTCCATGTCTCTGAGAAACTCAGCTGCCGATGGCGCGATGTGAGTGAGGTCTAGATTCTGGTGTGTCGCTATCACCAGTAACCACTGATTACTCCACCTAAGGAATGCTTCCAGGTGCACTTCGAACTGCTTTGAAAAATCCCAAAGGCGGTTTACGCGATCATTTAAAGAGGGCTGAACAACGCTATCCTCTGCCCCAGTTGGTAAGTCCGGCAGCTTTGCACCGTCACCTAATAATGGCTGTGGATCTCCTCCCTGCTCCTGAACAAATATGAGCTGTATGTCATCGTCTATGTCTGAGAGGATATAAGTTGGTGGTCGGAAGCTGGCGTATTCTAGTTGTGCATGTGCCACTAGCATCTGTATAGACTGAACAATCGCCCTCACCCTAACTCGCATTTGCTCTACACGCTGCAACACCATCTCTGAAGCACGGTTTACACTGACCTCCAGTGACTCTGAAACATTTCCTAAAGGTTGTGTGTCTCCATGCTCCTGAACCTCTGGAACAACATCCAAACCCCCTGATGTATGTAGCTCATTAAATAGAGAAACAGGTCATGTAAATTATTATCATACATCCTAAAAGAGATTCAGCTTATTAAAACTAGACTGATAAATTTGATATAAAGCACATGTCCCTTTACATACTATATGATCTATTCATAGATCACATGCGTTTCTCCCTCCTTGATTGGTTTTCACTTTTCACCAACAATGTACTTAGGCTTTATTAGTCATTAGGCAGGTTGGGTGTAAATACAGAAACAAATAATGAGAACAAAGAAATCTCATATGGAAAAATTAGTATGGTTGAAGAGTCCAACGTTGAGTGATCGTTCCATTAGGTGAATTTGAAATTTGACATTCAAGTTAGCTTTCTCAAAAATAGGAGATACGCTAGAGTCGAAGAAACCATAAAGCTGATTCCTAAAAGCAAGCTAGTCCAGATGAGCTAGATTCATAAAGCAAAAGCATCAATGTGAGACAAAAAGGTCATGGAAGGTTGAAGCGGCACATCCAGAATTTTTATTCATTCAAAACAACAGTGTTGGGAAGTTGGACTTAGGCATTCCAATCAAACATCATTAAAGTAAATTCCAAGAACAAAGGGCTCTTTCCTTTCCCACATTAGTGTCGGTGAATCTTAATACCGCACACAAATTCAACCCGGAAACAGTCTTGAGCATATCCAAATATATATAGTATACACACATATCGTGCAGAAAAATATATAAACAACAGAACGAAATCCCTTTAACACCTAATTGAAGGCCTAAGAGAAACATCCAAAAACCAACCCAACGAAAAACCCATATCCTAAAACCTACGTCTAACCCCAAAAGCAGAATGAAGTAGAAAGAAAATCGATAACGATGAATGCCCCGAAATGACAGACAGAGAAACACAAGGACTATAAGAAGGATGATAAAATGAGTTACCCGCCGTAGCTAGCGAGGACTGAATTCTTTTGGGGTCTCTATTTCTCTTTCGCCCTCTTCCATTTGTCGCTTTTGCTTTGCCTCGTGATCTCTTTTTCATTCTCTCTCTTGCTCTTCGCTTCTTCTTTCTCCGGCCACCCCGTTCTTCGCTCCTCTGCTTCTCGTCGTCGCGATTTCCCCTCACGCTACTATCAGAGCGCCGGAGCGGTTGAAGAAAGACATCGGTAGGGCAAGTATTTTAATGTATTATTTTAAATAATTTACTTCTTTATTGTGGGCCCTAAAGGCTAATATTTTTTTTGGATAATTTAATTCTAGATGTTGGGCCGCCACATTCAGGCTATTTAACCCCCCAAAAAATTCATAAAAAACATTGCCCCCCAAAAAAATCATAAACAACCAAAAAAACCAAAATTCATGAATCAATTAATCAAGTTAAATATCAATTTTGCTACGGAGTTTTGGCAAGGGAGAACTCAACACCTAGAAGTTTTTTTGGTATCATTTTTACCCCAAAATTTTACAAACATATCAATCTTCCCTATTGGTTGATCTTGATCGTTGGATCGTTGCTCTTATTTGTAAACTTCCAAGGAAAATTTGCTCCTAAAAAAAACTTTCGGGGCAAATTTGGTCCTTAAATAAACTTTCAGGTGCTGAATGCTCCCTAGCCAATACTTCCGTAGTAAAAATGATATTTAACCCATTAATCAATCATGAACTTTATTATTCTTAAAAACTTGAAATACCTCGTTCCTTAAAAATCCCATCAGTCATTAAATAAGTCATCTTAATTACTACGGAGTATTTCATAATATTTCGTTATTCCTTTTATTTATATTTTTTCATATTTGATTGGGTAATCAATTATAATTAGAAATGACTTGATAAATCTTAAATTTTCTTTTGTTTTTATAAAAAAAGTTTATTTGAGTTAAATCCCGAGGTTTCATCAGAGTCAAGGCATGCCTCCGGGTTTAAAAAGAGCATGCAAAGATACTTACAGATTAGTCCATCAACAAAGTCTTGATCACATCAGTGGGATTTGAACCACGACCTTATAGTTATGAGTTAACCCATTTACCAACATTTGTTAGTTAAATCTTAAATTTTCTAATTTCCTTTATTTTATAACTTCCTCAGAAAAGGCAATATAGAAGCGGAAATTATCTCTCCATAAATGGCGTTACATGACATCCCCATAAGTAATTAGGGGTGAGCATGATGCCCAGATGCCCGGTACGCCCGCCCAAGCCCGGCAAAAAATTGCCCAGCCCAGCCCTAAAAAGGTGGCCCGGAAAATATTTGGACAGTTTTGGGCTGTGCTAATACTGGGCAGGGCTGGGCATCGGGCAGGGGGTCTTGCCCTACCCATTTTTCCCTACCCGGAAAATTAAATATATTTAAATAAATATTATTCTATAAATATTATTTTATTTAAAAAATATTATATTATTATATCTAAATATATTATATTATTCTTCATGTATTTCCAAAGCTTTGAAATTCTGCGAAGTATGAACTAGAATCTTTATGGAACAGAGTAATGCGTCACTACTTGGGCAGGGGAAGCCCGCCCTGCCCAGCACGCCTTTGTCCAGCTCGAAAATGGTTAGGGCTTTTATCAGGCAGGGTCGGACATCGGGCTTCAAAATGCAGCCCATTCATTCTCTGGGCTGGGCATCGGGCAGGGGTCTCACCCTGCACAGCCCTACCCATACCCACCCCTAAAAGTAATGATGATTTCGATTTTCCATCCCCATAAAATACGTCCTAATGATAATGATTTAATTGAGAAATAGTGATTCTGGTTTTCCCTAATAGGTTATATTTTTGCTCTTAACAACCATTCAGGTAACATTTTCTAACCTGCATAATGATGCGTAATATATAATTATAACATTCCATATTTCTATCCAAAAGAAATAGTAGACCATTCAAAGGTGATTTATAGAAGCGTAATTATTTATATGCCCCAAACAATCAGTAATCTTACCCATTTAATTACTTGTGTGTTACTATTAAGGACTATTATCACACTTTTAATGATAATTAATGGATTGATTAATGGAAATTTGCAGACACATTATATAGAGAAATTCATCATATTTTTAATAATAATTAATGGATTGATAGAAATCTACAGGGATTTTTCAATATCGTATTTAATGATATTTAATGGATTAATGAAAATGTGCAATATAGATGTATTAGAAATCATATTTCCAAAGTCAAAAGTGGTTTGAGATAGGAAAATGTCTCTGAACGCAACGTCGCTGAGTGAGAAAGAAACGCCCCCACCCTTCCCGGAGGATAATCTCCGGTCAACCAAGAAAGTGCGTATACGCCAGAGTGGGGATGAAGGGGAAGGTAGCAGATCGGACAGGATGAAGGTCGGGATGACGGAGAAGGAAACTACGAGTGAGGTCTCGTATCGAAGTAAATTGATGAGTAGTGACCATGGGAGAATAACTAGCCGACTGGTTACGGAGGTCGAATTAACTGAAGGAGATTATCAGGTTGGTTGTGATGGTGACATTCCCTCTGTGGAATTCTCAAATCGGATTAAGGATGTGCTGGTGAGTGGTATGGAACGAACGGCGGTCCTTAAGCTCTTGGGGAGGACCATCAATTACAGGGATCTGTTGGCAAGGACCCAAGCTCTCTGGCAGCTTAAGGGCTCCTATCAGTTGGTAGATATGGAAAGCGGTTTCTATCTAGCTACTTTTGATTTGGAGGAGGATTACCTAAAGGCTCTTACCGGTGGTCCGTGGATGATATTCGGGGCCTACCTCACAATTCAACCTTGGTCCTTAGATTTTGACTCTAGCATATCAACCATCTCGAAAGTGGTTGTTTGGGTGCGTTTACCAGGGCTCTCCTTTAGGTACTACCACAAGAGTACGTTGAGGGTGATCGGTGCTCTTCTTGGGGAGGTGGTTAAGATAGATTACAGGACGGAGACTAGAGGAAGGGGGAAGTATGCGCGTCTTGCAGTTATTGTTGATCTACAAAAACCGCTGGTTCCATGGATAAAGGTGGATGTCAGGGCCTATGGTGTTGAGTATGAGGGCTTGCCTCATATCTGCTTTAAGTGCGGCAAGGTGGGACACACTGAGGAGCGATGCGGGACTCTGATTGCGATCCAGGTTCACCCTATGCGTCAGGAAGCGGCAACCCCCAAGCCTACCGGCGGCCCACCAGGTCCTGGTTCCATAGACGGCGAAGCTGCAACGCCGGAGTCTCGCTCCTCACCGTATGGAGAGTGGATGCAGGTAAAGTACCCCAAAAAAGGAAACAAACCTAAATGGGGGGGGGGATCAGTGAAGAATGGGGATGTGAGTATTAATGGGGGATCCCATTATAATGTTCTTTTTGAATGTGATGATTTGGTGGCGCAAAATCCGCAGTCTAATGGAATAGGATCCGGATCGCGTGATGGAGAGAGGAATAAAAGCACGTTGAAGGAGCCATTTAAGAATCAGGGAATGGGGTCAAGTCAGCAGCAAGGCATTTCGAAGCAATTTAATTATAATACTATACCAAACGGATCCAAGAAGGGTGGACCCATCCTAGCCCAGGAGTATATGAGGAAAGTTGGTGTGAATGAGGCCTCTAAGAAAACCGATGATGGGCCTAAGGCGGAGCGGAATTTCAGTCCACTTGTGCCTAGTGTTGACCGGATTGATACTTTAGGCCCAAGCTTGCATATTAGCACACCAAGTGGCATTGCTCCTCAAGCCGAACCAATGGGGGAGCCGTCTAAGGTTTCAATTTTTCTGAGTTCATCCTTCAAAGCTCTGGAAACAAGCTCCTCACTGGACAATGGAAAGCATAAAGTGGTAACTTTGCAGAATACCCAACAAGTCTTGGAGGAGGCGAATTCAATGGTAGTGGATAACCAATCCAAGACGCAGGAACCAATGGTGAGCAATGGTAGAAGTGGGAAGGGGAAGGAAAACCGAACACCGAGATCTCAGAATCGGAAACAGGAACATCAGGGGGTTAACCTTCATTCCACCAGCACGCGGAATCTGAAAGTAAAAAAGCGACCGTCGGTTTCTAATCTCTCCAAAGGCGCAATAGTGGTTTTGCAAATAGAGCTTGAGATTTCAAAGGAAATGGTGTTGGAGACAACCTGCTCTAAGGTGACAGCTCAAACACCTCAGAAGCCGGATGATGACCCAACTTAATAAGACAAAAGAGTCAAAAACATTCTCACATCGCAAAACTCGAGCCTAACTAGGCAAGCTCGAGTTTGCTGCAAAGCAGAGAGCATATCGAGGCTATTTCGGCATGACGAACTCGAGCCCGAATAAATAAACTCCACCTAAACTCTCCATGGTATAATGTTAAAGAGTTTACAAATGAGTAAACTCGAGCCGAGTATAGACAAGCTCGAGTTTGCCTCACGGGAAATATTTTCCAATTGAAAACCATCTCTTTAAACTTCAGAGTTTATATTTTGTGTAGAGTTTGCTTATTTCTATGGCTGTAAATTGATGAAAATCGAGCCTAAGTATATGGACTCGAGCCTAATACTTTTGTGTTAAGTTTACTCTATGGTTTGACAAAACAAAGAAGAGTTTACCAAATGGGTAAACTCGAGCCTCGTTATTGCAAGCTCGAGTTTTTCCCCAGCAGAGCTCCCAAGGTTTCCTTCATTCACAAACTCCGAGTTTATGTTCAAACCTCCAGTTCACTCCAATAAGTCATGGAATAAATGAAGTCGAACTCGAGCCCGTGATTATGAACTCGAGCCCTTCTTGAAAGAAAGTAAAGCAAGTGTACAAACTCCGAGTTTGTATTCGTGCTCAGCACCACACTTCGAATGACCAAATCTCTTAGGCATGAATAATGTCAAACTCGAGCCTAATCACTAATGGACTCGAGCCTACAGTGTGTGTGAAATATTGTTTGGTGCTCGAACAAAGAAAATCTCGGCGATGATTCGAACTCGAGCCTACCTTTGTGAACTCGAGTTTACTTGATGAAACAAATTACAAACTCCGAGTTTACATCAAACTCGAGTTTGCTCCTCACGAAGATAAACCAAATACTCAAAGTGCCTTACGAACTCGAGCGACTTGGTGTAACATCCCAACTTTTCAAAAGCGTATAAATTTTTTCATCGTAGTAGAGCACCGGAACAAGAGTGTAACGATATATTGATATAAAATGCCCACTGGCTAGTTACATAAACGGTATAGTAACCGAGAGTTTCCAAAAGTAAAGGATAATAACTGAAAGTCTTCACTAGGATCCTCAAACTCTTGTTTTCCTCTCTCCTCGGTCCTCGGTCCTCCCGAACCTCGACACTATGTTAAGGGCCGAGATCCAGCGCACCGGATCTCGTGTAACAGTTAACCTCATGTTTATGTATACACATACAAACAGCCAGACATCCACAACATCATCAAGACATACCATCACTCTATCACAACCCATGCATATGTATTGCCCCCAAAGATGCGACAGATTGCACCCAAAGATACCATCACTCTATCACAACCCATGCATATGTATTGCCCCCAAATGCGAGACAGCATTGCACCCAAAGATACCATCACTCTATCACAACCCATGCATATGTATTGCCCCAGCGATGCGAACAAATTGCACCCAGCATACGAGACAGATTGCACCCGGCATACGGACGATTGCACCCAAGATACGAGCCGATTGCACCCGGCATACGGAAAGATTGCACCCAAGATACGAGCCGATTGCACCCAGCATACGAGCATTGCACCCAAGATACAAACATAACCTCTAACCACTATATGCATTCAAACAGTATAACATCTATACAACACACCTACCACATATATGCATACCATAAACATCAGAGTTAGTGTTACAGTACGCGAACGTACCTTCGTTGACGGTATTCTGGCACGTTTTACGGAAAACGGTCGTTTTGACAGAAAACAAAACCCACTGATCAATATTCTACCTTGACTTTGGAATTCCCATTCCTAGATCTCTAGATAGGATCCGTTTCCTAATTTTAAAATTACTATTCACCATTTTTACTTTAATTAATTATATTATTAAAATACTTGCAACTTGCAAAAATTATTTTTCATTTCATTTCCATTTTTTTTTCTGCCCATTTTTTATTTATTTCGTTTTTATTTATTTTATTTTGATTAATTATTTAATTAATTAAATAATTATTTTTACATAATTTTTACAGAATTTTCTCATTGGTCCATTCTTGCATTTAGGCTTAAAAATACCTAAACTCATCTATTTTTCTTCAAAATTTCCAAGTAATTAGTAAATATACTTTTACTAATTTTCAACCATTTTCCACTAATTTTTGAGCTTTACATAATTATTTCATAATTTTCTTTGCTCAAGCTTAAGTAATTAGCCAATAATTTCCTAATTACTTTCTTATCACTAGTTGATAATTTTATTAATTATAACACCTCATTACCTCATAACTTTTATACTGACACATTTGTTTCCATGTGTTACGTATTATCTTAGCATTTACGGGGTATTACGGTCATTTCCTTACTTTTTGAGTATTCTTCTACAATTTCTCCAAGTTTGTAACTTAATAAATTACCTAAATTAGGGACAATATCCTTCCCTATTTCAAGTAGATTTTTACTTGCTTCTTTTATAGCTTTCACGAGGGGTATTTATAACCCATAATGTGTTTAGGGACCTATTTGCAAATCTTCAAACTTCTTAGGGACCTAATTGCAAATTATCCTTTTTCAAGGAAATTACCCTAACAACATGGTAAACTCAATACAAGGTGTTTGAGACCTCATATTCACCTATTTTCAAGAGAAATTACCCTAAGTCGATTTTAGGGTATTACACTTGGCGAACTCGAGTTTAAGACGACGACAAATATGATCGTTCTTGTTTTCATCCCGATTAGTTTGAACAACAAGATTACCATTTCTATGCGAATTGATTACATTCATTTAGAGAATTCATATGTATATTTAACCACTCTAAATTAAGAATGTTTCGGTATTAGTTGGATCAACCAAGACATTGAATTCACGCGACAAATCGAATGAAGAAGGATTTCACGCGTCGAAATTAAATCAGTTGAAAATCAGAACCCAACGGCTATAATCCTCATCAACCTGAATTTCAAATGAAGAACATGCAGAATTGAGAAGTAACGGTCACATAGCAATTGACCACTATATATAGAACAAGATTACAAACTTCGTATGTAGTGAATTCAAGCAGAAACGAAAAGCAAGCTCAAGAGTTACATATACATTCAAGAGGATAATCCTTGAGTACAGTGTGTATCCGAATTGAGTGATAGTAGAAAAACCCGGAGAATCAGGGACCGGACGTAGGTCAAGAGTTTGGACCGAACCAGGGATAAACTTTCGTGTCAAGCTCTTCTTCCCTATCTCTTTACGTTTAGCTTGACTTGGGTACAAGGTTATTTTAAAATTTTTAAAATCCCCAATTCACCCCCTCTTGGTGATTTCCTTTCGTTTTCACCAAGCGGGTCCGAGGTGATGGTTTGATTTTATTTTCTTATGGTTATGAAGACCTTTGTCTGGAATTGTCAGGGGGCAGCTAGCAGAAGCTCCTCTCGCACTTTTCTTCATTTTATGATGGATCTTAAACCAGAGTTGGTAGTTTTGGTGGAACCACGAATTTCGGGCTTAACAGCTAACAGATTTATTGCTTGGTCTGGATTTGATAATTCTTACAGATTGGAGGCGCGGGGATTCTCTGGTGGTATTTGGTTACTATGGAAGGATACATTGTCTGTGTCGGTGGAGCTTTGTCATAAGCAGTTCATTCATTCAAGGATAACAAACAGAAGTACAGCGGAGTCCTTTCTATTTACAGCAGTGTATGGGAGCCCGAATAACACGTTACGTAAGGAGTTGTGGCATTTGTTGACTGAGGTTGGGGCAAAGGTTGATGGTCCTTGGCTCCTTGCAGGTGATTTTAATGCTATTCTAGATGGTGGCGAGCGGGTGGGGGGTTCGGAGAGGCGAGGGCGCGGCTGTGACCTGTTTCGAACGTTCTTATTTAACTGTGGCCTCACGGATCTTGGCTTCTCAGGCCCTAAGTTCACTTGGAGGCGAGGTACCCTATTGCAACGACTGGATCGTGCGCTGGGCAACTCATCTTGGATGATGTCGGGGTCTATGTCTTCTGTTTTGCATCTTCCCAAACTAAGTTCTGATCATCGACCCATTTCTATACAAGTCGGTACGCGTGTGCAACCCCCGCCTTCGCAGAGACCGTTTAGATATCTTTCAGCTTGGGCAACGGTAGAATCTTTTGGAAGGGTAGTACAGGATAATTGGACCAGCTCAGATTCAGTTGTGACGAATTCTCAGCGGTTTACTCAAGCAGCTATAAAGTGGAATCAGGAGGTATTTAGATGCATCCAGCTGCGTAAACGAAGAATTTTGGCTCGCTTGGGGGGGATTCAAAAGGCTCAGGAAACTCGTAATTTGCCACACCTGGATCGTCTTGAAGAGAAGCTACGTAAAGAATTTGAGGTAATATGTGAACAGGAAAGTGTGACATGGGCTCAACAAGCGAGGTGTGATTGGATTCAGTTCGGGGATCGGAATACGGCCTTTTTCCATGCTACAGCTGTCCGAAGAAGCCATAGGAAACGTATTACGGCTCTAAAAGATGATGATGGGGAATGGTGTACCGATGAGGAGACTCTTCGAGCACGTGCAACTCAATTCTATTCTACTTTGTACACTAAAGATAGGGCCCAAGCTCCGCCTTATCAGTCTCGGGGTCTCTTCCCGACCATAGATTCTTCCATGAATCAAGCTCTGTCTGAGGCTATTTCGGTGGGAGAAGTCCATAGAGCCCTGTTTCAGATGAAACCGCTCAAGGCACCGGGGATTGATGGGTTACACACAGCCTTTTTTCAGAATCATTGGAAATCAGTGGGACACTCAGTGGTGCATATGGTGACTAGGTGTTTTGAGGAAGGTCTTATTGACCCGGAGTTGAATGAAACTCTTATTACACTAATTCCCAAAATTCTGGTCCCTGAGCGATTAAAAGAATTTCGTCCGATAAGCCTATGTACTGTTCTGTACAAAATTATCACCAAAGTCTTGGCAAACAGGCTTAAGAGGTGGCTCCCTCGCTTGATTTCACCTAATCAGTCTAGTTTTGTTGCAGGAAGGCAGATCAGTGATAATGTTATTATTGCTCAGGAGGTAATCCACACTATGCGGTCGAAGAAAGGTTTGGTTGGATGGATGGCAATTAAGGTTGACTTGGAGAAGGCCTACGATCGCCTACGTTGGGACTTCATTGAGGAGACACTCTATGATTGTTCAATGGCTTGTGGTGATGTAATGGTACAAATGGATTGTTCAATGGCTCTGGAGTTGGTGCAAGGGGCGGATGAGGTTTCTTATGGAACCATGAGTGTTGTTCGACGGATTCAACAATTGGTGGCGAAGGATTGGCGTGTGACATCGTGAGGGCAACATGTGTGCGGACTACCTTGCTTCTTTTGCATTGACAATGGAGGTGGGTTACTATGTTTTACCTGAGCCTCCTGATGGTTTGCTTTGCCGCCTCAGAGATGATGCTGCGGGAGCTGGTCAAGTAAGGCTTTGCTTTATTGATAACTGATCGTTGGTGGTCAGTCCCTTTGTAATAAAAAAAATCAAAAATCATATTTCCAACATAACTTAAGAGTCATTAAATATTATTATTCTCCTATTTCCTTTATTTACATACCACAATCATGAATAATCCCCATTTATATCAATAAGACCGTGATAGTAAATTCCTTTTTTTTTTTGGTGTTATTTTGTTGAGGTATGACAGAATTAATCAATATTATATCAGCATGTTTGGGCTGGCGTTTACAAAGCGTTGGCATGCAAAAAAGTTTAGCGGCATTTGAAAGAAATTTTAGTGAGAAAAAAGACTAATTGAGGTGTTTGGGCAGGCTTATTTTTCACTGAGCTTTAATCAAAAAAGTAACTTCTGTCTAAACACTAGCGCTACAGTGTTGATAGAAAATTCTAGTAGCGTCAAAGATGAGTTGTCCCTTTCACATTCTCTCTCCCTTGTCTTGTGCCACAATGTCATCTCTTCTTTGCATTTTTTTGTGTTCACACACGTCCCCATTTCTCTCCATTTTTTTTGGTTTTTTCTTTTTGCCAACCGTTTTTTGAGTTGTTTGATTAATATTATAATCCTTTCAAAGCTTTAAGGGTGTGTTTGGTATCAACCTATAAAAAAAATATTTGTATGCATTCTAATTTATATACAATTTTATATATTAAATATATTTAATTAAGGATTTTATTGTTTATTAATTTTTTAATAAATTTTTTTTTTCAAATTTAATTTTAAATTTAAATTTTTATCTTCAATATTGCAATATATATAACTAATATTAATATATACAGTATTCAATAAGATTCATATCATTTTATGTTATTTTCCATATCAATTGACTTTTCAAATAATAATCAAAATACGTTTCTGTTTGGGAAAAAAAGCTACTTTTACCACTGTCAATCCAAATACAAATTACATTTACAATCTGACTTTTTTCCTATCTTAAATTTCTGTAAAATTCATATAGAAAATGAGCCATTGTGAATACCTGTGCAATATTGATTGCCTGCCTTGCTTCTGTTTTCCTCTCTCACTCCATATTAGAGCTGGGAATCAGGGCCTAGCCCTACAGGGCCTGGAGTAAGGAAAACATATGTTTTTAAAGCCCGGCCTGATAACCAGGGCCAGGGCCGGCCCTACAGGGCCTGAAAATTACTATTCTAAATTTTAATTATTTTTCCTTCGATTTTATTCAAAGAAATATAATTAGTAAATTGCAACCATTAAAGTTCTAATCTATCAAATAAATATTATCAACATTAATATCGAAACAATATAAATCATTCAACAAATAAATACATTTATTAATTCATAATAAAAAAACAAATAAACACATTTATTAATTCATAATAAAAAAACAAATAAACACAAAGAAACAATATAAATCATTCAACAAATAAATACATTTATTAATTCATAATAAAAAAACAAATAAACACATTTATTAATTCATAATAAAAAAACAAATAAACACAAAGAAACAAAAATATTAAATCATTCAACAAATAAATACATTTCCTCGCGTCTCGTGATACTTATGGCTTCGATTTGAATACACAAAATATATTTATAATTTATTACTTATATAATAATGTAATACCAAAGTATGTGTTTATTTAATATGAAAACATCCCTTCTTTAAAATTTATAATAACTAATTATGTGTTTTAATACAAACTAATAATAAACATAAAAAAAGTAACCGAGCTCGCTCTTCTTTTTCTTTTTTTGGAGGTGGATTCCATCCATTTAATACGGCACCCGCGCCAAGTGATGGGAGGGTACCAATAGCTCAAAGGAAACACGGTGATATGTGGATTCGAAGAAATATGTAATGAACAATAACATATAAAGAAAAAGGTACATTGCCTCCACGAATAAGATCTTGTACCTCGCGATTTATGCAAACTTTAGCATTGACGATGACGGCTTGTCATCTCGAAACAATCCAGTTGATGCACGTATTAAGTGTAACCGAGGTCCATTTTGGGTGTCGTGACCCGGAATTTGTTTCTCCATTTGTGGGTGTCGTAACCCTTAACTCGTTTGTCCATTATGGGTGTCGTAACCTCGACTCGTTTATCCATTACATTGCCCCCAGCACGGTAGTTCAGT
Source organism: Acacia pycnantha (assembly GCA_025563575.1). Lineage (NCBI taxonomy): Eukaryota > Viridiplantae > Streptophyta > Magnoliopsida > Fabales > Fabaceae > Acacia > Acacia pycnantha. The sequence goes on along the minus strand of JAMWYP010000096.1, from coordinate 109,153 downwards.
CTTTGAGCTGCCGGGATGTGTTGATTTACCAACCCGATCGATTGTTCGTGATTGTCGGGATTGCTTGCGTGCCGACCCGAGATTCCGGTTTTAACTTAACACCAAGATTCTCGGGTTTACATACTCTAACACCGAGATTCCAGTGTTGAGATACTCGAACACCGAGATTCCGGTTTATTAATTCATAATAAAAAAACAAATAAACACATTTATTAATTCATAATAAAAAAACAAATAAACACAAAGAATATGTTTTTTCGTTTTTTTTTTCAAAAAATATTAAACAAAGGAATTGCTTTATGTATACCCACGACAAAATGTCTTTCCCTCTCGTAATTTTGTGTGTGTCTGCGGATTCCTTCGATACGTAAAAATAATTATACTTATTTTACACAAAATATATTTATAATTTATTACTTATATAATAATGTAATACCAAAGTATGTGTTTATTTAATATGAAAACATCCCTTCTTTAAAATTTATAATAACTAATTATGTGTTTTAATACAAACTAATAATAAACATAAAAAAAGGGTTATAATTTAAACTAAAAAAATTTAAGTAATTTCAAATAAACATATTCATTAAGTGGAAGTCTAAATAATAATTATTTTTTTTTCAAAAAAATGCTACAGTTAAACGGGGGACTAATGGCCATGGGAGAATGCGAGGCCCGGCCGATTAAGCGAGGCCTACGAGGTCGGCCTGCGGGCCAATTTTAAATTTCTGGTATATTTTTCAAGCCCGAGCCCTACAGGGCCAGGGCTTAAACGGGCTCGGCCCGATTTCCCGGCTCTACCCCATATACATATAATAATGAATTCTTCCTGCCTTCACCTCCTGACCTCACGCTTCCTATATTTTCCTTTTTACCTTCCTTCAGTTTTCTGTCATTCCATTAATTATAACCAATCCCACCGGCCACTACAAGCTTTTACTTCCCTCTGGGTTTGTCTCTTGCTCCTTCATGGATCACGTGGTGAAGTTTTCTTGATCCAGACTCTCGCTGAGAGCTCCGACTGGTTGGGTTCGCTGTTTTAATGCTAAAGGAAAGCTGAAGGTAACTCGGAGTTTTTTCATGTATATGCAAATCATGGTCGGTGTTGTTAATTATATAGATAAAAATATATGAAGTTATAATATCAGTTGAGTGTGATGCAAGAAGATAAATTGTTAAGACTGTGGAATGATAAAATGATATAATTGTGTGATTACTTGATATTCCTAATTCCTAAATCCTTTTTAAGCAGGCTTGTATGATGGAGTGTTTTGGTGAAATCTCAAAGTGGCTTGTTCCTTTTAAGCTTGCTTGTAATATATTTTGACAATTTAATGAAGTACTTTAATTCTTTTCAAGCATTGTTGTGTATGCATTATAGGCATTGGTGACGGGTAAGGAGACAAGATTGGGCCTGTTTGGAAAAAGCACCCGTTAGGCCCCTAGCTGCACGGGCTAGGGCCAAAAGCCCATAGGATCAAAAGCTGCATATGAAACAGCAGCGGAGTGCGGGCCAAAAATTATATAACCATAAGGGTTAGGGCAGTAGCGGGCCAAAAATTATTTTAGAATAATTAACTTAGGCTTGAATAATCAACTTCATTTCCAACGAATATTGTTCACAACCATTCGACGAATATCAATAACTAACGGTACTTCATGATCTTGAAAAATTATTTTAGGATGTTGAAAAAATATTTGAGATCGGCGATAATGGAAAAAATACTTGGGATCTTTGGAGGATCTTGGCGATCTTGAAAAATATATTTAATGATCTTGAAAAATTATTTTAGGATGTTGAAAAAATATTTGAGTACCGTCGGTATCTGAAGTATTTTTAAGTACCAATCATTATCCTGAAATATTTTTCAACATCCTAAAATAATTTTTCAAGATCATGCGTACCCGTTAGTATCCTAAAATAATTTTCTTTTTTCAACATCCTAAAATAATTTTTCAAGATCATGAAGTACCCGTTAGTATCCTAAAATAATTTTTCAAGATCATTAAGTATATTTTCAGTACCAGTCAGTATCCTGAAGTATTTTTTAAGTACCAGTCAGTACCCTGAAATATTTTTTCAACATCCTAAAATAATTTTTCAAGATCATTAAATATATTTTCAGTACCAGTCAGTATCCTGAAGTATTTTTTAAGTACCAATCAGTACCCTGAAATATTTTTTCAACATCCTAAAATAATTTTTCAAGATCATGAAGTACTCGTTAGTATTTTTTCAGTACAGTCAGTATCTTTAAATATCTACAGTATCCTGAAATATTTGTTAAAAAAAAAGAGGGATCAGTACAGTGTTGTTTTTTGCGTAGTGGACCGTAAGTGAACGCTAGTGGCAATGGACTGAATCCAATTCCTTGATTGAAGAAGGTGAGGAGGTGTAGTTTTGGTTTTGTACAATTTCTGAAAGTTGGAAACGGAGTTAATTGGTGGCCCACGGGTTGGCCCCAACCTAACCCAAAAGAGTGGGGCTTATTTTGGGTTAGGGCAAAAAATGACCCCATCATATGGGGGCCAAACATGGGGCTTAATGGGTTGGCCTATAGGGTCCAGCCCATTTTGACAGCTCTAGTTTATCTCATTATCTCTTTCTCATTATCCCTCATCATCTCTAAATCTCATACATTCAATCAACCACAATACTATTTTAACATTTCTCTCACCTTCCCAATCAATGGCCCAGATGAACTAATGAGGGAAAATGAGAAAAATAATAAGGAGAGAATCCTCTTCCGTTCAACCAACGTTCTGATGAGCTCTATGGTGGGAATAAATTTTCGCATGGGTCCGACAAACATATCTTTTATCATATCTCACCATGCCCTTTTTATATTTCCCATGGGTTTTGACGAGGTATGCAATTGATTTTTTATATTTATAATAGGAAGTGCTATATTTACAACAAAATTTAAAATCTAGTCATTTATAATAGAAAAAGTTATATTTACAATATGAAGTGTCATATTTACAACAGAATTTAAAATTTGGTCATTTATAACAGAAAAAGTTATATTTACAACATGAAGTGTCATATTTAAAAAAAAAAATTAAAATCTGACCATTTATAACAAAAAAGCTATATTTACTACAAGAAGTGCTATATTTACAATAAAATTTAAAAACCTGGATTTTGTTTCCATACAAATAATATCAAAAAAGTCCCTAGGGACTTCTGTGTAATTTGATGATTTCAAAGGATCTAATTGTATTTTTTCCTCATCCTTGGGATCTGACCATATTTCTAGCGGAAAGAAATAGTAGACCATTTAAAGGTGATTATAATATATAGAAGCGTAATTATTTATATGCCGAAAAAAATCAGTAATCTTACCCGTTTACTTGTGTGTTACTATTAAGGACTATTATCACCCTTAATGATAATTAATGGATTGATTGAAGGAAATTTGCAGAGACATTATAGAAATTCATCGTAGTTTTAATAATAATTAATGGATTGATAGAATCTACATCGATTTTTCAAGGGAAAATCCCATATAAAGCTATTCGAAATATGAAACTTTTAAATTAGGTTGATAAATTCAAAAAATCCTTAATTGAGTTATTATACTAATTTGGAATTTTAAAATGTGCGTAAAACTACTTTAATGTCCTCTCATTTCTTCTCTCCGCTCTTAAAAGAGTTTTGTTGCTCTATGACTTTATTACTTTACATATCAGCACTAACATACAATAAAATAAAATATGATTTGCTAAATCAAAGGATTTTTTTTAGTATTCTAAAAGGGTCATCAAGAATAATTTAATTGAAAAAAAAAAAGAAAAAAAGAAGAAGAAGAAGCAACGTGACAATTTCATGAGAGTATCATTGATATCAATTAGATGATTTAATTGAAAAATCAATTAATTGATACTAATGATACAAAATAAAAATAAATAAATAAATGTGAGTTTCTTAAAAATAATTATAGAATTAATTATAGAATTATTTTTATTAGCTGGGACAAAACAAAAAAACGGAATGCATAACACGTAAAGTATTTTTCTTGAAATATACCTATTGAAAATAGGTGGATATGAGGTCTCAAACACCTTGTATTGAGTTTACCATGTTGTTAGGGTAATTTCCCTTGAAAAATGATAATTTGCAATTAGGTCCCTAAGACGTTTGAAGATTTGCAAATAGGTCCTTAAACACATTATGGGTTATAAATACCCTGTGAAAGCTATAAAAGAAGCAAGTAAAAATCTATTTGAAATAGGGAAGGATATTGTCCCTAATTTAGGTAATTTATTAAGTTACAAACTTGGAGAAATTGTAGAAGAATATTCAAAAAGTAAGGAAATGACCATAATACCCTTGTAATTTCTAAGATAAGGCAGAACACATGGAAACAAATGTGTCAGTGTAAAATTTATGAGGTAATGAGTTGTTCTAATTAAGGAAATTATCAACAAGTGATAATTAAGTAATTAGGTAATTATTGGCTAATTACTTAAGCTTAAGCAAAGGAAATTATGAAATAATTATATAAAACCCTAAAATTAGTGGTTTTTGTTTTAAAATTAGTAAAAACATGTTTACTAATTAATTGGAAATTTTGGAGAAAAATAGTGGAGTTTAGGTATTTTTGAGCCTAAATACAAGAATGGACCAATTAGGGATTTTTGTGGAATTTTTGGGAAAAATTAAATAAGTAAATGATTAAATAATTAATTAAATAAAAAATAAATATTTATTAAATAATTAAAGGGGCCAGCCGAAATTTTGCCCCAAGAAAAGAAGAAAAAATAAATGAAAATGAAATGAAAAATAATGTTTACAACTTGCAATTATTTTAATATTATAATTAATTAAAGTAAGATATTATGAATAGTAATTTAGAAATTAGGAAACGGATCCTATCTAGAGATCTAGGAATGTGAATTCCAAAGTCAAGGTAAAATATTGATCAGTGGAATTTTATCTTACAGTTGGTGATTTCGAAATGCGTTCAAACCGGACGCGTTCGGACACGTTTTCGAGAAAACTTCAATTGGACTGTTCGAACCACTGTAAGAGACCAAAATCTAAGTTAAATTAGATATTATTGATGAGGAAGAGAATATCTTCAAAGTTGTAAATCCAGAAGTTTGAGATTTCTCCGAAATCACGCGAATCGCAGTGCCGATCGGAAATTCTATTAAACCGGCTTAAAGCACACCAAGTCACCATTTTTGGACCAATCTTTGGCAGCCACATCACCCTAGATTTCGGCCAAACAAGCTTCAATGGACAAGGATTAACCACCATTTTGCTTTGAATTTCCATGGTTAAGAACAAGTTGCAAAATTCCATTTGTATCCCTTAAAAACTCTATAAATAGAAGCCATTGCTCTTGGAATTTCTTCACACCATTTTCACTCCTCCTTGGCCGAATCTAGAGGGAGAAAGAAGAGAGAGAAGCTCTGGAAAAATTTTGCAGAAGTCTTCAACGGGTAAGTCCTTCGGTCTTTAGCTTTTAGTTCGGTAGTTAGTAGAATTGTTAGATAGATTTAGTAAGTAGGGAGTGAAATTCCTACTACTGTTTTAGGCCTCATTGCATTGAAAGATGCCTAAAGAGGTAAAACTTGGTAGGGATTGAGTTCCGGAAAGTGTAAGTAGCGAAGTCTTTGGCGAAATTCCGCCAATTAGGGGTAGAAGGGCAAAATGGTAATTTTTACCTAAAATGCCGATATAGTATCAAATCACTAATAAAAGTGATATTACTCTTATAGGACGTTAGAAATCCTAATTTGCTGCCGTTACGCGCCCAACGTGCATTTGTTGGACAAACCGCCGTTTTTTTAGTCAAAAGTACGTTTTCCGCCAGAAGTGCCTAACGTCGTCAACGAAGGTACGTTCGCGTACTGTAACACTAACTCTGATGTTTATGATATGCATATATGTGGTATGTGTGTAGGAGTGTTATCTTGTTTGAGTACATATAGTGGTTAGAGGATATGTCTCGTATCTTTGGGTGCAATATGTCTCGTATCTTGGGTGCAATGCATGCATCTCTGCTTTGGGTGCAATGCATGCGTATCTTGGGTGCAATATGTTCGCATCTTTGGGGCAATACATATGCATGGGTTGTGATAGAGTGATGTTAGTATTGTTAATGTCTGCATCATCGTATACATAAACATGAGGTTAACAGATTACCTGAGATCCGGTGCGGGTCTCAGCCCTTAACATAGCTTCAGGATCGGGAGGGCCGAGAGCTGCAGAGAAAGACAAGCAGCCTGCGTAGAAACTCGGCGGGAGACTTGCTTGAAGATCCGGCTGAAGATTTCTTTCTGTTATACTTTTGAAACACTCTTGTCTGTTGTTTAAACATCAAGACATCTTTGCCATGGGTATTTTAATATATATATCGATTCTTGAATCGCTCCGGTGCTCTACTCTGATGATTTGAGATGATGTTTTAAAGAAAAAAATTTTATATTGGTTTTGAAAACGGGATGTTACATCTCTCATCTCTCTCCTCAATCCTTATATATTCTTGAAGAAGGCCAAATTACACATTCACTGGCTTACCCCAAGCAATTTAGCTTTTATGGCTATTTCCGAGTATGTATATGTTGTACTTATCCTCTTTGTTGAGGGATTAATCACTTTACTAATTATCAACGGTATCTTTTGGCTACCTAACTATTATCGTTCTCTACGTAATGCACTTTTGGAGCTTCTTCCCAACTTCACCTACACCGCCGCCTCCTCCTCCACCGCGGCTGTGTGTGCCATCTGCTTGAAAGAGATCAAAGAAGGAGATGTGTGTGCCATCTGCTTGAAAGAGTTCAAAGAAGGAGACGTAGGACGACTACTCCCAAACTGTAACCACTTCTTTCACCATTGTTGCATCAAGGAGTGGATCCAAAGACACAAGACTCGTTGTCCATTGTGTAAAGAGATCATCACTCCGAGAACCACATCGCTGCTAAATATACAGAAGCATCTCGTGGAGGAGAATGTCAGTCGAAGAATTCGTTGAATGTAAATCTTCGGCAATTAGGTGCCCCAGAAATACTCGGCATATTACAGTATTAAAACAAGAGGTAATAGAGATTCTTGAGGAAGACGTACAACAGATAGAACATGCTGTTATGCTCGCATAACCAAAACACTAGTTGAGGGGAGGGGATCTCTTTGTTTTTTTTTTCCCAATTAATTTTTACTCTGTCTTGTTTATTTGTGTTTAGTTATATCTTGCAGTTTTTCTAAATAAAAATAACTAAATACAACTCATCCAATTCATATTGGTAGCTGTTTTCTTTGATTTGTACGATTAAATCGAGATTTTGATCAATTTTCGCCTGGAAATAACGAGACATATGTATGTTTTTTGGGACATGGACATCAATTCATCTAGTTTTTTTATAGCTATCAATTTATTTTTATTTTGTATCATTAATTAGTATCAATTAATTGATTTTCCAATTAAATCATCTAATTGATATTAATGATACTCTCATGACATGTGTCTCGTTGCTTCTTCTTTTTTTTTTTTCAATTGAATTATTCTTGATGACCCTTTTAAAATATTAAAAATAATCCTTTGATTTAACAAATCATATTTTATTTTATTGTATGTTAGTGTTGATATATAAAGTAATAAAGTCATAGAGCAATAAAACTCTTTTAAGAGGGGAGAGAAGAAATGAGATGGCATTAAAGCAGCTTTACGCACATTTTAAAATTCCAAATTGGGTTAATAACTCAATTAAGGATTTTTTGAATTTACCAACCTAATTTAAAAGTTTTCTATTTCAAGTAGCTTTAGATGGAGTTTTCCCATTTTTCAATATTATATTTAATGATATTTAATGGATTAATGAAAAAGTGCAATATTGATGTATTAGAAATCCTATTTCCAACATAACTTAAGAGTCATTAAATATTATTATTCTCTTATTTCTTTATTTACATACCACAATCATGAATAATCCCCATTTATGTCAATAAGACCGGGATTATCGATAGAAGTTGCTTTTTCCAACGTCATTTACGGTATATAAGGTAAGTTTGTGAGAGAAGTTTTGTCTTGACTTGTATAAATGTGTTTTTTCAACGTCAACTCAAACAGGCTCAACCAATTGCCTACCATGCTTCTGTTTTCCTCTCTCACTCCATATACATATAATATTGAATTCTTCCTGCCTTCACCTCCTGCCCTCACGCTTCTTATATTTTCCTTTTTACCTTCCTTCATTTTTCTGTCATTCCATTAATTATAACCAATCCCACCGACCACTACAAGCTTTTACTTCCCTCTGGGTTTTGTCTCTTGCTCCTTCATGGATCACGTGGTGAAGTTTTCTTGACTCTCGCTGAGAGCTCCGACTGGTTGGGTGTTCGCTGTTTTAATGCTAAAGGAAAGCTGGTAACTCGGAGTTTTTCATGTATATGCAAATCATGGTCGGTGTTGTTAATTATATAGATAAAAATATATGAAGTTATATCAGTTGAGTATGATGCAAGTACATAAATTGTTAAGACTGTGGAATGATAAAATGATATAATTGTGTGATTACTTGATATTCCTAAATCCTTTTTAAGCAGGCTTGTATGATGGAGTGTTTTGGTGAAATCTCAAAGTGGCTTGTTCCTTTTAAGCTTGCTTGTAATATATTTTGACAATTTAATGAAGTACTTTAATTCTTTTCAAGCATTGTTGTGTATGCATTATAGGCATTGGTGACGGGTAAGGAGACAAGATTGGGCCTGTTTGGAAAAAGCAACCTAGAGTGTACACGGGTCCAAACACGAAGTGGAGTTAATTTTTTGCTATTTGGGAAAGTTTTTTTTCCCATCGTCTTCTACCTAAAAAGTGGGTTTTTATCAAAAGCTACCTTGCAAACGTCCTACAAACATATCTAAAATTGTCATACCTCACCATGCCCTTTTTATATTTCTCATGGGTTTGACGAGCTATGTGTAACACCCCAAATTCCATACTACAAATTGTGTCGGATGACACTTGGTTTTAGAAAAATTCAACAGAATTTGAGGTGCTACATCAGAGTACCGCGGAAACGGAGAGCAATGCACTAAAAATTGGACAATATATGAGTAACTGATATAAAAATACCACAACATATGACGATGCCGAGCTTATGCTGGTATATTAAAAATTTCCCGAAGGAATAATCATGTGATACAATATACAGAGCTTTGTACAATTACATTTTACAAAAAGTAACTATACAACCTAGACCAAGGCTTGACTAGACTTGGGGCAATGAACCTAACTCCGTTAACCGAACAGGATGGCCAGGTAAGTGTCTATCATGGGGGCCTCACCGAGTTCACGGTGACTGATTGCTGACCCACATAGACTAGCCTTGCCTTCGGCACCAAACTATTCGAAATAACTTCATTAGACCCATGCCTGAAATATGGCTCTGATGATCTTCTTCCGGCTCTTGCCTCGACCGGTGCATTACTACGACTCTGCCCCTTGGTTCATATCTATGGCTCCATCTACCGGTGCCTTCTCTGTTCCTGGTTACCTGTACTATCATTTAAGACCGAGGTCCAATGCACATTGGACCTCAGGTAACGGTTAACCTCATGCTTAAGTAAACAATATATGCATAACAGATATCTCTAACATTACAGCAATGATCAAGCCAGTACGTCGTATGATCATTTGATAACAACTACAATAACATGTAAAGTTATCCCCGGTCTGCACATACCTAGTGCCACGATGTACGGTCGTGTCCTCAGCGCTAGGAAAACATAACGGCATTATTATGACTATAACTCGTGTAAAGATGTATTTTGTTATCTAGATACGGTTCCCTAGTCATAGTGCATGTCCAGGACAGAGTCCTGTTCATGGTATCCACAACATATACAAACATAACATAAGCATTAGAATTAGTGTTACAGTACGCGAACGTACCTTCTACCGTGTGTTTGGCCAATCGTCCGGCCTTTTGAACCCGACTCCGAACCTCCCGGATATCCTAAAGGGTAACATCGTATCCATTAAATCATGAACAGTATTCCAACAGAGGTTCTAGCCATAAATTACTATTTTACCCCTGACTTCGCTAATTGGCGAAATTTTGTCAGAGCTTCGCTACTTTGACTCTAATCTTCCAAAATTTTGACATATCTCTTTCTCCAACTTATTTTTGAAATAAATATCATATTTATCCCTAAAACATGATATATAAACTAACTTGGAAGATTAAAGACTAAACTAGCATTTCTATTATACCTACCGAAAGAACTACTAAAGCTTAAGACTAAGGACCGAAGAAATTACCCAGGGCTTCGCTACTTCTTCCTCAGAGCTCCTCCTTGCTCTCACTTCTCTCTAACTTCTCTCTAAGATTGCTTGTGAATTGGTGAGAAATGAAGGAGAAATGGAAGGCTATTTATAGAAGATTTCAGGGGCGAAATTGCACTTTTCTCCTCTAATTTCAACCGTAGGATCTAGAGTTTTTGGAAGATCAAATCTTGGCCACACAAGGCACCTTGGCCGACCTCCCCTCCCCCAAAGTCAATAAAGATGATGTCATCTTATGTCATCAACTCTTGCTTTATGGTTTTACCCGATAAAGCTCACTGTTCGGTGTTCTAATCGCGTAATCTTAGAAAATCTCAAAAATTCCTTAGCAACTCCCTGAAGATCTAAAATTCCTCTTTAAAAGTATCTGGGTTAACTGAGTTTTTGATCCCATTCGGGGTATTTCGTAGTCTGCCGAAAATTTTCGGACAAACGCCGTCGGTTACGGAAATGACCACGGATAATGCCATCTTCGGGACAAAAATCCACTGATTCATAATATGTCCAGTTGTTTTCTACTTAATCCAAGGATTTCAAGATAGGATTTAATTTCTATCGGTTCTCATTTATCCTATTTGCTTTTTTCCACAAAACATCTTCTTTCTTTATTATTATTTCCTATCCACTTGCACATTCATTCAATACAATTACTTTCCTCTCTCCTTCCTTCTTCATTTCGGTTCACACACACACACACACACACACACTTATACTCAACGTCCTCCTCCCTCAATTCTCTTTTCAAATACCTCAAAAGTCTTATGCCAAGTACTCTTATTATCTTATCCTTTTGTCCCCTAATTAAATGCTTGCATGTGCTTATTTAAATCATGTGTGCTTTGTTTATTATTTAACAATTCACCCTTCATCAACAAGCAAGAGTGAACCGTGCTTCACTCCCTCTTTCATTGAAAATATTGGTCATTATTTGACCAAAGAATATGTTCTTCCAAAATATCTAATGATCAAGTGTTCCTATTGGCTATTTTAATTTGACTTTTCAATACTTCTTCAACAAGTTTATACTTCAACTTTCCCTTCTTCATCCAATAATTCAGCTGTCCCCTCCTTTCCATATATTTTTCATTTGCTTTTCAATTTATAACATGCTTTAATTATATCTAATTAAGCAATTATCACATTGGTTCCTTTATCTCACAAGGATTATCTTTAATTAAGCTTTAGGGACTCTATATAATTCATCTAATACACTTTTTTAATCATGTTTAATTAATTAGCAATTACTATTATGCTAATCATAACCCTTTCTTGGTCATTAATCCCAAATTAGGGGCTTTACTTAATGAACTTTGAATATCACCTTTATTCATGTTTAAACAATTAGCCAATAATTATTTAATTAATTACTTACTAATGTTGATAATTTTCTTAATTAGGATTAATCATTATCTCACAACTATTTCACTGACATTGGTATTTTATGTCCCATGCATTATATTAAAATCATGGGGTCATTTTAGTCCTCAAAATACTTTTTGATTTTTGCCCTTTAATTTTTCCAAGGTTTTAATTTAATAAATTACCAAAATTAGAGACAACATACTCTCTAATTTTTAATAATTATTTTACTGCCTCTTAAGATTTATCATAGTATTTTACGACTCACACTACAAAAAAAGCGTGCATTAGTAGCGGTTAAAATGACCTATTTGTAACGGTTTTAGGCGCAACTAACAACATTTGTAGCGGTTTAAAAACCGCGACAAAATCCCCTGTGGCAAGACGATTTGTAGCGGTTAAAAAAAACCGATACTACATACATATGAACCGCTACTACATCTGTTGCGGTTACTAATAACCGTCACTAAATGTGCTGGGCTGACGTCTTTTTCGAGAGACTAGTCACGGTCCTTGTAGCGGTTACATAACCGCTACAAATTAATGTTTTGAAAATTTTTGCCGCCATCAATTTTTATTTGTAGCGGTTACTTTAACCGCTACAAATTTTCCCGCCATTTTTTCGCAAAAAAAAAAAAAAAATTTGCCGCCATTTGAATATTTGTAGCGGTTCGTAACCGCTATAAATTTTCCCGCCATCAGTGTACTTTTGAATATTTGTAGCGGTTTCTAAGACCGTTACAAAATAATCCCGCCATTTTCTCCAGGCAAATATTTGAAAATAAGTAGCGGTTAAAGTAACCGCTACAAATTCATGACGGTTAAAAAAAAATAAAACTACTATTTATCGGCGTAATTAAGTAATTATCAATAGTTTATCTTTTTAATAAAAATAAAAGGTATTAAATTATAAAATTTAAATATATAAGGTGCTTGTATTGATGCAAAATAATAAGAATATGTAAGTATAATAAGAGTTAATAATCAGGTAATTAAAATAATATTGAATGTTTAAAAATTATGTGTACAAATCATTGAATAATGTATGTGAAAGAATAAGGCAAGTTGAAAAATATATCCCGTTCAACTGCAAAATAACAAACATTAATTAGTGTGAGAAACATTAGAATTGATCCGGACATTAATTAGTATGAGAAACATTAGAATTGATCCGGCTACACGGTACTCACCCCCTTCAAACAGTTTACCACTATGTTCCGAAACGTAAAAATATTTGAGAAGACGGAGAGAAAACGTGGGTAGAAAAGAAACTGATGCATATTAAATGAGGTTGGGTGGGGGTATTTATGGTGGTGTCTGCGCATCATTTTGTAATGGTTGGTGTCTCACTTTTTGTAGCGGTTATTATTTTTAGTAGCGGTTGTTGTCTGTCGTGGTTCTACAGTGTTTGTAGCGGTTATATAACCGCTACAAATTACTTTCTGGTCTTTTTTTTTAAAAAAAATTTTAAAAAAAGATTCCATATTACAGCATAGGCATTTAAGTGTTTCTCTCAATCTTCTTCGCCATCCCTACAAAGAAAGTTTGCATAAAATGTTACGCGTGAGGTGAATACGTTTGAACACAATTAAAACTTTAGTTAAATGCTTCTATTTCATAAGGCGTAAATTAAAAAACGTACCGAACTATAGGTAAATTGTCATCGCCGTCTGGGATGAAGTCTTCGAAGCTGGCGAGATGGAACGGCTCACAATCGTAGGCGACGTTATCACCATCGCCCATGTCGTAAATGTCCCTAGGCTTTAAGTGAACCACCATATTCCAATCCTTGTGCCTCTCATCGGCGACATAATAAACCTGGTGGGCCTTTGAGGCAAGAATATACGGCTCGTCATCTTCAGACTGACCACTGTGAATAGGCCGGGAGAAATTCACAGATGTGATGCCTAAGTCATCAGTCGTGAGTCCCCTGGACGTTGTGGTATTCGCCCACAAACACTTGAACAACGTCACGGTGAAAAGGCCTGTGTAACTTATCCTGACCACATCAAGCAACTTTCCATAATACGGGACGTCACCGAACCGCATGTTTCCGTCACTACTGCTCGCATAACTCCTCGTCCCAAACGTGCCATATACACCAGAGTTTTGGGTCAGCAATCCTTGATCTCGTGCCACGGTGCAAAACTTAAAACCATTGACATTGTATGCCGTAAATCTTAGGGCCTGGTCAAGCGGGCCTAGCGCGAGAGCTCTGAATTCTGGTGAGTGCGGGTTGTGGTTGTTCATTATTCTCCTCCTAAACCAACCCTAAAATTTTCTGTGGACCTTTCTATCAATTTTGGAGGAAGTCTGTGTACGGATCCTCAGTTCACGCTTCACATGACTCCTGAATTCCCTGCAATTAAACATGCAATGACATGTGAGTATGTATAAAATGTAAGGAAATGTATATGATATATATATATATATATAGCTGTGTGAAATCCTTATTGAAGGTACGGTTCAAGTTTGGTGCAATTAATCAAGACATGTCGGTGTGCTTGAAACTTCTCAAGTGCCGTGAGTTTGAATTTCTCATTCCCGCCAACTGGTTTACCAACACGAGGGATTAACAACTCTGTTGCCTCCGGCTCCGACTCAGGCTCAGGACAATCGTCTACATGAGGCGGTCTGTTGAATGACGTCTCAATGTCATCGAAGTACCTGGAACAAAAATACAAGACCTCATCCCCGATATAACCTTCTGCTATTGAACCTTCAGGCCACGCCTTATTCCTCACGTAAGATTTAAGTTTCCCAAGAAACCTATAAAGTAGAAAAGGGAATATGTCGATATATCAATGTTGAAATGTACGACTAGCAAGTAATGCTGAAGTAATTAATTTTAAATGAGTACCTCTCAATAGGATACATCCATCGGTACTGAACTGGGCCAGCAAGCTTTGTCTCGTGAACAAGGTGTACTGTCAGGTGAACCATGACCGTGAAAAATGACGGAGGAAAGATCATCTCCAAATGACACAGCGTAAGAATGATTTTCTCCTGTAGTTGGTCGAGCTCCTCCACTATCAAAACCTTGGAACACAGCTTCCGAAAGAAAGTACAAAGCTCGACCAAAACGAGAGACACATCGAGAGGCAGCTTATTTTTCATGGCCAGCGGAAGTAACTGTTGCATAAGCACATGTGAGTCATGACTCTTCAGCCCTGTAACCTTTCGAGCTTGCAAGTCAATACATCGTGATATGTTGCTTGAATACCCGTCAGAAACTTTTATTTTCTTCAAGGAAGCGAGAAAGATTTCCTTATTCGGTTTTGTCAGGGTGAATCTTGCCGGTTGAAATCTGTCATGCTCATCCGGCCACGCGTCTCCACGAACGCCCATCTCCCGTAGATCTTTCCCGCCTGCGGATGATCTTTGGACTTGCACAGTTCGTTGAGAATCGTGTACAACACATTGTCGCACACATTCTTTTCAATGTGCATGACATCCAAACTGTGTCGGAGCAAATTATCTTTCCAATACGGAAGAGCGAAGAAGACACTTACCTTTCGCCATTGCTGGGGCGTAGAACCAGAAGCCCTGCCAGTCTTTGTCCCGGCCCTTGCCGGATCGTCTTTTTTCCCATACTCAACATCAACATCCTGAAGTTGCTCTATGATGTCTTCGCCAGATAAATTCTGAGGAGGTCCTCTTTTTTCCTGTTGCCCATTAAAGCGATTGCGTTGCAACCTAAACCTATGCGTACCATCGAGAAACCTCCGATGACCCATGAATCACCACTTACGACTGTAGGGAAGGCGCACTGAGTCAGAGTCAAAATTGCAAGCTGGGCACGCAAGGCCGGTATGCACATTCCACCCGGATAATGTCCCGAGGCCAGGAAAGTCGCTTATCGTCCAAATCAAGGCCGCACGCAAGTTGAAAAGTGTCTTCTCGTGCGCGTCGTACGTCTCCACACCTACATTCCAAAACTCCACCAACTCCTTGATCGCGGTTGGAGATACACATCGATGTCATTTCCCGGTGCCTTCTTCCCTGGAATGATCATGGACATAATGAAGGAGCTTTGTTTCATACACATCCACGGGGGCAAGTTGTAGGGTATCAACATAACTGGCCATATACTATAGCTTGTGCTAAGATTCCTAAACGGATTAAAACCGTCGGTCGCCAAAGCAAGACGAACATTTCTAGGGTCCGCCGTGAAATATGGAAAGCCTGTGTCGAACGCTTTCCACGCTTCAGCATCACGTGGATGTCTGAGTTTACCATCTTGATTCTTATCATCCTCATGCCACCTCATATGCTGAGCTGTCTTAGACGATATAAACAATCTTTGCAAGCGAGGTTTTAGAGGAAAGTACCTTAGAATCTTTGCGGGTTTCTTCTTCTTCTTCTTCCCTTTCCGAACTGTCTTGAACCTCGAAGTGTGACACTTCTTACAAGTCTCCCTCCGATCGTCCTCTCCCCAATAAAGCATACAGTCGTTTGGGCAGACATCTATTTTTTCGTAGTTCAAGCCTAATCTGTCGATTATCTTCTTCGTCTCGTAGAAGGATGAGGGAATGTCCGCGTCAGGGAATGCATCTCGAAGTAATTCCAGGAACATCGACATTGCCTTATCCGTGATCCCACACATGCACTTGATATGGTACAATTTGATCAGAAGAGATAACTTTGAGTATTTCTGACAACCTTGATACAAAGGACGATCGCTCTCATCCATGAGGCTGAAAAATTCCCGAGCCGCATCATTCCCGAAGAAAACAGTTTCTGGACCCTGCACTTCTGCTGTGAAGTTTTCGTCTTGAACACCAAAAGCATCACGAACAGCTTCATTAACCGGATCATCTTGATGTACTTGATTTCCTACTTGTGAGGTTCGAGGAAGATGAAGCCCATATCTCATACCACGTTGCTCACCATGAACCTCCCAGAATGTATATGCTTCTAGGAAAGGCTTTACAAGAAGATGTTCCAAAGCACAATCTCGTGTTTGCCACTTCTTAAATTTGCATCACAAACAAGGACACACGATCTTGCCATTAATGCTAGCGTGAGAGAAGGCGAAATCTAAGAAAGTGTTCAATCCCGCTAAATATACAGGAGAACTACGCGGCAA
Organism: Acacia pycnantha; assembly: GCA_025563575.1. Taxonomy (NCBI): domain Eukaryota; kingdom Viridiplantae; phylum Streptophyta; class Magnoliopsida; order Fabales; family Fabaceae; genus Acacia; species Acacia pycnantha. Next base: position 92,410 of record JAMWYP010000096.1, on the reverse strand, counting down.
CTTGATCCATGACTTATCCATATGTAACGGAAAAATCTTGGATAGAATATAAATGTGGATACAATGTTTAATTACATTCAAAGCAGAACTTGGGATCTTTAAATGCATGGAATGTTTTGTAGCGGTTACAAAACCGCTACAACAACCGTTGCACATATCCGAGACACATTTGTCGCGGTTGAAAAATCGCGACAAATTTGAATCCATAATCCCGCCAGAGTTTTGTCGCGGTTCTATAACCGCGACAAAAACCGCTACAAAATTAAATTTGTAGCGGTTCAACTCCACAGAACCGCTACAAAATGATGACCGTTGACATTTGTAACGGTCTAAGAACCGTGACAAATAAATGACGCCCTTTCATCCATTTCAAAATTCAATTTTGTTGCGGTTTATCGATATGAACCGCTACAAAATTTAGTTAAATTAATTAATTTTAGGAAATATTTTTCACTACGTTATTTATTCTACATTATCTATTTTATTTGACTATAAGTCACATTAAAAACGTAATATAAATGAGTTATAAGTTTTGAAACAATGTACCAAATATAACGACGACAAATATTTAACTAAATCACAGGTTAAACAAACCAAATATTTAAACCAAAGTAAAAAAATATCCAGCGGTACAAAATGAAGTGTTCAAGATAAAAACTAAATATCAGGAGCATGATCATCAAGTCCTGTCTGAGGGGGGTCTGTCTCAGGGGGGTGGTGCACGACCAGAGTCTACAACATCGTCGTCATCAGTAGCACGTGGGGGGATCCATCAAAGATGAAAGGAGGGGGGTTCGGGAGCTGGAAACCGTTCGTCAGGTAAAAGCTTTGTCAGGGCCCCAGTAATAGCAGTCCAGTTCTCCACATGACAATCGTACTAACGGGCGACGCTCTCCTTCCTGTGCCTATTCCTGGCCTCCTCGTCGGCCCTCTGTGCAGCCTCATGTGCGGCAACCTGCGCAACAACCTTCTCAGCAATGATCACATCAACCGACTCCGATGGTGGCCTACTCGAGCTGGAGGGTCCGGTCGCAGAGGAGGAGTCCTGCCTCGGGTACACTATGCTAGGCCTGGTGCCAAGGCCCATGCCCCTAACGCGGCCAAGATGCTCGACTGGGCCCACAACAGCTTTCAATGGGGCCGTAGGATTGACAGACCCCTGTGACTCCGGGGTCTGCGACGCTCGTAGCTCTGCCTCGCTCTTCTCAATCCGGGCCTGACCCACAGAGTTCATGAACCATTAATAAAATAATGGACGATCAATTTAAATATACAACATTCATTATATAAATAATGTTTTTTAACTTACTATTATCTCCTCTGCTGCCTCAGAGGTCGGCGTCCCATCACGGTGTCTATGGGTGCGTGTGAACAACTTCCCATAGTCTGTCTGTGTGTTCTCCTCCCGAGCCTTCTGTTGCTGAAAGAATTAAAACAATATATACTTTGTTATTTAAAAAACAAAACAATCATCATGTTAAATAATAACATACCATCTCACTGTAGGTCACAGCAAACGTCTTGGTCCCTGCCGTGTGATGGACTCTCTGTTTAATCTATATGTAACCTTCAAATTAACTAATGTTTACACAAAATTAAACTATAGTTAATTAAAAAAGGTACCTGCTTGTCAGCAACCCTCCTATATTGGACGAAACTCGCCCAGTGAGTTGGTTCCACGCCGTCTGGGATGTTCTCGATCAGCTGCTGCAGAGGAATAGTGCCATCTCCATTCATACGATTGTAGAGACGATTCCTCCGGCTCTTCCACCCTCCCCCACTTTCATCAGAACGTACCTCTTATGCTGTTCTCGCAGTTTAAACTTTTTCTGTATCATAATTTCATTATTAATTATTAATGAATTAAGAAATAAATAAGGAAAGAAATAAACTAAAACTTATAACTATTAACATGTAAAATTTAATTAAACAATATTGACTACCTGCAGAACTCCGGTAAACGCCTTGTTCTTTGTATCTTTCGTCACATGCTTCCAATCCTTGAAAAAAATCGGGAACCATGCCCAATTGCCGCCAAATTCAAACAGGAATCGGCTCATCAGGTGACCACCGCTGCCGATCGCCTGGTCTGTGTGCTCGTTCCACGGGACTACGACCCGACACCCGGCCATCTCCCAGTCCATCTGAGTGAGAGCGGAAACATCCAGCGTCCTCCTGCTGATGTTCCCAAGTCTATCTGCAATATTACAAAAAATTGAATTAAACGTACCGAATTTAAATTAATTTCTCCCAAAAAAAACTAATTACAAATACCTTCGACATCCACTGTATATCCGGTGGAACGCGAAGACGCCGGTCGGGGGTTCCCGTGGTCCCGCTGGTTTTCCTGGTCGATGAACTGCTCCACCTCCGATATGGGCATCTCAATATGGATGTCCTCATTCTCGTCTAAGTCGTCTAGTGACAAACTTGCTTCTTGATCTCCTACGTTCTCTAGGGTCTCCGTGTTTGGAATTTCTTCATCGGCGAACAGCTCGGTAAACTCGTCCAGCCCTTGAGATGGCGGAGGTATATGTTGGGCCCCACGCCCTCTCGTCCGGCCCCCTCTACTACTACTACTGCCCCTTAAACCCCTTTTCTCGGGGACAACTGCTTTTCCCTTTCCCTTATCTTGTTCAGAAACCATGATGTTGAAAGGTAGAACTTTAAAAGTAAAAGTTTAAAGGTAGGGTGAAAGGTAAAACGGTTGAAAACTCAAAACCGTTAGAAGTTGTGACGGTGAAAATGAGAAAGTACTGTTTAAAAACCGCTACATTTTGTAGCGGTTCCCATCAAAACCGCTACAAATTTTAAAAATCTGTAACGGCTATGTTGTGACCGCCGCATAAACCGCTACAATTATGCCTCGTTCTTCGTGATGTTTTGTAGCGGTTACCTAACCGCTACAAAACAACTGGCCCTTGAAATTCTATAGCGGTTACCTAGTAACCGCTACAATATGTCCATATATTGTCGCGGTTATTCTTAATAACCGCTACAAAATGATTTTTTTTCCAAAAAAATTCCAAACTAATTAGTTTGATTCATAAACTTTATGAATCAAACTAATTAGTTTGGTACAAATATTTAAAATAACAAACTTCAATTCATTTAATTTTTTCTTTAAGTTTTCCAAAAGTGTCGACAATAATAAATTAAACATAATGAAGTCACCGAAAATAGTCTAACATGTCCGTGGCGATTCGGATTCAGTATAGCCGCCGATCTCCCACGAAAAACTTGCTGAGTCATTTTCATCAGAGATATTTTCGTGAGACAAAGGTGGCTATAATGGAACCGAATCTCCGGTCGCATGTTAGACTGTTATCAGAAGAGTAGAAATCTAAACGCCAAAGAAATGAGTAAAATTTGGCTTGTCACTGAACGAATTTCCTCGCAAGGATGAGAGAGGTAAATATCTGCAGCTCTTATCACCCGAGATAGGAGATCAGAGCTGCTGATATCTGCATGTCTTCGACGACCAAGCGAGATAGTTCATTCAGTTACAAGTGGAGATTTAGTCATTTTTTTAATTTTTATAGTCGATGTACGGAGACGTGGTATTTATAGAGTGAATATTTGTAGCGGTTAGGCAAGAAACCGCTACAAAACTTTAGATTTTGACTCGGTTAATGTCGCTCTTCCTGGTGACCGCGGCAAAATTGTGTCGTTTCGTATATTTGTAGCGGTTGTGGTGATGAAACCGCTAGAAATACACCGCAACAAAGTTGGCGCCAAGGTTGGTGCCAATTTTGTAGCGGTTAGTATCAAATAACCGCTACAAATGTCACGTCACAAACATTCCCGCCATTGCGCGCTAAGGTGGCGCCAATTTTGTAGCGGTTAGTATCAAATAACCGCTACAAATGTCACGTCACAAACATTCCCGCCATTGCTCGCCAAGGTGGCGCCAATTTTGTAGCGGTTAGTATCAAATAACCGCTACAAATGTCACGTCACAAACATTCCCACCATTGCGCCAAGGCTTCCGTTACTAATTAGTCTCGGTTTAGTGAAAAAACCGCTACAAAATTAGATTTTGTAGCGGTTATTATCAACCGCGACAAATAAACCGCGACAAACACCCGATTTTTTTTGTAGTGTCATAGATTCACTTTGAGGCTTGTTTGACATTTTATCTCTTCTAATTTCCATAGAAATTACCTTGGAAAATAATATAATTATAACTTATTATTTGAGACCACATATTCACCTATTTCCAATAGGCATTATTTACTAATTTATGATATTCATCATAAATACGATTTTTAGGGTGTTATACTATGCAATTGATTTTTTATATTTACAACAGGAAGTGCTATATTTACAACAAAATTTAAAATCTGGCCATTTATAACAGAAAAAGTTATATTTACAACAAAATTTAAAATCTGACCATTTACAACCAAAAAGCTATATTTATTATAGGAAGTGCTATATTTACAATAAAATTTAAAAACCTGGATTTTGTTTCCATACAAATAATATCAAAAAAGTTCCTAGGGACTTCTGTGTAATTTGGTGATTTTAAAGAATCTAATTGTATTTTTTCCCCATCCTTGGGATCTGGCCATATTTCTAGGTGAAAGAAATAGTAGACCATTTAAAGGTGATTATAATATATAGAAGCGTAATTATTTATATGCCGAAAACAATCAGTAATCTTACCCATTTACTTGTGTGTTACTATTAAGGACTATTATCACCCTTAATGATAATTAATGGATTGATTGAAGGAAATTTGCAGAGACATTATAGAAATTCATCGTAGTTTTAATAATAATTAATGGGTTGATAGAAATCTACATCGATTTTTCAAGGGAAAATCCCATATAAAGCTACTTGAAATAGGAAACTTTTAAATTAGGTTGGTAAATTCAAAAAATCCTTAATTGAGTTATTATACTAATTTGGAATTTTAAAATGTGCGTAAAACTACTTTAATGTCCTCTCATTTCTTCTCTCCGCTCTTAAAAGAGTTTTGTTGCTCTATGACTTTATTACTTTACATATCAGCACTAACATACAATAAAATAAAATATGATTTGCTAAATCAAAGGATTTTTTTTAGTATTCTAAAAGGGTCATCAAGAATAATTCAATTGAAAAAAAAAGAAAAAGAAGAAGAAGAAGAAGAAGCAACGTGACAATTTCATGAGAGTATCATTGATATCAATTAGATGATTTAATTGAAAAATCAATTAATTGATACAAAATAAAAATAAATAAATAAATGTGAGTTTCTTAAAAATAATTATAGAATTATTTTTATTAGCTGGGACAAAACAAAAAAACGGAATGCATAACACGTAAAGGATTTTTCTTGAAAATGATAGATTATGAAATATAGATATAAATGCTGACTCATGATCTTCAAAAGATCTATATTATTACTTAAATTTAAAATAATATATTTATCCTAATTAAAAAAAAATCTAAAATCTCTCTCATCTCTCTCCCTCAATCCTTGTATATTCTTGAAGAAGGCCACATTCACATTCACTGGCTTACCCCAAGCAATTTAGCTTCTATGGCTATTTCCGAGTATGTATATGTTGTACTTATCCTCTTTGTTGAGGGATTAATCACTTTACTAATTATCAACGGTATCTTTTGGCTACCTAACTATTATCGTTCTCTACGTAATGCACTTTTGGAGCTTCTTCCCAGCTTCACCTACACCGCCGCCTACTCCTCCACCGTGGCTGTGTGTGCCATCTGCTTGAAAGAGTTCAAAGAAGGAGACGTAGGACGACTGCTCCCAAACTGTAACCACTTCTTTCACCATTGTTGCATCAAGGAGTGGATCCAAAGACACAAGACTCGTTGTCCATTGTGCAAAGAGATCATCAATCCGAGAACCACATCGCTGCTAAATATACAGAAGCATCTCATGGAGGAGAATGTCAGTTGAAGAATTCGTTGAATGTAAATCTTCCTTCGGCAATTAGGTGCCCCAGAAATACTCGGCATATTACAGTATTAAAACAAGAGGTAATAGAGATTCTTGAGGAAGACAACAGATAGAACATGCTGTTATGCTCGCATAACCAAAACACTAGTTGAGGGGAGGGGATCTCTTTGTTTTTTTTTTTTTCCAATTAATTTTTACTCTGTCTTGTTTATTTGTGTTTAGTTATATCTTGCAGTTTTTCTAAATAAAAATAACTAAATACAACTCATCCAATTCATATTGGTAGCTGTTTTCTTTGATTTGTACGATTAAATCGAGATTTTGATCAATTTTCGCCTGGAAATAACGAGACATATGTATGTTTTTTGGGACATGGACATCAATTCATCTAGTTTTTTATAATCAAGCTATCAATTTATTTTTATTTTGTATCATTAGTATCAATTAATTGATTTTCCAATTAAATCATCTAATTGATATTAATGATACTCTCATGACATGTGTCTCGTTGCTTCTTCTTTTTTTTTTTTTCAATTGAATTATTCTTGATGACCCTTTTAAAATATTAAAAATAATCCTTTGATTTAGCAAATCATATTTTATTTTATTGTATGTTAGTATTGATATGTAAAGTAATAAAGTCATAGAGCAATAAAACTCTTTTAAGAGGGGAGAGAAGAAATGAGGGGGCATTAAAGTAGCTTTACGCACATTTTAAAATTCCAAATTGGGTTAGTAACTCAATTAAGGATTTTTTGAATTTACCAACCTAATTTAAAAGTTTCCTATTTCAAGTAGCTTTAGATGGAGTTTTCCCAGTTTTCAATATCATATTTAATGATATTTAATGGATTAATGAAAAAGTGCAATATTGATGTATTAGAAATCCTATTTCCAACATAACTTAAGAGTCGTTAAATATTATTATTCTCTTATTTCCTTTATTTACATACCACAATCATGAATAATCCCCATTTATGTCAATAAGACCGTGATAGTAAATTCCCTTATATATATATATATATATATATATATATATATATATATATATATATTGTTGTGTTATTTTGTTGAGGTATGATAGAATTAACTAATGTGTTTGTTTGGATTATCGATAGAAATTGTTTTTTCCAACATGATTTACGGTATACAAGGTAAGTTTGTGAGAGGAGTTTTGTCTTGACTTATATAAATGTGTTTTTTCAACGTCAACTCAAACAGGCTCAACCAATTGCCTACCATGCTTCTATTTTCCTCTCTCACTCCATATACATATAATAATGAATTCTTCCTGCCTTCACCTCCTGACCTCACGCTTCTTATATTTTCCTTTTTACCTTCCTTCAGTTTTCTGTCATTCCATTAATTATAACCAATCCCACCGGCCACTACAAGCTTTTACTTCCCTCTTGGTTTTGTCTCTTGCTCCTTCATGGATCACGTGGTGAAGATTTCTTGATCCAAACTCTCGCTGAGAGCTCCGACTGGTTGGGTTCGCTGTTTTAATGCTAAAGGAAAGCTGGTAACTCGGAGTTTTTCATGTATATGCAAATCATGGTCGGCGTTGTTAAGTATATAGATAGAAATATATGAAGTTATATCAGTTGAGTATGATGCAAGTACATAAATTGTTAAGACTGTGGAATGATAAAATGATATAATTGTGTGATTACTTGATATTCCTAAATCCTTTTTAAGCAGGCTTGTATGATGGAGTGTTTTGGTGAAATCTCAAAGTGGCTTGTTCCTTTTAAGCTTGCTTGTAATGTATTTTGACAATTTAATGAAGTACTTTAATTTAATTCTTTTCAAGCATTGTTGTGCATGCATTATAGGCATTGGTTGGGAAAAGCATTCTCAAAGTGTTCAAGGGTCCAAACGTGTAGTGGAGTTAATTTTTTTTCTATTTAATTGGGAAAGCTTTTTTTCCCATCTGACTTCTACCTAAAAAGTGGGTTTTTATCAAAAGCTACCGTGCAAGCGTCCAACCAATGTTCTGAGCTCTAGAAAAGGAATAAATTTTCCCATGGGTCCCACAAACATTTCTAAAATTGTCCTATCTCACCATGCACTTTTTATATTTCAACATGGGTTTTGATGAGCTATGCTGTTGATTTTTTATATTTAAAAAATGATTTTTAATTTCAATTATAGGAATGTTATTTAGTTAAAAATTTAATATTTTTATGTTTTATACTATATATTTTTTATGCCTACATTTACAATATATTAATTATTTCATACTTATTATAATTAAGTATTTTAGTATTGAATAAGATTCATATAATTTTTAGTCATTTTCCATCTTAGCTCACTTTTCAAGCGCTAGCCAAAGCACGTCTCCGTTTGGAAAAAAAGTTATTTCTGTCACCGTCAATCCAAACACAAATTACATTTACAATTTGATTTTTTCCTATCTTATTTCTATAAAAGCAGTGGTGGACCTATGAATTTCAATGACATAGGGCGAAAATAAGTAACGGCGGATGAGCACCAACAGTGATGATGGAGGATGACCTCGGTAAATTGCCGCCGACAGGGGGAAGCTCACCTGAATGAAGAACTTCCGATGGCGAGAGAAGCTATTTGGGTGTAATACCCTAAAAATCATATTCATTATAAACATTATATTTTGGCAAATAATACCTATTTAAAATAGGAAAGTATGTTGTCTCTAGTTTTAGTAATTTATTGGTTTATTTTCCTTGGAAATTAAAGAGACAAAAACCCAATTTTATTTTAGGGAACATAAGTGTAACATCCCGTTTTCAAAAGCAGTATATATTTTTTTTCATCAGAGTAGAGCACCGGAGCATAAGAGTAACTGATATATATTCAAAATGCCCACTGGCTAATTACAGAAGCGGTACAAAAACCGAGAGTTTTCAAAAGTAAGAACAACAACAAAAAGTCTTCAGCCGGTCTCTAAGCTTGCTGCTTCCTTCTCTCCTCGGTCCTTGGTTCTCCCGATCGTGACGCTATATTAAGAGCTGAGATCTGCACCGGACCTCAGGTAACGGTTAACCTCATATTTACATACACAACATATGGATTACAGACAATCACAACATAAACAGTATATGAGCATGCAACCAATGCAGATGTATCGCCCAAAAGCATGCATACATATATCGCTCAAAAGCATTCATACATATATCGCCCAAAAGCATGCAGATATATCGCTCATAGCAAACGTAAACATATTAACAGCACATAACCATACCACAGAGCTATAAGCTACTATAATAGGCATACAACACACATAACATATATACGCATACAATAAACATCAGATTAGTGTTACAGTACGCGGACGTACCTTCGTTGACGGAATTTCGGTATGACGGTTGGTCAGAACGTAATCAGGGATATCCTATAAGGACAATAGCACATTTATTAATGATCAAGCATTATGACGGACATTTTAGTCATAAATGATCATTTTACCCCTGACCCCACTAATTGGCGGAATTTCGCCAGAGCTTCGCTACTTTGACTCCCAACTTTCAGAAACTCAATCCCTACTATGTTTTTACCTCGTCAAGCATCTTTCAATGTAATGAGGCCTAAAAACAAGAATAGGAATTTCATTTCCTACTTCCTAGATCTAACTAACATTTCTACTAAAACTACCGAACAAAAGACTAAAACTTAAAAGCTAAGGATCGAAGAACTTACCCGTGCAGAACTTCACTACAACTTCTCCTCCAACTCCTTCTAATTCATTTTGAACCATGGAATTTTTTAGCACAATTCTACTCCACATACTCAAGCATGCCGACCTCCCCCTCCCCAAAAGTCAAAAAATGATGATGTCATCCCCTGCCTCATCTCTTGCTTTATGGGTTTTCATCCGATAAAATCCCCCGATCGGTGCTCTAATCGCGTAATCCTGAAGAATCTTAGAAATCCAAGAACATAGCCTCAAAGGTCTATTCATCCTCTTTATAAATATCTTGGTTAACTCAATTTTTGATTCCATTCAGGGTATTTCGTTGCATGCCGAACATTTTCGGATAAACGTCTTCGGTTACGAAAATCGCTTCGGGAAATGTCCAACTCGGGACAAAATTACACTGAATCATAATATGTCCAGTTGTTTCCCACCTAATTCATGTATTTTGAGTTAGGATTTAATTTCTATCGGTGGTCATTTATCCTATTTGCTTTTTCACAGAATATTCCTTAGAATATTCTTTAAACCACTTTTGCATTCACACTACACCTTCTTTTCCTTCCTTTTCTTTCTATTTTTTTTGAAAATATGAAGGCTACTTCTTGGCTAAGTTTTTGACTTTTCAACTCCTTTTTAATCACTTAGATTATGTCTTAATTACCTTAATTAATAATTAACCCATTGGCTAATTAAACCCTTATATATCACCTTATCCATTTTCCAAACAATTAGCCATTAAATACTTATCCAATCACTTACTAATTGTTGACAATTTTCTTAATTAAGATTAATTATTATCTCACAACTATTGGACTGACATTGGTATTTTATGCTCCATGTAAAATATTAAAAATCATGGGGTCGATTATGGCCCACACAATACTTTTTGATTTTTCTCCTTTAATTTTTCCAAGGTTATAATTTATTAAATTGTCTAAATTAAGGACAATATTATTTCTAATTTTTAATAATTATTTCACTGCCCTTTAGAATTTATCATAATATTTTTAGGCCATTTTATACATCACAAGGGCATTTTAGTAATTTTGACACTATTATTTTTTCCTAATTTTCAAGAGATTTTTCCTTAAGAAATACGATATTTATAACTCAATATTTGAGACCATATATTCACCTATTTTTAAAAGGTATATTTTACTAATTTATGACACTTATCATAAGTGTGATTTTTAGGGTATTACAATAAGTTGCCCTATGATTTTTAAATTAATGCATGGAGCATAAATGACCAAAGTAAACTCAAAAGTTGTGAGAAAATAATTAATCCAATTAAATAAAATTTCCAACAATTAGTAGATAATTAATTCTTCATTTATTAGAGTAATTTCCAAAAGCTTTCATAGTTAATTGAATAACATGTTTTAAAGGCACAAATAGGGATGTATGACCCTAATTAGAGACCAAGGGTCAATGAAGGGCCAATATTAGAATAAAGACAATTGCTAATTAATTAGGCATGATTAAAAATGAATAAAATTTAATTACATAAAATCCCTAAAGCCTAATCCCTAAAGAGCGATGAGCGAGAGAAAGGAGAGCGACGATGGTGACGGGGGAGAGAGAGGAGATGGTGACGGCAGCGGTCGGAGAAAGGAAAAGGAAGTGAGTCAGGAGCAGTTTGTCTTTCGAAGAACTGATTCCAGCGGCCCGAGTAAGGTTGGTGTAGGGAAGGAGAGTGAGCATAGTGCTAGGCGTCCAAAATCCCTATCATACAAGGAAAAATTGCTATCGCCAGGGAGCCTGGGGTACCTGGTTACACATACGGAGGAAGACGACATTGTCAGCGGATGGAGGGGTTACTTCTCCAAACGGAACGAGGGGGAAACCACTGAAAATGAAGACGTCGAGAAGGATGGACAGGGGAGTGTGGATGGAAGATCGGCAAGTGGGTACCTTGTATTATCGGTAACGTCGGAGCAATATACCTCATGGTGCCATCCGTGGATGAATTCACTGGTGATCAAGCTGCTGGGGCTCTCGGCCCCGAAACATGTCCTCATTGATCGTGTAAGGCGAATGTGGCGTCCATGACAACCTCTCAAAGTCGTTCCACTGAGCCATGAATTTTACATAGTCTCTTTTTCAAGCATGGAGGATAGAGATTACGCACTGTATGAAGGCCCGTGGATGATTGATGATCACTACCTCCTTGTTCAACGGTGGCGTCCGAACTTCAACCCCCAGAAAGTAGATTGTCAACGTAAGATTGCAGTGTGGGTGAGGATTCCTGATTTGCCAATGGAGTTTTGTACGGTGGAGGCGCTAGGAATTATCGGGAATATGATAGGGAAGATGATTAAGATTGACCGGTCTACATCTATCTATGATAAAGGTGAGTTCGCTCGGATTTGTGTCGAAGTGGATCTTCAACAACCCCTCTTGCCGGCGTTCACAGCTCTGGGTGAGGATAAGCAGCTGGTTTATGAAGGTCTACACCTGGTTTGCTTTAGGTGCGGATTATATGGGCATGACCGTAGGGACTGTCCTCAACAGAATGTGACCGATGAAGTAGCTAGCAGTGTGCACCGGAATCAGGAAATAGGGACTGGAGTTGACAAGGCGAAGGCGGTCCCGACGCAAACAATGGCTGACGGTGTGGGTAACGGTGAAGGTTCGAAACTGAGCATGGAAGAGGGTGGCAGTGAACGTAGTGGGCACTCGAAGGAGAAGTCGGTTAACACTGTAAAGGATAGTGGGGGTTTGAAACAGAATCAGTGTTCGCCGGAAGTGAGTTGTGGGGTGAAAGATGGGATGACCACGGTGGTCGGTGTAGGAGATGGTGGTGCTCCGATGGTGGGACAAGTCACGGCGGAAATGGGGAAATCAGGATTAAATGAGAGCATTAATGGGGGAGCGAAAATGGTGCACATTGATTTCGGAAGCAGCAAACATTTGGGTCCTCAAATGATCCTAAAAATAATCAATGGGATCTCAAATATTTGCGAAGGAGCAGCCCAATCTTGGCAAAAAATCCGGTCTTGAAAAATACAACCCCTGGTTCCTCTCTTGGAATAAAGAAGGAAGGCGTTTCTCATTGTTTGTCGCGTAGTGGAGGTAACGGCTTGAAGAAATCTGACGTGGGGGGTGCTGATTTAATGGGATCTCCAAATATCCCATTAAAGGAAAAGGAGAAAAATAAGGGGGAGTGGGTGGTTGTGGGCTTTAAGAGGAAAAAAGATGAAAGGCCCAAAAAGTTTGGGAAAGAAAACAAGGCAGGAGGGAGGCCTAAATTTTTTTTTTTTTTTTGATAATAAAGGATGACATATAGTCAGAAAATTAAACAGAAACTAAAACATCAGGGGAATTAATTCCCAAACACTCCTGAGCTACCAAAGAAATCAGCAACCCCGGACAACTCTCAAAGACCTCGAGTGATTAATACCCAACTTGGCCAATAGATCCGCCGCCTGATTAGCATGACGCAAAATATGTTGCACACTCACCTGCCACTCCCTCTGCAGCAAAATTTTTATTCGAACCAAAAGAAGGTTGTCAATGGGAGAAATTGCATCCGACAGCCATGAAACAATCTCCAAAGCATCGGATTCAACAATTAACTTTTTAAGGCCTAACTCCCATGCCAGAGATAAACCTTGAATAGAGCCCATTCTTCCGCCACATGCGCTTCACGATTCCAATTTTCTTCGAGAAACCATAAACCCAGAGCCCCCACTGTCCCTCAAAATACCCCCGCATCCAGCTCTCATCGACCCTTGAGCCACAGCACCATCCACATTCAGCTTATACCAACCTACCGGAGGCCTCATCCAGGAATTCAGAGTAATTCCAGAGGACTGATTCTCAGCATCAACAGGATCAGCCAAATGATCCGGACCCAAGGCATAGTGCCTCCAGGAATGACAGATTCGTTCTGCGGGATTTGAAGGTCTCACAAAATTCCTATCGAAAACAGAAGCATTCCTCCATCTCCACAATAACCAGGTTGCCACTCCGAATATAATACTCCAACTGGGAGACCCATCAGCAACCTTAAGATTCAGGACTAACCACTCTCTCAAAGAAGACCGAAAGAAGTTTGATGACAGAAGGGAATGATTCAGCTTCAACCACATTCGTTTAGAAAAAATACAATCACGAAGGATATGTAAGAGAGACTCCACTTCAGTCCCACAATATTCACAGAGATTAGAAACGGACCTCCACATACTCCTTCTCTCGTTTGTTGACAACTTATCGAAGAAATATTTCCACAAGAAAACTTTAATTCTCTCCACACCCCTCCAAGACCAAACCGCCTTCAGACCCTTATAAACGGAGAGCTGAGAAAAATTCTCAATAAGACCGTAGGCACTTTTAAGAGAAAACATACCATCCTTAGATGCACCCCATACCATACAATCCGAACCCGCTTCCTCACAAGGAGGGATAAGAGCCCTAAATCTTCCGACCACATCCGCTGGAAGACAATCAGATAGCCTATCATAGTTCCAGATTCCATTCACAGTCCAGTCAGCAACCACGGAAGCACTCTCCTCAGAAGAAAGCTGTCGAGTACATAAATCCCTCAAAGGTTGCCCTTCTAAGAACCAGCAATCATTGAAAAAGTCAATCCACTGCCCATTACGAAGTTGCCATTTAGACCCTTTATCAATCAGATCCTTCTGGGAGCAAATAAATTTCCATACCTTCGAGTCCCCTGACTGGAAAGATAGAAGAGAATCACTATCCCGAAGCATATATCTTTGTTGAATAATATCAGCCCATAAACCTGTCGCCCCCCTAATCAGATTCCAAGCCACTTTAGCACCTTGAAAACAAAGGATGAGGAGCCAAGTAGCATGGAGATGGTCAATGGATTTGTAGCTCTACACGACTTGGGCCCAAATAATGACAATATAGGGCAAAGTGATATGCTGATGGACGATGGCCAGCAGTGCGATTCGGGGCAAAAATCAACGTGTGGTGTGGACCCCCCCTCATGAAGCCCATAACGCAGGAACCACAAGTATGAAGAGCATGGGAGTTGGGGTTATGCAGCAATCTGAACAGGATAAGGCGCATGGGAATTTAATTAATGGTGTGGGCAGTGGTTTGGCCCTTCCAAACTCCCCTACTAGTTATCAATGATTTTTATGATTTGGAACTCAAGGGGTACAGGCGCGAAGTCATTTCCTAGCCTGGTACGGGAACTGAAAAAAATACTACAAGTTGGATTTTCTTGCAATTTTAGAAACACGCTCGGATGCTCTAAAGACGGCACGACGAATCGGTAAATTTGGGTTCAATAATTTTTCTTACACTGCTGCGGAAGGATACAGTGGTGGGATTTGGTGTCTCTGGGAAGAAGAACTTCTGAAGGTTGAGATAGTGAAACAACATAAGCAATTTATGCATTTAAACATCACAGATACAAAAAGAAGGAAAACATGGGGCCTTTCTGTGGTATATGCGAGCCCCAACCCAATGCAACGTTGTGCCTTATGGACTAAGCTCTTCTAGATCAAGTCCACTATGCAGGGACCATGGTGTATTGGTGGGGATTTTAATGCCACCTTGCCTTCTACGGAGAGGCACTCTTGTGAAGGTTCAAAATTATCTGCGGATCGGGAGTTCTGTAGATGGGTTGATGATATGGACCTAGTAGATTTGGGGTATGATGGGCCCACCTATACCTGGAAGAGAGGGGGTACAGAAGCTCGACTGGACCGGTTACTTGCTAATGAGGAATGGTGTGCAAGTTACAGTGATTCAAAAGTTCTTCATTTACCTCACTACAAGTCTGATCACCGACCATTACTGTTACGACTGGAAGGGGCTTCACCAAGAGGGGTAACGCAACGACCATTCCGGTTTATTGCTTCCTGGGTGTGTAACATCCCGTTTTCCAAAAGCAGTATAAATTTTTTTTTTCCAAAACATCTTTTCAAATCATCAGAGTAGAGCATTTGAGCGGAAGAGTAACTGATATATAATTATAAAATGCCGTAAGTCATTTGGATACAACAACGGTACAATGGCCGTGTGTTTAAAAGTACATAATAACGAAATGAAGGCTTCCATTGGAACAACAAAGGAAGTCTTCACTGGGTCTTCTACTCGGTGCTTGCCTCTCCTCGATCCTCGGTCCTTCTGACCCTGATGCTATGTTAAGAGCTGAGATCCGCACCGGATCTCAGGTAACGGTTAACCTCATGTATACATACACACATATGGGTTACACAACAACATCCACACAACATATAAACCACACCCAACCAATGCACATGTATCGCTCCCAGCATGCAGACATATCGCCCCCGGACTACAGATGTATCGCTCCCAGCATTATAGATGTATCGCTCCCAGCCTTACAGATATATCGCTCCCAGCATGCATACAGTTATATTCTAACATAATATGCATTCTCACAACACACCACATATACACCTACCATACTCACATCACATACACGCATACTATATGCATCAGATTAGTGTTACAATACGCGAATGTACATACTTCCGTAGACCGAACAGAATGGCCAGGTAAGTGTCTACCATGGGGGCCTCACCGACTTATACGGCGACTTATGGCACACCCACGTAGACTAGCCTTGCCTTCGGCACCAAACTATTCTAACATATTTGTATTCAATAAACATACCATAACAATACACATAGCACATATATGCATACCATAAACATAAGAGTTAATGTTACAAGACGCGGACGTACATACTTAAAAACCGAAGCAGAATGGCTGGTAAGTGTCTACCATGGGGGCCTCACCGACTTATACGGCGACTTATGGCACACCCACGTAGACTAGCCTTGCCTTCGGCACCAAACTGTTCTAACATATTTGTATTCAATAAACATACCATAACAATACACATAGCACATATATGCATACCATAAACATAAGAGTTAATGTTACAGTACGCGGACGTACCTTCGTTGACGTTATACGGTATTTCTGGCGGAATACGGCACGACAGTAGGTAAAAACGTAATCAGGGATATCCTATCAACATAACAATGTACTTGTTAAGGATCTATCATTACGACATACATTTTTAGTCAAAATGACTATTTTACCCCTGACCCCCTAATCGGCGGAATTTCGCCAGCACTTCGTTACTTTGACCCTAATCTTCCAAAATTTCAACATAACTCCTACTCCAACATTATTTTCGAAATATAAATCATATTAATTAATGATTTACATCATAACAGGAATTTTAGGTAAAAATTACCATTTTGCCCCTATTCCCCTAATCGGCGTAATTTCGCCAGAGCTTCGCTACTTTGACTCCGACTTTCCAAAATTTTGCCAGAACTCCGACCCCATCATGATTTTTGAAATTCATACTTAAAATAAAACTAAAGATCTATCTAGCATTACTACTAAAACTACTGAAAGAATTAAAGACTAAAGACCGGAAAAATTACCCAGAGCTTCGCTGCAAAATTCCCCGGGCTCCTTCCTCCTCCAGAGCACCTCTCTCTAACTTCTCTCTAGGAAAGCTCAACTAGAGAAAATGGTTTTGGTGTGAAGAATGCAAAGGGAGGAGCTTGCTATTTATAGAGTTTTTGTGAGGGCATTTTGGTCTTTTTCCAATCTTCCAACTTTCAATTTTGGCCACATAACACACCTTTTTTGCTCAAACCACCTTCATGAGAATTTCAATGATTTAGTTAAGGAGGAGTGGAGCTGTTTGAGGGAGTGGTCGGCCAACATTGAAAGCTTCACTGTTGCTTGTCAACGTTGGAACAGGGAGGTCTTCGAGAATATCCAGAGGCGCAAAAGTCAACTCCTACGAAGATTGGATGGGATTACTCGTGCAATCACAAGAGGGGGTAATATTGAGTTTTTTGAGGATCTCCAAAAGAACCTTTGGCTAGAACTTGATGAGACGCTGACACAGGAAGCCTTGCTATGGGCTCAGAAAGCTAGGGTGAATTGGGCAATCGATGGGGATCGGAATACACGGTTATTTCATGCGAAAGCCAATGGTCGTAGGAAGCGTAACAGAATTGATGCAATTCGTGTGAATGACGGGGAGTGGTGCTTCGAGGAGGATAGTATAAAAGCTCACGTGACTGCATATTTCTCAAACCTCTTCAAGGAAGATGTCGTGGAGCGCCCGAGTCTTATTTGCAGCAATTCGTACCCTGACCTAACAAAGGTTCAAGAACGGTTGTGCTCGCGAGAGGTGGACAAAATGGAAATTCATGACGCTTTGTTCAGTATGGGAGCTTTGAAGGCACCTGGTCCGGATGGTTTCCATGCACTTTTCTTTCAACACCAATGGGAGACGGTTAGAGAGTCTGTGGTACACTTTGTTAAGCAGATTTTCCTTTACCCTGAGAAGATTTGTGAGGTAAACAAGACATTGCTAGTCTTAATCCCGAAGACAGATCACCCAGAAACGTTCAGGGACTTGAGACCAATAAGCTTGTGCAACGTAATTTACAAGTTGGTTACGAAGATTTTGGCAAACCGTATGAGAAGCTTTATGCCCCAAGTTATCTCACCCAATCAGTGCAGTTTTGTACTAGGGCGTCATAGTTCAGATAACATCATCGTAGCCCAAGAGGTTATTCACTCTATGAGAACTATGGGGGGAAAGAAGGGATACATGGCTATTAAGATTGACCTAGAAAAAGCGTATGATAGGGTGAACTGGAAGTTCCTGCTTAGTTGTCTTCATGAGCTTAATCTTCCACTCAACCTCATCCGGGTGGTAGAGCAATGTGTTAGCACTGCTGATCTACAGCTTCTATGGAACGACAGTAAAGCAGATTTCTTCAACACTTCACGCAGTGTAAGACAGGGGGATCCGCTCTCACCTTATCTCTTTGTGATATGTATTGAGAAGTTGGCCCACATGATACAAGAACGTATGGAAACAAAACAATGGAATCCCATACGTCTCACTAAGACGGGACCACCAATATCCCACCTATTCTTTGCGGATGATATTATTCTGTTTACGGAAGCCTCACTCCAGCAAGCAGAAATGGTAAGAGAATGTGTAACTCACTTCTGTGAATGTTCAGGTCTTAAAGTCAATGCTTCGAAGACTCGGGTGTTCTTTTCTAAGAACATCCATCATACCAGGAGCATGGAGATTAGCGCTGCTCTCGATTTCACTCTAACGGCGGATCTTGGAAAATATCTTGGGGTGCAACTACATCATAAGCAAGTGGGCTTGGACTCTTTTCAACCAATTATTGATAAAGCCAAGGAGCGGCTAGCTCCGTGGACCCCTAAAACATTTTCCTTAGCTGGTAGAGCAACACTTATTTCCTCGGTGTCCTCGGCTATCCCGGCATACACAATGCAAACATCCCATCTCCCTAGTAATGTGTGTGAGGCTCTGGACAGGAAAAATTGATCATTTTTATGGGGAAGCACAACAGAGAGTCGTAGGGTGCCACTAGTTGCTTGGGATGAGGTATGCATGGAGAAACGAAAGGGAGGTTTGGGGTTGAGACATGCAAAATATCAGAACCAAGCCTTCCTGATGAAGTTGGGATGGAGGCTAGTCACGCACAGGGAAGACTTATGGGTGAAGGTTGTTCAAGACAAGTATAAATGTGGAGATGACCTTCTTCCGAGCATTGAGCAACACGGCCTGGTTCTAATGTATGGACAGGAATTAAGCGAACTTGGGACAAAGTTTGCGGGTGGATTGAACATACAATTAATCCACCCGGGGTACGATGGAAGTGGGAGAGGCATGGTGAATTCACAGTGAAATCAGCTTACAATGTGGCTTCGGGAATGGATATGGATAATCAATGCAACTGGGAGCGCATTTGGAAGGTTCGTGCTCCACACAGGTGTAAGATGTTCCTTTGGTTGTTAGCACACAATTGTTTGCTCACAAATGCAAATCGAAGGAGACAGGGATTGACAAATGACCAAAGCTGCAACCTATGTGGTGCTAGCTCCGAGGATACTATTCATGTTTTTCGGGATTGTTCGCAGTCACGATCCTTATGGTGAAAGGTGGTGCCCCCGGACAAGTGGCACACATTTTGCAGTAAACCTTTATCAGACTGGTTATGGTGGAATATTAGTGGAAGAAGTGATACGAACAAGGAATGGGCTTCTCGGTTCACAGTTTTATGTTGGTGGATCTGGAGACGGAGAAACCTATATGTGTTTGAGAAGAAGTTTACTCATACTAGTAATATCATTGCTAGTACGAACGCGATATTGGGGAGTCGGCGGAGTGTGAATAATCGCCTAGCAAGTATGCCTCTTAACGGTATCACTCTTTCTACCAGCCATGAGAGTTGGCATCCGCCTGAGGATGATTGGGTGAAGGTGAATGTGGATGGCGCTTATTCTCAAGCTACCAACAAGGGAGCATGTGGGGGGATCATTCGATGTTCTTCTAGGACTTTTCTCAGGGGATTCTTTCACTCTATTGAGGAGGGCAATGAGTTGACTGCTGAAGTTTGGGCTTGCCTCTTGGGCCTCAAGACTGCCTGGGCGATGGGATTTCGGAAGGTATGGCTGGAATCAGATTCAATGGAATGCATTACATTACTTATGTAGGTGCAGGGGGGCTCTCACCGTGACTCTGGCATTCTGGATGAAGTCAAGCAGTTGCTACGACTGGAGTGGGAAACTAAGGTATCATATGTACCTCGGGCCGGGAATACTGCAGCAGATTACCTAGCATTGAAGGGTCTAGATTTGGGACTGGGATTCCATGAAGTGTATAAACCATCAGAGGATCTAGAGGTCATTCTCTATCAGGATTGTAAGGGGTGTAACATCCCCGTAGGAGTTAGTTGAGGTATCCTAATTGTATAAAAAAAAATATTATTAAGCATAAGATTAAGACACTAATCAAACTTATTAAGCAACTTTGACAAGTCAAACTAAAATCAATGGCTAGGATTAAACCTCATAAAGCTAGATCTAAAGGTTTAGAATCAACCATAAAGTGAAATCCATGTGAAGTATAATAAACCAATGAGGGAATTTTCTTGTAAATAATATAAGGTTAATTAATAATATAAGAGTAAATAAATAAATAAAATGAAGAAGCAAAAAGAGGGGGAGAGGGACGATTTTTTTGAGTGTTTGTGTGTGTGTGTGTGTGAGAGATGTAAGTGTGTGTGTGTGTGTGTTGTGAACCTAGTGTGGAGTTGTGAGTGTGTGTGTGTGTAGTGTAAAGTGTAAAGTGTGGTTCATTGTGAGCCATGAGTTTGGAGAGAGAGAGAGAGAGGGGTGATGTGGAAGAATGAGGGCCTAGCAGTTGGTGGAGATATTTTGAGTTCCAAAAGCTATTAGGATTAATTCAAGACTCAGGTAAATGAGAACCGATAGAAAATAAATTGTGTACTGAAATATGTTAACTATAGATCAAATATAAGAACTTATTATGAACAAGTGTATTTTTATCCTGAAGTAGGTTAGCTCCGAAGTCATTTCTGTAACTTTTGGAATTTATCCTAAAATGACTAAAAGGCTAGTAAAAACCCCAAATTGAACCATAATTCTTGTTATTTCAAGTGCTTCTCAAGAGACTACATAAACTTCAAACTTTATCTCTAAAGATATTTGCGATTTATAAGCACATGCAAATTAAAACATGGAGAGTGTTTTGCCAACAATGCACAAAAGTAAAATATGTGAAGAAGAGGGTGGCCAACAAGGTGTTTTGGATAAAAAGTGAAGAGATAGGGAAGAGAGAGAGAAGGGGACGAAATTTATGGAGGAAGAAAGAGAAAATGGGTGATTGGCAATGAGGCCACATATGCCTCCTTAGAGCCGTTGATGCAAAAGAAGATCCGAGGGTTGAGATCCATACACTTTTCCTATAAATAGGACCTTCACTTCACTTCAATTCCTCACACCAAAATTTCATAGGCAATTCGAAATCTAGAGAGAAGGTAGTGAGAAGGAAGAGCTTCGGAGAAGGAGGAGCAAGGTTCTTGGTAAGTTGTTCGGTCCTTAGCTTTTAAGTTCTAGTCTTTAGTTTTATAGTTCTTAGTATAAATGCTAGTTAGATCTAGGAAGTAGGGAGTAGAATTCCTATTCTTGTTTTTATGCCTCATTGCATTGAAAGTTGCCTGACGAGGTAAAAACATGATAGGAATATAGTTTTTGAAAGTTGAGAGTCAGAGTAGCGAAGCTCTGGTAAAATTTTATCGGTTAGCGATTTTCTGAGGCTAGGGGTAAAATAGTCATTTATGACTAAAATATCTATTAGGATATTGTTTTTTCATTAATAAGTACGCTATTATCCTTATAGGATATCTGTGATCACGTTCCGACCGTCAGACGTACCGGATTCATCAGCGAAGGTACGGACGCGTACTGTAACACTGATTCTAATGCTTATAGTATATTTATATGTGATGGATACTTTCATAAAGTCATGGACGAGACTCTGTCTTGGACATGCATCGTGACTAAGTTTATGTTGCTTAGATCACTACATACAGCTTTACATGGGTTATGTCATGATAACACCAATAAGTTTTCCTAACGCTGAGGGCACGACATGCTATCGTGACATGGGTGGTGCAGACTAATTAAATTTACATCCGATATTATTGTTATTGCCTTACATATTCGATTATGTATTTCCTACATCTGTTATGGGCTTTTGTAGGGATTAATGTTGTAATATCATGAATATCTGTCATACATATACTGTTTACATAAGCATGAGGTTAACCGTTACCTGAGGTCCGATGGGAATTGGACCTCAGCTCTTATAGCTTCAGGGTCCGGAGAACCAAGGACCAAAGACAAGAGCAAGCAGCATGCGCGAGACCCGACTAAAGTTATCTATTTGCAATATAGTACCGTTGTAATACTCAGATGTATGTAATGTTCTTTATTAACAAACAGATACGCCACAGTTAATGGTTATCAGTTACTCAATCCTTTACTTGCTCCGATGCTCTACTCTGATAAAAAAGAAAAAAAAATTATTTCGCTTTTGAAAATTGGGATGTTACATTGGGAAATAAAGGAAGATATGAAAAAACAATATCTAGAGTAAATGCCCTAAATTATTGTTCTAAATTTTGAAGACAAAATTTATTTTACGAGGGGAGAATTGTAACATTCCAAATTTTAAGCCTGGAACTTTAAGAATAAGTTTGAATTATAGGTAGACTATTTAACCCAATTGAGCCAAATGCCTTAAGTATGTCCTAAGGGAAACGCACTAGGTCCAATTTATAGAGCAAGGGACGTGCTCCACTAGACTCAAATGAGAGGAGCATCAAAATGTTTATGTTGGGCAAAAGAAAGTATGAGAAAAAAGCTACTAATTAAATTAAGGCTTGTTGGATCAGCCATACTTGAGGAAAATTGAAATAAGATAAATATTTTCTCTCCATTTTAGCATCACCACCTCATCCCTCATTTGCACCATCTGAAACTTTATTTTAAAGAGGAAAAAATTTGGGGGGTGAAGGCCACCCCTAGCCCCTTGCTAGGTCTGCCTTTGTACAAAAGTAATATAGAAAATAAGTCACTTCTCCCACTGCTAACCCCTAGCCCCTTGCTAGGTCCGTTTCCTAATTTTTGAATCACTATTCACAAAATTTAATTATATTATATAATAATAAAACTTACCAACTAAGTTTCTTTTTTTTTTTCTTTTTTTTTCTGCCCTTTTTTTTTATTTCGTTTTTTATTTATTTATTTGATTAATTATTTAATTAATTAAATAATTTTTTTTACATAATTTTTACAAAATTTTCCTATTGGTCTATTCTTGCATTTAGGCTTAAAAATACCTAAACTCAAATATTTTTCTAAAAAATGTCCAATTAATTAGTAAATATACTTTTACTAATTTTCAACCATTTTCCGCTAATTTTTGAGCTTTACATAATTATCTCTGAATTTTCTTTGCTTAAGCTTAAGTAATTAGCCAATACTACTTAATTACTTTATTATTACTAGTTGATAATTTTCTTAATTATAATGCCATATTACCTCATAACTTTTGCCCCGACATTTTTGTTTTCATGTCTTCTCGCATTATATTAGAATTTTCAAGGATAATTTAGTCATTTCAATACCTTTTGAGCATTCTTATTCAATTTCTCCAAGTTCATAATTTATTAAATTACTATAATTAGAGATAATATACTCTCATACTTCACTTAGTCATTTTACTGCCTTTTAGGATTTTTCATAATTTTCCTAAGTCATTTATGTCCCTTAGGGGTATTTCCGTTATTTTGGCACTTTGGCCCTTAAACTCTCTAATTTCCTAGATATTTTTCCTTAGAAAATAAGCTAATTATTATTTAATATTTGATATCCCATATTCACCTATTTTTGATAGGTATAATTTTACTAAATTATAATACAGATTTTTAGGGTATTACAAAATTCCTGATTGTAATCATCTTAATTAAGTTGTTAGAGAGATTTTAGGAATTAAGTTAGCAGATCATGATTTTTTGAATTTCGTAATTATATTCCTAATTGTAATCATCTTCATTAAGTTGTTAGAGAGATTTTAGGAATTAAGTTAGCAGATCATGATTTTTTGAATTTCGTAATTATATTCCTGATTGTAATCATCTTAATTAAGTTCTTATTAGAGAGATTTTAGTAATTAAGTTAGCAGATCATGGTTTTTTGAATTTCGTAATTATATTCCTGATTGTAATCCCTAGATTATAGGAACTGCCTAGGTTAGAAGATTATTTACTTATTAGCATCGGTATATAATTCCAATTAAGCGAAAGAATAAATCATCGCATTCTCGGACTCATCTCTGATTAACGAGTTTAGCGAATTTAACTTTTTTTTAACACTTTTAAGACCGGTTGTTTGTAAAAACCGGTCTTAAAAGTATATTTGTAAGACCGGATCCTTTAAATCTGGTCTTAAAAGTGTTATATATATATACGAAATTGCCACCGGTCATACTTTTAAGACCGGATCTTTTATAATCCGGTCTTAAAAGTCTTCTATATATTTAGGAAATTGCCACCGGTCATACTTTTAAGACCGGATATTTTATAGCCCGGTCTTAGAGTGTTCTATATATTTACAAAATTGCCACCGGTCATACTTTAAGACCAGATCTTTTATAATCCGGTCTTAAAAGTGTTCTATATATTTACGAAAGTGCCACCGGTCATATTTTTAAGACCGGATCCTTTATAATCCGGTCCAAAAAGTTCTTTATATTTACAAAACTGCCACCGGTCATACTTTTAAGACCTGATTCTCTATAATCCGGTCTAAATGAGGCGGTCTTAAAGCTCTTTTTTGCATTAGTGATCTCCCATTATTTTCTATTCTCCATAGTTTCCTATTCTCACTCATTAATTCATATGATTGTGGAATCACATTAATTGTAGATTAGAAAGTTGTGCATATAAATAGAAAGCATATGTTATATATATTATGCATTTGAAACAAAACTAAATAGTGAGTGAGAATTACTCTTTCTTGCTTCTACTCATTCTTCCTTTCTCTTCTCTTTAAAACACCTCCCTCCATTTATCACATCCGTTAGAGCTATAGTTCTATAAAAAGACAACCAAAACAAAACAATGATATAGGCTAATTATGTTAACTTGTAAAACCATGACTATAAATTAGCCTTAAACCTCTCCTTTCTTTTCGTATAACAAACCATTTTCTTTTCTTTTTTTTGGTGACATCTATTTTCTTCTTCTCCTCTGTCTTTTTTAGGGGCCTTCAAAATTTCAAGCAATTCATAAACTTCTCTCTGGTAATTAATTTTGTGAAATCGTCATCTTCTAAGTTACCACCACACCCACCATTATTATCCTGAAATGGCTTCATCTTCTTCGTCTTTCAGATTCTTCACATATGCATCAAAATAAAAATGGCCTTCATGATGAATTAATGTTCAATTATTATCAGGGTTGTTAGTTTTGAATCGAATAGTAAGAAAAACAAAATATATAATTAATGGCATCGTCTCAAATCGAGTTTGCTTCAGCAACCTCGGCATTTGGTTGCATCAATCATCATCATCGAGTCACACAAGCCAAAAATTTATTCAACCATTTCGTTAGAGATCCCCTTGAGAACAACTCCACAACCGACAATGCAAATAACAACCTTGGAACCCTACGTTTTGCGTCCAATAAAAGAGAGGAGCAAGGTGAATCATCTTCATCGTCGGTGAACCCCAGCCATGAAGAACCATCACCACCTTCGTCTCCACCGCCAGCGCTGTTTCCGTCACAGTCGCCGCCTTTTAGAAAACAAAGGCCTTCTACGATTTTTGTTCCCTCAGATTTCTCACCCGGTGATGATGTCTCAAATCTTGGCGCTTCATCACTGGTTCAAATATGGGAAAAGAGACTAAACCAATCACCATTAAGCACCACCAAGTCATCGTCAACTCCGAAATCTAGCCGTAACACAACAACATCTTCTTCTTCATCACCACAAAGTTCATCATCATCAGAAGAAGCAGATTCACCACAAGGCCAGATTCATCATCATCAGAGCAAGAGATCAATATTGAGGGTGGCTGATATTATCAAAAGACTAAAAGCGACGAGTAGTGAAGATACTGCGAACAATAATAATCAAGATCATCAAAATTATTGTATGGGATCTCCAGAAAATAGAAGGTTTGTGATCAATTCACCAAGAATTAGAGGAAGACAAGCCTTCAATGATTTGCTTATGCAAATGGAGCGAGATCGTCATGATGAGCTCAGTAATCTTGCAGATTGTGCGCCTGTTTCAAATTTTCCGTACAGAGGTCGGATTCAGGTGATAAATATTACTAAAAAAGTTGTCTTTTTTTATTTTCTTTCGAACAAAGAAGAAAAAGTTTTGGACGGTTCAGTAAAGGCTCATAAAATTTTCCCAAGAAAGTATTTATAGTGAGAAATAGTTGTAGTAATTATGCAAATAATTTTATGACCTTCAGAATTTTAAAATGAATCTCTCAAAGTTAAGATTACGTTTGAGTAGTTTTCTTCATTGTCGTTATTATTAAATATACTATTTTACACTTTAATAAATTTATTACATGGGGCTTGATTTGTTTGCCTAGTATTTATACCTTTTAATACTTCTTTCATCTCAGATACCAAGTGTGTTTTGGAAATTCCATGTTAATGTGTAATTTTAACAATGAAGTTTTTTCATCATGATGGTACAGTTTAATTTTGGAGGGTACAAAAATATACACAATCTTTTAAAAATGTTGTAATTTTGTTTATCCTGCTAAATTAACCCAACCTTACATCTCTTTTCTTTCTGCTGTGAGAGTTGAGACCCACTTGTTCTTCTTTCAGTTTTATAACGGACGTTTGAGCCTATTTAATGGATTTTCTAAAATTGCACTCTTATATATAAGGCATTTTGTAGATTTTTAGGGGCAATTAATATATTTTAAAAAAAATATTCATAAAAGTAGTATATTAAAATTACTTACACCAATGAAAGCTGGGTTTTGTGTAAGGAGCTTGTCCCTTGTAATGTGACGAACCATGATTTGAATTTCTTTTGGGAGAGATACCACATTTACACATTTAGTGTATGGCTATGCCATGAATAGGATTGACGTCAATCTTGGATGCCACCTTGAATTAAATAATCTCTTTCTCTTAGATTATATTGTCTTTATTATTCCAATATATATATACGCTCTCCATAACTTAGTTTGTGTATACGCGTAGTCATTGCTTCGACTAAGACTAATGCAACGTGGGATGGTGGCTAAGGATGATCAACGTAGCTTTCCCTCAACAAACTCACAAGTGACTAAGAAATTACCTCAAAGATCTATAATTATGCGCTTAAGGTACTTGATTAACTTCTCATCTCCATTTACTTTTATTTTCTTCTTTTCGTTTCTCTCTTTTTCTCTCCTTTCAAAAGCATAGGTAACATTTGATGTTACCTCAAAGATCTTAAGGTTCTTTTTTTGTTTTTCACAATCAGTCATTATTGATGTTAAATTTGTCATTTTTTTTACTTAAATGCTATTTTTTATATATCATTATTAACTTAATTACACTTAAATTTGATGTATAATTAACAGACAATTAATTCAAGTGTTAGATTTTGGATAAAAAATGTGATTCATGGATGGATAAAATTCAAAATGGTCTCTGCTTTCAAATTAAGGGTCCAAAAGGAAGAAAAAAAAAAGGGACCGAATTTAACATTATTGTCTATGTACTTATAAGCTAGAGGGGTCAAAGTTGGCATGTAAGTTAGTATACTTTTAAGTTTAACGTTAAATTTTGGGTAGGGATGTGACTATAATGAAACCTTTTAAGAGATAGGCCGTATTAAAATTGTATTTAAGAATTTATTTAGATTTATATATCATGAAATAAGAACAGATAAATTCCTTATTGAATTATACATTCTTAACATTACTCATAACACAAACAAATATTATTATATATATGGTAGTGTTCTTATCACATCATTATATTCATAATTTATTTTTTCCCCATCTCTATGTGAATTATTGAGTGATATATGAAGAATTAGATTAAAATTATTCATATATGATGAGATAAATTCTCAATTAAATGCAGGGAAAGATTTGGCACAGGAATAAAAAATAAGGCAAATGCATCAATTGAAGTAGCTGATGAGCATGAAACTCCTGATAGAGAAAAAGAAAACAAAGTCTCACCAATATATAACATTCCACCAAACCCTACCCAAAACATTGTGTCCCATACAGATCATAATAACAAAGAAGAAGAAGAGGAAGAAGAAGCACCTCCATGCTCAGATGTCTTGGTACAGAGCTTGGAGGCTCAAAATGCGAAAGCAAGTTCTTCTTCCATGGCTGATATGAATGCAGAACCAGAGACGTTAGACAATGATGAAGAAATAGAAGAGAAATGTAATAATGTTTATGATGAGATGGAAGAAGAAGAAGAAGAAGGAGGAAGTGAGGAAGAAGAGTATGGTGATCATGAGAGAGTATATGAAGAGATAGAAGAGGTAGAGATTAATTATGGTAGTGAAGCTGATAATTTTGATTGGATTAGTCAGATTTCTAAACCTAAGAGCTATTGGGAAGATCTCAGGCAGGCTTGGTACAAGGAGATGGCTGATAACAATGAATCACAAAAGGATGATATCTGTCAACTCCTTCAAAGGTACACTACTTATATTAAGTTTTGGTTTTGGTTCAATAATTCTATTTTGTTGGGCTCAAATGATCAAATTTTTAATTGACTCTCTAGGTCAAAAGTCTATAACCAATTCTTTTTCTTCTTTTTAAAGTAGAAAAATTAAATTAGTCTTCATAATAACTTCTATTTTTTAACTGGGAATCAGTTATTCAGAGAGATAGATAAAATGATAAATCTCATAGCAGGTGAAATCCACTAATTTCTATATATCTCTACTCACTACATGATTGCAAAATGAAGATGAAAACAGTAAAAGTGCATATTTGAACCTAAAAGTTTATATAAGATTTTAGTTTGATCTTTTAATTTTATATAGTATCTTTATTTTCAGCACTCTAACCCTATCACTACTGTTACTTTCAAATGATGATTTTTCATATCAATCACTATTATTTTGAGAAATTAAATCAATATGTTAGCATTGCGAATGTTTTGTCTGACATTTAAAATTTTAATGTCGTCAATTTTTGTTTGTCAATGAACCTAATAATGTTAGGGTTAGCATGACTAAAGAAAGATAAATTTTATATTTAGGGACCAGAACGAAATTTTGTGAAAACTTAAAGGACCAAATTGAAGATATGCACTTTTTCCAAAAGAAAAACTAAATTTCTGAAAATCAGATGATAAAAGTGGTATTTTAGACTAATCATAGTACATTTTTCCCCCATAAAAAACCAACTTAACTAGTTTTCCTAATCTCTGTAAATTAGATATTTAACTCCTAGATTAATGGCTAATGGGAGTAGCTAATTAATTATATGCTAGTCAAATTTTTGAATCATGTGATGCAATCACAAACGTATTGATGACTAGTCAAAATGTTCATTCCATGTGTTGTATTGTTTTGCAGAAGAACGGTGTCAAATTTTCTATGCAGTGACTTCCGAGATAAAATGGACAAGTTAATGGAGTCTCACAATGGAACACAAGCAAACCTGTTGGCTAGTCAAGATGACAATGAACCCAACCATCATGGGAAAATAGGGCATGAATTGGTAGCAATTTTACAGCAACAAATGAATAATGATCCTTTGAAAAGGGATAAAGAAGAGGACGATGTCAAAGCAGAAGCAGAGGAAGAAGAAGAAGAAGAGAATCAGGAAGAGGAGGAGGAGGAAGAAGAAGAAGAAGAAGAGGAGATTGTGATAAGTAGTTCATATAATGGAGAGAGTGACTCTATGAACCAGTCATCACCATCACAACCTTCTCAGTCTCCATCTTTCTTTCTCCATACTCACCAAATCTCTTCGCCCAGCCGTCCTCCTTCAATTGTAAGTTTAATTTCATTTTACCCTATTTTTGGGTAAAAGTACATCTTTAGTCCTTTAACTTCATATGAGATTTAACTTCATATAAGATTTTATTTTGATTCACATCTTTTGAGTCCTCTAACCCTAATAATTATATTGTTAACAAAATTAAGGATTCTGACTTTGGAATTTTAAATTTTGATATACTTAGTTTAATTTTAAAAAATAATAATGATGATACCAAAAATTATTATTTGAGACTAATGGTACTGTTAGAGTTAAATTATAAAATTAAGGGGTCAAACTTATAAAATTCTGTATAATTAAAAGTATACTTTTTCCAATATATTTTTTATCCATAATAGATATTTGAATGTGGGGTTTTCAAACTACTTGGCCAAATTATCATGCACATATATTTCATATGGATGGTTTAAATTATATTTGAATTTGAATGATATAGATTTTATCGTCACAATTTTTTCATTCTTAATTTAAATAATAATTTATAAGAAACTATTAATAGAGAAATCACTGTATAATACTCTTTAGATTCTTAATGTAAAACTTAATTAACTAATCTGAGTAGATTAAAGATGTTAGTTAAGTTAGTTAATATGATATTTTTTTTTCCTAAAACACTTTAGTTAACCAATCTTCTTTAATTCTCTCCTTGCTTCTTATATTTGATTATTGTTAAAGGAAAATCAATAGGGTTAATTTTGAAAAAAAAAAAATTGATAAACATGTAAAATAGGTATTATATTTATGACCAGCACTGACTCCTAATTAGATCCTACATTAAAGACCAGAGAAGTATATAAAATTTATTCTACATCATATTGACAAATAAGGAAATAAATATATTGTGCCTCATTCATGAGTCAAGACACATTAATTAGTACTTGTGTTAATTACTTACAGGAAATGGAGCTGATATATGAGTTGGGAGGGCATATGAAGCAGCTGCATCAAGAGATGTCTGAGTTAAGGAATTCAATAAGGAGCTGCATTGATATGCAGATCATCTTACAAAAATCACTCAATCATTCAGGTTCATTATTTTTCTTTATTCATTATATATTTTTCCTTTTGCTGGTCGTACAAAAAAAATAATTATATATTGTTGTTTAAATCAAATAATAATAACGGTGTTTAATTCAAAGCACAATTAATGCCCCCTAAAAAAAATTCATCAAGAAATTGATTTTACACTTAAAAAAAAAAAAAGGGACCTGACCTATATGTGCGTCTGCGCCCCCTTTATACTAAGTACTCCTTCGGTCCTAAATATAAAATATAGTTTGTAGTGTAAACTATACTACAAAATATATCGTATATTTAGAACCGGACCTAATACCTTGTAATATTAGTTGTAGTACTTAGCTTATTTGTGAAACACACATTTTAGTTTATAGTAATTTAGCTTGTGCATTTTTTTTTTCTATGTCTATGTGTGCCTTTTTTTCTATCCACCTCTAAAAAAGAAATGAAAAAGCAATAATTTATAGTATAAAATAATTTGCAGCTAAGGGAAAGAAGTCCCGTGATAGAGTGTTGAAGAAAGGAAACTGCCGCATCTGCTCAAACATGAAAGCTGATTCACTTTTCTACAGGTATTTTCTTTTAGAGTAAATATCATTTATGGTACATGACAAAAAAACAGACCCCATTTTAGTCCCTAACAAAAAAAATGGTCATTTTTAGTCCATAAAAAGGATGAATAATGGTCGATTGGTGGACATTTTGATCCCTCAAAAATTTTCAAAAAGTCCTTTTTAGTCTCATAAAAAGGACGAATAAGGGTTGGTTTTTTTGTCAGGGACCAAAATGGGGTCCGTGTTTTTTGTCAATGACCAGAAAGGGTATTTACTCTTTCTTTTATCTAAATCACAAGCAATCCTTTTTTTTATTATTATTTAGGAAAATTGTTTACTGTGCATATATCTCTAGCTAGTTTATTTTATTTTTTATTGTTTTTAAAAAAATCTTAACAATATATATTCAACCTTTTTGGTAATTTAATTATTGTCATTGAAACTGTTGTTGTATTTTTTAAACCTGATTTTGATAAATTTAATCATGTGAATATTCAGATAATGGACATTTGTACATACATTTCACTTGCATAATCTAATAAAAGTTTGATAATTAATATTCATTTTTTTAGTATTATTGAAGAGAGTAAAATTCTATTTGTCCCTAAAAAATGTTTATTATTTCTCCATTTATCAATCCCTCTTAAATATACAAGAGATTTAAATATTAATAGTGAAATTACACTTGCAATTATAGGGCGAAAACTTTTCAGCCAAGTAATATTATTTATGTATTTATTGACAGGTGTGGCCATATGTGCACGTGCCTAAAATGTGCCAATGAGTTACAACAGAAGAATGGGATGTGTCCAATCTGTGAGGCTCCAATAGTTGATGTTGTTCGAGTAGTTTATGTCGATGCTTAGATTCATAATTACTTGACGTCACATAATTAATTAATTAATTAATTAGTGTTTCCATTTAGGCGTCATGAAGTGAATAATTAATATAGTAATTAATCTGAGGTCTGTTGGCCAAAACAAAAATCTGGGGATCGAGCTTTTTGTGTGTAATGTAGTAATCTGGAGGTGCAAGATTTGTAGACTGTATATATATTTATCTCTTTCGCTTTGTATATATTTTTAGATATATCTTCATTCTTCTTTATTTTTCCTTCTTTAATTTCTTTAATTTCACTTATTTAGAATATTGTTTTAATATTATTATCAAAATATGCCTGTCGTTTTACCCATAATCAAGTTTATTACTCAAGCATGATGGAAAATATGTATGTATATTTTTCTTTAGGAAAATACAATTGGAAAACCTGATGTCTATATAATACTCCCTCCGGTCCTAATTATAGGAGCAAATTTTAGAGTTAGTTTTGGTCCTAATTATAAGAGCAAGTTTTAACTTTTGTCAATTTTTTCCTATAATACCCCTATTTATACTTTTCAATAATAATTAAAGACAATAATAATTTAATAATGCCCCTATATATTTTGAAGTAAACTTTGCAAACTGTTTTTTTTTTTTTTCCAATCGACATGGCCAATAAAATTAACAAACTTGAAGAGCGAAAATAATGAAGGATCAAACAATTTTTTTATTTTAAAAAAGACGGTTCCTATCGTTCCACCGTGATTGTGAGATATTAAAAAAAACAATTCTCAGCTTCTTATAAAATTAGAAAAATCCTAATCAAGAATTGTCATCTTCTTAGATCTAGCTATGTGTACGGCTTGAATTTATTCAACAAGCGTTTCCTTAATGTCATTTTAAATTTTGGATAAGGGTATTTTAGGAAAATACACATAATTAACTAATTTAACTTCCTTCCTTAATCCCTCAAAATTCTGGTAATTTGCTCCTATAATTAGAACCGGAGGGAGTAAATTTTATTTCTTTAGTCCTAAAAGTAAAAACTCAATACACTTTATCTCCTAAAATTATAATTTTCCCCAAAATATCCCTCTAGATTTATATGCATGTAAAGAGAATTTTCATCAATTAGATAGTTTCATAAATGATTAGAGATGGTATTGCTGGAAAACCAACATATATTTTTTATGAATAATTTTACTAATATTCTTAATCCGTAAATTAGTTATATAATTCTTATATTTACAACCAGAAAGAACCATAGATAAGCTAAGCTAATGGTATACATTCTATCTTGATCAAAGCTCCTTGACAATTTGCTTGCCATTTTCTCTTTCACATGCTTCACTTTGCATGTATAAACAATAGAATGCAAATATATATATATAATGGTTTAAGGCCCCCACAATGCAAGACCGCCCAAATTTCTGCATGTAAGCTTCACACTTATACTTTTTCCCTTAACATCGATCTTCAAGGCCATAAAAGCTTTCTTTTTCTTCATACTCTCCCCATGGAATGAATTACTTTCTGAGTCAAAATAATATTCTCTGAACTCAACGCACAAAACTATACTAATTAGGGGCAACATATAATTAATATTCCCAAAATTAACATTATATAATTGATTATCATCAGTAGTACTCCCTCTGATCCTTATTATAAGGTACCAACTAACAAATTTTATTTGCTCCTTTTTATAAGACACTTGCTTGTTTCCAAAGTACATTAATTATTGTTTTCCATGTATGCCCATAATTAATAAGGGTAGTGAGTGAGAGTAATAATTAATATAATATTAGAGTTTAGTGTAATTAGTATGAGTAATATTAGAAGTGACTTAAATTGTATGATAATTTCATTAATTTTAACTGTTTTTAGTTGGTGCCTTATAATAAGAACTAAAGGTTAAGGGAGTATAAAGATCCTGAAAAAAGGACATACCCATTTTCTTCAACTCCTCCTGATCATATATAATACCATACTCCATCATCTATCGGTCTGCAAAGCTTAAAAGCTAGATCTTTATACTGCATGGAAATATTCAGTGTTTTTATCACCTTGGTGATGCCAACTACATCTAGATCGTTGTAGCCACATAATCTCCTCTTGCATTAAGCATCGCCCCAACTCTTTCACACTTGGTTTCTTTTCTTATCCTAGAGAGAACTATCACCTCCCAACTCCTGTAACCGATCCAGCTGGTCCAGAAGCTCCTTCTTCCTTTTATTTATATCCCCAAAAACTTTACTATTCCATTCTTGAGCTTTAACTGTAAAATTCTTCACATTCTTCTCTTTCTGCTGAGAAACCAATAAATTAAGCTACGAATTTCAGCTTATGCTTTTGAAGGAAAAACCCAACTGCCTTATCGCTCACCCAAACAAGAGAATTTAGCCACACCATACTTGATTGCATGTTTATGGTCTAGATCGCACGTTTTGCCTGGCAAAATGCCGATCCAAACACACCTTTAATAAGGTATCTTGTTATGATATTGAGTTTACTCAATTTCAAAATTGTGTTGCCTTCCATACCGACTTGGTTGTCTGTGAGCATCAACGGATATAATAAAGCAGCAAATTTAAACTTCAAAAAAATAAAATGAAAACACTAACAGCACCAAGGGGCTTTTGGCCCAATATCGAATCTTCAACCTTTTTAAAGTACAATTTTTTATCACAGCCCTAAACATAGTGGCATCTTGGTGTTCAATTGAATCTCCTATTGCTGGAGATACAATAACAACAACAAACTTTATCCTACTAGGTGTGATCAGGTACATGCATGAACCTCCTAATACATGAGATCTGAGCACGGAAGTATAACCTTTCATGGACAAGACCAGACTTTTTATTTTCGACGAATTCAGGGAAGTATATAAAAGCATCCACAGCTTCCTCCTTGTTTGAGTCCTCCAGAAGGTAAGCTCCAACATATGTTCAACTAACACCAAAGGACAGCCATCATAATTCATACTACTTTGTGCAAGTATATGAAATTGTCACCATCATCTTTCACACCATATCTATCTGCATGAACCTGGTGTATTGTTGAGTCAGTGTCTCTTCTATAGCTTACTGTAGAAACTTGCTTGACTGTTACGCTAGTAAAAAGTGTCCTTTTCACCAAGGACATTACTTTCAGTCCTTTGCATTTGAAGGTTAATCACTTGATGATGAAAGGGAAACAGTAGAAGAAAAATTCCAGTGCTCCTTGTTTTTATTCACAAGAATTTTCATGATTTGTTCCAAATGCTAGGCCACGCAAGTACTGAGCATTTGCAGGTCCAGTACTTTGAACCATCTTGTTAAATGCACTTCCTTCATCTAGTAGGAGCTCCTGAGGTGTGTTGTATTCAAGAACCTGCAAGTTACAAAAGAAAAGGTATTCATGTAGAGTCATTAATGTTGTCTTGAGAATATTGATTGGTTTAACTGAGAACAATACTTCTTGCATTAGAAAAAGAAAAGAAAAAAAAAAAATCCCAGATCCCAGATCGAGATCATCTTTGTGAAAATATCAGACCGCACAATTATTATAGTCGCAGCATGTTAATTTATTTTATATGAAAATGGCAAACCAGATGATAGCTATAATTACCGAAACTCGCCATTTTACTAAATGAATTTGTAAATTTTTAGTTTTCAGTATTGGATATTCTGTTTGCGATCAGACATGGCATCGTTTTTTTTTTTTTAACTTTCAAATGAAAATAAACAGTATCGACATTCCATGTTTTCCTCTAGCCATCTACAAGAAGGAATTAAGAATAGAACAAACCTTGCCAGAATCAATCACGAGAATTTGATTGCAGTCAATGATTGTATTTAGTCGATGTGCAATAACGAGCATTGTGCAGGACTTAAATTCTTGGCGAATAGTTTTCTGTATAAGGGCATCGGTTCTAACATCAACTGCAGCAGTAGCCTCATCTAGAACAAGAATCTTCAATTTTCGTATCAAGGCTCTAGCCAGACTTAACAGTTGTCTCTGCCCAACACTGAAGTTTTCTCCTTGCTCGGAAACCTTAAATTCAGTTCAAGAGATTACCATCAGCTTGGCATTTACCTCGTTTCATATCATTATCTAGAATGGAAAACTTGAGGTAAATCTATGAACATGATCTAATTCAATTACTTCAGTAAATCTAATGGTAAAATTAAATATATCAAAATTTCAGACTGGTATTATATTTTCTAAAAATGATCCTAAAACCATAAATTGAATTGTAAATTTCTTTTCTGATAATATGAAATTGAAAACAAATATTTTAACAATAAATGGATCTTAATTGGACAATTAGACTGTGAAGTTATTTTGGTGGTGTTTTCCAATTGTCAGTTCAATTCAAGATTAACATGAAAATGAACTATATAACATGAATAATAGTATCATATCCGTTGGTTATCAAATGCAGTAAATGTAGATATTACTAAAATGATTTAAAACTTAACTAGCATCACTATAATTTGATTTTCCAGCCATCACATGCAGTTCATTGGCCGAAAAAAAGAACATGATTGAATAATTGGCATTGCAATTAAAATTAATCTGAGCACTTTGAATGCGTAAGTTCAATTATAATCCATGTACCTCAAAATCTAGGCCAAAGGAATTTCTGCTGATCACATCTTTCAAATGCGCCCTTTCTAGAGCCTCACAGAGCTCAGCATCAGTGTGTTCACTAAAAGGATCAAGATTGAATCGAACAGTTCCTAGGAAGGGGGAAAACAACATCTAGAGTTAAAATGGGTACTGTTGAGGTTCATATACAATGTGTTCAAAATTTAACATGCTAGTTTTTACGGTATGTTTGTAAGGGTATGACAATTTAATACTCCTGTATTTATGACAATTGTCCATCCTCATATAAAATCGTAAACGTATGCAAGCATCTTCAGGCTAGAACAGTTTATGAATGCACACCATTCAAAGTGTGGTTCTAATTTACTAACAATTAACTAGTGAATTCCATTTTACTGTTTGATTTTATTCTAAAAGGAAATCTTTCTAACAAGAAAAGCATTAATAAAAACAATAGCCATACTTTCTTTTCCTTCTCACAGTTAATATGTCATCCTAAACTTTTCTGGAGTAGAAGAGATGTTACCCACACAAGACATGAAAGGAAATATATTTATATGGATATCATATCTGGAGGTTTTGAAACATGAATTAAGAAAAATATGAGTGTGATCCATACCAGAGAAAAGAACCGGGGATTGTGGTATGACAGTAAGAACTTTTCGTAAATCTTTCACTCCAAATTTAGAAATATCACAACCATCAATAATGATTCTTCCTTTTTGCAGTTCCACAATCCGGAATAATGCATTGAGCATGCTGGATTTTCCTGCACCAGTTCGTCCAACAATTCCCACCTTCTCA
This sequence comes from Acacia pycnantha, assembly GCA_025563575.1. NCBI lineage: Eukaryota > Viridiplantae > Streptophyta > Magnoliopsida > Fabales > Fabaceae > Acacia > Acacia pycnantha. Next base: position 54,623 of record JAMWYP010000096.1, on the reverse strand, counting down.
GTTGGAGAGACTCTAAAAGACAACCCGTGTAAGACTGGAGGAAGTTCAGGCCTGTACCGCAGGACAACATCCTCAAATTCAATTGATCCTGATGATGGCCATCCAGGTGGAGGCCGGTTACCCTCAATAATAGCTGGAGCCTCGGTTTCCAATTCTATATATGTGTCAACACGCTCAACAGCATTTAAGCTATTTTCAGCACTACTAGCTTGTCTAAGGACACGAGTCAAGATATTTGTGATGTTTAAAGCATAAGTAAGAAGTAGACCCATTGTAGATGCAAATATGGCTTGGTTTTGGGCTGTTGCATTCTGCACCACAGCAAATGTTGCTATCAACCAAATCATGAGGCCGCCTAATGTTCCCAACCTTATGGTGAGCCACCGATTTGAACTTATGTTCATCAGAGTGAATCTAATATTATTGTCCATGAATTTTCCACTAATTTGTGCTATCTTATCATATGCTTTGTAAGCACGAATGCTTGCCAAACCATTCAATGCTTCAGCAAACTGTGCATAGACAGGAGATCTTGTAATTGAATCCAACCTCTTCACCTCACGAGATGTAGTCTGTAGAGTATAATGTGAACAGTAAAAATTAAACCACAAATTATGATCGTTGATGAAAATTTAAATAAAATAACCAATGTGAGCATGATCTTTCTTTGTCAATTCCAAACGGCTTCTGCTCAAGGAAGTATACAGAAAAATTCAATAAAACCATTCTTAGGCCTTTGCTTGATTGCAATGGTCCTTGACAATACCCAATCCTAATTGGTTACCCCACTAGAGACTGATGCTCCAACTTGCCTTTGGCCTGTGAAAAGCTTAGGCCTCACTATAGATTGCTTTGAAGTCAATGTTCTCCCAACAACATGTATGTTACATATTATTTACTATTCATTCACAACTAAAATAAATCCTGGATACCCTATTTCTAAGGGTCACACTTTTTTTTGCAATGATCCATAATGAAATTGCAGATAAAATAGAACCAACTTGGCAAGTTTATCATTTCTATGAATAAGAATAATCTAAAACATGCGGATGAAACAGGATAAGTCCTGGGGAAATATAGATTGGTCAATAAAAGGGAAAAAGGACAAAGAAGAAATGAAAAGTTATGAAACTGACCTGGTAATACAAATAAGCTCCATAAAACAAGGTCAGAAGTGGCATTATGGCCCACAGGGATAATGAACTCACACTACCAATAAGAACGAAAGTTGAAAGGAGTTGCCAGAATTGAGTCAAAAACATGCTCATAAAATTAGCAATGTTGCGATCAATGTCTCCCAGGTCTCTTGCAAACCTATTAAGTATGCGTCCAACAGGATTAGTATGAAAGAATACCATTGGAGCCCGTAGTATATTATGTAACATGGCATCGTGCAATCTTTTGGCAGCATGAAGACTTGAAATGATCATCCAATAAGAGTTTACAAGAGTAACAACTACCTGAAACCAACAAAGAAAATAATATTTTGGTTACAAGATATTGATGAAACAGGAGGTTAGAAAGTTATGGTCTAATGACTGTAAGCCTTGTTCAAGAAAGAGCATTTTGCATAAAAGATCTGGTGAATGTGTGAGTTGAAAGGTGCTTAGAACGTAATAAAATATTAAGTCTGAAAGCATCATGAGAAGGTAAAAATGTTAGACAGACCTGCCCAAATGAAAGAAGTGCATAGATTAAATTGAAATATCCTCGTTCATAACCAGCTGCAGTACTTTTATTTGTCCACACACTTAACCATGTGCTACTTGAAATTCGAAGAATTTCTGTCATTACATAGCAAGTGAAGAGTACTAAAACAGCCCAGAGTCCTCCCAGAGCGGATTGGTACCTGTAAATTTTCACAAGATCTGATGATGTACGGCTGTGGTCACAATAGGGCAAAACATTTGATAATCCCTTCACTTGAGAACCATAAAAGCATCCAGGATCTGACTAGATCAAGAGTAATTAGCAGTTAAGTTTACTCACAATATTTCTAATGTTTCATAGAGGAATAACCCTGTTACTTGTGATTCCAACACGCAGCTATCAAATTCATTTTATTTACCTTTTTTCTTTCAAAAGACAACTCAAGAAAAATATAATACTCCCTCCGGCTCTAAACATAGGAGATAGATAATTAATTTGCAGATATTAAGAAAATTAGTTTACGTAGTCATTTGTAATAAATGTGTTATTTTTCCTAAAATACCCCTTTTGATCATCTGCTTTGAAAACTATCCTCATTGATGAAAACCTCTTTTAGTATGTGCAATCAATAATGTTGTTTGGAAAAAGAATTGTGAGACAAAATTGAGGTTTTACATTTAGGACCGAAGCAAACCCCTTAACTAGCTCCTACATTAAGGACAGGAGGGAAAACGATTTAGCTTAGGTTCCTTAAAGGTTACTCATACCTTGTCAAAACTTTCCAGCTAACAACTCCTGTTTCCCGCTCTTCTTCTTTAATAAGCATGGATTTCTGCGATTTCCCCTTCTTTTTATGGCTTGTACCATTTGGTGTCTCTAAAATCGCATCATTGGTTGCTGGTGGAAAATTAGTTTTGTCACACACATCTCTGTCATTCTTATGATTTAGTTTTTCTTCCATTTTGCCTGCATTTTCCATTAGTTTCTGGAATTGCGGCCCACTTCTAGATAGCTTCTCAAAGGTTCCCTGCTCTTCGATCACGCCTTCCCTAATCAGAATGATATGATCCACCTGGGGGAGGAAATGAAGTTGGTTGGTGACAAGAATCCTGGTTTTTCCTTGCAGCTCTTCCTTTATACAGCGCTTGAAAACCTATATGAAATGAGATCACAGTTAAACTGTGTTTGATCAAGATGCCCAATATCTGAATTTAGGACGTCTTGAATGAGGTATGTTCATGAGCAGCAAACCCTTCCATTGTTTTCTTAATAAATGAAATAAGGTAAACATGATTCTTCCCCACTCAAAAGGACACCTGGCTTTGAAGAAACTTACTGAGGGTGAATGCATCATTATGATTTTAATTCACAAAATACATCTATAGATGACCGTAATATCATAACAAGGATCACATTCCATAACAAGTTAAAGTTATACCGTTTGGGCAACATGACTATCAAGGGCGCTTAAAGGGTCATCAAATATGTATACATCTGAATTTGAGTATACAGCTCTTGCCAAGGAAACTCTTTGCTTTTGACCACCACTGATATTGACTCCTCTTTCTCCAATCTCTGTAAAATCACGTCCCTAAGGAAATACATGAATGGGAAAGAAATGGAATTTTACATTTAGTTTTAAGAAGCAAAATAAGAGATACAATGTACATATAGATTCTCACAGGAAGTAAGTTGATATCATGCTGTAAAGCTGTGACATCAATGACCTTCTGATACCGTTCATATTCAAACTTAGATCCAAATAGGATATTTTCACGGACCTGAAAAAGTACACTTGATTCAGGATTGAAACTAGTGACATAAATGTACATTATTTAGGAGGAATTAAAAAAGTTTGAGAAAATTTCAAAGAAGTTGATAAATAATTAACCAAGGAAAACATGAACAAGCTCCAACTTACTGTAGCATTGAAAATCCATGAAATCTGAGGAACATAAGCAACAGTGCCTCTGATTATAGCATTTGCATTAGCTAAAGGAGGAAGCTCTCCAATCATTGCTGATACAAGTGATGTTTTTCCTTGTCCCGTACCACCAACTATCGCAACTAAGCTGCCGATGGGTATTTCCAAGTTTATATCCGATAACACAGGATTCTCCATCTGGAAAAATGAATAGCTTCTCAGAAACAAATAGGCTATGTATAACATTAAAAAGGAGGCCTCCAGTTCACATGGTAGCAACCTTACCGTTGCGGCAAGGCTCACTTGTATAACATTAATCATCTTAAATATACCAAAATAATCAAAATTGAACTTTGATGTGTCAACATAAAAATATCACTTGTAATAAGAATCCCATTCAATTTAAGCACGAACTAAATGTGTGGTCTCATAGCAAGTGCCAGTCATAAAACCAAATGATTAGACTGGTTTTGGGGAAGGGAACAAGAATGGTAGTATGGATGATCAAAGTTCTATCCGTTGTTTCATAATTTCAGAAGTACTGTGTAGAAATTTTATAGTCATATATCTATTACAGTCTGCTCGTGAATTAGAATGCCAGTACCTTTTGATAAGTAAAATGCGCCATAAATTAGTAAATGCAATGCTGTTAAAAATATGAAAGGAAAGAGGCCGCAATAGTTATTTTGTTGTCTTGCTATTAGTTGCTGTATTTTCTTTTAGAGTTAGTATATAGAATAACAGTGGCCCCGAGTAAGAGAGAACGAATCCATGCTTTGGTGACTTGAAAAATAGAGGAAGAAGAACCTTAATGCAGGAAATAAGAAAATTCTAACCAATACCTTTAAACTGGATACAACAAAAACATGGGATTTAACTACTTAACCCTTACTCCTACTAACTTAGAAGAGTATTTATGCACAGAAAGCATAAAAACAACCAAAGAGAAATTTTAAAACAAATTTTCACTGGCCTTAGCAGTGGTAGTACATTGCTTGTCACGGAAATAGGTATAGTTGAAACACTGACCTTTGTATCCCATGAAAAGTATCCATTCTGGATGGATATGGCTGGAAGTCCTGGTACAAGAGGGGGATTGGGTTTTAAAATTCTCTCCTCAGCTACGAATAGTTCTTGTAAACGATGCAATGACACATTTGCATTCACAGCCTGCCAGAATACAGGATGAAGCAGAGAACATTAGTTTTCCCCAATAGCAAGAATTATGTAAAATCACAATGTAATTAATGCTTTTAAATATCTGCTCTGAGATAGGAGTTTAGGAAATTATATTAAAATAGACAGACTGACATCGTCAAGTAAAATCCAGGAGTTCATAGAAAACTCATTTGTGGCCAAAAGAACACATGCATTCGAGAAAACAAAAAGAATAAACAGTTATTATTAGACCATTTTGTAGTATTTATTTCCTACATGTAGGTTAATATTAGTATTATAACTACAAGCAGATATCAGAATAGCTGCACTTAATTTTTCCCAGACTATTATAAATCGATAGAGAGTAAGCTTTTCCTTGTGCTTCCCCCAATTTCTCTCTTCATTCATCTCTTAGAATTAGAGCCCAATGCAAGTAAAGAGGAAACAGGGTTTCCAATTCACATTGTCTCACTTATACCAGCAGAAATAAGTACATTTCTGATGATATCTTAAAGACCAGTAATCCTCAGAAACTCTGATAACTTTGTTCCATCGTAGACAACTTGGGCTCCTTCCAAAAACTTGTAACTCAGAGGTCCATCCCTGGGGAACAAAGGATACCACTAGCACCAGTAGCATAACCCTTTCAGGTAACTGTGCATATGCCTTAACATGACAGGCAACCCACCGCCGTTTGAACAATTTAGCAACTATATATAAATCTCCTAAAAATGTTCAAGTAGCATATGGGTCACTCGTAAAGGTTAATGGTTTATATACTGACATTTCTGATCATTCTGTTCTTGAGGGACTCCTATTTGTTCCAAAATTGCTAGTATATTTCTCTCCATAACCAAAATTCTGATACCAGGGAAGAAGATAGAAGAGAAAATAGAAGAGAGGATAGAAATAGATTGATAGAGCTAAAGGCAGAAAGCATAAACAGGATTCAAATTCTGATTATGCCAAAAGATAACTACAGAACTAACAAGGCCATCTATAGATAGCCAACGGTCTTATGTAGTTATGTCACTAACGACCCATAATTACTCACTTTATACATAATAATTAGCACATAAAATTCTCAGAGAAGCCCACTGTACAGGGAATTTTACTAACAATAGATGTGTACTTCAGGACTTGGAATCCAATAAGACGATGGGTGGTGATCAAGCTGTGTAAAGGCTCTACATTTTAAACTTTCCTTTTTGAGTGATTGTGGAATACCATGACTTTTGCTATACTACCTCTTCATATTCTTGCCCATCACATGGGTTGATAGCTACAAATGTCCTAGTTTCGTTTCCTCATATTATGCTTTTTTTATATGCATGTGTCTATTTCCAAGTTTTAAGAATCATTTTTTAGGGTCTCTCTCTCTCTCTCTCTCTCTCTCTCTCTCTATCACACATACACACGAGTATGAATAAAGTTGTAGTTTACTGCACAAGGAAGTAGTATTGTCCACTTTGAACTGTACCCATTTTTCTTCATTATCAAATAACAAAATAGCAATGTGCAAAATTATGCAGTTATTTAAAATTTTTGACAACAGACAAAGAAAGGGAATTGAATGGCTGTAAGAAGAGGCAATAGCTAACCTGACTTAACAAACTGGGAAGCATATTTAAAGGAAAACGCAGAACTGCAAAGAGAGATAAAGAGGTAAATGCCCTTGCAGGTGTCAAATCTCCACCAAGTAAAGTGAACACTCCGAATGTGGTTATGGTCACAAGAACTGGGATACTGTTCAGCATAAAAGAGTTAAGCTGCAACCAAAAAATGCAGTGTCAAATCTTCAGATTCTGGCAATAAACGTGAATTTTCTGTCCTATGTAATTTGAAGACAAATACTGAGTGCATGCTTGTTCTCAAGATGTACAAGCACTTCCTAAACCACTTAAGCAAGTATCTAGGTAAGAAGTGATCAATATTTCAGTTAAAATCAAGAGTCATACTCCACCTCTGAAGGGAAAGTCAACACTCACTGCATCTGGATATGCAATGAAGTTGTGAAATATTTATTTTAATAGTTTGAGCACTACTATGCAGTTACCCAGTATTTAAGTGTGGCAATAGTTCAGACTTCAGAGTTCTCATTCATCAAACTCAATAAGTTTACATCAATATATAGTTCAGGTGTCTAACTAAACTGAAACTAGACGTCTAACTAACATGTATGGTCATGGATCCAACCCCATTATAAAGACATATTATATACTAACAAAGTGCTAATAGGCATAGCAGCAAGCAGACCATGATGTGTGACAAAAGCAGATAATACTGACCATTACTGAAAATTATCTACCAGAACAACATTTTGATATATCAAGTGGTTATTATTTGTTTGTGATTCTTAGCTGGATGGGAAATGCATGTCAACCAGAATATATATTCATTTGGTCCTTGTACAGTGTCTTCTCTAACTGAATAATTTATCTAATTCGTGTAATAAGACATAACACATGAGTCATAAGATGAACAATCCCTGTCTCTTCATTATGTCAAAACTCTTACAGCAGATAGAAGTTGTGCATGACGGAACCATAAAAGTTCATCATCTCGTATGCTTTGAACTCTAGACTCCAAGCTTGTCTCCCACGCATAACACCTAAATCAAGTCAATATCGTGTAAAAAAACACGTTGCAGCAAAAAATAAACAAATCATTACCCCAAATTATAGAGTACCGATGATTAAATTTATTCATACTTTACAGTATCCATGGCAGTCAGAATTTCATTCATGAGGCTAACTCTCTTGTCCGTCTGCTGCTGCCCTTCCCTGACGAATTTTCGCATTTTGCTGAGAACAATTGTCTGTTTCCAAAATCATTTAAAATTAATTGACATACATATATGTGGAATGCAAAAAAAAAAAAAAAAAAAAAAAAAAAAAAAATTTGTAGAATATGAACATAATTATTTAAAAGCATGATGCCAATGTATCATCATGTAACGCCCAAAATGAACTTGAAATTGTAACCCAAAAATAATTATTTGAAACTGACCAAATAATTTAAATTATTTTCTTGATAGCAGATGAATGGCAACTATTTAAATTCTAATACGATATTTTAATTTTTAAATAATCAAATCATGAACGGTGAAAATTTATTCAATAGGCGAAGTGAAAGTTAAATCATATATTGAAAAGAGGACAATCAGTAAAAGCCAACTCAATGATAGATTGTAACAAAATCAAAACAACAACATTATCAAGAAGTCTTATCCCATTAGGTGGGGTCAACTATATGAACCACACAACGTCAAAACCAAATCTTTGGATAGCAAACGAGAAGAACTTGCCTGCATTGGGATCATGAGAACCAGCATCATTAATCCAATAAGTGAAGCAACACCCAATTGCTGGTATAGAAGAACCATAGCCAAGATGATACGGAACGGTGATGACCATAGTCCATGAAGCTGCTGACATACTTGCTGAACATGAAAACTAAATATTAGATAGGATATTTATGCCAAAAGCCTAGAATATGAAGCATTATAATTATTGAAACTTTTTGCAAAAAAGAGGGTTTGCACAGATTTATAAGAGAATCAAGCCTGTATCATGAGTACTATGACTCTAGTGAGTTTAAGGGTTATGCTTGTGTTCTGTGAACATCTTGATTTTAGAGACAGCAGGACAAGTGTGTGCTCATCGTGCAGTAGGTGATGAAAAAATAATAAAGGAAATAAAGTAAAGGAACCTCTAATTAGGAAAAGAGAAAGTATCTCGCTCAACTCTTCCTCACTAGCCAAATAATTCAGGAGAATCTCCAAAAGTCCAAACGAATGAACTGAAATATTATTCCTGAATGACTAGCTTATTTATAAACAGAGGTTACCAATAATCTATAACAGATAACTCAATATCTTTAATGTACGCGCATATCCCATTCTCACAACCCGATATCATTTATTAAAACCAACAATAATTTATCACTGAAAAAAGTCAAAAACAGTTGGAGTATTCTTGGAAAAGGGTCACCTATAGTAAACCAGTGTTTGTTTCAAAATGTATTGTTGTATGTAAGACTTGATATGTTGAGACTTTTTGTTGATTCAATAAACTGCACCTATTCAATTAAAGACACCATTTACCTGTAGAGCACTGGCATCTGTTGTTATCATATTCATGATCTTCCCTGATGAGAACTTGCTACGGTCCTCATGCGTTAATCTTAGGGATTTGTAAAATACCCCGGCCACCTATTATCAGGTACGGTCACATCATATAGATTTCATGACAAGATATAGAACATTTTTATAAAAATAAATTTATGTAGGAATTTTAGAATTAGAAAAGTTGGATAAGTGGACACTGAATAGAGAGAGATAGCATACCAAAGTTGACCTTAGCCGGAAACCAACACGCATAACACATTGAAAATATTGACCCTCACAAAGTACACCAAATGACTGAAAGGAGTTACACCGTGGTCAGTTTCTCTTTCTCTGCTATTAAGTGCTATCAAAATCCAAATTTCTTCATATACAAGCAACAAACTATAATTTTGAAGGACCTTCAAGAGTCAAGGGTGACTCTTCTTCAAGAGGGGAAGTTTAAAAAGTGTAGGACAGCTTACATACCACTCCTACAAACATGCAGAAAGCATAGATGTAACCAATCCATGATGGATCTCCTCGTTGCATCGACTGCATAAGATTTCAAACTATCTTGTTCAAGGCACATTTTACAAACCTTAGAGCATAGGATAAGTATAAAGCTAAAATGAAAGATTTTAACAACATATCTATAATTTTGAAACGAGGAAAATCAGATAATTACTAAACATTGTTATTTTTATACCATCCAGTCCGGAAGCAAATGAATATCTTCATATTCTCAGTTAAGGAAATCAGTTGGATAATTTGGGTTGCTGCACATTAAGATGGTCCTACTTGTTCATATTATATGGAGTCAGGACTGTGTTGATTCTGATCTAATGCAGATAGTGTTAGAAATCAGTCATTAATTACTGAATCCCTTGATTATGGCATTTCATCATATCCCTTGATTATAGCTTAGCTAGTTTACGCAAGATTCTGATTTTCTTTTGATTGATAATAATCCACCCTTTATTGCTCCTCTTTATTGTCTCTTTGATGAGTGTTCTTCTTGGGGCCTATATATGGCTTAGCAATGTTCTCATATTGTGATATCAATAAGAGTGAATTCTTCCTCTCTATCTCGCATCATGGTATCAGAGCAGGAGCCTTCTGTTTGAAGGTAGAGAGGAATAGCTCCACAGTAAGCTCGGACAACCTCCAGCTCTTGGCTTGCCAACGGCCTGGAAGGAGGAGTAAACTCCGTAGCACCTGTCAGATTCACTGAACCTTTAGAAGAGAAGCTTAAACAACGAAGCTTTGGGTGGAGGCGAGAGATGGGATCATAGAGCAGGGAGAGAGAGAGGGAAACACGAGAGAGAGAGAGAACAGTGAAGCTCGGGCGATCACCAGCTTTGCCAGAGGAGGGCGCGTGTCACAACATTGCCACCTTAGACGGAATCAGAACATGCCGATCGGCGGATCTTAGTGGAATAATTGCGAACTGACCAGCGTGTGATGCCCATGCACCGCCACAGACCCAACACATGATGCCCATGCGCCGCCGTACTCAGAGACCTCTGGCGACCTTTTTCTACCCAGAACAATGGATTCTTCCAATTTTCGTCCTCTATTTGGTCTTGTTCCTCAAAATTCCAGTAAACTCAGTCTATCCCACAGCTCTTATGCCAGGTACAAACTCTCAAATTCAAAATACTAATTCTTTCTCTTCCTTGTCTAGTTCAGACCTCACTTCCTTTACAAAAAATAAAGGGATGATCATTAATCATAAACTTTATGGGAAGAACTGCCTCTAGTGGTTGTAGAGTGTGTTGAGATATTTACGTGGCAAGAGAAAGGAGAAGTATATTAATGGTGAAGCTCCTTAACCAACCACCATGATCCCAATTTCGACACATGGTTCGCTGAAAAATAACCAAGGAATGAGTTGGTTGTGTAACTCGATGACTTTGGATATCAGTGAGGGCTATCTACTTGCCTACACAACAAAGGAAATCTGGGATGCAGCTAGGAGAACCTACTCCTCACTTAATAACACTGCTATCTTAATCCACCTGAAGAGACAACTCCGTGATTTAAGACAATGTAACATGTCGGTGACTGAATATTATAATGCTTTGCTAAAATTGTGGCAGCAACAGGACTTGCTTGAGGTTTATCCATGGAAAAACATCGAGGATGCTTAGTTGTACAAGAGGATCGTAGAAGGAAGGATACAAGATTTTCTTCTAGGCATGAATGACTCTTTTGAAGAGATAAGAGGCAGAATTATGGGATTGAGGCCACTAACACAACCTTTTGATGTTGTTAACTTTGTACAATTCGAAAAAAGTAGAAAACTTTTGAACCAAAGTGGCTCAAGTCAAATTGAAAGTTCAACACTCACATTAAGGGGACCACACAGGGAACGAAAGAATAAATGGTGCAACTATTGCAAGAAGAAGGGCTATATTAAAGAAGAATGTTGGAAGCTCCATGGAAAACCTTCCAGTGGAAAATCAAACTTCCAAAGTCACCTTACCACAGCTGAATCGAAGGTTGAGAATGATGATCGCCTAAGCCAGGAAGAATTACAGATGCTTCGCAGGATATTTGACAAGCAGGATAAGTCAAACTTTCTTCCTAGTATGAATCTGGTACAATCAGGTAATTCTATTGTAGCTCTCAACGCTATGAAGACTAGTGACGATACTTGGATTGTTGACTCAAGAGGAGATACATATCACATGACCGGTAACAAAACTTTATTCCACAACCTTAAATTTTGTCATGAACACCTCAAAGAAAAATTAGCTAATGGTGTATTCACAAGGGTTAAGGGAATTGGCACAATCACATTATCTGATCAATTGGCAATACATAATGTTTTATTTGTGCCTGCACTCACTTGTAATTTGATATCTGTGAGCAAGTTAACTAGAGGTCGAATATGCCGAGTGATCTTTTTATGATGACCTGTGTTTTTCAGGATTTAAAATCGAGGAGGATGATTGAGACTTCCAAAGAATGGGATGGACTGTTCTGCCTTGAAGGATTGAACTCGAAGAATAAAGATGCATGGAAGGCTAGTTAGCTCTAATTCTCAACCAGAGGGAACACCAATTGAAGAGGGATGCCACTTAGAGATCAAGCCGTAAGGTGTTCCGGTTAACTCAAAAAGATACAGAAGACTTGTGGGAAAATTAATATACTTAACCCACACACGTCCTGATATTAGCTATGTAGTTGGAATAGTAAGTCAATTTATGCATCAACCACAGAAAGAGCACATGGAGGCTGTATACAAAATTTTGAGGTATCTGAAATTTAATCCTAGAAGAGGAATATTCTTTAAGGTACTACCGAAAACATCAAAATCTACATCGATGCAGACCATGCAAAGGATAGAGAGACTAGGAGGTCAACCTCAGGGATTGCACATATGTGTAGGGAAATCTGGTTATGTGGAGAAGAGAGAAATAGATCGTGGTGTCAAAAAGTAGTGTTGAAGCATAACTGAGAGCTGTTAACAATGGAGTATGAGAAGGAATCTGGGTTGTCAAATTACTGAATGAGTTGAGAATTCAACGAGGGACCAATGCAATTCTGGTGTGACAACAAGACCAACATTGAAATAGTCAAGAATCCAGTATATCATGATAGAACAAAACATAATGAGATAGAAACACTTCATTAAAGAAAAAATTGAAGCAGGCATCATGAATCTGTCCCACATACAATCTATAGATTAGATTACAAATATCATGACTAAACCACTAGGCAGAGCTAAATTTGAAGGATTTCGAGACAAGCTGGGAATGATTGACATATACTCTCCAGCTTGAGGGGGATTGAGGGGGAGTGTTGGAAATCAATCATTAATTATTGAATCCCTTGATTATGGCATTTCATCTTATCCCTTGATTATAACTTAGCTAGTTTAGGCAAGATTCTGATTTTCTTTTGATTGATTGTAATCTTCCCTTTATTGCTCCTCGTTATTGCCTCATTGATGAGAGTTCTTCTTGGGGCCAATACATAGCTTAACAATGTTCTCATATTGTAATATCAATAAGAGTGAATTCTTCCTCTCTTTTTCTCATCAAATAGTACATGACTAAAAGCTAACACGGATTCTTTTTCTTTTCAACGTTGAAAAACAAGATCTTCATAGTATTTGATAGAGATCTAAGCAAGCATGGGGAACCCACAATTATAGACCCACTTCTAAGGAGAAAGAACGATGCCATTTAAGTACCACTAGAATTGCTTGTAGTTATCCAACAAGAGACTCCATCAACATTCTCAAAGAACGATGCCGCTTTAGTTGAGTTGAAATTGTAGTAATTTTCAGGATGAAATATACTTCACAAATAGGATATTTGTAGAAATTTCAGCTCTTTTTTTCACCTGGTGCACTTGGTAAGAAGATTTTCTTTCATTATTGAGCCCCCTAGAATGCCTTTTGACTTCTAGTTTCTCTGTTTTGAAGCTTCCCTTAACTAACCCCTACGTTCTAACTTTCATCTGTTCTCTATATAAAAGTTTTCCTTCTATCTAAAATGACATATATGCAGTAACATGGTGGTTATTGTTGGCTAGACAAGCCAGAAAATTTTTCTTTGCCCCTTCATTTTTTATGGAGCAAAGTGATTTTGTCCTTCTATTGTTCTCACGTGATAAATCCTAGTCTTTCCTTCTATAGTAAAAAATGAATAATAGTTTAGATTATGCAAGATAGACTTTGGTAGAAAAAAGAAAAAAAGATTATGGAAAATAGACTTCTTAGCGGATGTGTTTATGATGATTCTTGGTTTTTGTCTTTTCTTTTTATTTCCCCAGTAACAATATATCAATTTTATTTAGTAAAAGTTGCCTGTTGCCAAGTTTTATTGTTGGTCAAATATACGGTAAAAGTCAAATTCTAAGATACCAAGAAAAATAACTCTTAGAATACAAGGCCATAAAATAGGATGAACTAATAAGTAGGCCAAGGGACTCAGAATTATTAGAAAGCTCTTCACTTCTGTTTGTTTTTTTAATGGAAAATGAATAAAATATTCTGGGAGTGATTATGGATACAAATTCTACGATCATCTCTGATAGCAGTTTTGTTCATTACTGAGATATGGTCAAGAGAATTTCTAAACACAACAATTCATTTGTCTGGTTCATCCTGTTTATTTCATAAGCATGTTTGTTTTTCTAGACTATTTTTATCATCATAAAGAGATTGGACAGCTCGTATGCACCCTAACAGACCTTTAGTGATTTGCTACCATGTAATGTATTGAGCTTTTCTAGTAGGTTATGGTTTGAGGATTTCTAAAATTCTTCTGGATTCTATTCTTTCCTTTGTCCTTTAAAACATAATAACGGTTCACTTTGGTCATGGAGAGAAAGAAACTTACTTTTAATAGATTATTCAGCAAAATAGGGCCCACAAACTGAGAAAGATCATAAAAAATCTGCAACAAATTATCACTGATAAGATTTCAAGGAGTCAGAAAATGCAAAAGTACAATGTTATTACATGGTTTTAATGTTCTATGATATAATAAGATACGAGGGAAGTTGTCCAGAATAACCCAAATGCAAATGAGAATAAGATTTTACTGACAGCTGTAAAGATCCTATATAAGTGAAATGCCAAAACCCACAAAAGGGGATTAGACTTTAGAGTATGGTAAGTTATAAGAAACTAAATATGATTTCTTGGCAAACCCGAATTTCTTTCCAGTTCACCATTCTCTCTGTAATGAGGAAGCTAGGATCTATGCTTCTATGGAGAACTTATTTAGCCCCAAATAGGGTAGCTATTAAATGATCTAAGCTTTTGCAGACAGATATAACTTAGTAATCAGTTAGTTATATAACTCCTTCAATAGCTATTTTTTTCTTTTTTCCTTAGCTACTAATTGACTCAGCTGATACATTCATAAGAGTCCTTAGCTTATAAAGACTTCTTATTGCTGCAAAAGATCAAGAACATAGATATAAGTGACACGAATTCAATTTTAAACGCCTAACAGAAATTTAATAATAAGATCGCAGTGTCATGCAATTCTTGTTTAGAAATCCTTGTCTCATTTCTAACCTAACCAGTAGTTTTGGATACAAAGGAACAGATACACAATATTGTGAAAAGAAAGATTTCCCTTTTTAAGTTTTCACAATATCAGCTTATCTTTATATGGCCCGAATGTTAATATCAAAATATCAATCATATTTTCTCGATGGAGAAGCTAAGGAATTCACCATATACAGACTGAAAAGTCACTATAAGGAGAGATGACTATTCTTCATGTATCAGACCAAGAATATATGCATGATGAAAGCATTTATGGAATAAATGACTAATGTTGACAACAGCATTAGCATGAAGTTTTTAATGTGATGACATTTGGCATTCTTTGGTCAGGTAATATAACTGTACTGTGTCAGTTAATTTTGATTTCATTTTCTTTTTAATTATATTATTAGAAAAATCCCAGGTGTTCAGTCATGGAAATAGCCAGCAATGACAACATGACAACACATTCACTTAAAAGTAATTACGCAGTACTAAAAAAGTAAAGATTTAAATGAAAAGTTGAAAATGAGAACCTTATAAACGCCTCCCCACCAAAACCTACATGAAAATTCAAGTAAAATCAGATGACCAAAGAATAGAGGAAACTTTCCAATATTAAATATATCTTGAACAGAACAAGGACCGATCAAACATTTAGACAGGGAAGAATGTAATGATAAAATAGCTAATGTGTACCTTTTTCCAAGGCTATTATTTAATGCTCTTAAAAGCCAAGGCTTAGACCTTTGACATTCTAACATCCAACACTTTCGGAACCTACAGAAAAGGGAAATACCATGCATGATTGAAACAGGAAGAACATATTTCATATCAAATGATACAGCAACAAAAAAGGAGAAAGTGTGCCAACTTTTCAAAAAGCGTGTCAGTTTGATCCCACGTGTCTAACTTCCAAACATCATTTTCAGTGATGGGTTTTCTATAGCCTTGTCCCATGAGTGGAGTCATCCAACCAAACGATAATCCTACAGACAGTGAAGAAAAACAAGGCAGATCAAATTATCATGAAAAAAAAATTCTAGTTATAAAAAATATTTCAGCTGCAAAAGATATTCAATATTCATTATTTAGCTGTTCAACTTTTGTTCTTTTTCTTTTTACTCTCTCAGTGAACAAGAAAAATGCAAGGGAGAAAAGGCATGGTTGCCCAACTGGCAATAAGTGAATTGTCCACATTTTCCCCAACAGATTTTTCAATCATAAAAGATGATTTTCAATATCCAGAGAATATAATTAATATCAAACCTGAGATTTATATATTCTCTTTCCTTTCACAAGTGTTGAAAATCTCAGTCAACAAAAAGAAATTGGAAAAATTTGAAGTTCAGGCATTACATACTGGAGAATACGTTAACATATCTCTCAGGGCAAACTTCTTGTTCTCCACGAAGTGGTTCATACTCAGCATTCTCATGAAAATCTTCTTGTGCTGTTACATAGCCAGCATAAGGAACTAAACTGGGAATGTAAACAAGAAGGAGAATTCCAAATAGCACCTACATCAAAAAGGTATCCCCAAATAATTTTATCGTTAAGTTCATAAATAGCACAACAATATAGCATACTTCCCACATGTTTCGTGATGACTTAACTAAATCACTCTCACCCCAATTTAAATAAGCTTACAGGAATCTCACTGTCTTAAACCATACCTTCCAAGCTCAAAGAGCCTGAAATGCAGAGCACAATACATTATTAGTCAGCCTATTATATGTTCCATATGTTAACTGAACACATTGATATGTTTCAAGAAACCTGTCAAAATGGAACTCCTATAGTATCAGGAGTTCATTACTGTCTACTAGTCATAGTTTGTATTACTTTAGGAGTCCATTTCTGTCCAGGAGTCAGAATTTATCACTCTTTTTTAGGAGTCTCATAGACATGTTTTATGATTACCTTTAGACGTTTACCAAGTAATTTAACCTCTAATTTTAGAATATTATAAATAAGACATGAGAGAAGCAGCTACATTGCAACTGTGTACAAACCATTCCCATTCATTACATGTCAGTTAATATCCAATATTTCACAACATTTATTTCTGTAAAATTACTAATATTGTTTCCCCTAAAGTGCCTATATTTGCAGCCAAAGCCACAGTTTCCAAATAAGAAATTAAAAGATAATATTGAGAGATATTTAAATTATAATTTAAGTCTAAATTGTCTTGACATAAAGGTACTTAATACAAGCTGAAAAGCTTTAAGATTTTAGAGGGCTTCAAAGCCAAAACAGGCAATCATTATTAGGCAGCTTCTGTATCAATATTTTTACGACGTATCTAACACTGGTTACCAACTTTAATCAGGAGTTCATCTTTTATCACTGCATTGAAGACAATAACGCAAAATACAACTATAATGCATCATATATAAATGCAAAATACAACTATAATGCATCATATATAATACTTTAATTCAACAAAGTGAGGAGAAATCGAAAAAGACCTGGCAGAACATAGAGCTGATGAACAGATACAGGGCAGATCTGCAACAGTAATGTCAAAGAATAAATATGATGTTGCTGCCACATTTTGATGCAATCTTTGCTTCAATAACTATGTTGATTGTTCAAAAACAGAATGAATTGCAAATTTCAAAAGAAAATACATTTAAAGAAATTTGTTTCTTAAAAAAAAAACATTACATATCATAAATACACTTGTCGCAATCATCTGATTGTGGAAATGTATTGAAACTTTTGTTAGAAAGAAGATACATTAAAGGAGGACAATATATTCTCTTGTGAAAGACTAATATACAACGACTCAGAGAGAAGGAAAAAAAGACTTAAACCTGCAGCAAAGTTGGATTCCTGAATTATGATACAGAGAATGTTGTGATTTTTCAACCAACGATCACCTCAATAGGATGCAATGTGATTAGGAGTTCATTCATACTTAAAAGAATATATCCCAGAATCTATCAATAATCTAAGATGCATTTTATCCAGTTCCTCATAATAATAACCTGACCTTAACCAACTTACCAAAAAAAACCTAAAAGTCAGGAATCTTTCAACAAACAACATGACAATACTGATCAGGAATCTTTCAACAAACAACTAGATAATACTAATCTAAGTTATATTCTAAAACAAGCTTAGTATTGGGTAAGTTTGAGGTGTGTTTCCATTCATTGTCTTGTTCATTGTTTGACATCTTTCCTTTGCATAGCCTTGTACATCTAGAGAAACTCCTCTTGAAAATCAATGTCAGCCAAAAGTATCAGAGAAAAAGTGTGAGCTAAAGAAACACTGACACTCAGCTATACTTTCATACGCCAACATAACTAAGCTTGCTCTTCATTAATGTACATATCAAGGCATCCGAGATTTGTCCGTCCCATTGAATCACTTATATCAAAGCATGACAAAAGCTACAAGCAATAAATGCATACAAATATAGTTGTTTCATACAAAATAGATATTGAAAGAGACGAAAGAAAATAATGCAGAGATAGCATTGGCCTTAAAAGTGAAATGCTTAAACAAAAAACCAACCTGCTGCAGTAATTTATCACTGATAGACGAAGATTAAGCATTACAAGATCTGCCACCAAGACATAAACGACTCCAAATCTCACGTACCACCGAAATTGCTTTATATAAATCTTAGTTTCCATGACAATAAGTATTAACATTGAGGACCAAGTAAGTGCTTCAATTATCAGACCTGTTATCTGGCACAGAAACAGGAGTGTTACTTAAGTGTCCACTTTGCACATTCAACAAATGTGTCACTTATTTTACATGATGAACTAAACCCATCAACCATCACTTTTGCTAAACATGTTTGAGAAAACATGCACTCACCTCAAAAGGAGAAAAACCAGATTCTCCACTCAAGTTGAAATCAGAAATGCCATATATCAATCTCAGTAAAGGTTGAGCAGCACAGTAGCCAGCCAACAATCCAAGTAAATAATTATAGTAATTTGAGCTCAAGCAAAACCTCTGAGCTTTGGCATTGCTAAAAGTCAGCCATATTCGATATAAACAAAGGCCAATAAGAACCAAATTGGAGACACAGATCACAAGAGTGTTCATTGCACATGGTGTATAGGGCCCAAAAGCACTATCTACTAGGTTAGCCCAGATGGTGTTCTTCTCTGGCTGGCAGTACCAAATTAATGGCTCAAAAGCCATCTTTTCCACCAATGATGTTCAAATAGCTCAATTTTAAGGTTTCTGGTCGGGCAAGAGTCACTGCAACATGAAACGGCACAATCATCAAAAGAGAAATAGTAACAGAAAATATATGACGCAATTGGTAATTGGAAACTGAAACTGTAAATGTGTGATTCCCACATAGTTTCTTCGCGTACTAAAGCCCTGATTCTATTACTTGTGATTTGCTTTTAGAAGTTAAAACTCGTTAATGTACAAGAGAACTAACCAGTAGAAGAAGCGCGAAAGCCGGAACAACAGAAAGGACTGAACACCTAGAGAAGTGCGAAGATGACAGAAGACAAAATGAAGAGTCTTTGGCAAATTGGCCCTACAACATGCATGAGTGGGCGGGACTATCTATACTAGTAGTGAATAGTGATGATTTGAACAAACAGGCACCAATCGAACAACGAAAACGACAAACTACAAGCCTTCGAAAAACGTCACGGGTGACGAAAACTAACGCATAATTTGATTAGTTTCAAAAATACTGAGCAAAAAAAAAAAGAAAAATAACATAATTATCAGGTAAAAAAATAATAATAAATAATTGCACCACTGCTAATTAGCCTTGAAATTCGAAAAAATAAATCTCAGGACAACTCCGGGTATATTTAAAATTAGGGTGAAGGTGTAAAAATAGACATGTACTTTTTTTAAAAGAACGCCCAGTAGAGCATTGACCGTTAGTTGACTTTTTTTGAACTGAAAATGATAACGTGGACGATGACATGGATGTTAATGATTTATAAATTATAGTTCAGCCCCGGATGCATTTAAAAAAATTTCAATTTAGTCCCTCTATAAACTTTTAAAATTTTCATTTAAGTCCCTGGTCAAAACTTGCATTTTGACTAGGGACCTTCTTCCTCCTCCAAGACAGATCCGAGAGGCGAACCAGAGAACCAGACCTTCTTCCTTCTTCCGCCAAACACAGAACAAAACACACAAACTGAAATTTGCGCACAAAAAAATTCCATTTACAGCACAAAGAAACTAACATTAAACCAAAATACCCAAAAATTGCAGCCATCTCCAGAGAAATCATGAACCCAGATTCCAAAACCAAAAAATTGTGCAGATGAGGTGAGATTCATGTTCTTCAACTTTTAGAGGGATATAGCTGGCGGTGCATATTGAAGAAAATTGGGGGAAAAACCCTAAAACAAATCAACTGAAATCGAAGCAAATCAACTGAAAGCAACTGAAATGTTGGTGAATCGAAATCAAAATCGAAGCAAATTGAGCAAGAAAGAAGCGACGTCCTTTGGTGAGCTAGGTTCTTAATCTTCGATGGCCAGCAAAATCGCTTGGATGTAGTCGAAATCGGCGAGCGAGGAAGGAAGGAATAGCTAGGTTTCAAGCGTGGCTTCAACGTCGATTCCCAAATCCATTCACCATGGCTACCCCTAAATCTACAATCTCAATCTACAAATGCACAAAAACAAAACCCTCTTCATCAATAAAGAAATTACGTAGATTAAAGAAAAAAAAAACTTTCAGAAAATCTGAAAACTTTCAGAAATTACGTAGATTAAAGAAAAAAAAACTTTCAGAAACGCGAAGCATCATCGACAGTAAAGGGAAGAAGATCTGAAAACTTTCAAAAAACTTTCAGTAAAGGGAAGAAGAAGCATCATCGACAGTAAAGGGAAGAAGAAGATCATCGACAGTAAAAACTTTCAAAAAACTTTCAGAAAATCTGAAATCTGCTTGGATCGTCGGCGGTGGGGGCGGGGCTTGGATCGTCGCCGGCGAGAAAGTCGAAGATGCAAGTCGGCGGGGCTTTTTTCCAGATGCAAGTCGAAGGTAAGAAAGAAGGGAAGAAGAAAGAAGGGAGTGAGGAGTGACAGGTGGCATAAAAAAAAGAGAAAGAAGGGAAGAATAAAGAAGGGAGTGAGGAGTGACAGGTGGCATAAAAAAAGAGAAAGAAGGGAAGAAGAAGTTGATATGGAAGAGAGAGGAGTGACAGGTGGCTTAATTTTAATGGAGAAGTCAGATCCCACTGCCACGTCAGCGTCAGATAACGGTCAACTAACGGTCAATGCTAATTTTGCTCCACTTTTGCAGATATATCGCCCCCAGCACTACAGATGTATCGCTCCCAGCATTATAGATGTATCGCTCCCAGCCTTACAGATATATCGCTCCCAGCATGCATACAGTTATATTCTAACATAATACGCATTCAAACAACACACCACATATACACATACCATACTCACATCTCATACACGCATACTATATGCATCGGATTAGTGTTACAGTACGCGAACGTACATACTTCCGTAAACCGAACAGAATGGCCAGGTAAGTGCTATCATGGGGGCCTCACCGAGTTCACGGCGACTTAATGGCTTACCCACATAGACTAGCCTTTCCTTCGGCACCAAACTGTTCTAACATATTTGCATTCAATAAACATACCATAACAATACACATAGCACATATATGCATACCATAAACATAAGAGTTAATGTTACAAGATGCGCGGACGTACCTTCGTTGACGGTCATCAGTATTTCAGCCGAATACGGTGCGACGATGAGGTCAAAACGTAATCAAGGATATCCTATCAACATAACAACGCATTTGTTAAGGATCTATCATTACGACGGACATTTTTAGTCAAAATGACCATTTTACCCCTGACCCCGTAATCGGCGGAATTTCGCCAGCACTTCGTTACTTTGACCCTAATCTTCCAAAATTTCAACATAACTCCTACTCCAACATAATTTTAGAAATATAAATCATATTAATTAATGATTCACATCATAACAGGCATTTTAGGTAAAAATTACCATTTTGCCCCTATCCTTACTAGTCGGCGGAATTTCGCCACCTCACCATGATTTTGAAATAATGACTAAAATACCCTTAACATATGATATCTAATCATACTTGGAAGATTAAAGACTAATCTAACATTTCTACTCTAACTACCGAAAGAACTACGAAAGCTTAAGACTAAGTATCGAAGAACTTACTCAGAGCTTCGCTGCTACTTCCTTCAGAGCTTCTCTCTCTAACTTCTTTCTAACTCTTCTAATTGTGGTTTTGGTGTGAATTTTGAAGAGGCAAAGGCCTCTATTTATAGGGAAAATTGTGACACTATTCACTACTTTTTCATACCGGATATAGACAAGTCGGATCGCACTTCTGCAAGGTGTCTTGATCCTCTACATGCCACTTGGCAGACGTCCTTTCCCCCCTTAGGTGGCATCCCTTGGCCAATCACAAGGTGCCATGTGGTCATTTCTAGAAGCTTTTACCGATAAGTTTCCCGATCGGTGCCCGAATCGCGTAAGACCTTTTCTTTCTCATTAGAAATTTCTAAGTTAACCTAATTTTTGATCCCATACAGGGTTTCAACGGTCCTACTGAAGTTTTACGGAAAAACGTGCCGGTTACGGAACGAATTTTCGGAATTATCAATCTCTGGACAAAAATTCACTGATTTCAAATATGTCCAGATAATCATAAACTCATCCCCAGATGTTGAGTTACGATTTATTTTCTTCAAATTCTAAATGCGTGACTATACGCCTTTTCACGATTACCTATTTCGTCTTATTATAAAAATGCTCTACCGATCTCGGAATTAACTTCCGGAACAGTCTACTTCAAGATTAAAATCCACTCTTTCATATTCTTTACTGACTTTAGAAATTTCACTCCTGGTTCTCTAGATAGGATCCAATTTCTATCGATGTTTATTTACTTTAATTACTATTTACATATATTATATTATATTGCAACTTGCAATAATATATTGATATTTCCCTTCCAATTCTCCTTCAAAATTTCGGTCATACTTAGCTGGTCCATTTTTTATTTAATTAATAATTAATTAATATTATATTTAATAATTATTTTACAAAATTTCCCTATTGGTCCATTCTTGTATTTAGGCTTAAAATTACTTAATCTCACCAATTTTTCTCCATAATTTCCAATTAATTAGAAAATATATTTTATGCTATTTCTAGCCATAAACCACTAATTATAGGGTTTTACATAATTATCTTTGAATTTTCCTTTGTTTATGCTTAAGTAATTAGCCAATAATTACTTAATTAATCACTTACTAATTGTGGATAATTTTCTTACTCAGAATTAATCATTATCTCACAAACTTTTTACTGACATTGGTATTTTACACTTCATGTAAAATATAAAAATCATGGGGTCAATAATGATCTCAGAATACTTTTAAATTTTTCCCTTACTATTTTCCAAGGAAATAAATCCCAAAAATTTTCTAAATTAGAGACAACATACTCTCTAATTTTTAATAATTATTTTATTGTCTCTAAGGATTTTTCATAATTTCCTTAAGTCACTTTATGCTCCACAAAGGCATTTTCGTAATTTTGGCACTCTAATTTTCAAGAGATTTTTCCCTACAAATTTGATACCACATATTCACCTATTTCCAATAGGTATTATTTATTAAAATATAATATTCGAGATAAATAATTATCCGGGTATTACAGGTTGAGCTCACCACAGTCCAGAGCAAAATTACTCCACAGTTTCTTAAATCTGGTTTGCTCAAACAGGGGAAAGACTTTTGTGAGTAGTATGAAACTTTTTGGATTAACACAGGAAAAAGTGACTTTTATTTTTGTTCTGGTGTAGAACTCAGATGTCTAGCCCTCAGGGGGCTAGTATGTTGATATTGGTTAGGACTTGACCTAGGAGCGATTCCTAGGGCCTACGTACTCTGAAGAGGGATCAAAGTCCACGTAGTTCGAGGATTACTGGAGGCGTTTAGCCAAGGGGGTGGTGTGTGTGCTCTGTGTAGGCGGTATGTAAATAGCCAGAGAGTAGAAGATGTGTACCTTTAGGGTTTAACTCCTATTTATAATGTACCTTAGGGTTAGGGTTTGGACTTGTGGGCCTCTGTGCCTCCAAGCCCAAGTGATGTGACGTCATATCTATGCCACGTGGAAAAATGCTTACTGTGCGCAAATCACTTAGTTTGCTCATTTCGAATGCTTGTTCGAGTTTGCATTAATCCCGGTTATTGACAACTGTATAGTAATTGCCCCCAACCTAGTAGTCCAGGTCTCTGGGCTGCCGGGATAGATCTGTTGTTGAATCCGGATATCGTATCCGAGTTGCTACCACTCATTTGATTTTGATAAAGTTCTGTCCGAGTTTCGACGAGCCCCGGACTTACTTGTATTCTTATTGAATTGCCCCCAGACATGTAGTCCGGGTTAATTTGCTTTGAAACTTCGTTGACTTGATCATTAATGAAAGTTTGATCACTTCCCGATCAATTCAAATATTTATGTAGTGTTTCATCCGTGTCCACGATGAACTGATATAGTGAACTCACATTTGTTTTTGGAGTACTATTGAGTAACCGGGCCAGGGTCATAGATGGGATATGCAGAAACTGCGAGAGTGCGTTTGGTATTGAAATTGTGAAGTGGTGAGGGGTCAGTACTTAGACTGCCTCGTATAATTCCGGGTTCGTTGACCGGGTCATCCTAGGATAAAGGGAAGTTGTCACCTGTCCAGGTTCGGTTTTTCACCGAAGCATCCGAGCATTTTGACCTGATCAGGGTCGGCATGATAGTTCCGCTTGATATCCCGGAGTAAGTTAGGAAGCGTCCGGGCTGCGATAGTTCTACGGAGACAACTCCCTTCGACTGAAAAGCCAGGTTTTAGTCTTCTGTTCGTATTTGAATTATGACCGGGTTCAGTGACCCTGTATTCGCTCTTTCGTTCATGTCTTTGTCGTTAGAGCAATTTGAGGAGATTGAATCAATGCTCTCGACTGAGATTTTCTTTACATGGAGCCGGGATTTTAACCGTATTAAGTGTAACCAAGGGCCGCCTTCTTTTCGTTTGCCGGAAAACTTTAGACGGAGCTTGGATTTTAACCGTGTTAAGTGTAACCGGGGTCCGCCTTCTTTTTGCTTCCCGCGAAACTTTACGCGGAGTTTTAACCGTATTAAGTGTAACCGGGGCAACTGTATTTTAGACGAAGCCCGAGTTGTAATCGTATTAAGTGTAACCGGGTCCGCCTTTTCACATCCCGCAAAACTTTACGCGGAGCCCGGGTTTTAACTGAGATCAATGTAACTAGGGTCGGCGTTCTTCTATTTTTGGAGGTGGATTCCATCCAGTTTAATACGGAACCCTTGCGCCCAATGATGGGAGGGCACCAATAGCTTGAAGGAAACACATGTGATATGTGGATTTGAGGAAATATGAAATGAACAATTATGGGTGTCGTAACCCTGAATTTGTTTATCCAGTATGGGTGTCGTAACCCTGAATTTGTTTATCCAGTATGGGTGTCGTAACCCTGAATTCGTTTATCCATTATGGGTGTCGTAACCCTGAATTCGATCATTTAAATATATTTGGTGGCCGTAGCCGTCTTTACCCGAAGCCCAGATTTTAACCAGATTCAGTGTAACCGGGGTCGGAAAGACGTGATGTGTGGACTTGAAGAAATATGCAATGAACAATCACATATAAAGAGACAAGATTTAAAAGAAAAATGTACCTGACCTCCACGAATAAGATTTTTTACCCCGCAATTTATGCAAAATTTAGAATTGACGATGACGGTTGTCATATCGAAACAATCCAAGTTGATGCAGTTATAAAGAGTAACCGAGTTTGATCCGTTATGGGTGTCATAACCCGAGATTCATTAGTCCAATATGGGTGTCGTAACTCCGAATTCGTTTATCCATTCTGTTGCCCCCCAGACTGATAGTTCAGGTCTTTGAGCTGTCGGGATGTGTTGATTTACTAACCCGGAGTATATTGTTTGTGAATGTCGGGATTGCTTGCGTGCTGACCCGAGATTCCGGGTTTACTTACTCTAACACCGAGATTTCGGGTTCATATACTCTAACCTCGAGATTTCGAGTTTATGAAATCTCGGATTTATACATGTAAATAGACTTGGCGGGATTGCCGCTGCGACACGGAGCCGGGATTGTAACCAGATTCGATGTAACCGGGGTCCTCCTTCAGAACTTTTCACGGAGCCGGAATTTTAACCAGATTTGGTGTAACCGGGCCTGCCTTCCAAAATCACACGGAGCCGGGATTTTAACTAGATTTGGCGTAACCGAGGTCCGCCTTCGTTCCCTTTCGTGAGAAACGAACGTCACAATATGATTTATGAAAGTAGGTTTGTGCATGATATGATTTATGAAAACTGGTTTCTTTACCTCGAATTCATACATGTGCATAAACTTGGCGGCCGTAGCCGTCGCAACATGATTCATGAAAATGGGTTTGTGTACCTCGGATTCATGCATGTATATAAACTTGACATGATTCATGAAAATGGGTTTGTGTACCTCGGATTCATGCATGTATGTATATTTAAATAGTCTTAACATGATTTCTGAAAATATGTTTGTCTACCTCGGATTCATACATGTAAAAAGACTTGGTGGACGTCGTCATCGCCTTTATATGGAACCGGGATTTTAACCAGATTTGGTGTAACCGGGATCCGCCTTCAGATTTACACGGAGCCGGGATTTTAACCAGATTTGGTTTAACCGGGGTCCGCTTCAAAACTTTACACGGAGCCGGAATTTTAACCAGATTTGGTGTAACCGGGGTCCACATTCTTCTATTTTGGCAGGGCAACAAGGCTCAAAGGAAACACATGTGATATGTGAACTTGAGGAAATATGCAATGAATCATTACATATAAAGAAACAAGATTTGAAAGAGAAAAGTACCTGCTTCCCACGAAACTTTACACGGAGCCGGGATTTTAACCGTATTAAGTGTAACCGGGGTCCGCGTTCTTCTGCTTCCCATGAAGCCGATCTCCTTTTTTGCGTGCAAATAACAAGATCATGAGTGACTTTATTATATGTTCGGAGGGTTTTAGTAATCTGCTTACTCTTTCTAATGTAAATAATATAGAAAAGACAAACACAAAGAAGATATAGCAAAGGCAAACATAAAGTAATGTGATCCTATTATTGACCTACCTGCATCCCCGAGTCGTTAAAATAACTCCTTTGAACTAAATGGCATGGGGAATTCAAATGTTGGGTTGCTTATGATCCAAATAGGGCATCTAAATTTAGGCCCGAATTGAAAAGTCTGGGTTCCCAAGGAGAGAGGATGACAATCCTAGATTCTCGAGGAGAGAGGATGACAATCCTTCATACTATCTTCTCGTCATGTGGACACATGGAGAGTTAAAAGAAAAACCATGTGAAGTAGCTCAAAAGCAAAGTCGTTGCTCAAATTTGGGTTCCCAAGGAGAGAGGATGAGGACCTTCATACTATCTTCTTGTCATGTGGACACAACCCAATTGCCCAGCTTGTCCAATGAGAGGAGAATGTAAACATTTTCAAAGCGCAGTTGCAAGTCTAACACTACTTGCCGTACCTCAAAACACTGCTGATGGAAGGCCTAGTTCAATTACTACTAGATGTTTGGATGTTACAAAAAATTCAACCATAATGCAGTGTGAACCTATTATTGACCTCCCTACATCACCTAGCCATGAAAATACCCAAAGTGAAATACAAGATCTAGAAGAATCTTGCATGGGTGACGGTAACTTTGAGGAGTTTTCAATATTAGAGCTTGATAAAGAACATTTGAAAGAAAGTGGCAATTACTTTAAACTAAATGACCTGGAGAGTTCAAATGTTGTTGTTGCTCATAATCCAAGCATGGCCTCTAAATTTATGCCAGAGGTGAAAAGTGTTGCTCGTTTAAGGACTAAGCGTACGGTTTATATGCTTCCTGATTCACACCCTCTCTTAAAAGAATTCCCAAAGAGAGATCCTGGTGATCCTTCCAACTATCTTCTCGTCATGTAGACACATGGAGAGTTAAAAGAAAACCCATGTAAAGCAGCTCAAAACCAAAACTGTTGCTTAAAAACCATTGTTTCTCTGAATCCCTTCATAGGTACTACGTTTTTTGACTTTGTTGCTGTGGATTTTCAGGAACTGCCCGTGTAAAGGCATTTGACTGCTGCTTTTGGTATTGACCATCTTTGGTCACAGGAATTGAAATTTACGGTTCCCCACGGACGGCGCCACTGTTCTGGTGTAGAACACAGATGTCTAGCCCTTAAGGGACTAGTATGTTGATATTGGTTAGGACTTGACCTAGGAGCGATTCCTAGGGCCTACGTACCCTGAAGAGGGATCAAAGTCCACGTAGTTCGAGGATTACTGGAGGCGTTTAACCAATGGGGTGGTGTGTGTGCTCTGTGTAGGCGGTGTGTAAATAGCCAGAGAGTAGAAGATGTGTACCTTTAGGGTTTAACTCCTATTTATAGTGTACCTTAGGGTTAGGGTTTGGACCTGTGGGCCTCTGTGCCTCCAAGCCCAAGTGATGTGACGTCATATCTATGCCACGTGGATTGCCCCTTGTTGGGCTATACATTGAGTAAGGGCCTTATGTAGGTCCGTAACAATTTCCTTTTACTTTTGTCAAGTGAAGTTAACATAAAAGTCAGTTGGTGTATGTAATTTTATGTTTAAATAAAATTTATATCTTTTTATAACACCCGTAATAACGCCATTAAAAATTGTTATGTTGTTTTTGAGAAAGTAGTTGTGTTTATATTAAGACAGTTGGTGTATTAGGTTTACTTTGACACCAATAAATATCCATATTTATCACCATACTTTAGCTATCATAATTATTTATTGGTCTTTTTTATAATTCAATATCAATATTTTATATTTTATATTTTTATCCATCAATTATTAGTTGGCCCCCACGATCCAAGGAATTATCATAATAATGATTTAGCCTATAAATTAAGGAGTTATCATAATCATAATTCAAACTAAATCTACAAGAAGCTTAATTTTCAAGGAATATAGTATTAATGCTTAATTTCTTATAAATATTAACATTGTCAATGTATTCCGTTTTGTGTTCTCGTTCTTCATTAGTGGTATCAATTTTCCATCCCAACTATCATGGCAAGTTGCATTAGAGATATTGACGACTACAAGGAAACTTGGGTTATCGTTGCTCAGGTAATCAGGAAGTAGACTGTAATACCCGGATTTTATTATCTGGAATGTTATAAATAAATTGGATATTTCTGATAAGTGAAGTTATGATCTCGAGACTTGTGATTTTATAGTCTATGTTTCTAAGTTGAATTCTGTGGGAAATTAGAGAATTTAAGTGCCAAAGTGTCAAAATGACGAAAATGCCCATATGGGACATAAATGACTTGGAAAGATTGAGAAGGAATGTTCAAAAACATATAAATGTATATTTATACTTCAGAAAGTATTTAAAAGTATAAGGGAAAAGTATTCAGAAAGTATTGGCTCAGGAAGTATAAAAAAGTATTGGCTCAGGAAGTAATAGAAAAGTATTCAGGAAGTATCGAAAGTATTCCGAAAATATTCCGAAAGTATTAGGAAGTGGGAAAAATTAGAAAGTATGAGAAAGTATTAAGGAAGTATTCCGAAAGTATTCATGCTAGCCGAAAATTTCAAGGAAAAGTGGATAGGAATGAGTTATAATAATATCATGATATTTATAATCCACTTGCAAATTTAATATTAATATAATTAAATATAGTGAATAGTAATTCAGTAAATAGGAAACGGATCCTATCTAGAGATCTAGGAATGAGATTTCCAAAGTCAAGGTAAAATATTGATCAGTGGATTTTTATCTTCCGTTAGACTTTTCCGGAAGTAAATTCTGAAGCCGTTTGTGCATTTTCCTAATAAAACAAAATAGGGAAAAATGCAAATAGGCACATTTTTGGACCTGAAGAAAATAAATTCTAACTCAACATCTAGAAATGAGTTTGAAATTATCTGGACATATTTGGACTCAGTGAATTTTTGTCCAGAAGTTGATGATTCCAGAAAATTGTTCCGTAGACGGGCACGCTTTTCGAGGAACTTGGTATTGTTGGAGCCCTATATGGAATCAAAATTTAGGTTAACTTGGACATTTCTAATAAGTGAAAATATGTCTTCAAAGTTGTAAATCCAGAATTTTGAGATTTTTTCGAAATTACGCGAATCGGGTACCGATCGGAGAAATTCATCCGGGTAGGCTTCTGGAAGGGACACTTGGCCACCTTCCATTGGCCAATGTATGCCACCTAAGCAAGGGGGCAGGTCGGCCAAGAAGGAAGAGGAAAGAAGAAAAACTTTTTGAAAAAGTTGCTTTGGACGGTCCAGATCGTTTCTCATAAAGTTGATCCGACGGCCGAAACCCTACCATAGTTTCTATAAATACCCCCCCTCCCTTGTGTTTTCTCACATTCTCAAGCAAGAATTCGAAATCTAGTGAGAGAAAGAAGAGAGAGGTGCTCTGGGAAAATCTGCAGCGAAGCTCTGGGTAAGTTTTCCGGTACCGAGCTTTTAGTTTCCGTAATTCTTTCAGTAGTTAGAGTAGTAATACTAGAGTAGCCTTTATTTTTTTAAATATGATTAGATATCATACGATAGGGCTATTTTAGTCTAGAATTTCGAAAATTATCATTGGGTCGAAGTTCTGGCAAAATTTTGGGAAAAAACGGAGCCAAAGTAACGAAGTGTCACGTTTTTACGTAGAAAAGTACGTTTTCCGCTAGAAGTACCGAACGCCGTCAGCGAAGGTACAGACGCGTACTGTAACACTAATCTTGTGCTGCTTAAATACATATATGTCAAAGATACGTTCGTAGACCGTTATACAGACAGTTTTATACGGGTTATGTCATTATAATGCCGTTATGCTTTTCTAGCGCTGAGGACACGAGTGGTATCGTGGCACTGGTGAATAGTGCAGGCTGTTATTGTTGTCTTACATTGTGGGGCTTACATACTGCTTATTGCTTATGTTTGTCGGCATAATGACCATGCATCTGCTATATGCTTATGTAATGATATACTGTTGTATTTGCTCTAGAATATCTGTTGTCAGTATACTGTATTGTTTGGGTATGAGGTTAATCATTACGAGATTCAATGCGGTGAATTGAATCTCAGTAGCTCAGGATCCGGAGGACCACGGATCGGTGCTAAGGACAAGCGGTAGGAGTAGGCTACGGGCCGATGTACTTACCTTTGAATAGTAGTTTACCTTTGAACAGTAGGATCACTGTAATGTCAATACTATGTTACACTTTGGTTCATATTTTGTTATGATCAGTTACTCTTTCGCTCCATTGCTCTACTCTGATTGAAAAAAAAAATTCCGCTTTAAAAATTGGGATGTTACATAGACGATGACTAAAAAGATGTTATCCTTTAATAAAAAGTTAGCGGTTATACTTACATCAATCCTTTTGTGCCTTATAGTATGTTAATTTTTTAATTTAAATTTCTTTCTTTTATATTTTTTCATACTTGACTTTCTTAAAATTCATCTTTAATTGTAGAAAGGAAAGCTTGGAACTTTCTCAAAACAATTAGAGCGTTGTGTTGGAAGAGAAATTATTGTTAGGCTAAGTCAAGCGGAGCAACATCAAATGTACATCCAATATTTTGGGCGTTTTGCAATTTTCTAAGGAGAGAGATATTTTGCAACTATTTACATATATTGTGATTGAGTTGAAACACATGCCTCAAGCTCCTTGACGACATTTATGTCAGTAGAAGAAGTTCAAAATGATGACTTTTTAGCAGTTCAATCGATAGGATCTTCAACTACTACTTCAAAGAGAAAGAAGAGAGATGACACTCCATTGAGTGATAATGGGGATGTGATATTGTTTAATATTGCCACCCCTACCTTCAGGACCAACAAAGCAATCATCAAAAACATTAAAATAGAAAAATGAGTTCTCATATTTGTTGTTGAGTCTTCAAATGCGCCATTTTAGTAGTCTAGGTTTTGAGTCTACTTTACTTTTAATTGTGTTAAACATTTTCACGTTATATTATATTATATTGCTCATAGCCTGATTTCTTCCTTTTGAACCTGCTTATTTAAGTTTTATTTTATAATTCTTTGCCACTTATAAATATCATTTCGTCAGAATACATACAATGAGCTACTAGTAGTTATATTATATTGATGAATAATTCTTTTTCTATTTGAAGTTATATTGATTAATATTCTAAGTGCATACAATATGTTAATTAAAATGCAATTATGTAAATATTTAATGAAAATTGACTTGGGCCATATACGAGGATGCATTGGGCACTATTTTTGACTTGGGAAATGAGAAATAGGATACTTTAAACAAAAGGGAAGAATTACCAAAATCAACAATAAAATGTAATGTAAAAATGAAAGCTAACCAAAATCAAAATGTTAAAGTTAGCACTTTATTGATCGAGTGTGAAAAAGTAAGAAAGGGGACATGAATTTTCTAGATTATTAACATAAAGTAAGTGGGGGTGAATGAACTAACATAGCTGCTTAATCAATCTAATATGAAAAAAATATAAATAAAGAAAATAAAAAATATGAGGAAATAATCGTCTATAAATTATAATGTGGGATAATGATGTCACTATTTCTAAATCAAATCAATTATTTTGCGTCAATAATAAAAGAAATTTAAGAAATATTCAAATCTTTTAAAATATGATTTTAATCAATCAATTATGAAGAAATAAAAAAAAATTAGGAAAAGATCATTTATAATGTGAGACAATGATGTCTCTATTTCTAAATCAAAATATTGTTTATTGCGTATACAATAAAAAAATTGTCCAACTATAAAGACTAAATTATATAATAAATATTACATACCTTATATACAAAACAATGCTTTATAACTATAAACTATCCTTTTGTGCTTATAGGAGCTTTGGAAGCTCAAAATGCTATAAATGAATTTTCTCGTGCAACACACGGATAACAATACTTGTTATGTAAAAAGTAAAGTCAGATTGACAAAATTAAACTTGTTTGAATGATTAATTGAATGATATAAATTTATATTTAAATTAAATAACTGAAAATAAAATAAATTTTATTAACTAATAGATATACTTAAATTTATGACTTAATTTTTTTCCTCTTCGAGATACTTTTATAAACACCAAATAATTAAGTCTTAATTATCTTGTAATTTTATCTTTTCTCATTGTCTGGTGAAGTAGCCAAAAGCACCAAATGTTGGTTTTTGATGAACAATGCCTTTTCCATCAAAAGCTCATTTGCTCCGTCGTGAGCCCAAAATAGCTGCCATGGGTAAAAACCTTGCAAAATTGTCTAGCCTATTTTTTACTTTTTAGGGGTATATTGCTAATGTATATTATTTTCAACTTAATTAAAAATATAGTAAAATTATCGGAATTCGGGTATTAATTTTCTTTTAAAGCATTCTTCTTTTTTACGCTAATCTGCCCATGATGGGCAGTTTCAAACTGTGCCCCTGCTGGGCATTTTAAAGTATTCTTCTATCCTGCATTATTGACCTTTTTTTTTTAATTGTTATACTTGCGGATGGAATATGCAACAATTATGCACAATTTAATAATTGAAATAGGAGCAAATTACACTATGTTACTTGAATTTTTGATTAAAAATTATTTGTAAACTCGATTGTTAATAGTAAAAATGTATCATATTTTTTTTAAAATAATTCGTTCTATCCTTTCTCTAGCCACCTGTCTCCACTTAAAAACAATTAAAAATAATATATACAACACAATTAGCAAGTATGTCCAGCCACAAAAAAGCTATAATTAATTCAGAAAATCGGTTGAAACGTTTTTATTCATGAGTCAATGAGGGTTTGATCAATTTTTGTTTTTTTTTTCCTTCCATAAATACATTTTAAGATGCAAATAATAAGGGTTAAGTACTAATTTTGCCTTGGAAGTACATGCGAAGGACCAATTTTGCCTTGGAAGTTTCTTTCGGAGCAATGTTACCTCGAAAGTAAAAAAGCGTAGCAATGTTGCCCCTCCGTTAAATTGCCCTAACGGTCAAACGTTAGTTGACCGCATTATGCTGACATGGATTGTCTACGTGGCATCTTTGTCACTTTTTTAAGTAGCAATTTGCCTCGGCAGTAGACTACCGATCAGTAGCAATTTTGCCCTGGAAGTTTTTTTTTTTTTGTCTCAATGTTTTCCCGGAAGTCTAAAAACGTATGATATGATTAAATAACTTATTTAGCTTCCTTAATCTCTCCAAAAAACGTCAATTCGGTCTTATACCTAGGACCAGAGGTAGTATAAATAAGTAATTTATTTACCTTTCTTAATTTTTTCAAAAAAAAAGTCAACCTGATCTTATAATAATAATCATGATAGGAGAGAGTAGGGGTGGCAATTAATTTTTGTTTTTGTTAAAAAGTAAACATAGCCTACTCCTTTTTCCCCCATAGCGTCCTCTATCGCAGGCATTCCCCAGTCAAACAATAAGCACTCGCCTGCGGAATTTGTCTAGAAAAAATGTTTCAAACAAATCAAACAAAAAAATAAGAACAAATTTGTCCGAACAGAAGATAAAATTAGTACGTCGCAGGCAGTTCAAACGAATTTTTCCAAACAATAATCACTCACCTGTGGAATTATCTACGCGAATGATTAATGAACCTCTGGTGCATTGTAAGTAGAGATGATTGAGAGAATAAAGCTTACAAAAAGTGTCAAATACAATTAATTAGGGCAGTTAATGGAGGGTCAACATTGCTATGTTTTTAGACTTCCGGGGCAACATTGAGACAAAAAAAAACTTTTAGGGCAACATTGTTCATGTGTGTGTACTTTCAGAGCAAAATTGTTACTTAACAAAAAAAGAGTGAGAAAAACGCCACGTAGACAATCCACATCAGCATAATTGGGTTAACTAATGTTTGACCGTTAGAGTAGTTAACGGAGGGGCAACATTGCTACGTTTTTTTTACTTTCGGGGCAACATTGCGCTGAAAGAAACTTTCAGGGCAAAATTAGTCCTCCATGTGTACTTTCGGGGTAAAATTGGTCTTTAACCCACATAATAATAATAGTTATCTTATATATTAATGATTGCAACAATATTATCATCATACCCTAAAAGCATGCCTCCAAACCACACTCGTGGCTATTCTCACAACATGATGCAATCACAAATACTATATCCATAAAACTTATACTACCAAAAAAGATGGGGAAAAAATATAGGGAAAATCATTTTCAGGGCCCTTTTAACACTAACAATCCCAAAAAAGGCCCCAAGATTCTGATAATCCCAAAAAAGGCCCCAGGGTCTTTTCTGGGATTTTCAGAATCTTGAGTGAGTTGTTAACGGGGCTGATATAGTTGTTAACGGGTAGGTCTTTAACAACTAAATCAGCCACGTTAGTAACACTTTTACTAACAACTAAATCAGTACATTTCACAACTATATCAGCCCCGTTAACAACTCACCCAAGATTCTGAAAAAACCCAAAAAAAGGCCCTGGGGCCTTTTGGGATTATCAGAATCTTGGGGCCTTTTTTGGGATTGTCAGTGTTAAAAGGACCCTGAAAATGATTTCCCCAAAAATATACCAAAGAGAAACTAGTAATTAATCTCCGGGGAATGACAAAAGGAGAGTTAGTGCACTGGTTAAGTTAATAATGATAGATTAAAGTAGTAATAATAACATTAATAAAATTACATGTCGGTGGTACATAAATCATTAATATATTATAAAGATAATATAATAAAGTACAGCTTATTGAAATAAGCAATTATACATACATACATACATACATACATACATACATACATACATACATACATACATACATACATACATACATACATACATACATACATACATGCATGCATGCATGCATGCATGCATGCATGCATGCATGTATGCATGTAATATTTTCATCTCCTCAAAAGTAAACGTACTGATGAATGATACATGGCTTTTGGGCATTATGTGTGTGAAAGAGATATGGCGCAATACAGGATTTTTGACCAATTTATCCCTTATTAAATAACTATTTACCAAAATGCCCCTGTCTGGAAACTATTCACCCATATGCCCCTGTTTAGTCGACTACCCCCATGGTTTAGTCGACTAAAACAAGGGGCAAATTTTTTTTTAAACCCCCGTGATTTAGTCGACTAAGCTACAAGTCTTAGTCGACTAAACCAGTCCAGAGGAGTTTTTTAAAAACCCCAATCGCGTCATTTGGAACTCTAATCGACTAAGCATCCATTTCCCCGTCCAATACTCTCTATTGTCTCAGTTTTAGTGCAGCCCATCAAGGTTTAATACCATCTCACCTTGTTGAAGGTATAATTGTTGTGTAATCTTTGTAGTTTCACTTTGTTAAGCTTTTGTTTTTGTTTGTAATCTGAAACTCTCCCTTTTGCAGCTCCCAAATTCTGGTGTGACGGATGAGTTCAAGTTTAAACATGCCCGTTACTGTAATCTACTATAGTGGGAGGCATTTTGAAGGTCCTGATGGTGTTCAATTTGAAGGAAAAATGAAAATGATGAAAATCAAACGGGGCACTACGTACAACGAGCTCAAAGAAAGAATTTCCCAAAAATTGGGGCTATATGGAAGCCAATGCATTCATTGGATAATTGCCAAAGTGGAGATTATAGTGGGTAAGGATAATGTATACTACATTAGTAACGATGTATGTGATGATGAAGACATAAAGTGTGTCATAAATGCATTTGCTAGTCGGAAATCACAAAATTTTATTGAGATATATGTTGAGCTTGAATCTGGTGAATCATCATCTGTACCATGCATACAACATCTCCACAGTATTTTGGACAAGAAGAAAGACCTGTAGGTTTATCTGCACCTTCACAAGGCTTAAGTGAGATAATATTGACGCAAGAAGAGGAGGATGAGGAAGATGAGAATATGGACAACGATAAGGAGGACAAATATGAGAGGTTTATTTCACTAGGTGAAAGCTCAGATACTGATGTGGAGGGTGATTTTGATACTCGCACGAACCCTGTAAACCCGAGTACCGCAACAATGCCACCGCTGAATGTTCACCCAGTTAGCAGTGGTAAGTTAGTAAACTTGTATTTGTTTTTGTAATTTCGATTTAGTGGTTATGTCAAAAAGTACATTTTGACAAATGTAAGGCCTGAGACTGAGCCATTTTGGAACGAAATCCCGCACTATTCGTTCATTAATTGGCCGCATTGTGATGATGACATGGAGATGTTGTATGGTGATGATGACGAGCAAGGTGGTTGGCATTTAGGTGATCCATTATATTTGTATCAGCAGTTTCCTTCTAAGTCTGAAATGCAACATGCCGTGAAATTATATTGCATGAAGTCTCATCGTACAACCAAAGTTGAAAAAAGCGATGAGCATAGGTTTGTGATGAGGTGTCGAAACCATGCTGACGGTTGTCCCTGGTATATGAGGGCAATTTTCCCCAAGGATGGACATAGTTGGGTGGTGCGTAAGTGGGGTAAAGATCACACCTGCCTGAACAAGAGTCTCGCCCAAGATCATAGACAGCTGGATTCAGATGTTATATGTGTAGCCATTATCAGTAGATTTTCATGTTTTTTTTGTTCCAGTTACATTCGGTTTGGTTATTGACAGTACATTTAGAATTTGCTTTGTTCTCACTAGGTATGTTAAGAGAATGATAGCGACTTCGGCAAGTGCACCGATCGTTACAAGTAATAAAGTAGTGAGAAAAAGATCGTTCCACGAGGAATAGTACTCCAACCACTAATTCGTTATTTCAGCTTTAGTTGGATCAATGAGTAAAAGGGGGTGAGTTGTAACCAAACAGAATTTTAAAGGAATTTAATCGAAAACACGCATTCAAGATTAAGAATCTCAAAAACGATTGTTTAGAAAAGTTAATCAATAGAGAAAAACGCAGTTAGGGCATAGAAATCCCCCTATGTTCCTTCAAGTATTTGTATTAAATCCCTAATTGACTATTATTCCCATGATTGACGATCAATTCTCTAAAATTAGACTAAGTCCCAATGTCTTGATGCTACCTTAGTCCGTTATCTTTGAAAACAACCTAATGTCTTAGTATTGTTTGGAAAGATCAATGTATTTAAACCGAATTATGAGATCGCATAAACTCGTAAGCCTATGTCTAGGTCATGCAACTCTATGACGAATTATCGGTTCCAGTTAAATGCACCAACATCTCTATTGTCATACACCAACCTATGAACAATCTAAAAGGTGATCAATCTTTAAGAAAGCTTTAAGCAAAGATAATTCATTCAATCATGGTAAATAACGTTCAATCAAGAATTCAAACAAATACTTAAACTCGCATAGGGTTCATCCTCGCCTAACTACTAAAGAAGACTAACCAAGCATGGCTAGGTTAACAAAATAGAAGAAGAGAGATGAAAATTAGAATTGTTCTTGCGTCCTCTTTCTTCCTTCAGCCGTCTCGAGCTTTTCTTCCTCCTTTCTCTCTAAACCTTTGGTAAATACCGAGATTTAGAGAGCATAAGGATGTTTCTTTCTTTCTTTTGTGCTTTTGTTGCTTCTACCTTATCTCTCAGTGCTCTCTAGTGTGTGTCTCCCTTGTTCTTTATATAGAAATTCCCTTAGGTTGACTTGGGCCGTGATCTGATCCTGTCTTTAATGAAAGATATGCAATATCCTTTTGAGATCTCCAATCACCTTCAAATATTTTGTAATCAACTCTCTCATATCACACAATTGATTCAAATTGATTTCCTTTTTCTGCTCCTTTATCAATCAGCTAATAACTCCTGCAAGATATATACAATAGTAATAAATTTAATCCAATATATCTCAAAATTGATACTCATTTAATTATAAAATATGCACTTATCAAACTCTGCCACACTTAGATCTTTGCTTGTCCTCAAGCAAAAGAAAGAGAATTCATTATCTAAATGAGAATGACATTGTCTTTGACTTTCCTAAACAGTGAGCAGCTACCACCACACTCAGATCATGTTATCATAATTTATTCAGTTAATGTCTTATAAGACTGGGTCACTAAGCCAATAGCCTTAAACAATAGCCAGTAATAAGCACCACAATACGTTTAATAGAATATTATTCTACTTAATTCCTCCAGAAAAATTCAAATGCCCCCAGTAAACCAAGCTTTGCAGTTAATTTCATAGGGATCCTCATGTAAGAAATAACTTTATTTTAATTTTTTTATTTATTTATTTTATTTTATTATTTTATTATTTTATTATTTTTTAGCCGTTGGAGGTCCCCTTTTTACGCGACTCTGCACATGGGTGATGCAGCACCGGTTACTCGGATACTCCAACAGGACCTTAATCTTGAGCCGTTGTAGGTCCCCTTTTTACGCGACACTGCACATGGGTGATGCAGTACCGGTTACTCGGTTACTCCAACAGGCACCTCAAGAGGCTTTTAGCTCAACTCATAACCCTCTTTGACCTTACCGTTTGACGCGACACTGCACATGGGTGATGCAGCACCGGTTACTAAGTAGGTCTAGAGAAGTCATTGGAGTTGTGTGTGTGTGTTTTTTTTTTTCATAGTAACTCACTTGAGTCCTTTCCCTAAACAAAAGTTTTACTTGGTCAACAAAGGGCATAATCTCATCTCCTAGAGGAATCAGGTATCAAAATATTCAAAACATCTCCAGATTGTTTACAAAAATTCAATGCTCGGGGCTTAGTTGACACATTCTTTTCCTTTTTATTGTTTTACTTGATAATACTCTCTAAGATGGGGATGCTCAAAGTTAAGGTCAATCTGAACAAAAACTCAAGAATTTTTTCAAGGGAATTCTTTTCAATTGAATAAGGACAAGCAACACTAAAGAAATCATATCCCTACCCCACACATAAATCAGACAGTGTCCTCAATGTTGGAACAATAAATAAAAGGAAAGGAACTAGTACTCCCCTGGTTTAAGCCTCTAACTCTGATGTAGAGCGCGCCTGTCAAAAGTCATCGGAGTGGTCATCGGCGTCCGCATGTGTGACCGCATCGTCGGAATCGTCGTCGTCCTCAGCAGGTTGACAACTAGATGGGTCAATATTTTGCTTGATGCAAAGGGCCTCGACCATCCGGGTCAGGTAACGCACTTGGCGTTGTAGCTGCCTAAGTGTGGTGGGATCAGCTGAGGGCTCATCGGTGGTACCAGTAGGTTCCGGAGTGGTGGATGGGCCAGGAGTGGTGGAGGGCTTTCGATTGCCCAGGATTTCATAAATGAGCACAGCCCGCTCCAGGTTGACATCACCATGGTTAGTAGATGGAAGGATGTTGCTATTGATGAAATAAAACCAGGGACGGGCATCCGCAGTAAGATCAGACCTGGCCAATTTTTCAGGGATGCCAGGTAATTTGTGCCTATCACACCAGACCGAAGAGGGATGGGCAATGCGCACTCGCAGAGATTCAGCGGAATCAGCAAGATCAGGTCTAAATTGTTTGGGACGGATGGGGGCAAATAATTGCATATGATCGTGGAAAGCACAAGGGCTGCCTGGATCATAACTAGTGCCCAAAAAACTCTCAATAGTGGCAGCATCAAAAGGAACAGATATACCCCTAACCCAAGATATACGAGGATCCCCTATCTGTGTAACATCAGCATTGGCAAAAAATTCTCGACAGAGTTTACTAGAGCTATTGGTAGGGAAAGTTACCAATGTCTTCCATTGGCGGCGCCGGATGATTTCTTCGATTGGTGGTACACTAGGCAGGAATGTATCAATCACCCTCTCAGGGACAAAGCTTTTGGGAAGAAACCAGGACCGGTACCGCTCCCTACTTTCCGGTGATAGAAACTTGGAACCTCTAGGGGTGGTGTGAGTGGAGGAAGAAGCTCGAGCTCTTTTGGAACCAGCAACCGGAGGGGCATATGGTTGAATGGCCTTGTCCTTGTCCTTCCCCTTACCCATTGTGTTTTTGTACCTGCAAAGAAGAAATAAATTTTTTTTTTTGGGGAGGGCTCGATGGTGGGGAAAGGGGTGGGTGTCTGGGAAAAAGGAAAAAAAAATGGAGGAGGAAGAAGGGGGAGGGAGTCCACGGATGGGGTGGGAGAAGAGGAAGGGGGTGGTCGATGGTTTTGGGTGGGGATGAGGCTGGGTGGGTGAAGGAGGAAGTGGGAGGACGAAGGGGGTGTCTGGGCTGGCCGACGGAAGGAGGAGGACGAAGGGGGTGTCTGGGCTGGCCGACGGAGGGAGGAGGACGAAGGGGGTGTCTGGGCTGGCCGATGGAGGGAGGAGGAAGAAGGGGGAGGAAGGAGGAGGTGGGGGAAGAAGGGGTGGTGGAACGGTGTAAGAAGGGGAGGGTTTGACGGTGAAGGTGGGGGGCGATGGGGGAGGAAGGGAGGAGGAAGAGAGGGGGGAGGGGGGGGGCGGCGGGGATGGGGGACGGAGAAGAGAGGAGGAAGACGAGGGTTTTTAACTTTTTTTTGGGTGTGGTACCCGAAAGTTGGCGCCTTGGGCGCCAACTTTGTAAATTTTTTTTTTTCCGACGCCTTCCTCGTTCCCGAGAGTTGGCGCCCTGGGCGCCAACTTTCTGCAAGAATTTTTTATTTTTTTTTTAGTATGGAACTTAAAGTTTGCTCCACACCCTTCCTTTCCTATGAATAACTACTAAAACTAAAAAAAAAAACGAAGAGGAAAACTTATTGGGTTGCCTCCCAATCAGCGCTTGTTTAACGTCCTGAGCCTGACGGATATCTCCTTAATTCTCAGCTTCCAGTGCCACGGAGGTTCTTCCTCTGTCAATGTCTCCACCATGGTAAGACTTCAATCTCTGCCCATTTACTTTAAAAGCGTCATCTGAACCTATTAGTGCAATGACAATTGCACCAAAAGGTGTAACCTCCTTGACTATGAACGGTCCTGACCACCTAGACTTCAATTTCCCCGGAAAAAGTTTTAAACGAGAGTTATAAAGTAATACCTGCTGACCGGATGAAACTCTTTTGGAAGAATCCTCCTGTCATGCCATCTCTTGGTTCTCTCCTTGTAGAGGCTAGCACTCTCATATGCAAAAATTCTGAATTCATCAAGCTCATTCAATTGAAGTAGCTTTTTTTTATTAGCATATTTAGCATCAAAATTCAGCAGCTTAGTTGCCCAAAGTGCCTTATGCTCAAGTTCCACTGGAAGGTGGCAAGATTTACCATATAACAGCTGAAACGGTGACATGCCGATAGGAGTCTTAAATGCAGTTCTGTATGCCCACAAAGCATCATCAAGCTTCTGGGACCAATCCTTCCTTGATTTCCCAATAGTCTTTTCCAGAAT
Source organism: Acacia pycnantha (assembly GCA_025563575.1). Lineage (NCBI taxonomy): Eukaryota > Viridiplantae > Streptophyta > Magnoliopsida > Fabales > Fabaceae > Acacia > Acacia pycnantha. The sequence continues at coordinate 12,432 of JAMWYP010000096.1, read as the reverse complement.
TTGCTTCAATTCCCAGTTAGAAATCTCCACTTGCCCACTAGTTTGTGGGTGGTATGGAGTAGTGACACGATGAGTGACGCCATATTTGCTAATCAATGATTGAAACTGTCGGTTACAAAAATGAGTGCCTTCGTCACTGATAATGGCCCTCGGTACCCCGAACCTACTGAATATATTCTTTTTGAGAAAGGATACCACCACCTTAGCCTCATTAGTGGGAAGAGAAATTGCCTCCACCCACTTTGAGACATAGTCCACAGCTACAAGAATGTACTTGTTGTTAAAAGAACTTGGGAATGACCCCATAAAATCAATTCCCCACACGTCAAATATCTCAATAACAAGAATGTTGTTGAGTGGCATCTCGTGTCTCTTAGAGATATTCCCTGTTCTTTGGCAATGATCACATTGCTCCACAAACTTCCTAGCATCCTTGTACAATGTAAGCTAATAAAAACCGCTTTGTAGTACCTTAGCAGCAGTGCGTTCTCCAGCGAAATGTCCACCATAATCTGAACCGTGACAATGCCAGAGGATCTTATGAGTTTCCTCCTCTGGGATACAGCGCCGGAGCATTCCATCTGCACACCTGAAAAATAAGAAAGGCTCATCCCAGATATACCGCTGAACATCATGCATGAATTTCTTCCTCTGCTGCCATGTGAGTCCCTCTGGTATCATCCCAATGGCCTTATAATTAGCAAAATCAGCAAACCAAGGAACACTGCTAATTGCCAAGACATAATCATCTGGGAATTCATCATGAATTTCCATTTTTGAATCATCTTGCAACTCCTTAACCTGAATTCTAGACAAGTGATCAGCTACCACATTCTCTACCCCTTTCTTGTCTTTGATTTCAATCTTAAACTCTTGGAGTAGCAGCATCCAACAGAGAAGCCTAGGCTTAGCGTCTAGCTTAGTCAAGAGATATTTTAGAGCAGCATGATCTGTAAAAATAATAACTTTGGAACCAATCAAATACTGTCTAAACTTATCTAGGGCATAAATAACTGCAAGCATTTCCTTCTCAGTTGTTGCATAGTTCAGCTGTGCCTCATTCAGAACTTTACTTGCATAATATATAACATGTAACAGCTTGTTCTTCCTTTGCCCCAAAACAGCTCCTATGGCGTAGTCACTGGCATCACACATCAGCTCAAACGGTAAATCCCAATCAAGTGCTGTCAGAATAGGTGCAGTTGTTAATCTTTCTTTCAAAAATTTGAATGCCATCAGACACTCTTTGTTGAAGTTAAAGTCTTCATCTTTGACCAACAACTGACTAAGTGGTTTTGCTATTTTGGAAAAATCCTTGATAAACCTCCCAAAAAACCCGCATGACCAAGAAAACTGCGAACACTACGTACATTGGTGGGAGGGGCAAGTCTTTGATGATTATAATCTTGGCTCTATCCACTTCTATCCCTTGTTCAGATATTCTATGACCCAAGACTATCCCATCTTTTACCATAAAATGACATTTTTCCCAATTGAGTACCAAGTTACTATCGTGACATCTTTGGAGCACACAAGACAAATTAGCCAAGCAAGCACTAGTGCAAAAAAGGCTTTTAAGACCGGACGAAATAGGTACATTAGGACCGGACTCGCGACCAGTCTTGTTCCAGGCGGTATTAAAAGTCGACCTTTAAGACCGGACTTTTACACGGTCTTAAAGAGTTTCTTTAAGACCGGACATTTTAAACATCCGGTCTTAAAAGTGTTTCAAAATAATAAAAAAAAACAAAAAACTCAAATGAAACAATCGGTCCCAAATCACCAGATCGGCAACATTTTGAATGTCCCTCCGTCATCAGCGACAAGAACCAAGAGAAGATTGGAAGCAACAACAAGAAGAAAAACAAAAAAGATGATTACAAAGTCCACACAAGCTTAAAGCAACCAAATCGAGCGGGATCCTCTTGTCGATGCTAGCAAAGCTTCAAGCAACCAAAATCGAAATCCAGATCCGAGCAGAGCGGTCAATGTAGGAAATAAACAAACTTAAGCAAGAAGATATCTGGGTTTGATTTCAAACCGGATCTATACGAAGGCGGCGTGGAAGGACCCATAGATCGAAGAGGAAGGAGCCGCCGTCGCCCGTAATCCTCAAAGTAGTACGCTTTCGTTGTTGCTGAGGATTGGAGTCGACGCCATCGCAAAACCCTCGAAGCATCTCACTGCCAACGTTGCCAAGGATTTGATTGTGCGACTCTTATGATGACTTACGAAGATTGCGAGTAGGTTAGAGGATGAGGATGACATTCTTGCTGAGGATTTGCTCGTGAGGCTCTTGGGACACTCGTTGAATCTATAACTAAGAAAATGTTATATCACCAAGAAGACAAAGCAAACTCACGGACTTAACAGGTTTAGCGAATGTAGTTTTTTAAACACTTTTAAGACCGGTTTTTGAAACAATCGGTCTTAAAAGTATATTTTAGGACCGGTTGTTTTAAACAACCTAAAAAAAAAAAAAAATTGACCAGGTGGCAATTTCGTAGATATATAGAACACTTTTAAGACCGTCATTTGAAACAAACGGTCTTAAAAGTGTTCTATATAATTTTTTTTTTTTACTTTTAAGACCGTCTGTTTCAAACAGACGGTCTTAAAAGTACTTTTAAGACCGTCGGTTTGAAACAAACGGTCTTAAAAGTGTTCTATATAATTTTTTTTTTACACTTTTAAGACCGTCTGTTTCAAACAGACGGTCTTAAAAGTACTTTTAAGACCGTCTCCTCTTTGAAACAGCCGGTCTTAAAAGTGTTATATTTATTTAATTAGTTAGCATATACGATTATATTGTGCAATTATCTTAATTAAGTTGTTAGAGAGATTTTAAGAATTAAGTTAGCAGATCAAGGTTTTTTGAATTTCGTAATTAAATTCCTGATTGTAATCATCTTAATTAAGTTGTTAGAGAGATTTTAGGAATTAAGTTAGCAGATCATGATTTTTGAATTTCGTAATTAAATTCTTGATTGTAATCATCTTAATTAAGATGTTAGAGAGATTTTAGGAATTAAGTTAGCAGATCATGGTTTTATGAATTTCGTAATATATTCCCGATTGTAATCCCTAAATTATAGGAACCGCCTAGGTTTATTTACTTATTAGCATCTTGTATATAATTTCAATTAAGCGAAGGAATAAATCATCGCATTCTCGGACTTGATCGCGTCTTCTCACAATATTTACGAAATTGCCACCGGTCATACTTTTAAGACCGGATATTTTTTAAGCTCTATCTTAAAAGTGTTCTATATATTTACAAAATTGCCACGGGCCATACTTTTAAGACCGGATCTTTTATAGTCTGGTCTTAAAAGTGTTCTATATATTTACGAAAGTGCCACCGGTCATATTTTTAAGACCGGATCTTTTATAATCCGGTCCAAAAAATTCTTTATATTTACGAAACTGCCACCGGTCATACTTTTAAGACCTGATTCTATATAATCCGGTCTAAATGAGACGGTCTTAAAGCCCTTTTTTGCACTAGTGAAGTATCATAGGAAGTGCCAAAAACAGAGAAATCATCCATGAATACCTCAATAAATCTCTCAGTCATGTCAGAGAATATAGACAGCATGCATCTCTGAAAAGTGGCTGGAGCGTTGCAAAGACCGAAGGGCATCCGTCTATAAGCAAAAATACCAAAGGGGCAAGTGAAATGGACTAACCCACTTTGAATCGGAGATAGGATAAATCATACCTGCATCTAACAGTTTCATCACCTCCTTTCTTACCACTTCCTTCATAGTCGGGTTAAGTCTCCTCTGGGGCTGTCTTACCGGTTTCACATCGTTCTCCATGAGAATTTTATGAGTGCAACTTCTCTTCGTCAGTAGGTGACAATTCAGCGCTAACTATAACGGGATAAGTGTCGTCCTCCCCTAGAAAAGCATACTTCAGATTAGAAGGGAGTTCCTTTAGTTCCACCTTAGGAGAAGCAGGAGGTGCATCATAATCCTTCCTTTGCAGCTTCTCAACCGGCAAATCAAAATTCTTATCTGCAGAAACCTCTTCTTCCACTTGCAACAACAGAGCAATATCATCCTCTAAGGACTCATCTGAATCTTCTTGAAAAAGACCCTCATGAATGGCTTTGTCAATTACATCAATTCCAAACAATCACTATTATCAACTGGGTATTTCATGGATTGAAACACATTGTAAGTGACTTTCGTCATTCATTTGGAACTCCATCTTTCCAGCCACCACATCAATTATCGCTCTAGCAAGAGCCAAGAAGGGTCTTCCCAAAAGCAAAGGAAGTTCAAGCATCTTCCTCCATGTTAAGAACCACAAAATCCACCGGAAGATGAATTTGTCCACTTTCACAAGCACATCCTCAATGACACCTTCTGGCTTCTTAATGGACCTATCCGCCAACTGTAATGACATCATAGTAGGCTTCATCTCTTTAATGCCGAGAGCTTTTGAAATAGATAAGGGCATTAAATTAATACTAGCTCCCAAATCACAAAGTGCTCTGCCCATATTGACATTCCCTATTGCACAAGGAATGCTAAAGCTGCCCGGATCTTTAAGCTTTGGAGGCAACTTAGTTTGAATGATGGCACTACACTTTGGCATACTGTTGTTTCTGAATCTGATGCTTTAACCTTTGGGGATAAGGATGTTTTGCATAAGAAGGAGTGGGAGGCTTCTTTGCAGCTATCTCCTTTGGAACTTGTTACACATTACATTGCTCAACCTCTTCCTCCCCTTTCTCAGACTTGTCCTTCATTGGAATAGATTTCTCAACCGGTTGAACCACTATACCACTCCTTGTAGTTATGGCCTTACAATGCTCCTTTGGATTGACCACAGTATCACTAGGGAATGACCCTTGGCTTCTTTCTGCTATTTGCTTTGATAACTGACTAATCTGATGCTCCAAGTTTCGAATCGAAGCCCCCTGATTTTTGAGAGAAGAATTTGTTTCATTCTGGATTGTATGTGTTGCTATATGGATTAAACTGATTTCTAGGAGGATTACCCATGTATTTTACCTCAGTTGTTTCTTCAGTAATGGATGCTGTACACTCTCCATTAGCGTGTTACCCTTGGCAAAAATCACAAAGCAAATGAGGTTGAGAAGTGATAGCTGATACTTGAGAAGAGGCAAGCTGTTTAGTGATGGAAGCTAATTGCTGTTGGATCACCTTGTTTTGTTGGGAAAGGTTCTCATTGTGGGCCAATATTGTATTGTAAGAGTCTAGCTGAAGAACACCCTTCTTTGGTTGTAGAGTAACAGTTTCATTTTCAAAGGACCCCATATCTTCAAACAACTCCAATTCTTCTTCGGGAGTTTTATTTTTTAGCGTACTACCTGCTGCAGCATTAATCATCGTCCTAGAGGACGGAAGCATCCCTTTGAAGAATATTCTCACCTGATCATAGTCTTGCAGCTTATGTTGTGGGCACTTCCTAAGCAACTCCTTGAATCTTTCCCACGCTTCACAATATGATTCCCCATTGCCTTGAGTAAAGCAATTGATGTCTGAAAGCAACTTTGTATACTTAGAAGAAGGGAAAAATTTCTCCAGGAACTTTGTGGTAATGATGTCCCAAGTGGAGAGACTTCCATTAGGACAAGAACGAAGCCAAGCTCCTGCTTTTCCCGTCAAAGAGAAAGGAAACAGTCTCACACGAATAGCATCTCCAGAAACTCCATTCATCTTGATGGTATCACAAATTCGCAGAAAAGTCTCGATATGCTGATTAGGATACTCTAAATCACTCCCACTAAAAGAGCTTTGTTGAACCAAGCTTATGAGGGATGGCTTGATTTCAAAATTATTTGCATTCACAACAGGATTGACAATGCTAGTTGCAGCCCTGGCAGGATTAAGCGTCATGTAGTCGCCCATGGTCTTTTTTGGAGGAGGTGGAGGAGGATCTGTAACATTTTCTCGCCATTATAACCGGTTTAGTCTCGGTACTAGAGCTACTAGCCTTTCCTTTTCTCTCGTTTAGCAAGTTTCCGGTTTCTCCTTGCTTTGTCTTTTCAATTTCGGGATCAAACTGCAGCGAATTTCTGTCAGTGGTACCTCGCATAAACAGAGTAGGATAACAAAAGAAAAAGAAAAATCCAATCTAGAGTTTCAATAACTACTCTTAGTGTTGAAATAAAACTATTCCCCGGCAACGGCGCCAAAAACTTGATAGTGACTTCGACAAGTGCACCGATCGTTACAAGTAATAAAGTAGTGAGAAAAAGATCGTTACACGAGGAATAGTACTCCAACCACTAATTCGTTATTTCAGCTTTAGTTGGATCAATGAGTAAAAGGGGGTGAGTTGTAACCAAACAGAATTTTAAAGGAATTTAATCGAAAACATGCATTCAAGATTAAGAATCTCAAAAACAATTGTTTAGAAAAGTTAATCAATAGAGAAAAACGCAGTTAGGGCATAGAAATCCCCCTATGTTCCTTCAAGTATTTGTATTAAATCCCTAATTGACTATTATTCCCATGATTGACGATCGATTCTCTAAAATTAGACTAAGTCTCAATGTCTTGACGCTACCTTAGTCCGTTATCTTTGAAAACAACCTAATGTCTTAGTATTGTTTGGAAAGATCAATGTATTTAAACAGAATTATGAGATCGCATAAACTCGTAAGCCTATGTCTAGGTCATGCAACTCTATGACGAATTATCGGTTCCAGTTAAATACACCAACATCTCTATTGTCATACACCAACCTATGAACAATCTAAAAGGTGATCAATCTTTAAGAAAGCTTTAAGCAAAGATAATTCATTCAATCATGGTAAATAACGTTCAATCAAGAATTCAAACAAATACTTAAACTCGCATAGGGTTCATCCTCGCCTAACTACTAAAGAAGACTAGCCAAGCATGGCTAGATTAACAAAATAGAAGAAGAGAGATGAAAATTAGAATTGTTCTTGCGTCCTCTTTCTTCCTTCAGCCGTCTCGAGCTTTTCTTCCTCCTTTCTCTCTAAACCTTTGGTAAATACCGAGATTTAGAGAGCATAAGGATGTTTCTTTCTTTCTTTTGTGCTTTTGTTGCTTCTACCTTGTCTCTCTGTGCTCTCTAGTGTGTGTCTCTCTTGTTCTTTATATAGAAATTCCCTTAGGTTGACTTGGGCCGTGATCTGATCCTGTCTTTAATGAAAGATATGCAATATCCTTTTGAGATCTCCAATCACCTTCAAATATTTTGTAATCAACTCTCTCATATCACACAATTGATTCAAATTGATTTCCTTTTTCTGCTCCTTTCTCAATCAGCTAATAACTCCTGCAAGATATATACAATAGTAATAAATTTAATCCAATATATCTCAGAATTGATACTCATTTAATTATAAAATATGCACTTATCAGAGAAGATCCAGCTTTAAAATCAATGTTGATACAAGAGAGGATACAACGTCTGTATGGATATAATTTAACATACAAGAAGGCTTGGAAGGCGAAAATGAAGGCCATTGTGAAGTTGTTTGGTGATTGGGAGGAATCATATGCATTCTTGCCCAATTGGTTGACATACATGACGCAGTGTAACGTGGGTTCTTTTTTTAGGCTTGTAACTGATGAATGTTATATTCAACGTCGTGTGGTGCTAGACAAACGCGTCTTTCGTAGGGTTTTTTGGACATTTCACCAGACCATTGAAGCTTTCAAATACTGTAAGCCCATACTGCAAATTGATGGCACTCACTTGTACGAAAAATACAAAGGTACCCTTTTGATTGCGACTTCACAGGATGGGGATGGGAAGGTCCTGCCCATTGCCTTTGCTGTTGTTCCTCCTGGTGAAACGTACGATAATGGTCTAGTCGACTAAACCAGTCCAGAGGTACCCCTCCCCTATCTAATTCGATTTCCAGCATGCACAACAACATTTCCAACACAATTTTACATATCAATGTGACTTGGGGAAGGTTATTGGAGCATCATTCGTTGGTGTTGCATAGGTTTGGTCTGCTAATGTCCCAAAATTAATTCTTTAGGTCTATAACACGTCTTTACCAAAATGGATAAATTCATACCACATAAACCAAAAGCAGCAACATTAACAAAAAAAATTAACATCAATGTCATTACAATTGCACAAAGTCTAACCACACAAACAAAAAAGCAACATCAAGTCAAAAGCAACATCAAGTCAAATGAAATTTCAAGTCTAAAAACAACAATGACAGTACAAATAAATCTAAACTTCCTCCTCAGATGTGTCATCATCCTCCTCACCCTCATCAGAAGATGAAGCTCCCTGGTCATCGTCACCGGCTGCCTCCTGCTCTCGTCCAAGCTGCAACTGACCAAGCCTATCCTCTAACCCCTTCATCCGACCATGTATCCACCTCCACCTTTCATTCTCCTTATCGATGTGGCTCTTCCACCTCTTTTCCTGTTTCAGCTCCATCTTGGACATCTGTTTCCTGCTAGCATTGATGACTTTCATGACATCACGAAGGGAGAATCCACCCTCCGGCTCAACTATGTCCTCCATATCAACATCGTCATCATCATCATCATGGACCTCAGAAGGAACAATGGGTTGTTTGGCCTTAAACATCATCCAGCAAATGTAGTGCCTCCAATTGACATTAATGTCATGACGAATAGCCCACATAACAGGAATGTCACCCTCCCACACCCTTGAATGATTGTAAGCCCGAGGGAACAATATGTGGGTCATGACGTAGAAGAGGATACGGGCATCAACAGTCAGCTGGCCCATAGAAATTATAGCTCTATTAGGTCTTGTCCTCCTGGCCTCATGCACAGCCTCATCTCGATGAAATCCCATGAAGGGTACAATGCTATCATCCCCATCATACGGAATTGTGTGCACTGCATCAAAATCCTATCCCAGTAACGTCGTCCAGATGGGAGCCGTCACCAATATGTCAACCCCGCAGACACGAGACTGCAGATCATCATTTATGTAGCTCATGTTATGGTAGAAAGCTCTCACTATAACCTCTGAATAGGGACAAGTCTTCTCTGCCAATCCTCTTAGATGGGAAAGATCCAACATCGGCACTATCTCAAATCCCTCATTTGCAAAGAATGTGATATCTAATGACTTGGGCTTGCAGATGGGTCTGGTGGCAAATTTTGCCATGAATCGTTCATGCTCTTCTACATTATTATCAAACAGATAATCGAAAGGGAGATCTACAACGGGCTCAGGCTGCTGTGGGTGGTGTGGCATAGAGGAAGATGCCCCGCGGTTCGCCCGTTGCTTAATCCGCCTCTCACGCTTGTTGTTAGTGTTAGAAGGAGCTTGTCTACGACGCATGATGACAACAACAACCTACAAAGGGACATTATAAACCATCAACAAACAAGAAACATTCAAGGATTTGGTGAAAACCAAAGTGAAATACTCAAATCAATAACTTAAAATCAACAACAAACATTCAAGGATTTGATGAAAACCGAAGTGAAATACTCAAACCAATAACTTAAAATCAACAACAAGCACAATCAAATATACATTTACATTCATTTTCAACCGATATAAATATTTCCATAATTAACAATACTCAAATCAACAACAAACAAATCAAAATGAAATACTCAAATCAACAACAAACTTTCATTTTCATCCATAACTACGAATGAAATACTCAAATCAATCAAATATACACAAAACACAACCAACAACAAAAAAATTGATGAAAACCGAAGTGAAATTCGTCCAAAAAAAAAACTCTCAACCGATGTAAATCTTTCCACTTTCACATGTACATTGGTCATTTTCATCCATAAATACGAATGAAATACTCAAATCAATCAAAGATACACAATAAAATCACCCAATGAAAGCACAAAACGCAGAAAACGCAAATGGGGGTTCGCATAAACACAAGAACAACGACGAAAATTCGAAATGGAGATGAGAACATACCAAAATCGACGCAAATGACACTAGAATGAAGTTTCCTTCACTACCCACCAACGGATTCAACAAGGATTTGGTGAAAAAACACAGAGGGGGAGAGGTTTGGGGAGGTTTTTTAGTCGATTAGGATTCCAAATGCCGCGATTCGGGTTTTTAAAAAACCCCTCTGTCGCGATTTAGTTGACTAAGACTTGTAGATTAGTAAACTAAATCGCGGTTGGGCTTTTTAAAAAAGCTCTCTGGACTGGTGTAATACCCTAAAAACTGACTTAGGGTAAATATCATAAATTAAGAAATAATACCTATTAAATAGGTGAATATGTGATATCAAATTTGTAGGGGAAAAATCTCTTGAAAATTAGAGTGCCAAAATGACGAAAATGCCCTTGTAGGACATAAATAACTTAGGAAAATTATGAAAAATCCTGAGAGGTAGTAAAATAATTATTAAAATTGAGAGAATATGTTGTCTCTAATTTTGGTAATTTAATAAATTATAAGCTTGGAAAAATTGTAAAATAACAATTATAAAGTATTTGGAGATCATAACTAACTCCATAATTGTTGATATTTTACATGGGAGATAAAATAGCAATGTTAGTTCAGATTTTGTGAGGAAGTAATTAGTTCTAAATAAGAAAATTATCAACAAATAATAAGTGATTGATTAAATAATTATTGGTTAATTATTTAAGCTTGAACAATGAAATAATTGTGATAAATTGTGTAGAACTCTATAATTAAGGGTTTATGGCTAAAAATTAGCATAAATATATTTGATAATTAATTGGAAAAGATGAAGAAAAATAAATGAGATTAAGTAATTTTAAGCCTAAATACAAGAATGGGCCAATAGGAAAATTATGTAAAAAAATTATGTAAAAAAATTATTAAATTATATAATAATTAATTAAAAAATAAAATAAAAATATATAATATATAATTGTGTGTGTGCCGACATCCTAAGGGAAAAAGGAAAAAAAAATAATAATAGGTTTAATAAATGGTGGAGTATAAGAAATAAACTCTTAATTAATAATTAATTAAAGTAAAAAATAGAAAAGGTAAATAAACACCGATAGGAATTGGATCCTATCTAGAGAATCAAGAACAGGATTTCTAAAGTCAGTAAATAATATGAAAGAGTGGATTTTTATCTTGAAGTAGACTATTCCGGGAGTTATTCCCGAGATCGGTGGAGCATTTTGATAGTCACAGATTTTGGAATTTGAAGAAAATAAATTGTAACTCAACATCTGGGAATGAGTTGAAAATTTCCTGGACATATTTGGAATCAGTGAATTTTTGTCCAGAGGTTGACGATTCCGGAAGTTGATTCCGTAACCGGCACGTTTTTCCGTAAAACTTCCGCAGGATCGTTGGAACCCTGTATGGAATCAAAAATTTATTTAGCCCAGACATTTCTAATGAGTGAGAAAATGTCTTCAAAGTTATAATTCTGAATTTCTGTGAATTTACGCGATTATGCAATTCGGACACCGATCGGGGAACTTTGTCGGAAGAAGGCTTCTAGAAAAGGGGCAAGGTGGCATCTAATAATCACATAATTGACTTTTTGGGGAGGGGGCAGGTCGGCATGCATGTTTTGTGGCCAAGAAATGAGTTCAAAATTCCATGGTTCAAATTGAAAGAAGGAGGTTGGAAAATGACCGAATTGCCCTCACAACTTTGCCTATAAATAGCTTGCCTTCTCTTTGAGTTTTTCACACCATTTGCCTTAGCAAATTCGAAACATAGAGAGAGGTTTTAGAGAGAGGAGCTCTAGGAAAAGTTGTAGCGAAGCTCTGAGTAAGTTCTTCGGTACTTAGTCTTACGCTTCCGTAGTTCTTTCGGTAGTTAGAGTAGAAATGCTATATTAGTCTTTAATCTTCCAAGTATGATTAGATATCATATGATAGGGGTATTTTAGTCATTATTTCGAAAATCATGATGGGGTCGAAGTTCTGGCAAAATTTTGGAAGATTAGAGTTAAAATAATAAGCTCAAAGCGAAATTCGCTCAATTAAGGGCATCAAGGGCAAAATGGTAATTTTTACCTAAAATGCCTGTTATGATGTAAATCATTAATTAATATGGTTTATATTTCGAAAATTATGTTGGAGTAGGAGTTATGTTGAAATTTTGGAAGATTAGGGTCAAAGTAACGAAGTGCTGGCGAAATTTCGTCGATTAGGGGGTCAGGGGTAAAATGGTCATTTTGACTAAAAATGTCCGTCGTAATGATAGATCCTTAACAAGTACGTTGTTATGTTGATAGGATATCCCCTGATTACGTTTTTGACCAACCGTCGTGCCGAAATCATTTGAAACGTCAACGAAGGTACGCGTCGCGTCGCGTAACATTAACTCTGATGTTTATGGTATGCATATATGTGCTATGTGTATTGTATGCTCTGTGGTATGATTATGTACCATTGTTATGATTATACCTGTTGGATATTGGGATATGTTTCAAGGGGGCCTATGTGTTGTCGGAGGCCTATGTGCTGTCAGGGGGGCCTACGT